>JAHWGI010001440.1:957500-1571026 GCA_029379305.1 Frankliniella fusca | reverse complement strand
GAACTCAGTACTAACAATATGTTTATCAATAGTATATACACGGCAAAAGTAACTCCTGGGATTCCCAGGAGCTATTTTGTAATTGCCAGAGATTTCCAGGCGTGCCAGTAATTTTCCAGGAGCACACTGGGTTTCGCAAATATTTTTCCCAGGAGCACCCTGGGTTTTCAGACCTTTTCCCAGACACACCATGGTCCCGGTATAAGTTGGTATTTACGGCGTTCGACCTGCGTTACGACCAGGACACCGTTTCTGACGAATACTGAATGATACCGCGACCATGGAGGTGGTCTTGAGGTGTCCCCTGATGATAAACAACGCGTAGAAGCAAACGCTGCAGGCAGAAGTCCCGGACACACAAGGCGGGCGCCAGGGCCACTTTGGCGTCCAAAATTCCACTCAAATTTCCGTATCCTATGCGGACACCACGTAGTACGTCCGCGTATCTCGCGAACTAAGGGCCGAACCAAAAAACAGTTTTCGACGCCGACCTCAGAGGGTCCCCGACATTAGGAAAACACGTGCCGGATTGGTGGTCATGATAAAACCCATTGGGGTCAACCCTGAATGATGTCAAGGACGTCGAGTACCGCCAAAGCTTCGGGGTTTGCCGTTTTCCACGTTTTCCCAGGAACAACTCTGGAAAAAAGTGGCCTAGAAAAGGACGCTCGTCACAAAATTCCCAGAGAACCCGGGCCTCCTGGGTGAAAGCCAGAAATCCTAACCACTAGACCACATGGGACTGGTGGTCAACGCCACGCAACCGACTACCTACATGTCACATTTTTCGCGATAAAAAAACCTATGGGGATTAAGGTCCATTGCGACGGACCAATATCGATAGAGGTTTCACTCCTTTCACCCTCAAATTAAGAAAGAAAAACAAAGTCAATACAAGAAAAGAAATTGGAACACCCATCTATTCTTAAGTAGCAAGAACAACACGTAGCTGCAGCAAAAATGTTCCCATGCCGGGAATCGAACCCGGGCCTCCTGGGTGAAAGCCAGAAATCCTAACCACTAGACCACATGGGACTGGTGGTCAACGCCACGCAACCGACTACCTACATGTCACATTATTCGCGATAAAAAAAAACCTATGGGGATTAAGGTCCATTGCGACGGACCAATATCGATAGAGGTTTCACTCCTTTCACCCTCAAATTAAGAAAGAAAAACAAAGTCAATACAAGAAAAGAAATTGGAACACCCATCTATTCTTAAGTAGCAAGAACAACACGTAGCTGCAGCAAAAATGTTCCCATGCCGGGAATCGAACCCGGGCCTCCTGGGTGAAAGCCAGAAATCCTAACATCTAGACCACATGGGACTGGTGATCAACGCCACGCAACCGACTACCTACATGTCACATTTTTCGCGATAAAAAAAACCTATGGGGATTAAGGTCCATTGCGACGGACCAATATCGATAGAGGTTTCACTCCTTTCATCCTCAAATTAAGAAAGAAAAACAAAGTCAATACAAGAAAAGAAATTGTAAAACACCCATCTATTCTTAAATAGCAAGAACAACACGTAGCTGCAGCAAAAATGTTCCCATGCCGGGAATCGAACCCGGGCCTCCTGGGTGAAAGCCAGAAATCCTAACCACTAGACCACATGGGACTGGTGGTCAACGCCACGCAACCGACTACCTACATGTCACATTATTCGCGATAAAAAAAAACCTATGGGCATTAAGGTCCATTGCGACGGACCAATATCGATAGAGGTTTCACTCCTTTCACCCTCAAATTAAGAAAGAAAAACAAAGTCAATACAAGAAAAGAAATTGGAACACCCATCTATTCTTAAGTAGCAAGAACAACACGTAGCTGCAGCAAAAATGTTCCCATGCCGGGAATCGAAACCGGGCCTCCTGGGTGAAAGCCAGAAATCCTAACCACTAGACCACATGGGGCTGGTGGTCAACGCCACGCAACCGACTACCTACATGTCACATTTTTCGCGATAAAAAAACCTATGGGGATTAAGGTCCATTGCGACGGACCAATATCGATAGAGGTTTCACTCCTTTCACCCTCAAATTAAGAAAGAAAAACAAAGTCAATACAAGAAAAGAAATTGGAACACCCATCTATTCTTAAGTAGCAAGAACAACACGTAGCTGCAGCAAAAATGTTCCCATGCCGGGAATCGAACCCGGGCCACCTGGGTGAAAGCCAGAAATCCTAACCACTAGACCACATGGGACTGGTGGTCAACGCCACGCAACCGACTACCTACATGTCACATTTTTCGCGATAAAAAAACCTATGGGGATTAAGGTCCATTGCGACGGACCAATATCGATAGAGGTTTCACTCCTTTCACCCTCAAATTAAGAAAGAAAAACAAAGTCAATACAAGAAAAGAAATTGGAACACCCATCTATTCTTAAGTAGCAAGAACAACACGTAGCTGCAGCAAAAATGTTCCCATGCCGGGAATCGAACCCGGGCCTCCTGGGTGAAAGCCAGAAATCCTAACCACTAGACCACATGGGACTGGTGGTCAACGCCACGCAACCGACTACCTACATGTCACATTATTCGCGATAAAAAAAAACCTATGGGGATTAAGGTCCATTGCGACGGACCAATATCGATAGAGGTTTCACTCCTTTCACCCTCAAATTAAGAAAGAAAAACAAAGTCAATACAAGAAAAGAAATTGGAACACCCATCTATTCTTAAGTAGCAAGAACAACACGTAGCTGCAGCAAAAATGTTCCCATGCCGGGAATCGAACCCGGGCCTCCTGGGTGAAAGCCAGAAATCCTAACCACTAGACCACATGGGACTGGTGGTCAACGCCACGCAACCGACTACCTACATGTCACATTTTTCGCGATAAAAAAAACCTATGGGGATTAAGGTCCATTGCGACGGACCAATATCGATAGAGGTTTCACTCCTTTCACCCTCAAATTAAGAAAGAAAAACAAAGTCAATACAAGAAAAGAAATTGGAACACCCATCTATTCTTAAGTAGCAAGAACAACACGTAGCTGCAGCAAAAATGTTCCCATGCCGGGAATCGAACCCGGGCCTCCTGGGTGAAAGCCAGAAATCCTAACCACTAGACCACATGGGACTGGTGGTCAACGCCACGCAACCGACTACCTACATGTCACATTTTCGCGATAAAAAAAAACCTATGGGGATTAAGGTCCATTGCGACGGACCAATATCGATAGAGGTTTCACTCCTTTCACCCTCAAATTAAGAAAGAAAAACAAAGTCAATACAAGAAAAGAAATTGGAACACCCATCTATTCTTAAGTAGCAAGAACAACACGTAGCTGCAGCAAAAATGTTCCCATGCCGGGAATCGAACCCGGGCCTCCTGGGTGAAAGCCAGAAATCCTAACCACTAGACCACATGGGACTGGTGGTCAACGCCACGCAACCGACTACCTACATGTCACATTATTCGCGATAAAAAAAAACCTATGGGGATTAAGGTCCATTGCGACGGACCAATATCGATAGAGGTTTCACTCCTTTCACCCTCAAATTAAGAAAGAAAAACAAAGTCAATACAAGAAAAGAAATTGGAACACCCATCTATTCTTAAGTAGCAAGAACAACACGTAGCTGCAGCAAAAATGTTCCCATGCCGGGAATCGAACCCGGGCCTCCTGGGTGAAAGCCAGAAATCCTAACCACTAGACCACATGGGACTGGTGGTCAACGCCACGCAACCGACTACCTACATGTCACATTTTTCGCGATAAAAAAAACCTATGGGGATTAAGGTCCATTGCGACGGACCAATATCGATAGAGGTTTCACTCCTTTCACCCTCAAATTAAGAAAGAAAAACAAAGTCAATACAAGAAAAGAAATTGGAACACCCATCTATTCTTAAGTAGCAAGAACAACACGTAGCTGCAGCAAAAATGTTCCCATGCCGGGAATCGAACCCGGGCCTCCTGGGTGAAAGCCAGAAATCCTAACCACTAGACCACATGGGACTGGTGGTCAACGCCACGCAACCGACTACCTACATGTCACATTATTCGCGATAAAAAAAAACCTATGGGGATTAAGGTCCATTGCGACGGACCAATATCGATAGAGGTTTCACTCCTTTCACCCTCAAATTAAGAAAGAAAAACAAAGTCAATACAAGAAAAGAAATTGGAACACCCATCTATTCTTAAGTAGCAAGAACAACACGTAGCTGCAGCAAAAATGTTCCCATGCCGGGAATCGAACCCGGGCCTCCTGGGTGAAAGCCAGAAATCCTAACCACTAGACCACATGGGACTGGTGGTCAACGCCACGCAACCGACTACCTACATGTCACATTTTTCGCGATAAAAAAAACCTATGGGGATTAAGGTCCATTGCGACGGACCAATATCGATAGAGGTTTCACTCCTTTCACCCTCAAATTAAGAAAGAAAAACAAAGTCAATACAAGAAAAGAAATTGGAACACCCATCTATTCTTAAGTAGCAAGAACAACACGTAGCTGCAGCAAAAATGTTCCCATGCCGGGAATCGAACCCGGGCCTCCTGGGTGAAAGCCAGAAATCCTAACCACTAGACCACATGGGACTGGTGGTCAACGCCACGCAACCGACTACCTACATGTCACATTTTTCGCGATAAAAAAAACCTATGGGGATTAAGGTCCATTGCGACGGACCAATATCGATAGAGGTTTCACTCCTTTCACCCTCAAATTAAGAAAGAAAAACAAAGTCAATACAAGAAAAGAAATTGGAACACCCATCTATTCTTAAGTAGCAAGAACAACACGTAGCTGCAGCAAAAATGTTCCCATGCCGGGAATCGAACCCGGGCCTCCTGGGTGAAAGCCAGAAATCCTAACCACTAGACCACATGGGACTGGTGGTCAACGCCACGCAACCGACTACCTACATGTCACATTATTCGCGATAAAAAAAAACCTATGGGGATTAAGGTCCATTGCGACGGACCAATATCGATAGAGGTTTCACTCCTTTCACCCTCAAATTAAGAAAGAAAAACAAAGTCAATACAAGAAAAGAAATTGGAACACCCATCTATTCTTAAGTAGCAAGAACAACACGTAGCTGCAGCAAAAATGTTCCCATGCCGGGAATCGAACCCGGGCCTCCTGGGTGAAAGCCAGAAATCCTAACCACTAGACCACATGGGACTGGTGGTCAACGCCACGCAACCGACTACCTACATGTCACATTTTTCGCGATAAAAAAACCTATGGGGATTAAGGTCCATTGCGACGGACCAATATCGATAGAGGTTTCACTCCTTTCACCCTCAAATTAAGAAAGAAAAACAAAGTCAATACAAGAAAAGAAATTGGAACACCCATCTATTCTTAAGTAGCAAGAACAACACGTAGCTGCAGCAAAAATGTTCCCATGCCGGGAATCGAACCCGGGCCTCCTGGGTGAAAGCCAGAAATCCTAACCACTAGACCACATGGGACTGGTGGTCAACGCCACGCAACCGACTACCTACATGTCACATTTTTCGCGATAAAAAAAACCTATGGGGATTAAGGTCCATTGCGACGGACCAATATCGATAGAGGTTTCACTCCTTTCACCCTCAAATTAAGAAAGAAAAACAAAGTCAATACAAGAAAAGAAATTGGAACACCCATCTATTCTTAAGTAGCAAGAACAACACGTAGCTGCAGCAAAAATGTTCCCATGCCGGGAATCGAACCCGGGCCTCCTGGGTGAAAGCCAGAAATCCTAACCACTAGACCACATGGGACTGGTGGTCAACGCCACGCAACCGACTACCTACATGTCACATTATTCGCGATAAAAAAAAACCTATGGGCATTAAGGTCCATTGCGACGGACCAATATCGATAGAGGTTTCACTCCTTTCACCCTCAAATTAAGAAAGAAAAACAAAGTCAATACAAGAAAAGAAATTGGAACACCCATCTATTCTTAAGTAGCAAGAACAACACGTAGCTGCAGCAAAAATGTTCCCATGCCGGGAATCGAACCCGGGCCTCCTGGGTGAAAGCCAGAAATCCTAACCACTAGACCACATGGGACTGGTGGTCAACGCCACGCAACCGACTACCTACATGTCACATTTTTCGCGATAAAAAAAACCTATGGGGATTAAGGTCCATTGCGACGGACCAATATCGATAGAGGTTTCACTCCTTTCACCCTCAAATTAAGAAAGAAAAACAAAGTCAATACAAGAAAAGAAATTGGAACACCCATCTATTCTTAAGTAGCAAGAACAACACGTAGCTGCAGCAAAAATGTTCCCATGCCGGGAATCGAACCCGGGCCTCCTGGGTGAAAGCCAGAAATCCTAACCACTAGACCACATGGGACTGGTGGTCAACGCCACGCAACCGACTACCTACATGTCACATTATTCGCGATAAAAAAAAACCTATGGGGATTAAGGTCCATTGCGACGGACCAATATCGATAGAGGTTTCACTCCTTTCACCCTCAAATTAAGAAAGAAAAACAAAGTCAATACAAGAAAAGAAATTGGAACACCCATCTATTCTTAAGTAGCAAGAACAACACGTAGCTGCAGCAAAAATGTTCCCATGCCGGGAATCGAACCCGGGCCTCCTGGGTGAAAGCCAGAAATCCTAACCACTAGACCACATGGGACTGGTGGTCAACGCCACGCAACCGACTACCTACATGTCACATTATTCGCGATAAAAAAAAACCTATGGGGATTAAGGTCCATTGCGACGGACCAATATCGATAGAGGTTTCACTCCTTTCACCCTCAAATTAAGAAAGAAAAACAAAGTCAATACAAGAAAAGAAATTGGAACACCCATCTATTCTTAAGTAGCAAGAACAACACGTAGCTGCAGCAAAAATGTTCCCATGCCGGGAATCGAACCCGGGCCTCCTGGGTGAAAGCCAGAAATCCTAACCACTAGACCACATGGGACTGGTGGTCAACGCCACGCAACCGACTACCTACATGTCACATTTTTCGCGATAAAAAAAACCTATGGGGATTAAGGTCCATTGCGACGGACCAATATCGATAGAGGTTTCACTCCTTTCACCCTCAAATTAAGAAAGAAAAACAAAGTCAATACAAGAAAAGAAATTGGAACACCCATCTATTCTTAAGTAGCAAGAACAACACGTAGCTGCAGCAAAAATGTTCCCATGCCGGGAATCGAACCCGGGCCTCCTGGGTGAAAGCCAGAAATCCTAACCACTAGACCACATGGGACTGGTGGTCAACGCCACGCAACCGACTACCTACATGTCACATTATTCGCGATAAAAAAAAACCTATGGGGATTAAGGTCCATTGCGACGGACCAATATCGATAGAGGTTTCACTCCTTTCACCCTCAAATTAAGAAAGAAAAACAAAGTCAATACAAGAAAAGAAATTGGAACACCCATCTATTCTTAAGTAGCAAGAACAACACGTAGCTGCAGCAAAAATGTTCCCATGCCGGGAATCGAACCCGGGCCTCCTGGGTGAAAGCCAGAAATCCTAACCACTAGACCACATGGGACTGGTGGTCAACGCCACGCAACCGACTACCTACATGTCACATTTTTCGCGATAAAAAAAACCTATGGGGATTAAGGTCCATTGCGACGGACCAATATCGATAGAGGTTTCACTCCTTTCACCCTCAAATTAAGAAAGAAAAACAAAGTCAATACAAGAAAAGAAATTGGAACACCCATCTATTCTTAAGTAGCAAGAACAACACGTAGCTGCAGCAAAAATGTTCCCATGCCGGGAATCGAACCCGGGCCTCCTGGGTGAAAGCCAGAAATCCTAACCACTAGACCACATGGGACTGGTGGTCAACGCCACGCAACCGACTACCTACATGTCACATTTTTCGCGATAAAAAAAACCTATGGGGATTAAGGTCCATTGCGACGGACCAATATCGATAGAGGTTTCACTCCTTTCACCCTCAAATTAAGAAAGAAAAACAAAGTCAATACAAGAAAAGAAATTGGAACACCCATCTATTCTTAAGTAGCAAGAACAACACGTAGCTGCAGCAAAAATGTTCCCATGCCGGGAATCGAACCCGGGCCTCCTGGGTGAAAGCCAGAAATCCTAACCACTAGACCACATGGGACTGGTGGTCAACGCCACGCAACCGACTACCTACATGTCACATTATTCGCGATAAAAAAAAACCTATGGGGATTAAGGTCCATTGCGACGGACCAATATCGATAGAGGTTTCACTCCTTTCACCCTCAAATTAAGAAAGAAAAACAAAGTCAATACAAGAAAAGAAATTGGAACACCCATCTATTCTTAAGTAGCAAGAACAACACGTAGCTGCAGCAAAAATGTTCCCATGCCGGGAATCGAACCCGGGCCTCCTGGGTGAAAGCCAGAAATCCTAACCACTAGACCACATGGGACTGGTGGTCAACGCCACGCAACCGACTACCTACATGTCACATTTTTCGCGATAAAAAAACCTATGGGGATTAAGGTCCATTGCGACGGACCAATATCGATAGAGGTTTCACTCCTTTCACCCTCAAATTAAGAAAGAAAAACAAAGTCAATACAAGAAAAGAAATTGGAACACCCATCTATTCTTAAGTAGCAAGAACAACACGTAGCTGCAGCAAAAATGTTCCCATGCCGGGAATCGAACCCGGGCCTCCTGGGTGAAAGCCAGAAATCCTAACCACTAGACCACATGGGACTGGTGGTCAACGCCACGCAACCGACTACCTACATGTCACATTTTTCGCGATAAAAAAAACCTATGGGGATTAAGGTCCATTGCGACGGACCAATATCGATAGAGGTTTCACTCCTTTCACCCTCAAATTAAGAAAGAAAAACAAAGTCAATACAAGAAAAGAAATTGGAACACCCATCTATTCTTAAGTAGCAAGAACAACACGTAGCTGCAGCAAAAATGTTCCCATGCCGGGAATCGAACCCGGGCCTCCTGGGTGAAAGCCAGAAATCCTAACCACTAGACCACATGGGACTGGTGGTCAACGCCACGCAACCGACTACCTACATGTCACATTATTCGCGATAAAAAAAAACCTATGGGGATTAAGGTCCATTGCGACGGACCAATATCGATAGAGGTTTCACTCCTTTCACCCTCAAATTAAGAAAGAAAAACAAAGTCAATACAAGAAAAGAAATTGGAACACCCATCTATTCTTAAGTAGCAAGAACAACACGTAGCTGCAGCAAAAATGTTCCCATGCCGGGAATCGAACCCGGGCCTCCTGGGTGAAAGCCAGAAATCCTAACCACTAGACCACATGGGACTGGTGGTCAACGCCACGCAACCGACTACCTACATGTCACATTTTTCGCGATAAAAAAAACCTATGGGGATTAAGGTCCATTGCGACGGACCAATATCGATAGAGGTTTCACTCCTTTCACCCTCAAATTAAGAAAGAAAAACAAAGTCAATACAAGAAAAGAAATTGGAACACCCATCTATTCTTAAGTAGCAAGAACAACACGTAGCTGCAGCAAAAATGTTCCCATGCCGGGAATCGAACCCGGGCCTCCTGGGTGAAAGCCAGAAATCCTAACCACTAGACCACATGGGACTGGTGGTCAACGCCACGCAACCGACTACCTACATGTCACATTTTTCGCGATAAAAAAAAACCTATGGGGATTAAGGTCCATTGCGACGGACCAATATCGATAGAGGTTTCACTCCTTTCACCCTCAAATTAAGAAAGAAAAACAAAGTCAATACAAGAAAAGAAATTGGAACACCCATCTATTCTTAAGTAGCAAGAACAACACGTAGCTGCAGCAAAAATGTTCCCATGCCGGGAATCGAACCCGGGCCTCCTGGGTGAAAGCCAGAAATCCTAACCACTAGACCACATGGGACTGGTGGTCAACGCCACGCAACCGACTACCTACATGTCACATTATTCGCGATAAAAAAAAACCTATGGGGATTAAGGTCCATTGCGACGGACCAATATCGATAGAGGTTTCACTCCTTTCACCCTCAAATTAAGAAAGAAAAACAAAGTCAATACAAGAAAAGAAATTGGAACACCCATCTATTCTTAAGTAGCAAGAACAACACGTAGCTGCAGCAAAAATGTTCCCATGCCGGGAATCGAACCCGGGCCTCCTGGGTGAAAGCCAGAAATCCTAACCACTAGACCACATGGGACTGGTGGTCAACGCCACGCAACCGACTACCTACATGTCACATTTTTCGCGATAAAAAAAACCTATGGGGATTAAGGTCCATTGCGACGGACCAATATCGATAGAGGTTTCACTCCTTTCACCCTCAAATTAAGAAAGAAAAACAAAGTCAATACAAGAAAAGAAATTGGAACACCCATCTATTCTTAAGTAGCAAGAACAACACGTAGCTGCAGCAAAAATGTTCCCATGCCGGGAATCGAACCCGGGCCTCCTGGGTGAAAGCCAGAAATCCTAACCACTAGACCACATGGGACTGGTGGTCAACGCCACGCAACCGACTACCTACATGTCACATTTTTCGCGATAAAAAAAACCTATGGGGATTAAGGTCCATTGCGACGGACCAATATCGATAGAGGTTTCACTCCTTTCACCCTCAAATTAAGAAAGAAAAACAAAGTCAATACAAGAAAAGAAATTGGAACACCCATCTATTCTTAAGTAGCAAGAACAACACGTAGCTGCAGCAAAAATGTTCCCATGCCGGGAATCGAACCCGGGCCTCCTGGGTGAAAGCCAGAAATCCTAACCACTAGACCACATGGGACTGGTGGTCAACGCCACGCAACCGACTACCTACATGTCACATTTTTCGCGATAAAAAAAACCTATGGGGATTAAGGTCCATTGCGACGGACCAATATCGATAGAGGTTTCACTCCTTTCACCCTCAAATTAAGAAAGAAAAACAAAGTCAATACAAGAAAAGAAATTGGAACACCCATCTATTCTTAAGTAGCAAGAACAACACGTAGCTGCAGCAAAAATGTTCCCATGCCGGGAATCGAACCCGGGCCTCCTGGGTGAAAGCCAGAAATCCTAACCACTAGACCACATGGGACTGGTGGTCAACGCCACGCAACCGACTACCTACATGTCACATTATTCGCGATAAAAAAAAACCTATGGGGATTAAGGTCCATTGCGACGGACCAATATCGATAGAGGTTTCACTCCTTTCACCCTCAAATTAAGAAAGAAAAACAAAGTCAATACAAGAAAAGAAATTGGAACACCCATCTATTCTTAAGTAGCAAGAACAACACGTAGCTGCAGCAAAAATGTTCCCATGCCGGGAATCGAACCCGGGCCTCCTGGGTGAAAGCCAGAAATCCTAACCACTAGACCACATGGGACTGGTGGTCAACGCCACGCAACCGACTACCTACATGTCACATTTTTCGCGATAAAAAAAACCTATGGGGATTAAGGTCCATTGCGACGGACCAATATCGATAGAGGTTTCACTCCTTTCACCCTCAAATTAAGAAAGAAAAACAAAGTCAATACAAGAAAAGAAATTGGAACACCCATCTATTCTTAAGTAGCAAGAACAACACGTAGCTGCAGCAAAAATGTTCCCATGCCGGGAATCGAACCCGGGCCTCCTGGGTGAAAGCCAGAAATCCTAACCACTAGACCACATGGGACTGGTGGTCAACGCCACGCAACCGACTACCTACATGTCACATTTTTCGCGATAAAAAAAACCTATGGGGATTAAGGTCCATTGCGACGGACCAATATCGATAGAGGTTTCACTCCTTTCACCCTCAAATTAAGAAAGAAAAACAAAGTCAATACAAGAAAAGAAATTGGAACACCCATCTATTCTTAAGTAGCAAGAACAACACGTAGCTGCAGCAAAAATGTTCCCATGCCGGGAATCGAACCCGGGCCTCCTGGGTGAAAGCCAGAAATCCTAACCACTAGACCACATGGGACTGGTGGTCAACGCCACGCAACCGACTACCTACATGTCACATTTTTCGCGATAAAAAAAACCTATGGGGATTAAGGTCCATTGCGACGGACCAATATCGATAGAGGTTTCACTCCTTTCACCCTCAAATTAAGAAAGAAAAACAAAGTCAATACAAGAAAAGAAATTGGAACACCCATCTATTCTTAAGTAGCAAGAACAACACGTAGCTGCAGCAAAAATGTTCCCATGCCGGGAATCGAACCCGGGCCTCCTGGGTGAAAGCCAGAAATCCTAACCACTAGACCACATGGGACTGGTGGTCAACGCCACGCAACCGACTACCTACATGTCACATTTTTCGCGATAAAAAAAACCTATGGGGATTAAGGTCCATTGCGACGGACCAATATCGATAGAGGTTTCACTCCTTTCACCCTCAAATTAAGAAAGAAAAACAAAGTCAATACAAGAAAAGAAATTGGAACACCCATCTATTCTTAAGTAGCAAGAACAACACGTAGCTGCAGCAAAAATGTTCCCATGCCGGGAATCGAACCCGGGCCTCCTGGGTGAAAGCCAGAAATCCTAACCACTAGACCACATGGGACTGGTGGTCAACGCCACGCAACCGACTACCTACATGTCACATTTATTTCGCGATAAAAAAAAACCTATGGGGATTAAGGTCCATTGCGACGGACCAATATCGATAGAGGTTTCACTCCTTTCACCCTCAAATTAAGAAAGAAAAACAAAGTCAATACAAGAAAAGAAATTGGAACACCCATCTATTCTTAAGTAGCAAGAACAACACGTAGCTGCAGCAAAAATGTTCCCATGCCGGGAATCGAACCCGGGCCTCCTGGGTGAAAGCCAGAAATCCTAACCACTAGACCACATGGGACTGGTGGTCAACGCCACGCAACCGACTACCTACATGTCACATTTTTCGCGATAAAAAAAACCTATGGGGATTAAGGTCCATTGCGACGGACCAATATCGATAGAGGTTTCACTCCTTTCACCCTCAAATTAAGAAAGAAAAACAAAGTCAATACAAGAAAAGAAATTGGAACACCCATCTATTCTTAAGTAGCAAGAACAACACGTAGCTGCAGCAAAAATGTTCCCATGCCGGGAATCGAACCCGGGCCTCCTGGGTGAAAGCCAGAAATCCTAACCACTAGACCACATGGGACTGGTGGTCAACGCCACGCAACCGACTACCTACATGTCACATTTTTCGCGATAAAAAAAACCTATGGGGATTAAGGTCCATTGCGACGGACCAATATCGATAGAGGTTTCACTCCTTTCACCCTCAAATTAAGAAAGAAAAACAAAGTCAATACAAGAAAAGAAATTGGAACACCCATCTATTCTTAAGTAGCAAGAACAACACGTAGCTGCAGCAAAAATGTTCCCATGCCGGGAATCGAACCCGGGCCTCCTGGGTGAAAGCCAGAAATCCTAACCACTAGACCACATGGGACTGGTGGTCAACGCCACGCAACCGACTACCTACATGTCACATTTTTCGCGATAAAAAAACCAATGGGGATTGCAACGGACCAATATCGATAGAGGTTTCACTCCTTTCACCCTCAAATTAAGAAAGAAAAACAAAGTCAATACAAGAAAAGAAATTGGAACACCCATCTATTCTTAAGTGGCAAGAACAACACGTAGCTGCAGCAAAAATGTTCCCATGCCGGGAATCGAACCCGGGCCTCCTGGGTGAAAGCCAGAAATCCTAACCACTAGACCACATGGGACCGATACTGCCAACAGGGTTCACGCTCGTGTTGATGCTGCGGCACCAATGCCCGCCGCAATCCAGCATGGCTCCCCGAACACGTGGTCGGCTGTTTGCGCACCGCGGCCCGCTGCTTCGCCGCCCAAAGCGACTCGTCGGTCGTGACGTACGGAAGGCGTGGCGTGGCGTGGCGTGGCGTGGCGTGGTTTTGAGTTGCGCGCCGCACCGGCCGCACCGCAACAGTCGTGTGGGCCGTGGTCCAAGGCGTACCGAATAGAGCGCGGAGATCCGTTTGTAGCGGGAAAGCAAATCAAGACCAAAGTCTTTCCCGGTTGGAAACCGGCACGAAGCGCAAAACGACGGGATTTCCACACTTGATTTGTCTTGATAGAACCAGGCCACAAATGACCGGCGCCTTTTAATCGTCTGACGGGTGAGGCATGCATTATGCAGCGCTGACTCGTAAAAAACAGGTTAATTAGCAGCTTCTTAGTTATTTGTTGCTACAATTTGTGTTTGTGTGTGGGGGGGGGGGGAGAGGATCGGGGGCAGGGGGAGGGGGAGGGGGTATGCTTGCTGAGCTCGAGTCGCGCACATAATAATGTCTTGTCTTAATCAAACAAGTGACATCGGGGACAAGATCAAGGCCTAGACATATCGCTGCCATCGTTATGTCATTAAAGAACACAGCCATGTGCGGCGGGTGGGCCGAGCCGGGCTGCGGCAGGCAGGCAGGCAGGCAGGCAGGCAGGCAGGCAGGCAGGCAGGCAGGCAGGCAGGCAGGCAGGCAGGCAGGCAGGCAGGCAGGCAGGCAGGCAGGCAGGCAGGCAGTGCGCCGCACAGTCGTGTCGTGTCGTCAGCTCGCGTTGGATTTACGGCGGCTGCGCGGCTGCGCGCGAGTCACCTGCAGCGCTGGCGGCGCATGCAAGAGCGGGCGCAACGAACGCACCGGCCGGCGCTGCGGGCGGCGCGGGGCGCGGCGGGGCGGGGCGCGGCGCGGGGCGCGGCGGGGCGGGGCGCGGCGCGGGGCGCGGCGGGGCGGGGCGCGGCGCGGCGGGTGCTCAGGGGTTATCTGTCAAACCCTACCGCACCGTCCCAGGCTGATAAGCGCCAGAGCAGTCGGCGCGAACCGCCCCGCCTCGCCCCGCCTCGCCCCGCCCCGCCCGCCCCGCTGCTGCATTTTGTGTATCTTGAGGATGATTGGCGCTTGTAAAATCTCCCAGCGCGCGCGGCGAGGCGGACTTCCCGGCCGATACCGATGTTTTTGGCGTCATGAAACGTTGTTAATAATAATAATAATAATAATAATAATAATAATAATAATAATAATAATAATAATAATAATAATAATAATAATAATAATAATAATAATAATAATAATCCACACAAACCAGCTAGTTGTCGAAAACAAAATTTAGTTCCCGAAACCGTATTACTTTTACCACCCTTCTTTCAAATTAAGTTGACTCTATTAAATTATTTGATCAATTCAGTTCTGGGCCCCTAAAGTAGATGGCTTTCTGGAGAAAAAAGAAGTGGCAGAGCCTACCCTAGCGGAAGCAGCCTGCCCCCCCTCCCCCTCTGTTCGTTGCGAGTTCTAATTAGTTTGAACGAGGGAACAGTGAAAAGCGGCTCTGATGACATCACCACTGACGCGACTGGCGTGCTGCGCGCCACTGCGCGCTGGCTGGAGGTCGTCGACATGGCCGAAAAGCCCATAAGAACCTTGCAAGTCATCGCCTGAGTGTGCGTGCGACACAATGCCGCGACGAAGAAATGAAAGAACGAAAATGCCCGTGAAGTAACTGGATCTCTCCAATCTCCCCCTCTCCACTGCGGCGCCTACGATTCGCCACAGGGAAGTCCAGTCCGCAGGAGGGATGGGGTACTCACCTATCCACGAAGCCTGGTCAGACCTGATGGGGATGGTGGAGTCCGGGGCCTGGAGCTGGGGCAGCACGACTGCCGAGTACCCCGTCGTCATCCCGGAGCTGACCGTGGCCATGACGGGCCCGGCGGCGGCCAGCACCTGTTGGCAGAGAGGCAGGGCGCTCGTCAGGTCAGGCTCGCGCGGGCCCGCGTCCAGGCTGTCCTGTCCACACGTCCGGTTTGTCTAGCAGTTTGCACACGCAGTCGCCTCGGTGCGAGGCGTGTTCAGCGGCCTGCGCGCCAACAGCCGCTGGAACCCGAGCGACATCGACAATCCCAGCTCACCCGAGAAACAATTCCTCATTCAGTCCCTCTCCAATCTTTCTAATCCCACCCCATCCATCAAAACCAGCCTCCAGACTCCAACGCATCACTCATCCAACAGTCTCTTCTTATCCTCTCCGAACCTCCTCCACTCACCTCGGCTCCCCCCCCCCCCCCGCAAATCCTTCAAATCCCTCCAATCTTTCTTAATATGGTATCCCACCCGTTGCTTCTATTTCCTCCTGTCCGCTCATTGGCTGACGGTGAAAGTGACATCAGCGTTGGCCAATCAGATTTCGGGAAGAAACAGAACCGGCGGTCATGCTCTTCTTCTTTAGGCGGAACCAGTGACAAAATCTCAGTAAATACCGATAGGGGTCCCCTCGGGGTCCCCCACTCTCTCTAGTAGTGTACACATGAGTATTTTGAGTAAAGGCGAGTATTAAAGAGTACTGCCAAGTATTCGTGAGTGTATTGGCGAGTTTTGACGAGTAATGTGCGAGTGTGAGGGAGTATGAGCGAATATTGGCGCGCCAATATAAACACTCGCGAGTGTTTAGCGAGTAATTTGCAAAAAATATTTCGAGTATTGGTTAGTAATGCCGAGTAATATTGAGTTAGGCGCGAGTAATTTTCTTTGTGTACACACGAGTAATGAAGTGGTGGACCCCTCGGTACATGCGGTTCCCGATGACGAATGAGCATGGAAATATGGTTTACAATTCGAGAAAAGCGTAAATAGAGTTCCGGGTCCAGGTCTTGATTACCTCACTTCTTCTCTAAATGCCGAGAAACTAAACTATTAGTTAATGTCAAGACAACTAACAAAATTTCGTACCAAGAAACGAAAGCACTGCTGTAGGAGCCTGGATGTAGTTGTGATAATAATATACACGCTCGTTCTGACAACTTCATCCCCCACCCACCCACCCCCAAACAAAAACAAAACAAAAACAAAACAAAAAACTTACAAGAAGTCTACTTTTTATTGCCCTGGGGACGATGAATTTAACTGCCGCCACTGCTTTTAGATTCCCGCAACAAAATTTTAGAGTAACCGTACATACTTTTATCAGTAGTCTTGAAATTTACTAATGTTTTAGTGAGTGCGGCGAGCAGAGCTGGCGGCCGGCTGCCACCCGAGTGAGCGGTGCAGTCTAACCTGCACGGCACGGCCACAGCTGCTCTCGCTCAGAGCTCACATCACATACCTGCCGTACGAGCGGTGAGAACTTCTTCCTGGCCGAGTCCTTCTCCCTGAGGGGGTCGGCCACCAGGGGCCGTACCTCGTGCTTGGTGGGCGCCGGCCCGGAGCCGGTGAGGCTCTGCTGCTGCTCCTTGTCCTTGCCCATGACTGCGCCTGCGCATAAAGTAAGACAAAGCCGTCCTCATTTCTCCGCGCGAAGCTATTCGCAGCGCCGTATCGCATCGCGCCATCGCGTTATTGTTTGATGCGCGGCGTTACGTAACCCGTCCGACATATTGGCGGACAGCAGCCGCCAGCCGCGCGGGTAATTTGACCGCCGCGCGCTCTGAACCATACTCTGAACATTTGCAGGGAGGGTATGGGAGGGGACCGAGCCGTTGAGCCGGCTCCCTGGGCGCATATGAGAGGTTGAAAGGTGTGATAGCAAATGAGAAGCACGAGAACAAAAGCCACTCTATCTGACAGGCCCCGCAGTTGATCGGTCGTCCAAATTGATGAACGAAACGTGCCGCTTGCGTCTTTTGCCAGGACCCCGCCAGCCATGTCATGGATAAGCATCGGCGCTCTGGAACTTTGCCGATTAGCCCCGCCTCAAGTGACCGGGTGGCGAGGCGAGCCCAGAGCCCCGGGACCCCTTTTATCGAAAGCCGTCTGCAAATATGCGGCTGGGAATAATGACTCGATTACTTATGGAACTTCACGCGAGGCGAGACAATGTCGCCGGCGGGGAGACGCACTGCTGGGCCGGGCCCCGCCCCGGTCCGCGATGATAGTGAACTTTTTCTGCTCCACCCGACTGCATCCACGCATGCAAGCCGCTTGTGGCAGACAGATTAGACAGTCTAATTTTGTGGCGTTGACGCGTCCTTCGCTTTATCTTCAACTACTTTATTACTTGTAATTTCCGCATAATCTTTACATGTTATAAAATACAAAGACGAAAGTGTTGAAGCCATTTTTATTCGAAGGCCTTGTTTCCTTTTAGTCTTGTAGGGTTCAACGGATCCGCGCCGTGCATGTGACAGGTTGATGGCCGCGGGCCGCGGGGATTACACTGAACGGCTCCAGCGGCTCCAGCCCCGGCCCCAGGGAGAATCAAAAGGCCTACCTTTGCGTCGCGAGCCCCGCGGCGCTGCGCTGCGACCCCGATATAGTCTTTGTCGAGTCTTCGCACGGTAAACCGACGGGGACTGGTTTTTAGTCAAGTCTTACATGTCCATTAGGTGAAAGTACGATGTACTGTCGAGCAGAAAGAAACGCAGAAAACAAGTACAGGACGGAAGAGAGTCAGAGCTGGAGGCCCCACTTCAGTTTCGGGAGGTTCCGGGTCCGGTGGCGTCTCCAACGCAATCAGGAGAGGCACCCCGTCAGGCGCACAGCCGCGGAGCTTCTATTCCACGCTGGAGCTGGTGCTGGACTCGGGGCGCGACAAGAGGAGGTTCGCACAGAGCCTATGAGCTCTCATGGCTATCGGGGCGCTCAACAGGACCGAACAGACCGGCGCGCCATGTGGCGCCACACATGCCCTCGCAGCTCGCAGACCAGTTCCGCTGCTTGGGGTGCGTGATTGGTTTCGATTGAGCGGCGGTGCGGCTGCCGGGCCGGGCCGGGCACGGGCTCTGCCTGCACCGCGCCCCTCACTGCCTGCTCGGCGAGCAGCTTGTGCTGCCGCACCCCGCGCCCGGCCCGGCTCACTAACCCTTCTGCTGCGCCTCCTGGAAGGCCTGCTGCTTGTTCCTCGGAGCCTGCTGCCGAACCATTCCGCTGCCGGCACCCGTCAGCGCTCTCCTTGAGTGCGAGAGAGACGGCATTCTCGCACCCCTCGGTAGTCTCGTTGAGAGCGAGGGAGACAGAGCAACGAGTGCCGGCAGCGGCAGTGGAATCGCTCGGCTGCAGGAGCTGGAGGGCCTCCAGGCGCCCCGCGCCCCGCGCCCGGCCCGCCCGGCCCGGCTCACTCACCCTTCTGCTGCGCCTCCTGGAAGGCGTGCTGCTTGTTCCTCTGAGCCTGCTGCTGGAGCTGGAGGGCCTCCAGGCGCCCCGCGCCCCGCGCCCGGCCCGCCCGGCCCGGCTCACTCACCCTTCTGCTGCGCCTCCTGGAAGGCGTGCTGCTTGTTCCTCTGAGCCTGCTGCTGGAGCTGGAGGGCCTCCAGGCGCCCCGCGCCCCGCGCCCGGCCCGCCCGGCCCGGCTCACTCACCCTTCTGCTGCGCCTCCTGGAAGGCGTGCTGCTTGTTCCTCTGAGCCTGCTGCTGGAGCTGGAGGGCCTCCAGGCGCCCCGCGCCCCGCGCCCGGCCCGCCCGGCCCGGCTCACTCACCCTTCTGCTGCGCCTCCTGGAAGGCGTGCTGCTTGTTCCTCTGAGCCTGCTGCTGGAGCTGGAGGGCCTCCAGGCGCCCCGCGCCCCGCGCCCGGCCCGCCCGGCCCGGCTCACTCACCCTTCTGCTGCGCCTCCTGGAAGGCGTGCTGCTTGTTCCTCTGAGCCTGCTGCTGGAGCTGGAGGGCCTCCAGGCGCCCCGCGCCCCGCGCCCGGCCCGCCCGGCCCGGCTCACTCACCCTTCTGCTGCGCCTCCTGGAAGGCGTGCTGCTTGTTCCTCTGAGCCTGCTGCTGGAGCTGGAGGGCCTCCAGGCGCCCCGCGCCCGGCCCGCCCGGCCCGGCTCACTCACCCTTCTGCTGCGCCTCCTGGAAGGCGTGCTGCTTGTTCCTCTGAGCCTGCTGCTGGAGCTGGACGGCCTCCCGCCGCCCCAGCTCCCGTTTCTCCGGGCAGGAGCAGCGCTCGGCCTGGAGCTGCTCGGCGCTCAGGACCACGCCGCGGAGGGCCGGCGGCCCCGGCGCGGGCCGGTCCGGCTGCCGTAGGGAGTTGGGGTCGATCTTCATGACGGCGGGGCGGGCCAGGGCGGGCGCGCGCTCTCTCTGCTCACTCGCTCTCCTCACTCGCGCACGCGGCACGCACAGACTGGCGGCTTCTTCTCCGTCTCCGCAGCGCCAGAGCCGCCGGCCGGTTGTCGCCTTTCCGATAGGCGCGCGTTTCATGGGCGTCGCGAGTTTTGTTTTGGGCGACGTCATGCGTCAACATCTTGAAGAGTCGAACCCCGACGGAGCGGCGTGGCGGGGCGTGGCGGAGCGTGGCGGAGCGTGGCGTGGCGTAGCGCGGCACTGAGCAAGACGCGGCCCGCCGCCCGCTCCGGCCCACCGGCCTCGCCTCGACCAATGCAAGGGAAACACTGGAATACGAGTGAAACCCAAGGCGCGCCCGGCCGGGCCCGGGGTGCGTGCGCGACCCGACCCGCCCTACCCGCCCCGGCCCACCCCGGCCCGCACCGGCCCGCACCGGCCCGCCCCGGCCCGCCCCGGCCCGCACCGGCCCGCACCGGCCCTCCGGTGAATGGCTACAAGTGAGCACGGCGAGTCATGGTGCTGCAACACGGCGCTTCTCCAAAATACCTCCAGAGACCCCTCCAGCCGCGAATGGCAGGAGAGGGGAAGAGAGAGGGAGAGGGTAGGGCTCCAGTCTCAAAAGTGTGGTGGTGGTGATGGTGGTGGTCGGTGGTGATGGTGGTGGTCGGTGGTGGTGGTGATGGTGGTGGTGGTGATGGTGGTGGTGAGGGTGGTGGTGGTGGTGAGGGTGGTGGTGAGGGTGGTGGTGAGGTTGGTGGTGAGGGTGGTGGTGGTGGTGGTGAGGGTGGTGGTGGTGGTGGTGAGGGTGGTGGTGAGGGTGGTGGTGAGGGTGGTGGTGAGGGTGGTGGCGAGGGTGGTGGTGGTGGTGAGGGTGGTGGTGGTGGTGGTGGTGGTGGTGAGGGTGGTGGTGGTGGTGAGGGTGGTGGTGGTGGTGGTGACGGCGGTGGTGATAGTGGTGGTGGCGGCGGCGGTCCGTGTCGTACTGTTGAGGCAGGCTTATCCCACGGTACAAATAGTCTACTTTTGCTTTGAGAGAATATATTTAAATGTCTTTCGTGGTCGAAAGTTTGCCCCGGCGACCTGACACTTAGAGCCGACTGTGAGGTAGAGAAAGCTATGGAGAAAGGTAACCACTTCATTTTGTGTATGGTTTAGTATGACGTCCCTGATACATGGTGGCCCGTCTACCCCGGTGTTTCTAAAAGTATGCAACCCATACTACTTCTGCTGAGCGCAGGGAATGGGGGAAGGGGAGGGGGGAAAAGAATTGCGGGGAGCGGCCGAGGAGCGGGCCCAGGCCCACCTTCACCTTCACCCTTGACCTCGCTCAGCTGAAGTAGAATGGGTTGCATACTTCCTCAAAAGCCGGGGAAGACAGGCCACCCGGAGCAGTGGTCCTCATGGGTGCCTCACGGATAGGCAAAGTGTTGAACACAGCCCGCATACTACGGGGTGCATATTGAATGAGTCCCGAAAAGGCTTGATTAAATGAAATAAGTTTTATGGAACACGTAAAACTCTTTCAACACTTTCACCCTGAGGGACCAGAGTCGCCCGTGAATAGGATCGGTCGTGTACGCTCTTCGTCCAAGAGTCTGTGATCTACAGGGTGGCCCACGCACCCCGGTCCATTTTTCGGATAGGCAGACCCGCAACAACAAACTCTCTTCTGGGTTGATTTCTGTGCGTCAAGTAAGAAGAAATAAGAAAATGTCAACGAATCTGGGATTGTGAAGGGAAAGGCGCCTGTCATAGAGTCCTACTATATCTTTTTACAGTTCTACGATTTGCCAAAACCGCAACAGGTCGACGACGTGGAAAATTTAGTGAAACGATAAGTAGCCAAACAAGTCTAACGAACGTTGAGTTTACGTCAACCGCCATTTCAACTAATGTTTATTCCGATATCTTGTCGCTTCACCACCCGTAAAAAGTGACGTGCTGACTAACTAGTGCCAATAACAGGTGTCAGTAATAACACACAGTTTTGCATCTGCCCATTGTACTCTCGGCTCAGCACTCGCTTGGCGACCAGGTTCGTCGTTATGTCACTTCGCACTCGAGACGGTCAATACACAGACACAGCCACAGTCAAGCCCCTCAGCGAGGAAAAAAGGGTTTAAAAAAATAAAAAAAATCAAACTCTTCAGGACGAAAAGAACGCGGGGCAAAGTGCGAAAGCAGCAGGCAACACAAGACACATTCTAAATATCATTTGGAGTTAATGACACTCACAGGCGCGACCTTGGCTTGCGCAGCGCGTCGCGGCGCGCCAGCTAGTGGACCGGTGCTCAGCTGGCAGACAGCATCACTTCACTTCACTTCACTTCACTTCACTTCCGGTCGCGACCAGTCAGCTGCAGGTCAGGGTCCTTGGCGTCGTTGTCCTCACCCCGTGGTGCGCGTGCTGCGCGTGCTGCGCTGGTCCCGCCTGGAGCCGCCGCGCCTGATACGAGCCGAGCCGAGCTCACCGGACCCGCCGGACCGGACCTGGACCGGCTGTACTGCCGCGGGCCGCGCCGCGCCGCGCTGCCGCACCGCGCCCCACAAGGAACAGACAGTCGCGCGTCCCGACCGATCCCGATAGCGAGCGGCAGGACTCTGGCGTTAGAGTCCCACCCGGCCCCGGCCTGGCCCCGGCCACTGCCGCGAGTAGCGAGTACCCTGCGGCTCTCCCCGCCCCGCCCCGCCTCGGAGGTGGGAGGCGCGGCGGGGCGCGGCGGGGCGCGGCGGGGCGCGGCGGGGAGGGATATAAGCTATGCAAGCAGCAGTCCCGCGGGGAAGACAAGCCTGCCTGACCTGACATACTGCCGCCGGCTCGGCTCGGCTCGGCTCGGCAGGGGGCGTCGCACCGTCTGATAGGCGGGCTGCATCGGCCGCGCACCCCCAAAGTACCCAAAAGTCACCCGCGCCGCCCCGCGCCGCCCCGCGCCCCGTCACCATGGAGCCATACATTTTTGCTGTATGGCTCCATGCTGTCACTGTCCGGCAGTAGGCTGATTCCGCACATCGGTCAATGGGAGGTAGACAGACGCGGTCCTCTCTCTCCCCCATCCAACGGCAGTGCCTCGAGTGCGACAAGGACAGAGGTACGGGAGTCCCATGCGGAATCAGTCTACAGGGACACAAGGAGATTCGAGGCGCGGGGTGCGGGAGGCTGCAAAGGCCGGGGCGCGGGGCGTGGGCGCGGGCCGGAGTAGCTGCGCCTTGCCGCGCCCGCTGCTGCACGAGAGCCCCCCCCGCCCCGGCAGCAGCACGCGGGGTGTCGCCGTCACCGAGGGAAATATAGGTCGAGAGTCCGGTAGGGCTGGGGGCTGGACGGGCGGGGGCGGGGGCGGGGAGAGGGTGCCGGGTGCCGCTGCCGCTAGTAATAACAAAAGCGATAAGCGGCTGAGTGGTACGACTGGGTACGGCGCGGCTGGGCTGGGCTGGGCTGGGCTGGGCCCGGGGCCCAGGGCGCCCCGCCGACTCGTCTCGTCTCGTCTCGCGACATTCACGCACAATCAGCAAATCGCGGACAGTTATGAGTTTGCGGCTGAGGTCGGCGACGCCGTCACGTCGTCGGGCTCGGCAGATGCAGCCGGCCAGCGGGCTCAGCCAGCGGGCGCGGCGGGCGGTGCGGTGGTACAATCGGTACAATACCCCTTTCCCCAGCCCGCCCGCCCGCCCTCGACGTAGGTTTACTTGTCGGCCAGGTCACTTACCTCCAGCGCCTCTTCCGTGTAATCCCTTGACGCCATCCGCGATGAGATCCGGACAGAGCAGCGGCGTCCTCTCGTCGCCCATGGTCCTCATGGCGTCGCTCTCGAGCGCAGTGGTGCCTGCGGCCGGCGCGCCGCCCGGAGCGGAGCGGAGCAGCGCTGAGCTGAGAGGAGGCCTTTAGCTTCAGCTCCGGGAACCAGGGAACCCCACCCCGAGCAAGGGCAAAGAGGTGGTCGACTTGTAGGGTTCGGCTCGGGATCGCGTCACACACGGACACAGCACGGCCACGCGCTCTGAGCACAGCGGCTGCAGTGTTCCCATGAGATCACAGACCGGGGCGGGGCGGGGCGGGGCGGGCCGGGGCCTCCTCGCCTCTGCCCGCTATACACGGGGTCGAGAGATGCCCGGCGCGTTGCGTCGTCGCGGCGCGGCGGTCCACGTCCACCCTGCACCTCCCCTTTCCCCTGCGGACCGCGCCCGGCCCGGCCCGGCCCAGCCCAGCCTGGGGACATTGCTCCTTCCCTAGCCAAGGAATGACTCTGGGACCGGCATGCAAAAAGCGCGTGAGTAGGCGTGAGCTAGGAGACTCGCGAGTCGCGAGCAGCAGGGTGATTCCGAACATCCTTCAGTGGTGTGCTCTCTCTTGCTCCTAATGGCCGTGCCCCACGAGTGCGACAAGGACAGAGAGAAGAAACCACTGTGCGGAATCACCCTACAGGTCAGCCATCGCTGACAGATTTGCTGAATCGGACCACAGGAGCTGTGCGCTGAGCTTGCCCGCCTCGTCCGTGACGCCATAAGCATCCAGGACACAGGAGATGCAGTCCTGGGGGCAGGCCAGGACAAGGCAGACACCCTGATAAAAGAATCATCGGAAACCAGGCCTGCGCCGGCTACTCCTGGGTTAGTGCTTCCATGAGAGGAGGACGCCTTGGAGAAGACGGTAATCTCGGGTGCCCTACTCTCATGGTGATCCCCTGCAGTTAACTCAAGACTCAAGGCTCTTGAATCAACAATAAATTAACAACATTACAAAATCTTCGTTTTATTTTTATATAATGATAATAATAATGTTTTCACTCTGTGCAGAAGATGCAGTCCAGGGGAATAGGAAAACCACAGATTTTGTTCAACATGTACCATTTTTATTATGTGCTTATGGCAAACAACTTACACATCCAGGATGGTTTATGTGTAAAATTTCTTTGTTTTTTCTCTTTTTTTTTTTTCAAATTCTACCAAAAATTGATGATGAGCCAAGACAACTGCACACTTAGATCTTCCCACCCAAAACAGAAACTAGAGGCTTTCTGCCACATCATCCAACCGGAAGCTGTATTGGTTATTGTCTTACATAGTTTGAACAACGCTCCAGTCGCTCCATCGGCAGATTGTGGTAGGCAGTATGTGTGTAGTTAAAATTATTACAGATCACGAGCAATGCATCTACACATTACAGTTAACAAATTAAATGCTCACGTTCATTCATAAACAAGGACAAACAGCACTGTCATACTGTTGAATGTTCTACAGGCTAATTCTAACCAAAATTCCTGCAGATCGGATGGTTTCAGTAACTATGTTTGTGGTTGACAATGCATCTCACTTTTTTTTTTTTTCATTTTTACATTTCACTCATTCATAGCCAATACAAGGAGGTGGAAATTTCTGATGTGAGTAAGTTCAAACAAAAGAACAAACAAAAAAATATAATAATTTATAAGTTCTTATTTAAAATATGTACAATATCATCATTAGAATGATAGAACAACTTTCCAATCACCGCCTCCAGCATTGACTGGAGTGACTTGGAGTGGCCTGGGCCTTGCCCTGCCCCGAGCTTAGAGCCCGGCTCAACTTGCAGCTTGCAACCAGCCGCTTGGTTGCAGCATGCTCGGCAGTGACGAGAGAGCCATACGGCTTGCTGGTCCAACGCGATGGGCAGCTGCCATGACTGACCGTTCCTACCGCACCTCCCCCCATCCCCGGCCCTCAATTACCATTCTCATTTTTTAAAATCAATATTACATCGCTGGAGTTTGGATCTAGACGAGTAAATTTTTCAAGTCTCTCATGTAACAAGCTTCAACAGTGAAATTTGTGTACTGACTTACAATAACAACATGGTTATACTAACCTAAAAATATACCTACGACCTATCTATCCAGTTTCCCCAAGATACTTCAAGCATGGTGTATCCTAGATTGATGGATCCCATCATATCAGAATTTCAAAGTCTATTCTAAAGTAAAAATTAGAACATTGGTAATAGGCAGTAAAAGTAATAGGATTGAAGGGGGGGGGGAGGTTTTACAAATGTGTTTTTAAAAATCAATACAAAAAACATTGCTTTTGCAAATATCAGCATGGTAATTTACACGTAACAAGAAGAAGTGTTCCACATTCACAAATTAATTAAGCTGACTTGATACACTGGTGGATGGAGGCATGGTGGCAGGAAGGGCCATGCTTCCCCAGCTGCCCCAGAGCACAATTCCTTTTATCAAACCTTAAAAACCACACTTCATTCAAAACATTGCAACAAGTTCTCGTTTTTGTTTTAAAATTTAACTCTATATAAACGAACAATTTAAGTTTTCTATATGATCTTTCTTTAATCAATATGTAGTTACAATCAATTTCTTTGTTTTTCCCCCTCTGAACATAAGTCTCTTCATGTTAAAAAGAAATATTATTTCTTACATACTTCACAACTAATTTAGATCTCCGATGTGGTAATCAGATCATCTGACTTGATGCTTTCATTTTTTTCTAGATAACTGGAGCAGGCACATTTCCTCCTAACAAATTGAAAGCCTGCACTAAAACTGAAAAATAACTAAAAGAAGATAATATCAACAAAAATATTACTAAAAATGTGGAGATTTTACAGCAGCATCATATACAACTTTGCACTCAATAATAAACTAAATGGTAAATACTCTTCATAAAAAAAAGGATCAAGAATGAGAATCAGATGTGGCAATAATGTGATGAGGTATTCATTGGTGTCCATATTCCATGCTGTAAACCCTCACGCTGCCCAACAACCTCCTACTGACATGGTCCTTTCAGTCGCACCACCTACATCCACACCTTTTACCTTAACTGTACCTCATTCTGAGTCGTCCCTAGTGGCTGCCTACTAAAACGTGGCTCCAGCGAAGCAAATTGGTTTCTTAAAATATTTTTCGGTCTTCACTTTGAGGAAAGAATTTCCTCAGCTGCTCGGAACAACTCCGAGGCCGCCGCTGAACACTGTACGCGGTCACTACTGAGCAACACGCAGCAAGCACAATTACATGTGCTTAGTAGTATGTCTCCTGCTCAAGCCAGCCGCCAGGGTATCTACGAAGGTAGAAGCGTCGGACCTCGTCATAGACGAAGATGGAGAGCGTGAAGGGCAGGGCAGGGAGCCACCATACAAACCTATGCAGTAAAAAGTGGACCATTATTACTCTTGTAATCCAAACAGAAAATTGAGAAAGTTTCTGATCACTATTTTCCATACTTGAGCGGGTACATCCTGAGACCCTTGTCCATTCCAGGGGTATATGACAGGAAGGCAGCAAGAGCAGTCTCAAATACTAGACCGAAGTTCAATGCCCAGTTCCTGTAGCAAGACAACAAAGATTTAAAATTGTCCTCACAATTAGGTTATTTTATTCAAAGAAAGAACAATTCAACCAATTTACCTCATTCCTTGGTGAATGAGAGAGTTTCGCCTTGTTTTGCACACAATCAAATCAGCCCACTGTACAATGACAATTGACACAAAGAAGGCAGTGTGGCAAGTAAATTCAAGAGCTTTTCTGTCCCTGTAGGTCTAGAGGGGAAAAAGTAATGAGTGAAAGAAGTGTACAAGGGACACAATGTATTCAACCTGAATATTGACTACTGTTATTCTTACCCATTCCTGACCATAGGAGTCTGTCAGATCATTGATAGCTTTGGAGTCCCACTGCTTACGAATTCCAAACAACTTGACGGGAAGGAAACCATTCTCCGCCATGATGACAAAGTAGACAAAGAATCCAGCTGCAGCTTGGATCATACCAATTTGACCATAGGCCATTGAGATAAGCCTGAGAAGTTGAAGAAAAAAGATTGGTTAAAGATTAATAGAATTGAAACCATAATCAGCCCATATGTATAATGCTCATATCTAAAAATGCAGGTTTTCCTTGCAATATAAAGCTTTAAGCTTCTATTTAAATCAGTAAGTTTATCAAAATTGATGTTTAATGGGGGTGAGCAATTATTTAGTTTAATTACAGGAAATAATTTCTAAAGCAAACGGGTGAGTATTCATATTCTCTTTTCAAAGCAATCAAGGTTATTAAGCTGCTTATTGGAAATCATGAGGCACAAAAAGTTCTTAGGCTTTGTTTTCCAAAAGGTATCCAAGAGTAATAGGGAAGCAAAGGAATATAACAAGCATTTTAAGCCAGGTTTTAACTGATCAATAAAGGCTGAATGAGAAGAACATCTGGTTAAGGCATTGATAGCTTAATTTAATGCAGACCCATAAAAGTGAAAAGGAGTAAGAGGATCATGTTGCTTGAAATTTGACTCCTTCTACTTATCAATACAGAATGTTGAAGAAATATTTACCCCTAAAGAAAGCGAGCCAAATTAGTCTAGTTACGAAATCTCAGTAACAAATCCCAAAATTTTCCAAGACAGAGGCCCACAATCCCTCGTGCATTCATGCCTCCATTCATTTATGATCAGTGTCAAAGCATCATATTCTTTCTTTATATTTGGGAATTACTCTTGAGCTGATTTAGTTTTAAAAGGTATAAATAAAAGCCACACAACACCACAAATTTCGCACATTTAGAAATCAAATTCTTCACATTAGAAGATTTAAGAGAGATGTTTAATAAATTTTGAAAATTTTAAAATTCTAATCTTTTGGGGGTGAAGTTAGATGTAGGTGATCAGTACTCCTTTTATTTTTCTGTTTTGTGATAGTTGTGTGGCATTCAAACATCTTACATACATAGCAATATAATATCTGTTTCAAACAGCACACACAGTTCACACTCAGCCCTGCTCATGCATTCAATGAGAAGCTCACTTATACTTAAAACACACCAAGTCTTACATACCAAAACTTACTTCTCCTTAGAAAAGAAAAGAAAAAGGACAAAAAAGAAAGAACAAACCAGACACACAGACATGTACACAACGCATTCACCTCTCCCTGACATAAAAAGAAAGAAAAGCAAAAAGATGTTTCTCTTGTTGTATCTCCTGTCCAAAATGTGTAGATTTTACCTCAATTTGATGGAACATTGCAGATTGTCGTGATTTTGGATTGATTGATTAGCTGGATTGAAGTCATATTGTTGCAGTTTTATAAATAAAATTAAACCAATATTAGATGAAGAATGTTACCTTGATTTGATGATTGATCTCCTGAATCTGACTAAATTACAAAGTTGGGACAATTTGTTTAACAAGTAGCTACATACAGTAATAATAAGCAGGTTTACAAAATACTCTGCTCAGAAGTTAAAACATTTAAAAACCAACTTTAGCTACATTTCAATGTGCTAATTGGGGTGCGTTACAATGCAAAAGGAGTGTTCTCAATGTGTCAGTGGCACTGAGTCGTGCATATAAACTAACTTGAAAAATTACTTAGAAGATTGGAAGCAATTGATCTGTTTTCTTTTGGAAAAGAAAGAACTGTTAATAAACTTCCAAAAGAGTCTGTCACACCCATTTTCCGAAAAATATTCATTAGTTTTTTAAGTGGATGTTTCGTACGAGCTACGCTAAAACCAATGAGTGCACATAACTGTGATGGAAGTGAGTTTTTAATACTCAAGTGCTCTTGAATATCTTTTGTGGTTGTGTTGTACTATGAGGCAGAAGTGCATCATTTGTTGGAAATCCAGTTTATAAGAAACAAGAAAGGAAATATTTTACCACAATTAGTATATTAATAACTCAATTGAAAGTCAATATTGTGTAACCCATGCTGTGTTCTGAATGTTGTCTGTTTCAAATGTAGAAATCTATATTAGGAAATGATAAGCAAATAAAATAGAACTTCAAATATACACCTGACTTCATACATCACATGAAAATTGTCCTAAAAGAAAACTGCACTGAAATGAGAAGCATTCTGAGAGAAGACTATTCCACTAGAGTTTAAGAATTTGAATGTCTTATTAATCACAGCTGACTAAGTATTTTCTAAAACTAGCTACATTAGCAGCAGGAATCAATACTGAAGAAAAGCACAACTTTCAATTTTTTAAAAATGTAAAGAACAAAAAAATTAGGAAATAAATTGATATTTTACAAAGAAGAATAGTGACTGAACATATGTCAGTTTCCTGTGTAGTGGAATTAATTTCTGAAAGTTGTCCCTTCCAACTGTGTTACTCAGATTGTAATTCCTAAAATGTAGGAAGGAATGGCAGGCTCACGGGAGCCTGACATTACATTTCTTCACAAAGAAAGATACAGCAAGGGACAGGAAGAAAATCAAAGAAATGGAAGAGAAGAATAGGGCAAACAGCCAGAAAAATATGAAAGAAAACAGGTTGAGTCAGTCTAGATTTGAGTTGCTTCAGTCTGGTCACTGTAGTAAGTTTAAGTAACATAAAACAACTGTTCGGAAGTAGGTTTTAGTTGATAGTATTAAAAAAGATAAACTGAAACTGAGGACAATCAAAAAATACACAAAAAACCAAGACAAGGAGGAGAACGGACGCGACATACGCGGACAGCAAGACGACATATTTAGAAAACCCACCTGTGGTTCACCAACTTGTCACTGTACGGGTCACGGGGCTGCCGTTTCATTATGTCTGACTCTGGAGCTTCATAAGCCAGAGATATAGCAGGCATCTACGGTGTAATACAGTACAATAGTTAGTTTCCAAGAGTTCTCGAACACCATGCAAAGGATCGATATTCATCCCTAGTGAACATGGGTATCGACCTGATGGGGGCTCCTGACTAGTAGACCGCTAACAATGTAGCATTTGTAATTATTTACTAGTGAGTTCAGAGTCTGGATAAATGGGTAGAGGTAGAAGGAGATGATGATGCGATGAGAATGGAAAGTCGCATAAGCCAGAAGAAAGAATGGTCAAAGTGAGAGGTGTGTCTATACTGTGTGTGTGCAAAAACACATGCAAAAAGAATTTTACAAAGCCACATCAATTTCAGCAAGCTAAATATCTGTGTGTGTGGTGTACATAAATAATAAGAAAATTAGAGAGAAAAATGCAGTTTAACTACTATAACATAGACAAAGAAGGAACTACTGAACCTTATTGATCACTTACCTTATTGAACTTAAATTTCTACATTCCAAAAGAAACTACGCAGAAAAAGCAGAGAAATTTGGCCGCTTGAGCAAAAGAATGCCTCCTTCTATGTGGCCCGTGCGATGGCCAAGAGGCATGCTTTTGCTCGAAACGTAGTGATTTCACACTTATTTTAAACAGAGAGAGAGGAGAGAGACAGACAGACTTATCCAACAATTACCAGAAATATCAGTAACGTGAACTCTGATATTGTCTCATGAATTACCTTTCGTTTACGAGTTTATCTGTGAAAGGATTTCGAGGCTGTCGCTTCATGATATCTGACTCGGCTTCTTCATAGGCCAAGGAAATGGCAGGGACCTAATAGCAAGGCAACACCATGGTGTAAACAAAACAAATCAATACAAACTAAGGACCAGCAACTAATTTAACAAACACAAGAGTACAACACAGTAAGCATTCCGACGCCTCTGCAGGGTTTCCTACAAGGCAGGTGGGAACTTTGTGCTGCGGCTGGGATAAAATAAACATGCGCAACTGTTTAAAACCTCATCAATAAAGTAAACGTGCTCCTCCTTTGAACAGCCACAGCCTTGACATGTTATTGTTAGGATACCCTATAATGCAAATAAGTTGATATGCTCATCCAGATGAGCTGAACACAATCATTGGTTGGCCCCACTGACAAACTATCGGTTAACTTGAGTTTTTTGAGGGAAATATTCAAACGATAATCCACTAATACCATGTTACAAATTTGAAATTTAGCAGTTGATATACATCATGCTGTAATCATTGAAAGTAAAGATCTAAATACCAATGATTACTAGCTTGATTAATACATCTTGTTTTGATTTTCTTGAACTAAAAACTTTTCTAAAAATCTCAATACTTTGAAGTCTCAGGACTCCAAAACAAGACCAAGCAAGGGCTTCAAGGCAAGCCTATAACATATTGCACTACGTTCCAGCAATACACACCAACATAAGCAGTTAGCGTTCAAACTTAACATAGCCTGGCACTAAGTTCTAATGAGCTATACAAAAAGAAATATGTCTTGACAATAAAAATGAGTGTGCTAATAATCATTTAAGGATAATTTTTCTGATAAATGAATATGGGCGGAATGGTAGGGGTTGGGAGAGGGGAAGGAAAGGTTTCACATGTCTCCACACATTTCTTATCGCAATTATTATCATTATGAACAGGTGTTACTTCAGAAACCTCACATATCATTAAGCCATCATGCATCTATGGTGAAATGGCTAAAATTCTATTAGGAGGGGAGGTAGGTTGTATCTATAAGGGAATAGTAAGACAGAATTTGTTCCAATTCACGAAAAAACACAGCAGAATACCAAATACCAGGACACATCAGAATCCCAAACTTCAAAACAGTCATTCATACCCTGCACCATTTAAAATAATTTTTATAGCTTATTCATTAGAGAAGACACCAAAACGTGCTGGTACCAAAGAAGAAAAGAAACATAAGATTGACACTTGATTGTGCATCTTGTTTCATTAACATTACTTTTACAAAACAAAACAAAAAATGGCAATTTCTTTAAGTTTAGTTACATATCTAAACCAGTAAGAAAGTGGTGCAAAGACGAATGACAACAAAAGCACAAATGCAAAGGAAGGCTTGTACAGGAATCAAGCACATTTCATTTCCAGTATATACTTGGTTCACTGTTAAGCACAAAAAGCTAAGACAAATATAGCATTTAGACAAATATTCACTGACGAAACTCTCAAATTTTGGCTTAAAATAATATGTAGGAAGTACAGGTTTGAAAAAAGAAAAAAAAAAAAAAAAAAAAAAAAAAAAAAAGATTCTTCATGTGAGCGCCTGGAGCTGTTGCTCAGTGAATATTTGTTCTACATGGACTGGACCAGAACCAAGTCCCTTTCTACCATTCATGTACATTCTGCATCATCCCACACCTCTTTAGCATACAAAGCACCTGCAAAATTCTCCACTCATCGCTAATTTCCTCCATATTAAACTGTCACTTGGAAAATGATTGAGGTGAACAAGCTGTTTCCAAATTTTGTGAGAAATTACTTGGGGATGGTCAAAAACATCTTCCTCCTAATAGTTTTCGTCAAAACTATCATTGAAGCGGTAAATGTGCCCGCAAATAAATTTCCTTCCAAAAGATTCAAAGTATTGACCAATGGTTACCCAGAGCAAACAATGATAAATCATGCACCACCAGCAATTAGGCTGTTTTTGTTATTGTCATTGAATATTCTCACCCAACTGACAGCAGACAATCACAAAATCCCAACAAAAACAAATGCTTGGCCACCTTAATCTACCTTGAGTTGACTAATTTTTCATTCAAATTACGAGGAGGTCGTTGCATGACATCCATCTCTGGTGCTTCATAGGCGAGAGAAATCGCTGGTACCTGGCAAACACAAATTCTCTACAAAACCAACTAATCACAGAGAAAATCTAATCACTGCTACAGTACTGCCAAGGAATCCACTGGAGAAAGCTACTGGGAGAGCCATCTTTAAACTGTGAAAATTTTTAATAGAAGAAATATTGAATTCTGATCTACAGTTGTATAAAGTATGCATCTCCAAAGTATGGATGAGTGAATGTAATAGATGATAAATTAGAAAAAATACTATCAATTAGTGCAACTACCAAAATTAAAACCACTTGATGCCCTCTATATTAATGTAAAAATTTCTTGAATTAATAACTTTTAAGGGTTAGTAAAACTAATTTTAGTGTTTCTGTTAGTATCAAACATTTCTGACAGGAGAAAGTAGCCAATGGTAGGTTACTACTTTGAAAATGAAGGACATCAAATTAGTTTACATAACATGAACTACGAAACCAACATAGCCACACCTGTATGCTGGCAGCCAATGTGCAGCACTTTGTTAAACTGGAGTTGCTCGCAATCAGCGCACACAGCCGCCTCAGCCTCCACTTCACACAACCCACACAAAACTACAAGCTAATCTACTAAAAATTCTGGAGCTGCAAGCTGCACTCATTCAAACACACTACAGGATTAAAATTCAAATTTCTCCCTCAATTGAAGCTTTACAAGGGTAGCCACCCTAAAACCAAGTTTTCATTTAATGGAGACATGGTAAACAAGTTGATTAATTGTTGTAGAGCTGGTTAATAATTATATTTACAGGATACATCCAAGCTGAAAGGAAATATTAGATAACATGACAAAACACAAAAAAGTTAAAAACCAATCAAGGCTGCAATCAACTTCTAAAAAGAAAACACTTCATTCCAAAAAAGATTTAGAAAGAAATACTGGACGCAGATGTTTAACTGTGATGACTTGACTCAAAACACAAAGTAATAACATTAAAATTGGGAAAAAAGGATTTGGACAGAAACCTACTGGGTAGGATTTCCGGTTTGGGAAGTGATATTGATGAAAGGTGGATTAGCTTAAATTTCATCAATTACTTTCTTCATAGAATTAAAATCAAGAATCTTTGATCTTAGACAACTTGCAAAATTAATGTGCATTAAGCATTGTAAGGGAGCCACTGTTACACATCTGGCAATAAATCTGTTTCTGGAGTTAACAACATAGACGTGTAATGACAATTATAACTAGCACATTAAACGCATCAAATTTTAGTACTTTACAGACTCCTGGCAATAATCTGGCACCAAATTGACAAAAGATCTAGTCAATATGTGAGTTACCTTTCATTGACCAAGTTATCTACATATGGATTTCGAGGCCTTCGCTTCATTATATCAGATTCTGCTTCTTCATAAGCGAGTGATATGGCAGGCACCTGATAGTATGGATTAGGATACAAAAGAAGAACCACACACAAACATGCTCGATAAAAATTAGATACAAACTTAAGAAAAACAAATTCTAGAGAGAAAAAATTGTGCAACATCAAGTGCAACACCAAGTGCAGCCTCCAAGATTTAGACACAGCAAGCAACAAGATTTCAGTGCAAGCCTGACAGGAAAAAGAGAAAAATTAAATAAATAAAAATTATTGCACAACCAGGATATGAGTAGTAAAACAGAAAACTTTGCACTGAAATATTGCTGCATGAAATTGAGAAATGGAATAAGGATTAAAATTAAAAGTGTTAATAATATGTGATGGGTTATGAAATAATGCTGACAAGAAAAAAAAAGAAAACATTAGATGGAAAAATAAACATGGTTGGGAAAGTTTTCGTTGGTCCCAGGAATATTTCTATTGGAACGCTCATAGGGCAATATTAAGAGCTGCACAAAATCTTCAATAGAATAACTGGTGATTTATCAAAAACAGATCTGTATTTTCTGAAGTTTTTTCTGAAGAACTCACCATGTCAGTTCCCAAATCGATGCACAGAATGGTAACAGTACCAAGAGGAAGAGGAATGTCCAGCAAAATGAAGGCCAAGAATGGCGAAATTTCAGGAATGTTGGAGGTAAGAGTGTATGCAATAGATTTTTTCAAGTTGTCAAAGATGAGACGACCCTCTTCTACACCAGTGACAATTGATGCAAAATTGTCATCAAGCAGAATCATGTCGGCAGCTTGCTTTGATACATCAGATCCAGCAATACCCATAGCAACACCTGAAATAATAGATAACATTTTGAAGAAACAATTCAACAGGAGAGCATAAAACTAAGATTTAACATGATTCTAGCAAAGAATATTAACTTCAAATGTGTTTGTCAGTACTGTACATTGGAAAGTGTCTGTAGGTCATAAACATCGACAGAAACTTATGGTCCGAGAGAAGAAGAAAAAGACTTAGGTGTGCAAAGTCAACTGTCTTATTGCAGCAAATTCCTAATCATTACTTACCAATATCAGCCTTCTTCAAAGCTGGAGAATCATTGACACCATCACCAGTGACAGCAACAATGGCACCCATTCGCTGGCACCCCTCAACGATAATAAGCTTCTGCTGGGGTGAGGTACGAGCAAACACAATCTCTGTGTGATGGCTGAAATAATGAAATCCCACAATTAAGAACACACTTCTAAATGGAATAAAGATAAAAGGACAACATAGACATGTATAAACTTCTTTGCTAACCGAAGAATATCATCCAGATGTGAAGAATCCAAATCACGGAGTTCAGTTCCATGTACAACAGCAGCTTTGGCCTCTCGTGGGTTTACCTCAGATACAGGGATGTTGAGTCGCTGAGCAATGTCTTCAACAGTTTCATTACCTGCATAGCAAAGTAAGAATCACAGTAAGTTAGAAAAGAACAAGATGCAATAACAGAATAATGATACATTTTGAGGAACCCACCTTCAGAAATAATGCCCACGGACTTAGCAATAGCTTTGGCAGTAATTGGGTGATCACCAGTCACCATGATGACTTTGATACCAGCCGATCGGCATTTTGCAACTGCATCAGGAACAGCAGCACGAGGAGGATCAATCATTGACATGAGGCCCACAAATCGCATTCCAGAAATAGGGAAGTTGACTTCATCACAATCAAATTTGAAGCCGATTGGGTATTTGTCAGAAGGAAGCATTAGGTCACAGAATCCAAGGACACGCTCTCCCAAACCACCAAGTTCCAAGTAAGCATTGTTGAAAGCCTCTTTCATTTCTTCGTCAAGGACCTTCTCTTTTCCACCAATGAAAATGGTTGAGCATCTATCCAAGATACGTTCAGGAGCTCCCTTCATCACAGACAAGTGACGAGGGTCGTTGGGATCATCAGTTTCATGGATGGAAACCTGGAATATTAATTCACAGGGGAGACAGTGATTAGAGAGATTCAAGCGCTTCAAAAAAATAGCACATAACACTTAAAACTAAGAAGAATTCTTAATAATAATAACCTGGTACTTGTTGGTAGAGTTGAAAGGAATCTCACACACTTTCTTATTCTTTTTGCGAAGAGTCATAACATCACCCAATGCCAATTCCATGCACTTCAAAAGGGCAGCCTCAGAAGCATCACCAGCCACCTCCCTATAAAATGATAATCATTAGCTACACATCACACCTAAAATAAAGATTACCGGAACCTGTCAAAAACCTACTTCTTCAGAATTGGAACATTTTCTTGGCCTCCTTTGAACTCTGCTCGGTTGCACAAGGCTGCAATCCTAGACAGAGCTTTGAATCCAGGGCTGGTGCGGTCATATTGAACTCCTATTCAGAAGATGAGATGGTTTAACTTATTTCATAAGCATGTCTTTTCAATCGAGAATAAAAAAAAAAAAATTTTGCCACACACCTGACTGATCTTCAGTAGTGTCTGCCTCAATAATTTGGTTATCAAACCACATGTGAGCAACAGTCATCCTGTTTTGGGTAAGGGTACCAGTTTTGTCTGAGCAGATGGTAGATGTTGAACCCAATGTTTCCACAGCTTCCAAGTTCTTAACCAAGCAGTTTTTGGAGGCCATTCTTTTAGCAGTGAGGGTCAAGCAAACAGTCACAGTTGCAAGCAAACCTTCTGGTACATTGGCAACAATGATACCTACATAAAATGTAAAAATATTATGAATCAGCTGTAGTAAATGTTGCATATATCTAAAAGACAGCAATATAAAAATGAAACAAACAGCAACTCACCAATAAGGAAAATAACAGCATCAAGCCAGTGATATCCGAGAATAAAAGCAATGACAAAGAATGAAACACCAAGGAACACAGCCACGCCAGTAATTAGGTGAATAAAATGGTGAATTTCCTTAGCAATGGGTGTTTCACCAGTGTCTAGACCTGATGCTAGACCAGCAATTCTGCCCATTACTGTATGATCACCACAGCTGATAACAATACCCTTAGCAGTACCTGCAAAATAAACAGAATTATTAGTTATTTAAGTATATAAGATATGAAATAGGTCTTATTCAATATTTTTAACAAGTACTGACCCTCCACAGCATTGGTCGAGAAGAAAGCCAAATTCTTGGTCTCCAATGGATTTTCATGAGTAAATTCAGTGCTGCGGCTCTGAGGCTCAGACTCTCCAGTCAATGAAGAGTTGTCCACTTTAAAGCCACGAGACTCAATGATACGGATATCAGCAGGAATTCTGTCTCCAAACTTAACTTCCACAACATCACCAAGTACCAGGTCCTCAGCTCGCACTGTTACCTTTTCACCTTCTCTTATAACAGTTGCAAACTGAAATAATTCAGAGGCAATAAGCAACATGAACAAGAGGCTTCTTATCTCTGAGTAAATGTCAAAATTAAATAGAAATGGAATAACAAGCATTTCATGCTTTGAATTCTGGATAAGAGACTTGCATATGACTTTACAATAAAAGACTACATGCAATTACAAAAGAATGAAATGCACCCAATGTTACAAAACAGGAAAAAAGAAAAAGAAGCATGCAACAACAGTTAATGTAAGAAAATACGGGTAGAAGAGAAAAAATAAAATATTGAAGGTACCATCCCCTGTTTACAGTTGGAACATACAACTGACTGAGGGAAATGGGATTCTATTCAAAGTGCAGACCAGATACAAATGATAGTCTCCCATTACTATATGGATTTGATTTGTTCGCTTAACCAATCATCCTTTGGCATTCAGTGTCAATCCACATGAGATTAAGGGAATTCAGAACTACCCTTAATTAATTGAACTACTACTTACTTGAGGAACCAGAGATTTAAATGAGTCCATAATACTGCCACTCTTGGCTTCTTGCCAGTAAGAAAAGGTTCCCGTGACCATGACAACAACTGACAGCACAATACCCAAGTACAACTGAAAAAGCATTGAGGACATGCAGGATTTAAGAGAGTGCAGAAAAAAAGCTGAGGTATCAATACCAAATGCATAAAAATTCAGCAGGTGTCAGGAGCACACAACAGGTTCATACTGAGAAAATACAGGTTGGTACACTTTAAATAAAAATACATCACGGGTAAGCTAAGAGGATTAAGAGAAAGGCATTTCAAGTTCAAATCATGCACAAGACAAAATACACCAAAGCAAACCTAATGAAACCACAACAGCAGCAAATCAAAGATTCCATTTCTTCAGCGTGCTTCCATGCAGTGCGGTCCTCCTTACCTGAGGGACCATGCTCTTAAATGATTCCATAATTGCTGATGACTTAGCTTCCTGATAGTATGAAAAGCAGCCAGTGACAATAACGACTGCTGATAGTACCACTCCCAGGTACAGCTGTGTATTGAAATTTGGGTTATCAAATTAATTACAGTAAAATATAAACAATTTTGACAGCAAACACAAAATGTCACTTTCTAGTTCGTTTCTTCTTTGTTTCAAAGTCACATATTCTCTTTAAAATTTCAATGACAAAAAAAACAGCACAAAGTCTATCTATGATGAGAGAAGACCTATGAGGAGACGGAACAAAAACTTACATTATCATCAGCAGGCTCCTCAACTGTACTGGCTTGGATGGAGTAGGCAATAAAGCACAGGATGGCACCAATCCACAAGAGGAGAGCAAAGCCTCCAAAGAGTTGCTTGCAGAATTTGACCCATTCTGGGGTGGTTTTAGGGGGCGTGAGGGCATTGGGGCCATCTCGCTCCAAATTTTCTTTTGCTTTTGCATGTGATAGACCCTGAGGAGAAAAAAAAATCGAGGACAGTTTGAGTATTGCTGGAAGCAAAGATTTGATAAGGGCACACAATTGTTCCACTCGCTCCAGCTATACATCCATGTAGTATTCTACACCTCCAAGACAAGTTCATTAACATCTGAATGATGTATGGTAACAAAATACTTACTCTATCTGGGCTAGTTTGGAATCGTTGGTAGAGTTCTTCTGGGGTTATTTTATGGAAGTCAATGTCCAATTCTTGTTTAAGGTCATCTAGATCGTCTCCCTTTCTTTTCGCCTTCGGATTTTTCCGCCGTGACTGTAATGAAAAGCAAGCACGGCAGAATGAGATGGTTGGTAAGAATCTTGAAAAGTGTTGGAAACTTGTATTCAGAATCTGAATAATAATTTACTGACATGGGTCTCTTTTGCCCCTTTTCCAATTGTTTTTTTTTTTTTAAATCACACAACTTAAACAGTGCTCAATGAAAGCAGTACTACTTAAAAAATAAATCATTATATGCAGACTGTCCTTTTAATTTTTAACAGACTAATAACAAGGTTAAACAAGAACTAATCAGGAGTGGAGGAGAGGAAGGGAGAGAGAAAAAAAAAAGTAGAAAAGTAACAAATTTCTAGAACACTAGTAACTATTTCATGGGAATATTACTTCACTATAATTCAAATTCTTGAGCACAGAGCTAAATAAAAGCTTTTACTTTACTTACCATGGACAGCAGCCGAATCTAATATTATGGATACCTTTTTCTAATTTTTTTTTAAAATATGGGTTAGGGCATAAACAAACAAAATATAATAATTGGTGTTGTGAAAGGCAAGAATGTGCCCCTCTTCTCAAAGGGTATAAACCAAGGTCAGTGACATGGTGGCAGTAGCAGAACCATTATCAATGACCTGGCATGTGGAAAAGGGGTGAATTTAAGAGAAGGGGAGGGCCGAAGCCATACTGGTACCTTAGCTGATCCGTCGAATGTCTTGTTGTCGTCGGGGATGGAGGGAACAGTGGCCACGCGGTACGAGTCTGACCTGCCATGCTGTAACAACAAGCTGCTACTGAGTAAAAAGCGCAACACAGCAAAACTAGAACATAAATAATGAACATAAACAGGCAAAATTAAAAATTAAAAAAAAAAAATGAAACTTTAAAAAAACAACAAAAAGAAACAGAAGTTTATCAGGCTGCTTGCGTGCTAAAGAGCAACATTCAACTACTTCAACTAGTTCTGAGTAACTATCATAAAAATTGAATACAATAAAGTAAAATAAAACTATCACGAAGCGCTACCACTATACGGCAAGTGTGTTTGCGTTCAGCTTTAGCATGAATGTAAATCTACATGATTGACCCATAAATTCTACATGGAAGAAAACATTTAATCTTCCTCTGATGTATTAATTAAACTAAGATGAGACTTAGGTCTCTTTTGGAACATCTGAACCGAATAAAAAGTGCCACTCTACGGACCAAAGAGATGAGCCACCTCTACAGCTGCGAGTGCGTACAAATAATACCAAACATTTTCCCTGGTCGAAAAGAGGGGAGGGGGGGGGGGATCAGCAATGTGCCACTGCATTAGCATGCCAACTGCTCGGACGACGTGCGAAAACTGTCCTCGATGGGGTCACACGTCCCCCAGCAGCTAGAGCGAGAGAGACGGGACACACTAGGGGGCAGGTTTCGGAAGAGGCTCTGATCTGATCCTGGTCAATCACGCCCTCCGCATCCGGTCAGCTTCCGAGCCAACACAACCACGCCTAGCGCGCCTGCAGGCTGCAGGGCCGCCCTGCCCCCGCCCCGCCCCGCCGCAGGCCAAGGACTCTGCTCTGCGAGGAGAGAGACGAGCACACTGCACAGGGTGTCTAGCGCGGCGGCCCAAAGACAATCCTCGGGTATTTCCCGGTTTTCCCGGCCCTAAAACTCCCCAATTTCCCGTTTATTTGTTGTTATTTTTTCTTTTTTCTTCAAAACAACATTCCCTAGCAAATGAGATTTGTTATCACCGAAAATCTTTGCATACACGTACCCCAGCTTCAAAAATTTAAGTGGACGCGCCCAAGTAAGAAAGTTCCTGGATGGATTTCGAGTTTTCCCGGTTTTCCCCGATCACTTTTTTTTTAATTCCCGGATTTTCCCCGGTTTTCCCGGTTGCCAGACACCCTGTAAGTCGAGGGGGAAAGCACTCTCGGAAATGGTGTACGAGTGATTACGCGATTACGCCCGTTATTACGCATGTTTACTCCTTATTTTCTGTTTTTTGGTTATTTTACTGGGTAACTTAAATAATAAGGTTATTACAATTGATATTTTATCGATAATAACTCCTAATAATAGATTATTACGCCTAGATTACAAGTGATTACGCATTGATTACGGGCCAGGGTGTACGAGTGATTACGCGAGTGCTTTCCCCCTCGCTGTAAGTAGACATCTGAGCGAGCAGCATGAATGGCCAGGGTCGCAGAACCCGAGGAGACGACTCGCTGATAGACTGGACAGGTTGCCGAACTCTCCAGATGCCCATGAGGATAGGCGAGGCGGCTAAGCGAGGTCACATTGTTCTGCAGAATTCATAGAAATCCACAGGTCTGGGCCATCGGCACTAACGCGACGGAGCAGAGGGCTGCCGGCCAGGCGCGGATCCAGCCGAGACCCATGGGGGGCGCGAAACGTTGCGGATTGCCTACCTTCAGGGTTTCAAAGATGTCTTTACTTTTTAAAAAAAGTACAAAATTCTCCAAACGATAAAATTTTTAATATTTTAAATACTCCTCTGTTACAAAGTCGCGTAGCTTCCCAGCTACGAGACAGGCTTGGGAGACATGAAAACCGTGAAAAATAAAATCGAGGATGAGCCCATTGGGGTGGGGGTGGGGGAGGGCGAATTATCCCCCCCCCCCCCCCCCCCCCCCCCTAAATCCGCGCCTGCTGCCGGCCGCTTGTCTCTAGAAACAGTTGTTTCGCGATGAGGCCCAGGCCTGTGGGCCCTGCCCCGCCCTGCCCTGCCCTGACCCTGGCTGCTGGGCGTGGCGCGGTAACGGGGCCCTATCATGGACCAGCCCCGGCCAGCCCCGGCCAGCCCATCCAGTGCAGTTGAGGACAAGGCCAGCGGAATGGCAGCACACAGTACAGCTGGGGGGCCACGGGGGCGTGGGAGGGGGGAGGGGGGGCAGCCCGGCGCGCCCCGCACCACCGCGCACCCCTCGCACTTCCTGCACGTGTGCTCCCTATTCAGCGGCCCCGCTGGACGGGACGAGGCCAGTCCCGGGCCTCTGCACTGCGGGGCGGGGCAGGGCGGGGCGGGGCGGGGCGGGCGGAGGCGCGAGGATGCCGAGGGAGGACACTAAGGTCAGGGGACAGGACGGGCGGGGCGGGGACCCTCGGGGCTGCATGAAGTGTCCCGGCCTGGCCTAGCCTAGCCTGCCCAGTAAGGTGATTCCGCACAGTGGTTTCGTCTCTCTGTCCTTGTCATTCTCATAGGGGACGGCCATCAGGTGCGAGCGAGTGGTTTCGTCTCTCTGTCCTTGTCATTCTCATAGGGGACGGCCATCAGGTGCGAGCGAGTGGTTTCGTCTCGCTGTCCTTGTCATTCTCATGGGGGGCGGCCATAAGGTGCGAGCGAGTGGTTTCGTCTCTCTGTCCTTGTCATTCTCATGGGGGGCGGCCATAAGGTGCGAGCGAGTGGTTTCGTCTCTCTGTCCTTGTCATTCTCATGGGGGGCGGCCATAAGGTGCGAGCGAGTGGTTTCGTCTCTCTGTCCTTGTCATTCTCATGGGGGGCGGCCATAAGGTGCGAGCGAGTGGTTTCGTCTCGCTGTCCTTGTCATTCTCATGGGGGGCGGCCATAAGGTGCGAGCGAGTGGTTTCGTCTCTCTGTCCTTGTCATTCTCATAGGGGGCGGCCATAAGGTGCGAGCGAGAGGACACCACTACGCTGCTCGGAATCAACCTCTCTGCCCCGCGCCCACCCGCAACTGAGGCGGCTTGTCCAACAACCACGCACGCTCTCGCATTAGACAGGACCCCCCCCCCCCCCCTCGATCTGACAAGGTGTCTGATGTGTCAGGCGCCTCACAAAGCGTGTCTCACTGGTAAACCTAAGGCGTAACTGTACGCTTGAATCAGGCATTCAGTTACACTTGAAGACGTTACGCTTGAAATGAAGCGTAGGAAAGAAATTCTTCCATTCATTTACATAAGACGGATAGGAGCGGATCGACCTGGTACGTTTGATTTCAAGCGTAATCTCAGTACGCTTGAAAACGGGGCGGAAGACTACTCCTTAGTTTTACCAGTGCTCTTTCCCTCGGCGAACGCAGCGGGGCATAGGCCCAGGGATCCGTAATTTCACAAAAATTATACGGTAACAGTAACGAGAAAAGTGCAAGATGTAACATTTCATTTTACTTTCAACCACTATGCAACCGTTTAAAGAGCAAAACTTAAACAACAAATAAATGTTTAATATTCATGTTAGATGCTAAAGACCCTTCAAGTTTTGTGTGGGGTAGGTGGCCAGCCCAAAGCAATTATATTAATATTATAATATATTATGGAAGTAAAGATTATAACAAACCTTGAAATAGTAACAAATTTTACGAAATAATAAACGTTTGCTAAAAAGTCCGTCAAGTCACGGACCCCTCTCTACGCTGAGTGGGTGGCGGGGCGGGGCGGGGCGGGGCGCTATCGACCCGAGGGAGCGTGCGGCGTGCTCCAAGCCGAGGGGTGGGCGTTGGGCCGCGCCGGGCGCCGCCCCCCCCCGGGGGGGGGGGGGGGGGCTGTCGGCTGCGCCGGGTCGGCTCTGCTCCGTCCTAGAGAGGCCCGCAACGAGCGAGCTGCGCGAGCCAGACCGAGGGGGCAACCACTCGTGAAATCCTGTGTACAAACCCTCGGAAATCTCGATGAAATCCTCCGAAATCTCAATGAAATCCTACGAAATCCAACTGAGAAATCTCAAGAAATTTCATTAAAAATCTCACAAAAATCAGTGAAATCTCATGAAACCTTGTGGAATTCCATGAAACCTCGTATGAAATCTTTTAGAATTTTGTGGAATTTGGTATATATTTGTGAAATGTACCCGAATGTACCAAATGAAATCTTTACAAAATCCGCAGAAATCTTTACGCAATCCATAGAAATCCCTTATCATTAGAAATCCTGTGTACACTAAGGATAGGGAGTGGTTGCCCCCTCGAGCCAGACCCCTCTTGGGACAGGTGAGCAGGGGGTGGACACGCGTAGCTCGCGCTTATCACCGTCAGAAAAAGCACACTAAAAGAACAATCAGCACTGCTAAATGTGCACTTCGACCAGTACTAAGGTCCTTTGAGGTAACAAGTGCGCCAACATTTAACATGGGGTTTAATGGGCGGTACACGTAAAGATTAACTGCTCGTTTCCGTTTTCTCAAGGGGTCGTCAACTCTGATATTCCTTCGTACACGAAACTGATATTACCCCGATATTACTTCAATACTACCGATATTACCTTCCTATTACATCAATATTACCCTATTACCTAAAATATTACCCGTATTACCTAAAATATTACCCATATTACCTACAATATTACCTACAATATTACCCCAATATTACCTACAATATTACCCCAATATTACAATATATACCCTAATATTACTCTAATATTACTGCTCATACCAATATTCCTCCGTACACGGTTGAAGGCAGTTGAGGACCCCTCGAGTTTTCAGCTCTTCACTCCATTCTGCGGCTGACCGGCGGCCCCGGTCCCGCTGCCACCTCTTCCCCTGCTGCGCCTCGGACAGTTTCCGAGGCGTCATGACGACAGCTCACGAGACACTGATGGGACTGCGGGGGGGCACAGGGCAGGGCCGGTCCTGAGGTCCGAGCGGGCATTGTTGCTCGGCCGTAGCGGCGGACGCAGGGCGCAGCGCGCACTGTCCATGCGCCGGCACGCGACCCCTCGTATAATATCTTGTCATGCTCGCTTTTCTCAGATTACAAACCAGCTGACACATTACCTTACGATTAGTAATGATCATTTCAGCTCAGCGTATGTAATGTTTCATCTGCTAAAAAGTACGAGAGTGTCGTACATCGTACATTATCTGCACCAACTTCATGTGCATTTAGACAGGGTTGCTACACAAGTCCATGAAGGAAATACCTTGTCTTTTCCCTGATTTCCAGACCAAATTTTTAATTTTCCCTTAACTTTTTTCGACGCAATCCCCAGGATTAACGACAAAAAATGGGCGGAAAAAATAAGTGTTGAGGATAACAGGGTGGCAAATATAAGGTATAAAAGGGAAAAAAATAATTTAACACAATTTAATACGTATTTATAGCGCGGCGGCATTAAGTTTAGTTGCGTTAAGGTATTTTAAATTTTTTCCCTGACCTAAGTCGAAATTCCCTGACTTTTCCCTGACTTCAGACCGGATTCCCTGACTTTTCCCTGATTTCCAGTCCGAATTTTTTCCCCGGACTTTTCCCTGACTTCCCTGACCATGTAGCATCCCTGTTAGAGTACTTTGGTACGATTTTTCTGACAGTGGTTGCAGTATGCAAATCTCTACTCCAGAAGCCATACCCCTTGGTAGTGCACAAGCAGCTCACGGGCTCGCCGATCAGCCGGAAGCGGGATGCGCCCGCCCCGCCCCGCCCCGCCCCGAGAGGCCCAGTCTTCCGGTGCCACTTGCAGGGGTTCGACAAGCTCGGAGCCACACGGAGCGGACCTGGCGCAGAGCACTGCACCCCGCGCCCCGCGCTGGAGGCACCGCCGACCCCTCCGGCTGTTCTCTCTCTCTCTCTCTCTCTCTCTCTCTCTCTCTCTCTCTCTCTCTCTCTCTCTCTCTCTCTCTCTCTCTCTCTCTCTCTCTCTCTCTCTCTCTCTCTATCTTGCTCCTTATGGCAGAGTCACATGAGTGCGACAGGGACAGCGAGACACCCAAGGGGACCGGACCGGCCGGCGTGCGGGGCTGACCAGCGTCCAGCGCTCGACCACGAGACGAGGGACTGTGGATAAGCGACAGATCTAGCCGGGACCAATGTCTTGGCAAATGTGCAGCTGGATTTCTCTTACTTCCACAAATATTTTTTCATCGACCAAACGTTCGTTGGAAAGAGGAAGGTCCATGGTGTCCCCAAAATTCAAAAAAACTCCCACTTTTGCACACAACTGGGAGCCAGAGCGCGCAAACGCTCCCAGCGATCTCAGTCGGCAGTGCGCGGACCCTCGCACGTAGGCGGAGCGTAGCTGTTGAAAGTCGGAAATCGCTTTTGGCCGCACGTAATCGCATGAAACTGCCTGAAAATGATAAACTTCGCATAAGCTATGCATTTGAGACAGTTTCGCACCCGAATATTGTTATTTTGTCGCTGTTTCAGTGAATTCGGATTTCCTGCAGCGACGCTCCGCCTACACTGTAAATTGGTTGGCGTCTTTAGACGCCAAAATTTTGGCGTCTAAAGACGCCAACCAGTTTACAGTACTTACGAGGGTCCGCGCACTGCCGACTGAGATCGCTGGGAGCGTTTGCGCGCTCTGGCTCCCAGTTGTGTGCAAAAGTGGGAGTTTTTTTTTTAATTTTGGGGACACTATGGACCTTCCTCTTTCCAACGAACGTTTGGTCGATGTAAAAATATCTGTGGAAGTAAGAGAAATCCAGCTGCACATTTGCCAAGACACTGGTCCCGGCTAGATCTGTTGCTTATCCATAGTCCCTCGGCCCGACACAACCCCCGTGCACGTGCACGCCGGCGCGGCAGCGAGAGGGAGGCGGAGGGGAGCGAGAGAGATAGAAGGGGGCGAACTGTGTCAGGTGCTCCGCTCCTCCACCCTCCTGCGCCGCCCCGCCCCGCGCCGCGCCGCCCCGCCCCGCCCCGCCCCCAGCCCGCGGTACGGCTTCATCTTGTCAGCCCCTCGCCGCTGGGGACCAAGGAGAGCAGGGGGGGGGGGGGGCGGGGCGGGGGGAGAGCACCCCAGCCCCATAGGCAGGCCAGCCGGAGCCGGCTGTTAACAACACTCACTGGATGTCCTTACAGACTTAAAGGTACTTGTCGTCAGCCGTCAGGTCCAATGCAAAAGAAAAAGAAGAAAAAAATTCAATAGAGGGGGAGAAAAAAATATGTCGATGAAGGCAACAGCATCAACTAAAACGGCATGCTTCATAAAACAAAATTGTTCTGCGATACTCGGCGATACTCGAAAAACATTTAAAAAATCCTCTTTCTGGCAGTTTTTTTAGAATCAGCAAAATGCGACAAGGAGTCGCCTCTATCTAACTCCCTCGGGGTGGGGAACCGCAAAGGAACTGGCCCTAGAGGGGGCCGATAAGCTTCGAGAGCACCCCCCGTGAGAAACGCTGATCCAGCGAGAGCGAGCACGGCCCGACGGCCCGTGCATCATGCCAAACTACGACTAATCAGGCTGGTCTTTGGCTTAACCGCTCACGAGACCATTGCGACCCAGCCACCTTTGGCTAAGTGATAAAGCTCAGCTTAAACTATTGTCACTGATCGAACGTCTTTACCAGGGACTGCGGGAGCAGGGGCGGGCCACTACTGCAGCCGTCGACAAATCAGGAGCGGTTTAAGGTCAGACTGAAAAAAAGGGGGAGGCACTTCAGGTTGCCTATATACAGGGGGTATGTCACGCAATTTGCCTACTTTCCAGGCGGCTATCTAGAGACCGATTTATTTATTATTATTATTATTATTATTATTATTATTATTATTATTATTATTATTATTATTATTATTATTATTATTATTATTATTATTATTATTATGGGGGGGGGATTACCACCAGCCCCCCCCCCCTAAAACCGCCCCTGCACCAAATCATCACCCACACATTACAACGCTGCTGCACGAGGAAGGCTGGTCCCGCGGGCGGGGCCCTATGAGTGCGACATGGACGCTGAGCCGCTCCCCAGCGCCCCATGAGTGCGACAGGGACCCTGAGCCGCTCCCCAGCGCCCCTGAGTGAGACAAGGACGCTGAGCCGCTCTCCAGCGCCCAATGAGTGAGACAAGGACGCTGAGATGGTCTCCAGCGCCCCTGAGTGAGACAAGGACGCTGAGCCGCTCTCCAGCACCCCATGAGTGCGACAAGGACGCTGAGCCGCTCCCCGGCGCCCCATGAGTGCGACAAGGACGCTGAACCACTCCCCAGCGCCCCATGAGTGCGACAGGAACGCCGAGCCGCTCCCCAGCACCCCATGAGTGGGACAAGGACGCTGAGCCGCTCTCCAGCGCCCCATGAGTGGGACAAGGACGCTGAGCCGCTCCCCAGCGCCCCATGAGTGCGACAAGGACGCTGAGCCGCTCCCCATGGGTGCGACAAGGACGCTGAGCCGCTCCCCAGCGCCCCCATGAGTGCGACAGGGACGCTGAGCCGCTCCCCAGCGCCCCATGAGTGCGACAAGGACGCTGAGCCGCTCCCCAGCGCCCCATGAGTGCGACAGGGACGCTGAGGCGCTCCCCATGAGTGCGACAAGGACGCTGAGCCGCTCCCCAGCGCCCCATGAGTGCGACAGGGACGCTGAGGCGCTCCCCATGAGTGCGACAAGACGCTGAGCCGCTCCCCAACACCACCCTGCACAGTTCCGGAGGCACGACCTCGCCGGCGCGGCGGGGTCAGGAGAGACCAGGGGTAGGGGTCGTCGCCTGAAACACGTCGGCGGGGCGGGGCGGACAGGACAGGGCACAGTGCCGCAATGCTGAGGGTTTCCAAATCACGTTCCACATTTCACAACAAGCGGCCGCCCCGCCCCGCCCCGCGCCGCCCCACCCCGCCCCGCCCCGCCCGGCACAGGGCTCCAGCCCCGGTGCAGGGTGCAAGGGGTGGCTTGCAGACCAGAGCAGAGCAGAGCAAACCGGCTCAATCCAGATCCGCTCCGCCGCGGAGAGGCTGCTGCTGCTGCTGCTGCTGCTGCTGCTCCCCGTCACGGGCAGCCGACCTCTTCCGAAGAGCGTCCTCCTCGCTTCGTCTCTCTCGCACCTACACGGCGAAGCACAAGAGTGCGAGAGAGACAGGGCGAGAGGAAAGTCCTCTTCGGAATAAGTCGGCAGGGGTGGTCGAGTGTCGGGCTGCCGCGGTGCGGTGAGAGGCGAGGGGGTATGTACCCTTAAAATCTGTGACCCGACTGTTACGTGCACGGTAAAAAGGATGTCTGATTTTTTGAGGGAAAAGGGAAAACTATGAGGACCTTAGATACTTTGAGGAAAACTAGTTAGATTTTGAGGAAGTCTCCTCAAATTTGTGGAGATTTTCCTTATTTTTTGAGGAGCCTTCCTCAAAATCTGAGGGGTTTCCCTCAAATTACGGAAGTTCCTCAATGTCTTCCCTTTTTCCTCAAAAAATCAGACATTGCTTTTACCGTGTGGGTTATACGTTGTATCCGGAATTTTACAGATCTCGCCATACACAGGCAAAAACAGCAGCCCAAAACGACCCAAAATCGAGTTAAATATTGAAAATTTTGGCTGTAACGCTTCTATAACGCATACTCACTGTAATTTTAAAGGTAACACATGTTGCCTTAAATCGGCGACACATAAATGTGTTTCCTTTTTTCGGAAACACATAAATGTGTGACCTTTTTCGGCGACAATTTTGTTTCCAAAACCTCCGTGTGTTACCGAAACGGACTCGCATGTGACCTTTTTCGGTAACACACGGAGCTTTTGGCGACAAAATTGTCGCCGAAAAAGGTCACACATTTATGTGTCGCCGAAAAAAGGGTCACAAAAAGGGGATGTTACCTTTTTTGATGTGTCGCCACAAAAGGTCACAAATTTGTCGCCTTTTGAGTTACAGTGCTGTCGAGTGCATAGCCCCTCGAAATAACGTGAAAAGCCCACATTCGTCCGGCTCCACACAAGCCCCAGGCTAACGCGCCCGTCGCCGTGCCCCTGCCTGCCATCTCTCCCAGACGGAAAATCGATGTAGTAAAAGAGTAACGACTTTGTTCGCACGGCAGCCGGTGTTTGCTGTTCCGCGTGCAGCTTTGGGGAAAAGTAAAGGACAAGCCTTGTCGGTCGGAAGAGTTGCGGCAGGCCAGGCCGGGGGGACGAGCAGGAGCGGAGCCGCGCCGGAGGGGTGGCACACGCAACCCGCACGTCACTGACGTCAAGACGATATGGACGGGCCGGGCCGGGCCGGGCCGGGCCAAGGACATCGAGGCCCACACCGACCTTTCGGCCGACACACGCGAGGACAACCCCCTACCCCTTGAAAGGAACGGGTAAAGGGAGAAACGTGTCCCTTTCCAGACCATTTCAGCCTCTTTGGCCCGAACCCGTCCCGTGGAGCAGCGTGGTCAGGGAGTTACGGACGGTCCCCGCTGGGGGAGGGGTAGGACTGCTGGGGGAGCCGGCCCCGGCCCCGGCCCCGGCCCAGTGAAGGGGAGGGAAGGGTAAGTCACGCCATGTGCAGCGGGCCGTGTCGTGTCCGCGCCAACCCCCGCCCGGGCGCGCCTAGCGTTAGTCACCGGCTGCTGCGGGCATCCAAAGCTCCCGCTAGAGCAAAACGGAGATCTTTGCTGGAAGGCCTATTTTCTTTGCATTAGTGTCCAGGTCAACCAATTGGCATTCAGAAACACTAATTACCATCATCAGTGCAAGTGGTACTATACTCTGGAAATACAAGTGTACGAATGTCGCACACTTGTAGGTGTGCGAGGATTCATTCGTACACTTGGCCGCTCAAACGTGTGAATATCCTAGGAAAATTCACACGTTTGAGTGGCCAAGTTTACGAATGAATCCTCGCACACTTACAAGAGTGCGACATTCGTACACTTGGATTTCCAGAGTATTCACTAAAGCTGCGATGGGCGAAAGCGAACGGGAGAGCGAAAAACGTAGGCGCAAAGCGGATTTAAAAGCCAATCAGAGGCCTTCCGCGAGCTTTATAAGGCTTCTGATAGGCCGATAATTGTTCTTTACGTATACGCTTTGCGCTCTCCCTCACGCTTTCACCAATAGCAGCCTAAGTGAATAAAGCACTAATTGGTGCAATATGCATGCGAGCTGTGGTCCGCCAACCTGGCTCAGCACACGGTAAAAACGATGTCAGATTTTTTGAGGAAAAAGGGAAAACTTTGAGGACCTTGTATATTTTGAGGGAAACACTTTGGATTTTGAGGAAGTCTCCTCAAAATTTGTGGAGACTCCGTAATTCTTTGATGAGCCTTCCTCAAAATCTGAGGGGTTTCCCTCAAATTACGGAAGTTCCTCAAAGTTTCACCTTTTTCCTCCAAAAATTAGACATTGTTTTTACCGTGCAGCGAAGGTAGCGTCACCTACTTAACTTATCGACGGGCTTAAGATGAAACAATAAAGAACTCGGAATAGTGTAACCGAAAGAAAACTGGAACTGTTTGTAACGAAACAACAATAATCGCTGTCACCTTTCCGTGCCCGCACCCCGCCCCGCCCCGCCTGTCGCGCAGCCGAGCGGCCAGAGACGTCCGGTGAATAACTCATCAAAGACAGCCGTTATCAAGGGCCGAAATGTCACTGCGCTGCCCGGCGGCGACGCCGTCTGCCAGCACGCGAGAGAGGGTGGGGCGGGGCGGGGCGGGGCGGGGCGGGGCGCTCAGCAGAAACCCTACTCCGGCAACCCTCCCCCTCGGCTCGGCTCGGCTCGGCTCGGGCACAGATACCAGCACGGCTCGGATGTCACGCAGGCCGGGGCGGGGGGAGCAAAGCAGCACCAACCGAGCTTCTTTCAATCAATCCTTTGGGGTTGAAAGGATAGAAATCCGCACTTCCGTATAGTCCAGTCCAGCCTGGTCAGTGGTGGCCTTGCCGACCCCCCAGCCGACCCTCTCTCAGACCGGGGTCACCCCCACCCCCCCTGGCCCCGGCCCGGCCCGGTCCCGTCCCAGCGCAGCGTGCGGGATTCAGCCTGCGAGCCGCCGCGAGCGCTCGCGGCCGCGGCCCTCGCGTCCACCCGCCTTGCCCCGCCCCGCGCCGCCGCGACAGGGGAAGCGATAAAAACCACGCCGGCCACTCGTCTCCTCTCCTCCGCCTCCCCTGCGTGAGGCAATACGGCCTTGCTCGCATCACACGGGGAGCCCAGCCCAGCCGCGGGATCACATGGGGCGGCTGGCGAGGCGAGGACGGGCAGGTGCAGCGCGCAGCCGAATGATTCACGAGATCACTCTCGCACCCCCGTCCTTGTCGCACCCATGGCGGTGCCCCATGCTGGGGGTGGCAGGAGTGGCAGGGCCTCATGAGTGCGACAAGGACGGCAGCACGAGAGCGATCTATTCAGCATCAGACGGCAGCGCGGCAGAGGCGCCACGGCCGCGCACTGTCCGAAGGAGACGCCATGCCAGGCGATCCCGAACACCGTTTTGTAGTTCCCTCTCTCTTGCTCCTTATGTTCGTGTCCAATGAGTGCAACAGGGAGGAGCGACGAAACCAGTATGCTGACATCTGAGTCCTGCACAGGGACCAGTCGGCCATCATCAGCCGGCTGAAATGATTCAAAGGATCGTTCTCGAATCTCCGTCCTTGTCGCACCCATGGCGGTGCCCCATGTTGGGGATAGCAGAGAGCCCCGCAAGTGCGACAAGGACGGAGGCGTAAGAGCGATCCTCGGAATCAGTCGGCAGGCCCCGCTTTGGGGTGCAGGGCAGGGGCCGGCAGGGGCTCTGCAGACCAGCAGTGCAGTGACAGTGGTGTCCTCTCTCTTGCACTCCATGAGAACGACAAGGACTCACTCTACGGCGAGACGGCTGCGGGCGGGACGGGGCGGGACGGTCCGCGGAGGCGGAACCAAGTTGTACGCTGTCTGCTCCACCAGTTCGCACGTCCTGGAGGTCCTGCTATCCCCCACTCCAGGCCCGCGTTTGCGCCAGGTTATGGACGTGCACCGCTGCCCGCGCCCGGCCCGCCTCACATAGTTGTCCAAATTACCCACAGGGCAGGACGCCCCCGCCCGAGCCGCGCCCCGCCCCGCCCCGCCCCGCCCCGCCCGACATGCAGCGTCATTTAGGCGGCGATGCAGCGACGCGGCGCGACGAGCGAAGGGCCTGCCTGCCTGCCTGCCTGGACATGGTGGAGTTGACGGACCTGCCGTCGGATTCCGTGAGTCGGTTACGTCCACGTTTTGTCTATCTGTCCTTGTCGCACTCATGGGTCGAAGCCATAAGGATACGGAGCAAGAGAGAGGACACTACTAACCGCTCTCGGGAATCAGACGGCTGCCGGGCCGGGCGGGGCCGGGCGGGGCCGGGCGGGGCCGGGCGGGGCCGGGCGGGGCCGAGCCGGTCTCAGTGTCGGGTCCTGCTTGAAGCAAAGTTTCGGCCCTGGTATCGCGTGGCGAGACGAGACGGTTGAAAGTGCAGCAAAGAAGGCACGACCTCCTCCTCCCCTGCGAAGTTCCGCTCCGATCTGCTTTGCTTCTCTGGCGGAACTTTTGGCGCCAAGAATCGGCACGAAGCGACAAGGGCAAACGGAACGGGACGGGGTAGAGTCGGGCGGGGCGGGGCGGGGCCTCTGCTGATGCACCACGAGAGGAAAGTTATCGACCACGGCTTCGAGGAGCAGCGGGGGAGCGCCCCAGAGGCTTTCCGCGCGACGCTGCTGACGTCGGCGAACAAACTTTCGTGTGAAAATAGAGCAATCTGGTATTCAGGAAGGCCATTCTGACAACCCTCCCCTCCCACCCTACTCTGTTTTAACGATTCCCTATACTAAAAGTATTTCCCCGGAGTTCCGTTTGGGTCCGAATCCGCTAAAGTGTTTGGCCGGGAAACTAAACGCGCTGCGCCCATGTTAGCGGTGTGCCAAGGGGTGAGCCACTTACACGGCCAATCCAATGAGCTTTACGGACATTCAGGTGAAAATACTAGACGGTTTAATGCCGGCATGAGTTACTCCCCAACACGCAGAGTTTAACCCGGCACATTCCCGAAGCGTTCAGTTCTTGAGCCTTAAATTGTCCACGCGACATTTTTCATTCAATATTGGGGGCCCCGGCCGGCTCCATGTACCTTCGAGCCGGTACCAAAATTCGCGAGTCCTCCGTGTAAGGTATGCTGGGTACCCGCCCCGCCCCGCCCCGCGGTCAGCAAGGCAGTCAGTAGGGCCCGGCTGGCCCGGCTCGCCACGGCGCGGCGCGGCCGGTGGGGCGTGGCGCGGGAGGGGCGTGAGGTTGGCGGGCGCAGCGCGGCGGGCGCCCAGCCGCCCAGCCTCTCCCCGGCCCGGCCCGGCCCGGCCCGGCACATGCCACCAGCTATCGATTTTTCTCATCGGGGAACCTAACCTGCAAACGGAGGCAGAAAACTGTCCCCTCCAACCCGGCCGCGTACAAGGCTGGGCTGGGCAGCCCAGGGGCGCTGGGGAATGCACCACGCACCCGCGCTGCCGCCTACCTCCTCCAGGGCAGGCAATAACGCCCTTTTGCGAATGATGTTGACACTTGCTACACTGCCGAGCCGAGTCGGGCCGAGTCAGGCCGGGCCGTGTCGAGCCGGGCCGAGCCGAGGCGCAGCCAGCGCTGGCGCTGGGCGTGCCGCCCGGCGCTGCCAACCTCTGCAGCAGTCTTCACCAGGTTTTTCCTCGCTCGACACTTTATTGGTTGATGGAGGATAGTAACATCCTTAATTCTCACTTGTGCACTAGCTCAGAGGTCTGTCGATTATTTTTCGGAAGTCCTTCGGGCCTTATTCCGCAGAAAAACGGGCCACTTTTACTAGGCACTTCACTCACTACCTTCTCTCAAAGAATGTCCAAATGAATTTGTCTACTCTAAAAGAAAGGTTTTCACTGAATGAAATACTATTTTATTTGAAGGATTTTCTCGAAAGGATAGCTTCTAAAATTGCTTCTGTCCTTGGCGAGCGACACACCTTCTTCGAGAACTCGACGCATTCCAGTTAACAGTTCATTGTTTTTCCAGCTAATAATATTTCACTCGCAGCAGCAGTGGCGACTTAACAGCACTTAAAAAAGGGAGGGCGAGATGACTCGAACCTGTGATCAGGCCTAGGTCTAGGCGAAAGCTTGTAAACACAACAAACCGAGTGGCTTTGCACTTGCTCTCCTCTACAAGGTGGTTGTGATGACAGGTCCGGAGAACTAACCTTATCGGCAGGCATGGTTGCAGAGGAAATCCGTCACTGAAAGGCACAAAATCCTGCACTCCGATGTAATCCTTCTGGGGTGAGAGGGTTTCCGGTGCTGCAAAGTAAATGAACAAGACGGTAACGACGGTCCTGCCTGGTCCGGTCAGGCGCAAGCGGGCGCGGGCGGGTCAGGCGGTCACTTCGAGGAATGGCTCCGAGTCCGAGCAGCTCACGGTGTGCGGCACCGCTCGGCACTGCACTCTACTCCACTCACTCACACTCACGCACGGGGTGGGGTGGGGGGTGTCGAGAGAGGTGGGGGAGGAGTGGGTGGGGGGCAGGAGGGCGGGGGGGGGGGGAGACACCGGACCGTCCGGTAGGCCCGCGACGAGACGCACGCTATAGCACACCCGGCCGGACACGGAGCCCTTCAAGCAGACCGCCCTCGTCTTCGCCACGCTCGCTGACACCGTGACACTCACTGCTAGCCGCAGCCGCTACCGCTAGCCAGCCCAACGCGCCGCGCACCGCCGCTCCGCACCGCTCAGCCCCGCTCAGCACCGCTCAGCCGCGCTCAGCTCAGCTCTGCCACCAGCACTCCTCGGAGGCTCAACCGACTCTACCCTCCTGCCCTGCACAGGCCCAGCCGCACCACCAGCCAGCCAGCGCCGGGGGCCGGGCCGGGCCGGGCCGGGGGCCGCGCCGGGGGCCGAACCGGGCCCGAGCTGCCCTTCTCCAACGCGGGACGGGACGGGACGGGGACGAGCCGAGCAGCGGGCGGGAGCGAGCCGAGCCGGGACAGCCGGAACCCCGGCCGCGCTGCCTGCAATGGACTTTATTGAACCTTTCCAGTCCGGGCCGCTGACGTCACACTGCGTCACGGCTCACAGCTCGCCCGCTTCGGCCGGGTTCGGCTGCCTTCGGCGGCCGCCTCGGCTGGCGCTCGGCTCGGGGGGGCGCTCGGCTCCGCCACCGCTCGGCTCGGCTCGGCTCGGGTCGCGCCGGCTCGTCTCGGGCCGGGAGGGGGCGGGGGCGGGGGCGGCTCCGGCACGCCTGCCGTAGCGCCGCGGGGTGGGCTCGGCTCGGGGGTGGATGGGGGTGGTGCCCGGCCTCACCCCGCCCCCCGGGCCCCGGGGCTGAGGGTGGCGAGGAGAGCGAGTGCTGCCTCCTCTTCGACCCGCCGGCTCTCCTGCCTTCCCTCTTCCCTGCCCTTTTCTTCCCTCTTCCCTGCCCTTTTCTTCCCTCTTCCCTGCCCTCCACTCCCCCCTCCCTCTCCTTCCCTCGCCCTCCCTCCGCTCACTCCTCTTCCTTCCTTACCGTCTGTCAGCAGATGGGCCGGGGCATCATTTATTCCCCTCGCCTTGCCTTGGTGGTGCGGTGCATTCGCAGGTAATTGGCTGAGCAATGCCGAGCGCTGCGCGGTGCGGTGCGGCCGGCTGTAACTCTGTAGCACCCCTGGAGCCCCCGTGGGTACCGCACAGCGGCAGCACGCAGATATGTAGACAACTCCCGGAGTTCTCCACTACACTTATTTTTTGTTGGTTGTACCGGCCCCCCCCCCTCCCCGCCCCCACACTGCCCCCGAGCCGCGGGAGCTTTACAGCATGAGAGAAGGGCGCCCTCCTCTCATGGTTACAGAGCAGCGGTCGACTCTCTGCCCCATCGGGTGCTCCCCTGTCAGGGGCGGGGCCGGGAGGTCTATAATGATCACCCGAGATACTCTACGACGGCCTGCGTAGATTACTCCCTCTCAGTCGACCGAACATGTTTCCCAATATTTCCTCGCCCCTTTCTCTACCGTATTGCATTTCATTCCAGAGGGAAAAGCACCCCGGTAGCTACTTTTGTTTGATTGCGCCTATAACACGAGCACCGCTTTCGCGTCTGGTTTCAAAAGACCGAAATCACAGTTTTTACCCCAAACTTTTCCCCATGGGCTCCGCGCCGAGGGCCGCGCAGCGCCCCCCCCCCCCTCCCCGCGTACCGTGCTACCTTGCCAGGAACCTGTCGAGCTCACCCTCCAGCCAGCTTTCTCAGGCGAGCGCAAAGAATTACAACAGCATGCGGATTTAGCGAAAGGAAAGGGCTGCGCAGGAAGGCGCGAACGGCAGGAGAATCAAGAATCAATTGATCGAAACTTCAAGCGCAAGTCTATAAAGAATTCTGCAAATTTCCATTAGTTGTTGGGTTTTTTAATTATTGTGGAATTGACGGTGTTCTTGGATTCAGGATAGGAAGTTTTGGTGCGGCTTAAGGAATGTAGAGGGGCTTACAATCGGGTAGTAGATGGGCGTTCCCGTCTGTGAGTGCAAATGAATAAAGCGGCTGGCCTGGGGCCGGAATGTCGCAAGGTCCGACGTAAGAGGAGAGGGGAGGGAGGGACGGGCGTCTGGTCGACCAGGAAGCATGTCTGCTTCGGGTCGCAGCCGAGCCCGGTCCGGTCCACCGCCACAGCCGTGCCACAACCGTGCCGGTACCGGGATTACTTAGCATCATTGTCACCAGGCCGCTGATAGGTTATCGAGGCTGGCACCTTCCCCCTTCCCTCCCTCCCCCTCCGCACCGCGTTGACACATCCTAGTGAGAGAGAGAGAGCTCTCGCGGCAGCGTCCCGGGCCGGCCCGGCCCACCCTCAACAGCAAAAGTAGGAGTATTTTCGTTCCCGCCTGGCGTGTCCATGCTGTAACACACGCTCACCCTTCCTACCCAGTCATTATCTTTCCTCTGTTCACCTTATTGCGGACTTGCGGACTCGGTTTGTTGTGAGATTCCTGCGCGTACTCGGCTGCCTGCCCAGCCTGCCCGCCCCTGCTCGGGCGCGAATTAAAAGTAAAGTTGAAAGGTTTTATGTGGACTGAAAGCGTGGCGGGCCTCTGCCGAAGGCAAAAGGAGTGGCGGCGCAGCTGGCCGAGGGAGGGAGGGAGGGGGAGAGAGAGAGAGAGAGAGAGAGAGAGAGAGAGAGAGAGAGAGAGAGAGAGAGAGAGAGAGAGAGAGAGAGAGAGAGAGAGAGAGAGAGAGAGAGCGGCCGGGGGGAAGGGGCGGGGCAAAAGTTTGCGTTCCGAGGGAAATATCCCCATAACCCGCGGGTAAGTTTTCAAAACTCGCCTGATGTCTCACGGGGGGGGGGAGGGGGACGACGACGAAGATGAGTCAGGGGCAGGGGGGACCGGGATGGAGGGGGGAGGGGGCTCGCGTTCTGTACCGAGGTACAGGCGCGGAGCAGCGGAGGCAAGCACCCTCCCTGCAGCAGCAGGGTGTGCCGGGCCGGCCGCAGATCAGCCTGAGCCTCATCCGGTCGGTCTCACCTCACCGGCACCCACTGGCAACGGTCAGAAGAGAAGGGCTGTGTTTCATTTTACCCGCCGCGCCCGCCGCGCCCAGCGGGCCGAGCCGAGGGGGGCGGCAGGCGGCAGCGGCACCCCGGTGCGGGAGGCACATTAGTACTCCATTTACTCGGAATGGCGGCGATCAAAAAAGGGCCGACCTGGGATGTTGTTCCCCCATGCCTGCAGGTTCAGATGGGAGATCTGAGAGGACGCACGAGAGCGGAAGTAACCCACCGAGCAGGAAATGGTGTTATAGCGCTTTGGTTCCAATTGTAATGATGGGACGGGGTTCACTGGAATCGACATAGACGGAAGGACAAAAACAAATACAGTAAACTTTCATTTTCTTTGTAAAGATTTTAAAATAAATAAATAATTTTTTTTTAAAAAAAAAGACATGTAATTTTCTAAGACTCGCAGAGTTTGGTTGCTACTAGTTTCCGAATCTGCCTCCCCCTCCCCTCCCCTTCCCACTTACTCACCTGCCCTTTTCCTTTTCTCTGCGCTCTGAATCCTCAATCTGCTGCCTGCCGCCTTCCCCGAGGGATCCTTCCCTAAAAAAAATCAATGTACAACCTAAAACAAAATTTAAAAAAAAATAGAAAAAAATCAGAAAGAAAATCAGAAGGAAAATTTAAAAAAAAAAGAAAATAATTAAGAGAAAATCAGAAAAAAATCTCTGAAAATCAAGGGAAATCACGAAAATCCAGAAAAATCGTTAAACTCGGTGATTTTTATAGTGAAGGACATCTCGGCCTTCCCCTCCCCTCTCTGGGGGTTTTAAAGTGAACGTGTGACCGAAATGGCAGCCTGTGTATTACACGGGGCGACTTCTATTCGCGCTAAACATAGCTGACCAGCCGGGCTCGGCATGCACACCACGCCGCGCCCGGTCCTCCGTCCTGCACCGCGTAAACCACCACCCCACCCCGCCGCCAGCCTGCCCCTCTCCCACCGAGATAGCGGTGCCGAGGAGCGAGTGAGAGAGGCGGCTACTCGGTACCGCACCCCCTTCGAGGGGGTAAGGGACGGCACATCCATTACGTCATAGTTCGACCGTCTCTCTCTCGTCGCGCTTTTTCAGTCGCACCCCCCACCCTCGGCGCCGCTGCCACCGCTGTTACCAGGCTAGGCGAGCCTCTTGAAGTCGAGTACTGGCTGCCAGCCCCCGGCCCCTCCCCTCCCCGCCCCTGGAGCAGCGCTGGCTCCTGCTTCTGTCGGGAATGCCGCCGCCCCGCCCCGCCCCGCCCCACCCCGCCACGCCCCACCACGCGCAGCCACCACCGTCGCCCCCATCCCCTCTGCTGTGGGCCGACCTTTCACCTTCAGCTTCTACAGAGTGCGATTTAATCAAGTTCTGGAACATTCCTAGCTGCCTCCGGATTCTAGATTTTCCTGTGGGAGCCTCCTCAGGACGACACAGCGCGCACACACGGCTGGAGAGGACCCGCCTGGGCCTATGTAAAGTCCTGGACTTAAGGCCCATGTTCTCCTCTCCGGCACGAGAGTGAGCGAGTGAGCAGACTGTTTACCTTTAGGCCCTCGATGGGCCGCGCGTGTGTGCGTATGGCTTTCGCCAGAAAGTTTTCATCTTCACGATGGCTCCTTAAGGCCGCAGCCGATCCTGCCGACTAACACCAAAGTCAACTCAACAATTCTTCTTTTTTTCCACTTATATGATGTACGACTGTCAATAGGTCTCTGCATTTTGGGTTAGTTTGAGTGACAACCAAAGGGCGCTGCTGATAGTATCGCTGGTCCTCTAGGTGACATTTTGTGTGTCAGATGTGCGGCGGACAAAATGCACGATTTAGTCCTCAGAAAAAAACTGTCACTTTTATTTTTAAATTCTTCAACATTTCATATGATACGTGTTTAAAACCTGGGTGCCGTTAAACGCTTTAGCGTTATTTCTTTTTCTACTCTGGTGGTAGGTAGCCACTTTATTACCCAGGACGGGACTTTCTCTTCTCAACCGCTTTTGTTACAAATAACTTCAATAAGCTGGTGTTGATGGCTCTACGAGTTGTCGATGGCCAACACCTGAGGGTGGCCTGGGGGTGTGAGGGTGGCCTGGGGCAGGGGGGTGCCCTGGGGTTGGCCTGGAGGCGGCCTGGGGGCGGCCTGGGAGCAGTCGGGAGGCGGAGGGTGCGTGGAAGGCGGACGTGGTTCGGCGTGGCTCACCCCAAGGTCGAGTTACATGTCCCGGGCCGGGCCGGGGCCGGGCCGGGCGGGGAGGAGCCGGGGGCTCAGCAGGCAGGCAGGGGCGCGCCGCCCAGAGCACGTTGGAGACACAAATGCCCTCTTTCAGTTTAAAAACCCGTTGCTTTCGGGCAGTGTTCCCCACGAACGTCCATAGGTACGGACCAGGGCGGCGGCCACCCCGCCCCTGTAAAATGTGCCCCCCCTCTCTCTCTCTCTCTCTCTCTCTGGACTGGAGGAACAAAAATTCCCTGACTTGACTTGAGAGAACCAGGCCACAAATGACCCAAGGTTGTTCACCAACCGGAATAAAGTACTTCCCCACGTCCCCGATGAGTAAAACTTCCCCAACCGATCATAAAGTACTCCTCACCGCCCCAGGGGAGTAACATTTCCCTGGATAGGGATAAAGTACTTCCCGTACTTCCAGTACCCCCGGCCAGAAGGATTGAGTGTTTCCTGGCTGGGGATAATGTACTCTCTCCCGGCCAGGTGGAGTAAAAGGTCCCTGGCCGTTGATAAAGTATCCCCACTGCACCGGTACAGTTTCATTGGCGACTACGGCTTCTCGCAGCACGTCCACGTCCACCATCAGGCGACTTCTTGAAATATGTGGCGTCGTTGCCGTCGAGCCTCGTACTCATAGTTCGAATCATGCCATGAAAAATTAAAATTTTCTGAGGACAACTTGGAGTGGAATTCAGAACCCCCCATTTCTACGGTGCACGCATGTCGAATCGCCGTCGATGTAGAGGTGTAATTACCATGAAAGCCGCAGGGTGTCATGAGATTCGGCACCTTGGGGCCTGGCGTGGTCAGGGACATGGGTCAAGGGGGAAACAACTCGGGTAAGCCGGTAATCCTTAATCCGGATTACTATAAATTTTGTGATATTCCACAGATAATCCGGGGTAATCCACGGTAATTCGTCATCCATGGACCTTCGTCATCCATGGACCTTCCTTGACATTTCTAAATTTAATCCAGATTTAATCCACGGGTAATCCGGGTAATCCGTTGACCAGGTGCCAAAAATTTTCCAGTCATTTACCCCTCGGCATGGGTTTCATTCCCAGTAGGTTCTTCACCGGCAGCGAAAGAGAGTTGTCAGGAAGTTCCGTCCCCCGTCCCATGCCACGTGGGGTGGTCCGTCGTGGGGAAGTAAGCAAGTCCCATGCTTTCCCCATGACCTGTGCGGTGCAGGAGCGGGTCAGTACAGAAGATCTGACCAGCCGCACGCCAGGGGCGGGCCCGGGCGGGCCTATCCGACTACTTTTTTCCCTACATTCAGGCGGATTGCAACTCATGTTGCATACTCATCAGGCGGTTTGTTAAGACCTTATGGGGGGCAAAACCCCCTTTCCCCCCTGTATCCGCGCCTATCGTACGCTTACTCTTCCGCAAAAACTTCTCTTTCTGCTCTTTCCCCCCTCTATCGTCCTGCCTTGCCTTTACCTCCCACTGATCGGTAGAGCGGCCTCTGAAGGTGCCTAGTCAATGAGGCCGCCAGCCTTAGGCCTCTCTTCGGAGAGGACTTCTCGTGCCCGTGGGGCAGTGGCGGATCTAGCTCGAATATTTAGGGGGGGCAAGTCATGAGGGTTGCCTACTTTCAGGGGGATTTACTGTCATTAACATGACTTCTCTCTCTCTCTCTCCTCCCTTTTCCTTTCCTCTTTCTTTCCCCTCTTCTCTTCCTCCTCTCCTCTCTCTCTTTCCTCCCTCTCTTCCTTCCTTCTCTTTATTTTGCCCCCTTGCCCCCGGCGCGGCTAAGCGTTTGGGGGGGGCAATCGTCCGATTGCCCCCCCCCCCCAAATCCGCGCCTGCCGTGGGGTAGCGATCGCCTGGATCCTAGAAGAACACCGAAGTTAAGCAGGTGGGGCTCGCAGGTCGCGAGTTCGGTAAAGGGCCTCCTATTTGTATTTTTATTTTCATTTTTTTAAATTATTTTTTATATAATTTTAGCTGTTTGCTTTTTCTTTTTTTTTTGGCTTTTGTGCATGCTCCTGTCTTGTCGTCTATGATACATATTCCTTCTCCAATTTTCCCGCCTGAACAAGGTCGGACAAAACCCAGGTCGGACAGCGCTTTTTCGGATTATTTATCGGGGAAATTACCAGGTCAGACAAAATTGGATCGGGCAATCTAGCTGCTCCGCTCCGCGCCCCGGGCATCCAGATCCGGGTCCGGGTCCGGGTCCGGGTTCGCGTCCGGGTCCGCGCGGGTAGCGCTAGCGCGGCGCAAGCTGGAGCGAGTTAAGGAGAGAGTAATTTGGTTAGCCGATGTCCTCGGCGGGGCTGGGGCTCGGGTCGTCCTCTGCGGCGACGGCCAGCTCGCCACTTAGCGGCGGGGTCCTGATTGGCCTCCACCCCGCCCCGCCGCGCCCCGCCGCGCCCCGCCCCGCCCAGCCTAGGGACCGCGCAAAGCACCTTCGGCCCTGCCTATAGCCGACCCTTTGACTGTGGCGGAAACATTCCACTGCACGTGGCAGCGAGGTGGTCGAGCCGTCGAGCCCAGCCCTCCGCCCTGTGCGCCTCCGGGGTGGGGCCAGGCAGCCAGGCATGACCAATGTCCACAGCCAGGAGAGAATGCGTTAGTTCTCATCGCCGGGACTGCTTATCTATCTCTTGCAGTTGGAGTTAGTAGACAACCTATGTCCGGTACATTGTAGAAGAACAAATTCTATGGAAGTGGCGTTAGAACCTTTGCTTCTATGACAAAGTTTTCAAGCAAAGTTGTGATTTCTATAGCTATATTCTCTACTGATATACCAAAAATCACTCACCACCAGCACTGCCACAAATTTCCACGGTAATTAGTACGGTTTTTTCCCGTTAATTTTTTACCAGGTCCGGACCGCTTTCATTGGGTACGGCCGTCCGTACTACCTATGACCGTATGTTTCACATGGGCGCACATGGGCCTACATTTCAACTTTTTTCCTAGTTTCAAGAAAATGAAACTACAGAATTGGTCACGGAAAACACCGTATTTTTCAGATACGGTCGTCCCGTCACCAAACAAAACGGGTTTTTCCGTAGTATCTGGGGCATGGGTTTAACAGTGGCGAAAAAAACAAAAATGACCCCTTTTTTCGAAAATATAGGGGCACTTCCCGGCACTTCCGGAGTTCTTGTTCTTTTAAGTACGGGACCTTGATTTTTCACTTCTAGCATGGTGACATGTTAAACGCAATCCAAAGAACTTGGCTGAGCAAAAAACATGTTCGATGCAACACGATGGATTTTTAGCATTTCATTTTCCTTATCGGACCGAAAGGCCCCAGCCCGCCCCCTTGCTGCGACACGACACGAGCCCCACAAGCCTGGACGCGTTCGAGCGCGTGTGTCGCAGCGTGCCGAGACGACAGCAGCGGCAGCAGGAGACAGGGGGAGGGGGCGCAGGGCAGGGCAGGGGCCGGCACTAATTGCTGCGAATCGAGGAGGAAAGCGCGGCGGTGCGACTCACTTAGCGGCGCGATAGTCGGGCGGGGCGGGGCGGGGCGGGGCGGGGTGAAGCGAGCGGCTGCCGAGAGGGAAAGGCAGGTTGAGCGCAGCGCCGCCCGGCCGGGCTGCTGCGCGGCAGCGCGGGGCGGGGCGGGGCGGGGCGGGGCGGGGCGGGGCGTTGGAGATATTCACTGGTCCGACTCGGGCCGGCCCCTCGCCGCGGGTGACTTACTCACCGATTTCAACTTCATCTCCATGGGTCCGCTTACTTCATGGAGCGGCGGGGCGGGGCGGGGCCTCCAGAGGCGCAAAGCACGTACGTTGCTTGCATGCCCGATTGACTCTTTCAGACTGATTGTAAGTGAGAGTGAGAGTGCGTGTGGCTGCGCCCGGGGCCCGGGGTGCGCCTGTCCGGTAGGCTCCGCCCCGCCCCGCCCCGCCCCGCCCTGCCCCGCCTCTGCAGGAGCTCCGACACAATCTCCGAGAGTGCGGGGTGTCCTCCTGAGTCCCGCACCGCCCCTCCCGGTCGCGCCCGCTGCCGTGCCCAATAATGGCCATCATTCTACGAATCACGTAGAGCCAGGTTAGGTCCCCTTCTCTTTGCTCTCCCTTTGCTCTCTCTTTGCTCTCCCTTTGCTATCTCTCTTTGCTCTTGTCCTCGGGTCAGGTCAGTATAGGGCACAGGAGCGAGTGCAGTAGTAGACCCGGGACACACCATTGCCGAGAGTAGCTAAGGAGGTGAAAGGCTCAGAAAAAATGAGGGTACTGTACCATGATTTCAGCTTCCATAGGCCGACCACTAATTACTCACTTTAGATAGACTGAAGTATCCAAGCCGAAGGACATTGCACTTCTGGAGTGTTTTGCGCCTGATCGAGTCCTGGCGGGCCCTGGCGGGCCGGATACGGTATTGAGTACCATGCGGGCGAGTAGCGCTTGCGGGTCTTTTCACTGTAAAAAAAAAAATCACGGTCGCCCATACGGAAATATACCGTTTATTTAGATTACGGTGTCTCCGTACATTCGGTTCCGTACCCTCTTTCCATAAGATCCCATGTAAAAGAAATGTGGGTACGGTGCCAAGGTACGGAAAAGTTACAGCTAATTTTGTGTCCGGCAGTTTCCGTTTTAGTAACGGACTAATAACGGCGTTCCGTACCCCTTTTTCTACACACTAAATGGAAAAGGATAATTTTGTCCCAAGAAATGTTGCGTTTTTGTGCACACCAATCCCTTTTGACAAATTTGTGAAATAATTTGGGACGATTTGTAATATTTCGGATGCAAATTGTCTCAATTTAGAGGGACAATTTGTCCCAAGAAAATGACGTGTACAAAGACGCAATATTTTCTGGGGCAAAATTGTCCTTTTTCATTTAGAGAGTGTATGATGCTAGCCCATGTAAAAATTGTAGGTACGGTGTTCCCAGCAGGCGCTGACCTGGCGTTAGTCCCTCCCTGTGCATGCCTACCACTGTTCCGGTGGTGGTCGTCGTAGTGGTCATCGTGGTGGTGGTCGTGGTCGTAGTGATCACTTTGGAGGAGGCCGGTCCGAACCGGTGGGTGGTAACCTGGGCAAGCTGGCAGGGCAGGGCAGGATAGTGATGCGAAAATACCGGTAAAGTAAAACTGGGTCGGTATTATACGTATCATACGGTATTATACGGTAAAATGCGGTAAAGTTGGTAAAGTTAGGTTCAAAGGCACACTCATCAGTATTTTACGATTTTTGACCAAATTGTTAGGATTTGGAGGTTAAATATAACATTTCCATGCATTTAAAAAAATAATGAAATGATTAGTAAATGATTGAATGATTAAATGATACGAGGCTGTATCATTGACTCCTCCATTTGGACCGGGCTGTGGGCTCAGAGCAGGCAGCAGTACCAGGAGCGGCGGAACGGCGAGTAGTGCGTGTTGGTGGTGTAGCTGGTGGTTGAGGGGGCCGCCTCCTGCTGTTTCACTATCGGCGTCCTCACCCTCCTCGCCAGAATCCGAGTCGGGCTGCGAGTCTGTGAACTCTTCTTCATCTTCAGTCTCGTCGTCGCTGTCTCCTTCTTCAGCCTCCTTTTCATCTTCTCCCAAAGGGTCGTCAACTCTGATTGACCGTGTACGGAGGAGTATGGAATATTACAGGTATTATTGGTAATATTACACTAATTTTACAGTACTGACGTTATAATCCTGCGAAAATGGGTAATATCAACGTAATTATACCCGTATGGGCAATATCAAAGTAATATTTTAGGTAATATCATCTCGTGTACGGAGGAATATCGGAGTTGACGACTCTTTTGTCTTCTCCTGTATACAGTCTCCTTCTCCTCCAGTCCTTTCTCGTCCGACGCCACCATACGTCTTGATTTGATTTTAGAAAGCGCCTTTTGATCTCTGGAAACTTCTATGGTCTCTTTTAAAAGAGGAAAGCAACTTTACCAACTTTACCAACTTTACCGGGTGTTGGGTATAATACCGTACCTTACCGGTATTATACCGTACTTTACCGGTAACGTTACCGGCCTTTGCAACACTAGGCAGGACAGGGCAGGGCAGGGCCAGGCGCGGATACAGGGGGAGGGGGGCAAAGGGAGTTTTGCCCCCCGCATAAGGTCTTAACAAACCGCCTGATGGGTAGGCAACATGACTTACAATCCGCCTGAATGGAGGCAAGAAGCACAGCTTTGCCCCAGCCATAGCAGTCGGCAAGCAGGCAGGGCAGGGCAGGATAGAGCAGGGCCAGGCGCGGATACAGGGGGAGGTGGGGCAAATAAGGGGGTTTTGCCCCCTCCCCCCCATAAGGTCTTAACAAACTGCCTGATGGGTAGGCAACATGACTTACAATCCGCCTAAATGGAGGCAAAAAGCACAGCTTTGCCCCAGCCATAGCAGTCGGCTAGATCCGCCCCTGGGCAGGGCAGGGCAGCATATGGGCAGCCTTGTAGCGAAGTGGACAGGACAGAGTGGACATGAGAGCAACAGCGCTGAGGCGCGGCGTTTACTCCGCCGGCTGCCTGTTAGTGATGTGGTCGGGGCGGGGCGGGGCGGGGCGGGGCGGGGCGGGGCTGGGCGGGGCGGTTCTGTGCGGTGTGTGGGCGTGTGCGCGAGCTGTATCACAAGTCCTCCTTCCGGCCGGGCCAGGCTCTGCAGCACGTGCCGGCCGGGCCATGAGGGTCGCTGCCCCGCCCCGCCCCGCCCCGCCCCGCCCCGCCCCAAGCTCCAGCCGCGTGGGCAGCGCTTCACAAGTGGCACAACCTGGAAGGACCGGACCGCGCAAAGGACTGCGCGAGGATCCCCGAGAACGGGCGCGCTCAGAGCGGGCCGCCTAATGTGTACACACATGGTGAGAAGGATGGGGAGAGCAGCGCAGCAACGCAGAAGTACAGATAACGGCGCCAATATAGTGCAGCAGCGCCCGGGCGGCGCCCAGCTGGGCGGTAAACACGGTAAAAACAATATCTGATTTTTTGAGGGAAAAGGGAAGTCCCTCAGAACTCCTCAGATTTTGGGGAAGTCTCCTCGAACTGAAAGGCGAGTCGCCTCATATTTCGAGGGGACTTCCTCAAATTCTGAGGAGTTTCTCCTGAAAATGAGGGAGGCCCTCAAAATTTTCCCCTTTTCCTAAAACCAGACAACGTTTTTACCGTGTAGTTCGTGCCGCTCGGCAGACAACGCCAACGGGGGCGGGAGGGCATAGTGTGTGGGGGACGGAGCCGAGCCCGGAGCAGCTCACTAGCCCCAACAACTTGGCCGCAAACTTTCCTGATCGTCGTGTGGGATCTCCATCAGGCCTGGGAACGGTCGGGGTCGGGGGAGAGGGACGGGGATGCGACGAGAGCAGGCGCGCGGCCGCGGATGGAGCCAGAGCTGGCCGCCGCGGGCTCAGGGACTGCGGCCCGTAATGCGTAAATGTATTGCTCGAGCCCTCCTCCCCCTTCCCCCCAGTCGGCCCGCTACCACCAAGCCTCCCTCCCCACCCCCACCGCGGACTCAGGGACTGCGGCCCGTAATGCGCAAATGTATTGCTCGAGCCCTCCTCCCCCTCCCACCCCACTGAAAATCCACGAGTCATAATTCCCGCCCCCATACGAGTGAGAATTTGAGGGCAATTTTATTACTCTCTGGAGAATGAGAATTTTTTTCCTCGCCCTTTATGAGAAAGAATTTCGAGACCTCGCCCTGATACTGAGATAATTCATGCTCAAATTAACTGAGGTTAAAAAATTCTTACTCAAACAGAGCGAGGCTAAAAAAATATCTCGCTCGAAAAGAGTGAGGTTAAAAATTCTCACTCTAATTTAGCATGGAAAAGTGTCCTCTCCCATTTTGGGTGAGAAAATGCGATGACCGCCACTGAGGGTTGCCGAGCTAACGGGTGCTAATCAAGGGTCTACCACTTCCATAATCCTCGTACAGCCCTCTAGTTGATTACTGATAATCACCTAAACATAATCATGTAAAATTTCCAAATATTGACAAATTTTGACAAGTATGGAGAAATATTAGCAAATTTCACCAAAAGTTGCGTGATTACTGGCCAATAATCAGTAAATATGTTTAAGGTAAACTCCAATAACCATTGATAATCACCATTAATCGTAACTGATTATAATCCTTCAATAATCCCTCAAAGTGGTAGACCCTTGGTGCTAACGCAGAAGTGGCCCGGTCCCTCTAAGACAAGGAACCCCAATCTTGTTTTGTGTTACTTTACTCTCAGATCTGTGGCGATTTCCTCTTAGTAAACACCTACGTTTTAACAGTTTTGTGAGTTGGTTATCGTACTGATAAAAGAAGAAATGGTCAGTAACGAAGAAAGGAATTAGTGCGTACAACTGATGAAAAAACTTGCCAGTAGCTGAAAAAGGTTTTTCAGCAGCAGGAATACTGACAATAAAAGGGTCCAAAAAATCAGTTACGGGATAAGAGTGTGTCAGTCGGTAGCACGATGTAGTCGGTTTAGCTTATTTGCCTACATCGTGAAAGTAGATTCCGCCAGGAAAATTATCCCAAATATGTTAGAGGTGTGACAAACAGTTCGAATCGAGCACCGTAAGTCATGGGAACGTCTAGTGTGACGGGCTTCCGATGGTCCGTGGAAATAGCTAACAGGTCGTTTCGCAGGCCGACTCTATAGCCTCTGCTATAGGCCGAAAGGTCCGCTGAAAATAGCAAGCCTGAGGCCAGGGACCCCAGGTAGAGTTCGTCGTATGGCGCATGTGGCGTTTAGACTTAGCGCTTGCCTGGTTACACGAGCGTAACAGGTACAGGTAACTGCACTGACACGCCATCGCTAACCAAGAGACCAGGACTTTATGGATAGGCAACGGTGGGCGCTTTGAGCGCCGAATCTGCTGCCGCGCGACATATTCGTCGCGATATCTCAGGGACCGTTGCGATTTTCGGGCCGATCGAAAGTATGCTGGACTCAGGAGGTCTCCGTGTATCACCAAAATTCAAAAAAGGTGTTACTTTTCCCCCCTTTTCGTCACTGGAGCCGTCCGAGTGCGATTCTCCCTATGCGACAACCCTCCGAAGGTGGCGGAGCGTAGCTGAAAAAAGTACCAAATCGCTTCTGAAACTACGTAGCTGCACAAATTTGGTGCCGATGGGTTCCTAATGCATTATATGTGAAAAGTGAATGTCGTCCTGACAGGTTTGCGCAGTTACATGGCCACAGAAGCGATTTGCTACTTTTTTCAGATACGCTCCGCCACCTTCGGAGGGTTGTCGCCGAGGGGGAAAGCAGCCTCGAAAATGGTGTACGAGTGATTACGCGATTACGCCCGTTATTACGCATGTTTACTCCTTATTTTCTGTTATTTTGGTTATTTTACTGGGTAACATACATAATAAGGTTATTACAATTGATATTTTATCGAAAATAACCTTTAATAATAGGTCATTACGCCTAGATTTTAAGTGATTACGCGTTGATTACGGGCCAGTGTGTACGAGTGATTACGCGAGTGCTTTCCCCCTCGGTTGTCGCATAGGGAGACTTGCACTCGGACGGCTCCAGTGACGAGAAAGGGGGAAAAGTGACACCTTTTTTTGAATTTTGTTGATACACGGAGACTTCCTGAGTCCAGCAAACTTTCGATCGGCCCGAAAATCGCAACGGTCCCTGAGATATCGCGACAAATATGTCGCGCGGCAGCAGATTCGGCGCCCAAAGCGCCCACCGTTGCCTATCCATAAAGTCCTGGTCTCTTGGCTAAACTCGGGGGCCAGCCCATGTCTAAAAATCCACTAAGACCACAGCGGATCTGCTACGTAAGGGGTTGTTTTCGACATATCGGATCCGCTTACGTTTGCAGGATCCGGTTTGTTTAAGGATCTGCTTTACGTAAATCCGGTCTCTTAGAGGATCCTGTGTGAAAGCGGATCCGAGTCCCTATAGCGGGTCCTCTTAGCGGCGGACGATATTCTAAGTCTTTAGGAGAACAGCACAGAGCCCGTATTTGGTCATGAAATATCATACCCGGGTAAACTTTGTGCGCCGAACACGATGGCGATGTTTAAATTGCCGTACTTCAACCCGTTCTCGAGATATTGATCAATAGTCATAGCAAGTATTTCACAAATCCACAAAGCTTTGCTAGTAACAGATACCACAGTTTTCGGTAATGTCCTGCGACGTAAACTTGAGGCGTGGCAAAGCCTCAAAGTTTTGAAGTTGGTTCCGGTTTCGTGCCAAACCGGATCCGGCAAAGTTTTAACAGATCCAGAAATGCCAAACCGGATCCGACAAGGCCACAGCGGATTCGGAAAGGTAAAACCGGATCCGCCAAGGTTCAAAGAGGATCCGGGAAGGACAAAGAGGTTCCGGCAAGACAGAAGCGGGTCCAGCAAGGCAATAGCAGATCCGCCAAGGATAATAGAGGATCCGATAAGGCTAAAGCGGATCCGTTAAGGTCCAAGTGGATCCGGTAAAGCCAAAGCGGATCCTGTATAATATCAGCGGATCCACTAAAATCTTAGTGGATCCACTAAAATCATAGCGGATCCACTAAAATCTTAGTGGATCCGCTATTTTCATGGTGGATTTTTAGACATGGGAGATCCACAAGCCTTACTTACCCGGGAGCCGCCACAGAAGGACGGGCAACGGGCATAGCTCACTCCCACCGTTTGTGGAGGACTTTTAAAAATTACTGGTAATATTTGCAATTTTGAAGCAAATTGCAAGTAGTGACAGAGTAAATCAATAAAGATCAGTAATATTTATGGGATGTTACCATACAAATGTCCATCAGTATTCAAGTACACTGGAAAAGCAAAGGTGCGATGTCCTACCTTTCCTGGGGTGTTAAACCCGTTGTAGGGGTGCTAAAGTGTATATTTTCAGTTTTTCCAACTACATGTGAGACGGTTCTGATGAGCGATCGGCAAATGAAAAGCAAGTAAAATAGTACAATACAAAAAATAAAATTAGTTTCTGCCATTTTTGAACAACAGAAACTCGTCACATGTAGGCTCGTTTGAAGCGGAATTTTATTCGCGTAGATTACGAAAATTAGTCTTAAAATTAAATGTTATTCTTAATATTTCGAAAGAAAAATAAACTGAAATGCCTTTGGGGCTTTAGAGCTTTTTAAAGGTTGGATATCCTACCTCTGTTTTACCATGAGAGAAGGGCACCCTAGAGAAGAAGCTTTACAGCGCCTGGACCCCGGTTTCGTACCTGGGAAACCGATAGGCTCCGAGACTTTTGATTCAGTGCATTGGATTCCTGAGAGTATTTCCCATGGAACGGTCTTTTCCCCGACTTCGCACGGTGAAAATTGTGGTCGCGGGAACCCGTGACATCGCGACTTCGGCCCGCGACGGAGCCGTCCCCGACAAATCAAAAGTCTCGGAGCCTGTCGGTTTCCCAGGTACGAAACCGCGGTCCAGGCGCTGTAAGGCATCTTCTCCAGGGCGCCCTTATCTCTTGGTTTTACCAGTGTAATATTCAATTCAAAGTACTGTCAGCCTGTTTACGGAGAAATATCCATGTTCATGATCATATCCCCATGGCTAACACCCCGATTTTAGGGTGGCAGTCAGAACCTGTGAGAACCCAACCAGCGTTTAGAACTCTGGATTTCAGAACCGAGTCACTCGAGGGGCGGCCAACTCGAAAAAAACGTGTACACAGAAATACCTGTGTATTTCTAGAAATACACTAAAAATACAAGGAAATACTCTACAACACACAGAAATACATAGAAATACTCAACAAAAAAATGCGAGAAAAATACCGAAAAATACATTAGAAATACAAGGCAAGTGTACACAAAAATACATGAGTTGGCCGCCCCTTGGAGTCACTGCACTGATCGAGTTTCAACGACGAGTTCAGATTTTCATTGAACCTAGCAGACCGATTCAGAAGAGCACTTCCCTCCTCTGTGTCTCTCTCTCACGCCGTACAGGTGCGAGAGAGACGGAGCGAGGAGAGCGAGTGAGTGCTCCTCTAAATCAGTCTCGGTACCAGCACCGGACCCGACTCCCTCCCAGCGCGGGTGATCCCAGCCGTGTCCCGAGGAGCCAGTGGCGGGCCGGGCCGGGCCGGGCCGAGCAGAGCCGTCCAAGTGGACGCTGGCTCAGAGCAGATGAATCACATCCTGATTACAGGCGAGTCCATCGGCGACCAGCACTGACCGGCTGCTACCAGCCAAGGCCGACAGGGCGGGGCGGGAAGGGCGGGCAGGGCCAGGTCGAGCCGGCCTAAAAGGACCTGCGGGGACCGTGCCAAGACGAGACGGACCGGACAACCCCGCGTCAGCCAGCCTCGCAAGACGAGTGGTTGGCTATAGGCGATAGGCGGCGCATTTCGCCGCGCTCAGTGGCTGCAGTAGACTGATTCCGCATGGGACTTTCGTACCTCCGTCCTTGTCGCACTCATGTGGCACTTACTTCGGGTGGGAGAGAGAGGACAGCGTCTACCTCCCATTGGCCGGTGTGCGAAATCAGCCTGCAGGGTAATTCCGAAATGCGTTCTATGGTGTCCTCCCTCCTGCTCCTTATGACCGAGACCCATGAGTGCAACAAGGACAGAGACGAAACTACAACGTGGAGTCATCCTGCTGGGCGTAGACGTGGACGGTCTCCTCCCACGCACAGGTCCGGCCCGGCGTCTCGACGCACCACAGCGCGCTCTGGCCGAGGAGGCCGTGGGGGTGCAGAGGGGAGGGGCCTCGCGTGCGGCCGAGCAGGAGCAGGGCGAGCAGGAGCAGGAGAAGGGCAAGCAGGGCGAGCAGGAGCAGGGCGAGCTGGGCCAGGAGCAGGGCGAGCAGGAGCAGGGCAAGCAGGGCGAGCAGGAGCAGGGCGAGCAGGAGCAGGGCGAGCGGGGCCAGCAGGAGCAGGGCGAGCAGGAGCAGGAGCAGGAGAAGGGCAAGCAGGGCGAGCAGGAGCAGGGCGAGCAGGAGCAGGAGAAGGGCAGGCAGGGCGAGCACGACCAGGAGCAGGGCGAGCAGGAGCAGGGCAAGCAGGGCGAGCAGGAGCAGGGCGAGCGGGGCGAGCAGGAGAAGGGCGAGCAGGAGAAGGGCGAGCAGGAGCAGGAGCAGGGCGAGCAGGAGCAGGAGAAGGGCAAGCAGGGCGAGCAGGAGCAGGGCGAGCAGGAGCAGGAGAAGGGCAGGCAGGGCGAGCACGACCAGGAGCAGGGCGAGCAGGAGCAGGGCAAGCAGGGCGAGCAGGAGCAGGGCGAGCGGGGCGAGCAGGAGCAGGGCGAGCAGGAGCAGGAGAAGGGCAAGCAGGGCGAGCAGGAGCAGGAGCAGGGCGAGCTGGGCCAGAAGCAGGGCGAACCGGACCAGGAGCAGGGCGAGCAGGAGCAGGGCAAGCAGGGCGAGCAGGAGCAGGGCGAGCGGGGCGAGCAGGAGCAGGGCGAGCAGGAGCAGGAGCAGGGCGAGCAGGAGCAGGAGAAGGGCAAGCAGGGCGAGCACGACCAGGAGCAGGGCGAGCAGGAGCAGGGCAAGCAGGGCGAGCACGACCAGGAGCAGGGCGAGCAGGAGCAGGGCAAGCAGGGCGAGCAGGAGCAGGGCGAGCGGGAGCAGGGCGAGCAGGAGCAGGAGCAGGGCGAGCAGGAGCAGGAGAAGGGCAAGCAGGGCGAGCAGGAGCAGGGCGAGCAGGAGCAGGAGAAGGGCAGGCAGGGCGAGCAGGACCAGGAGCAGGGCGAGCAGGACCAGGAGAAGGGCAGGCAGGGCGAGCAGGAGCAGGGCGAGCGGTGCGAGCAGGAGCAGGGCGAGCAGGAGAAGGGCAAGCAGGGCGAGCGAGGCGAGCAGGAGCAGGGCGAGCTGGGCCAGGAGCAGGGCGAGCAGGACCAGGAGCAGGGCGAGCAGGACCAGGAGCAGGGCGAGCAGGACCAGCCGACTGATTCAAAAGATCGCTCTCGTAATCCCGTCCTTCTCGCACTCATGAGGCCATGCCACCCCCAACGTGGGGGACCGCCATGAGTGCGACAAGGACTGGGGGAAGAGAGCGATCTTCTGAATCAGTCGGCAGGTGCAGGGCGAGCAGGACCAGGAGCAGGGCGAGCAAGGTGAGCTGGGTGAGCAGGAGCAGGGCGAGCAGGAGCAGAAGCAGGGCGAGCGGGGCGAGCTGGAGCAGGAGAAGGAGAAGGGCAAGCAGGGCGAGCTGGACCAGGAGCAGGGCGAGCTGGGGCAGGAGCAGGGCGAGCAGGACCAGGAGCAAGGTGAGCAGGAGCAGGGCGAGCAGGAGCAGAAGCAGGGCGAGCGGGGCGAGCTGGAGCAGGAGCAGGGCAAGCAGGACCAGAAGCAAGGTGAGCAGGGCGAGCAGGAGCAGAAGCAGGGCGAGCGGGGCGAGCTGGAGCAGGGCAAGCAGGAGCAGGAGCAGGGCGAGCAGGGCGAGCAGGGCGTGCAGGGCGAGCAAGGCGAGCAGGGCCGATAGACCAGAGGCTCCGAGGCGAGATTCGCCAATTGCTGGCGTGCTTATATTGCTTAACTCGTCGTTTCCTTGTTACAGCGCCGTCTGTCCGGCCGTCTGAGCGGCCCGCCTGGCCGGCCGCCGGCCGTCTAGCTCAGGCTCACGGCCAGGAAGGCGTCGCAGCCCCACCCTCGTGCCGCCCCTGCCCGTCCCGTCCCGAGCCGAGCGACCCGTGACCCACTGGCCCAGTGCGACTGCATCGCGGCGCCGACGCGACGTCGCAGCCTCCACCCCGCGGCACGGTCATGTCTCTACGCTAAAACACGATATTTTCGTTACTTGTCGACGGACCCCTTTCCTACCAAACCTTTTCCCTTGAGAAAGCGGCGACCGGAATAATTTGCGAAAATGCCTTGGGGAGCTTGTTAGGGCGGTATAAGGGCGCACCGCACAGCACCGCTCAGGGATGGGGGCGGGCGGGCAGGAGCTCGGCACGTCGAGGGCATTTGGAGCTTTCTTCCCGATGACCAACGCCCACACCGTAAGTGGGAACCTCCCATAGATTCTCACTACACTTCAAAATGAGATTACGAAGCATTTGCCCGGTTCGGAGCCCCACCCCAGGGCCCGGCCCCCGGCCGGCCAGACAAGGCATGTGGCCGCCCCGCCCCGCCCCGCCCCGCCCCGCCCCGCCCCGCCCCGCCCCGCCCCTCGCGGTCCGCGTGGTCGGGGCCTCCGTCCCCTTCTCCCTCTTTCTCGCATTGTCTCCCCCCACCTCCACCTCGCAATGCCTTCCAATTAACTCAAACTAATTCATTAGCAGGCCTGGCCGCGAGCCCCCTCATTCCAGTCTATCTTCAGCGAAGAGACCCCTCAACTCCCCGTGCCCTGTCGGATGATTCCGGGAGGTGGTTCCGTCACCCTGTCCTTATCGTCATACTACACTGGCAAAAATCCTGTACCAAAGTACAGGACTGGGTACGGAAAACTGTGGTGGGCAAGGTACAGAATAACCTTGCCTCATTTACTGTGGCGCCCATAAGACTCCATGTTAAAAATACCCGTGGTCCGTACTTAAAAGACGGTACTCGATCAGGTACAGGCTGACCAGGCAAATTGTCTACCCGACTTTACCGTACCAATAAACACCGTGGTTTTTTCTGACAGTGTAAGACGGGGCCGTAAGGGGAGAGAGGACACAACTAGACGCTTTTCGAAATCACCCTACTGGCCCCTGCCCTGGCCCCTGCCCTGGCCCCTGCCCTGGCCCCTGCCCTCTGGCCCCTGCCCTGGCCCCTGCCCTGGCCCCTGCCCTGGCCCCTGCCCTGGCCCCTGCCCTGGCCCCTGCCCTGGCCCCTGCCCTGGCCCCTGCCCTGGCCCCCGCTTCCCCTGGCGACCTGCTGCACGGCCTGGCGGGCCTGGCCCGGGCCCGCGCCTCTGTCGTGTCTCTTAGCTTGCGCCGCGGCCCTTGTTGGCCGAGTGGGGTCTGTCTGCGAGTCCACAGGAGCCAGTGGTGTGAGTTTGCACAGCTCTCGGAGGCGTTTGCGCCCTAGATCTCGAGTACGGCTAGGGGTTGGGGGGGGGAGGAAGTCGACAGGGTAGACACACACGGTGGAGTGGTAGAGCAGGGCGGGGCGGAGTCAGTAGGGGGATGGGGTGAGTCGCTGCCCCGCCGGCCGGGCACATCTAGCACCTGCCCCCTCCAAGAGGCAGGACAGTAGTTTCGTCCAAAGGGCTCAGCCGACATATTCCGAAGAGCGCCTTCTCGCCCTTCCTCTCTCGCACTCATGGGCTTTGCCACATAATACGTGCGAGAAGACATAGCGAGGAGAGTGCTCTCCGGATTAAGTCGGTTTAGGCCCTCTTTAGGTGGGGCAGGTCTCAGTTTTGTAGGCGACGTCTAATTCAGCTGAACGTTGAAGGTGGGCGTTCGTGGAGTGCGGCGAGTCCTGAAGGGACTCTTTGGGCGTGATGGGGCGGTGCGGCGCGGGGGCCCTTCAGCCGACTGATTCAGAAGATCGCTCTCTTCCCCCAGTCCTTGTCGCACTCATGGCGGTGCCCCATGTTGGGGTTGGCATGGCCTCATGAGTGCGAGAAGGACGACGGGGGGTACGAGAGCGATCTTCTGAATCAGTCGACAGCTACAGCTGTCCCTAGCTGAGCCGCGGCCCGGGCCCGCCCCGCCCACACAGGCCAGGCGGGCAGGCAGAGCAGGACACCAGAGTGTGGCCAGGCCATCGATTAGGGGAGCCGTCCGATCACACTGAGCAGAGGGAGGGGCGGGCGAGACGGGCGGGGCCCGAGCCGAGCAGGCCCTTAGGACCGGGACCTGCCCGCCCGCCTACCTCGCGTGACTGTGTGCAGACTATCGACCCACCCATCCTGTCATGTAATTTGCACCACCCTGAGTCCCCCGGGCCTCGGCGGCCTTGCCGGGCTGGGCCGAGCTGGCGAGTGCTGCCAGGTGCTCGGCAGCGTGCGGCAGCGTGCGGCATCCTGGATGTGCGGCCTGCCACGGCCTCGGCCCCGGACGCTCCCGTGCCCTCCCGTCCGCCTTCCCGTCGCACCCGGATGAACCGTGAGGGCAGTGGGCAGGGCAGGAGGGCAGGGCAAGAGGGCAGGGCAGGGCAGGAGGGCAGGGCAGAGCAGGAGGGCAGGGCAGGGCAGGAGGGCAGGGCAGGAGGGCAGGGCAGGAGGGCAGGGCAGGAGGGCAGGGCAGAGCAGGGCAGGGCAGGAGGGCAGGGCAGAGCAGGGCAGGAGGGCAGGGCACGGCAGGGCACGGCCTGAGCCGAGGAAGGTCATCAGTCCACGGCGAGGCGTTGAGGGGCGGGGCGGGGCGGGGCGGGGCGGGGCGGGGCGGGGAGCGGGACGGAGCGATTGGGGCGTGTCTGCTGGTGAGAAAGGGGGGAAATGGGGCGGCAAACTTTGGGCCGAGGGCCGTGGCGTGCCTGATGTGGAAGTGCACGCCCTGCTCGCCCTGCGCGCCGTGCGCGCCGTGCACGCCATGTACGCCCTGCTCACCCTGCCCTGCTCCTCGCCGCGGCCCCTGCTCAATAAAAACGTGACCTGTCGACCCTCAGAGCAGCAGCAGCAGCAGCAGCAGCAGCAGCAGCAGCAGCAGCAGCAGCAGCAGCAGCAGCAGCAGCAGCAGTCGAGCTCAGCCCCGCGATGGGACCCGGGTCCGTTGTAGCTCAGAGAGGTACTAGGTCAGCGGATTTCAGCCCTGAGGTCTCGCCTGAGGCCGCAGTCGCAAGAAATGGGAAATTAATTTCGGTTTGCGGGGAGGTGTCAGGGGTCGCCTCAGGTCGAGGCCTGGCTGCTGCTGGACCCCTCTAAAGAAATCTTCTTGTGCACAAATAACTTCAGCGAGGTAAACGGCCGCCAGTTCATAGCGTACTTGAGAAACCTTAGGGTTGCCAAAGTTTCTCGTGGCCATTTCGGTCCTTGCAAAAATTTTCCGCTAACTTTTGATATGATATTTCCCAAGCTTCAGAATTCTCCCCCTATATTTTCTTGAACACTTGCTGACACTTTACTTCAAAAAAATATCAGTGTTATGTGAAATAAGAAAAGGAAGAAATAAAAGGACGTTACCCTTCCCTTGAACCTAAGGACCCCGCGGGTTTAACTTCGGAAACCGCGAAATTCGGAACGTCGGCGTGAAAGGACCCTGCCCCAGGGCACGCGTCTATCCGACCCAGGATGCAAGGCCTTACTACTTCTCTGGGCAATGTCATGCCCGTCGAAATAAATTCAGGTCATGAAAATTTAAACCTAAGCCCATCGCACCGAAGTGCTTTCTAGATATCCTTGATACGAAGTCAAATGCCCACCACACCACGCAGACACGCACTAGTTCTCGAGTTTCATAGCGGTCCTAGACTGAAACAAGTGAGCTGCATTAAAAAAATGAAAGTAGGTCAGGTTGAACACTGGCCCCACAGTTGAGGTGCCAATTCTGCACCGGCTGCGCTATACAAGACTCATGCTGTTAATGATGCCCGTCTTCGACCTATTTACTATTTCATTTTGTCAGATTAGTGTGTACGAAGGAGGTATTTTTTTTTTTTTTTAGAGAGGCTTCAAAATGCTTCAAAACGCTCCGAAAATTTGTTCCTGCGTAATTTTTCATAGAGTCAAGCCTTCTTTATCCTCGCAGTGGTCCTCAAAACCTTTACGCCAGCTTTCGATTTGTAACTGGCAGTTGTTCCCCAGACTACAAAATACCTGAATAAAAAGTGTATCTTGCTAACAACATTTTTCGGGCTGACACTTAGTAAAATTCCGCGCGCCCGCATTAGTCCTGTTTCTCCAAGTCCCTGCAGCATTGAACTCCAGGGGGGAGGGGGCGGAAGAGGGGGGGGGGGGGGGGTTGCTGCGGCTCGAGTTGCATGCACGAGACCACGGAGCAAAAGAGCCAGAGTGGAAGCGATCTCTATTTTTTTCCCTAAAGCCTGACTGATTGCCGTGCCTCTGGTGCGTGCCCCGTGCCTCCCCCGGGGCGGGGCGGGGCGGGCACCCCCCTCCCTCTACCGTGCACCCTCTCTACCTTCTACACACTGAAATATTATGTACTATTTTGTGCAAAGCTATGTATGTCTGTCAGCATGCGTAGCTTATGCCTTATTATTGTACATAATATGTAGAAATTTGTACATACATGTGTAGAAAATATTACATATTATGTACAATAATAAGGCATAAGCTACGCATGCTGACAGACATATACATAGCTATGCACAAAATAGTACATAATATTTCAGTGTGTAGAAACACCACCGCCCAGCCCTTCTCTAAAACTTTAACTCGAGTTTCATCTCTCATGTTTCGGCAACAACTTTTACAGTGTCGTTGGTCGTATCTGCAAAAATGACAACATAAAAAAAATAAAAATAAGATTTTTCCGGTGCACCTACTCTCAACATAAATAATCCCTAGTTCAAAAATCCAGGGAATGAGACACCCCTCTGGTTCTATAGCGGCAAGTGGAGAGATGGGGCGGGGCAGGGCGGGGCAGGGCGGGGCGGCCGGGGCAGGCATAACAAGGGGTTGCTAACGAGGTCCAAGGCAGGGGGGGTACGCTATGGCCTGGAGAAGCGGGGTTGGGCTGGGCGAGGCGAGGCGGGGCGGGGCGGGGCGGGGCTCCCTGGTGGTGCCATGGTGATGCCACGACGAGGATTTTTCTATTCTTTTAGGAGGTAGTAAATTACTTGTGCTCCCAACCAGATAGAAAGGCTCCTCGCAGATTCGAGGGGGATGGTGTGTGGAGAACCCAGCTCTGGAAGGGAAAGGCTCTGGCAGGTGGTAAAGAGGGGCAGGGACGGGCAGTGAACCATGAGAGAGCACCCGAGAGAGGACTTCCCGGAGGGGTTCACCAGGAGCGCTCACATGATCACCAAGTAACAGTGATTACCAATAAAAAAATAAGAAAACTTATAATTTAAGTCATTCCTTGCACGGTTTCATAGTTGGGGGACAACCCATAAAGTTTAACATCGAAAATAGAATTTACAGCAATGTGATTACCAGTGGTTTCCGGACACATGATTACCAGAGTTACGGACTCGTCGCGACTACCCCTGACCAGCAGCACTATTCAGTAACATTCATTTTGCTGCCTTATGAGTGCAAAGACCTGCCGAACATGTCTATCAGGCAGTCGCCGCATGGTTCCCTTTCGGGTGACCGAACCCAGCCTTCTAAAACAAAATAAAAAGCAAAGGCCCAGCCCAACTTGAAAACTGACAATGGCTTGTCAGTGTCAGGTCCAGGCGTAATGAATAGCCTCGGGCCATCCAGATCAATTGACAGCTGGCACTTTTTGCCTCTCCCTCAGCTGACAGCACAGCGCATGGAAGCCGCAACGGTTCCACGCTCATGCCGCGAATACCCCAATGCAGACTAGAGTGATGGTGAAAATGGCCTTGTAGGAAAGCTGAAAGTTCACTAGTTCGAGGAGTGAAAAAGGAACAAAGTGTTGGTAGATTAGCACCACGTCCTTAGTATTAAACTGGGGGATGAGCTAGAGCTCGTCCCGTGGCAGCTAAGGGCTCAGAGGGCTCATCCCCCGCGGGCTGCGTGGCGGGGGCGTGGCGGGGCATGTGCAGGGGCGGGGCGGGGCGGGGCGGGGCGGGGCGGGGCGGGGCGGGGCGGGGCGGGGCGGGGCGGGGCGGGGCGGGCGGGGCGGGCGGGGCGGGCACATTCATCAACGCCACACAGAGTGCCCCCTCATCAGCCCGGGGTGAGCCGAGGCGAGCATCTTCACTTGAGCCTCAAGACACTCGCCGCTGCCCGCGTTCTGACGGGATAGGGGTAGGGGTACTGGTGGGGGGGTAGGGGTACCGGTACTGCTCCGCGCCTGCGCCCTGCCCTGCCCCTCTGCTCTGCAGTGGCCCAGTTCCCACCCGAGGCTGCCTGCCGGGCGGCCGGGCCGCGCCGGGCCTTGGCGAGCCCCCACGCCCCGCCCCTACCCCTACCCCCGGCGCGCCCTTGTGCCCTCATCCACCCCCAGCTGGTCGGTCAATACTCCAGCTGGCTCCGACCCCCTCCCCCTCCCCCTCCCCCTCCCGGCCGGCACCGCGCCTCGCCTAGCCCTCCCATCCTGGCACAGTATCTGGCAGACCTACCCCTTCCCCCTCCCTCCCTCTTCCCCCTGCCCGGCGGCCCGGCCCGGCCCGACCCTACCCTCTGCTGAAGGCTTATTTTCCTCGGGCTTGTTTTAGCTCCGAAATTGGCCGATGGCAACATTGACACCTGACCGTATCATGGCAAAACGAGGAAAGGAGGACAGTGACGGGGTCGCTCTCCACCTGGGCCTGTCCAACCACAGCGTCCCTTCCAGATCGAGTGGCGGCCGCGGCGCCACCGGGAACCGGGAGAGACGGGGGGAGAGCAAAGTGGAGAGCGAGCGCGAGCGCAGGTGTGGGGAGCACGGGGCTCTGTGGCCTGCAGGGAGAGAAGAAATCAGAACCGGTCGAGAGCAGCCCTGCCCTGCCCTGCCCTGCCCTGCCCTGCCCTGCCCTGCCCTGCCCTGCCCTGCCCTGCCCTGCCCTGCCATGGAGTTGAGGAAATTTCCCTCTAGGCCGCGCTGCCCCCGCCTTAAGTATGAACAGGAGAGGGGGCATTTCCATTAAGGCGAGTGGGTAACTTCATCATGGCTGGTGCCCGGGCCGGCCCGGCCCATCACGAGCCCCCCGTCCCCGCCCCGCGCACCCTGCGCCACGGCCTCGCCTCGTAGCGCCTCGCACTCCTCCGCCAGGGGATGGAAGGCGTGCTGCAGCAAGCGGCTCCGCTGGGCTGGACCCTCAGGGGCTCGCGCACGAGCCTGGGAGCCTGGGCCTAGCCAGCCGGGGATAATGAATATTTCATGGGCCCCGCCCCGCCCCGCCCCGCAACGCCCATAGGCCGCCGAGCACTGCGGCCGGAGATTTTGGCGACAAGGTGAGCCTCCCCTTCTCCCATTCAATCACCACGAAAACCAGGATGGGGGCTTCAGCCCTCTGCACCGCCTCCTCCACAACGGCCGCAGAGGCCGGGGCCGAGGCAGAGGCCCGGCGCGGCGCGCAGTGCTGGAGGACGGGAAGGGAAGTGCTTCAGCGGCTTCAGCGGCTTCAGCCCTCTGCCGACTGATTCAGAAAATCGCTCTCTTCTCCCAGTCCTTGTCGCACTCATAGCAGTGCCCCATGTTGGGGGTGGCATGGCCTCATGAGTGCGATAAGGACTGGGTACGAGAGCGATCTTCTGAATCAGTCGGGTACAGCCAGAATCCGACCGATTGGAAACACTAGGGGAGGAGGAGGAGAGGAGGAGGAGAGGATGAGGAGAGGAGGAGGAGGAGAGGAGGAGGAGAGGATGAGGAGAGGAGGAGGAGGAGGAGAGGAGGAGGAGAGGAGGAGGAGAGGAGGAGGAGAGGAGGAGGAGAGGAGGGGGAGAGGGAGAGAAGGAGAGGAGGAAGAGAGGCACGCAGCTTCCTGCAGGAGCGCGCTACGGTCTGGTCACGTGCGAGTAACGCATGGAATGGCCTCGTGATGGCCCTAAAGTAAGTATGTGGCTGCTGCGCAGTCTGTCAAAGAAAAAGAGCTGAGCATTTTGGAGCGCACCACTTTGTTGCAGAGGATTTGCTGCGTAAAATTAATTAAGACTGGCTGGCACCAGTTTCAGTGAGATATGTTTCCCCAGATGAAAAAAAAGTTTGACTTCTTTTTTGGTGGTCTCAAAATGAGAGGAGTGTGCTGCGCACAGCTAAAACAAAGGAAATAGCTATGATCGCGTTGAACTTGAATTGTATTAAATATTAAACGTTTAAGTTATTTCAAGAAAGGAAATATAAATGCCAACAACAGGATAAGACATTACTAAGTAGAGAACTTCCTCGTGAAATCTGTGTTACAACGTAACATGAAGTGTATGCAACTTGGAAGTGCAATATGAATATATCTGATAAACTCTTCAAAGAAGAACATCAACCACCAGCAAGTACTCGTATGCAAACGCTCAGCTCACAGGAGCATTCACTCCAACACTGGTGTTGACATCTACTCACCTGTTGGTTTGTCATTGTCCTTGTCACCTTGGTCCTTGTCCCTGGGCAACACTGGGGCTGGGGCCAGGCTGCAGGTCGTCGGCGTCCTTCACTCCGTGCAGTCACAATGTTGGCACTGATATTTCACACCAAACTTAAACACTAAGACTCACTTGCTTTGCGGACAAAGCTTTGCTACGATATTTCAAACAACAATATTAAAACCGAAAATAAAACACGACGAAACGCGATACGCTCGGCTCGGCACATACTTCAAGCGAGGTTATGTCCGCCCCGCCCGCGAGAGAGATCATTGGCGCCTCACTCTTACCACAAGTCGTTACACGCGGTTCCGTGACGGAACTGAAATATTACAACGACACGCGAATGACTCGAGGCCAGCAGCGACATGATTTCAAACATTTCATACGCACTTAACCGGAGAAACATTGCGAGCCCGGGCTCAAGATGCGCTTCAGGCACGATTTGAAATGGCTCCAGGCGCGCCAACCCTTGCACAGCGTTGCCGGATCCAGAACCGGGCGATCAGCCCACATTGAAATTTCAATCCGCCAAACTGATACCTTTGGGTGGTATTGGGGCGGATTTGGGCGGATTTGTCGTGCTTTTTGTCCATGTTTTCCGAATTGAACAATTGTCGGTTTTCCGCTTCATCTGGCTAGCCTGCCCTTGCATGGTCATTCCCTCTCCCTACCTATATCGATATCGGTAGGTCCCGCGGAGACCTCACGTCACTGTGAAAAATATACTAGGTGGAATCGACACGATTCAAAGGCTTCGCCCTGTTAGTCTACGACTGCTCGGTTCACTGTGGTAAATTTTAGGCTAAAGATTTGTACAAAGTACCTGTCCCGTGTACAGCACGAACAGCATATTAATTTACAGGCGAGAGGGGGCTGATGAAAAGTGCGACCATAGGCTGGTCTGCCAATTTGATTTTAATGCAAGAGCTGAAGACAAAATGCACAAATTTGTGAATTGACCATTTTACTCATGCGTTTCTGATCGTTTTCCGGTCGGTCAGGGTCAGGCAACGGTCTGCGCTACTTGCAACCGCACGGTATCCGGTGAGGTTTGGCGACTTTGACATACAATTTTAAATGCAATCTCGCGTTGATTTGTGAATTTAAATAAATATTTGCGGCTTCAGAGTGGCGCGGGCCGTTGCTGTTGCTGGGACCAACCGGAAGAACGACCAGAAAGGCCCGCGTGAAATGGTCAATTGAAACATGCTAGGTGGTGGTAGTTGCGTTTTTTTGATCAAGTCATCTGCGTCGTCGTCGTGTGCTATGTTTTTATACAATATCTCGTTCAGTGCCAAATCCGAACTTCTGTCGACGATTCTCATAAATTTTAATTTTTAAAAAATATTTCGAAAACTACTGTCAAAGTAACAAACAAGAGCATCCGCTAATCCAAGGAAAAAACCTTAAGTCTAAAGGACGTCATTTTTCCTCAAAATATAGTCCTCCCAGGACTTAAACGTCACAATAATAACTGTCAAGGACCCCATTTTGACATCTCCTTGGGATGTTCATTGTGGTACAGGCTTATTGATGCATTAGTGAACCTTTTCAATTCACAGATTACTTTGATGTGTGCTGTCATGAAATTGGTTTCAAATCAAATCTGATATTAATAAAATTTATTTCTGTAAAGTTTCAGTGGCTTATGATGTTGAATGTAAAATTGTTGATAAATGTACTATGGTGATGGCAAGTGGAGACAAAATCTTAATACACAGTATTCAAGGTTTTTACTCGTTCTTCGGACTCTAAATTTTTTAAAGTACAATGTTCAGAGCGAGCATTGTGCTCCCCACTGTACGAAGTTATATGATTTAACTTTAAGTGTAAGAGTACAATGCATATGTTAAGGGTAAAGTCGAGAAACCAAGTAATGTCAAAAATAACCCACAATGTCGACATTTACTAGGGGTCTTTGGTAATGCCATACTACCAGACATTAATCACCAATTTTAACATAACTCAAGGCACATTGGGTAGTATCAAATTTAATGTCTGGGCAATGATGTAGAGTATATTGAGAAATCTCCAGCAATATGAACCGATCTGCACCATAAAAAGCGATTTCTTGTTGCTCAAGGTGATTTCCTGGTAGAATTGTTTACTTTCCATCTGGAATATTGAAAATGCATATGGTTTTTAGTAAGCAGCTCGAAAATTTTGACATGGAATGTGATATCCAGTTTTAGACTTTCCACTTGGAAACAAAATCCAGATGGATTTTATTTCCATTTGGAATATTTCCATCACAGCACTGCCTGCATGCTGCCTGTCCATTTGAACTGTATGTATGATAAGCCAAACATTACACGAGGCATCCAACATTACTCAATGTGTGCAAGGTACTGTTGACATAAACCGGGTAATGTTTGGAACAGCAATGCCATGCTGTAGTGTATATTTACATTACTCCAGGACCTTGGTTGATGTTGACATTTCTCAGGGTTTATAATAAACAACACTCAGTAAATATTAGCTGGTTATAACCTTATCTTCACAAACGAACCAACTGATCTTTTCTGCAAACAGCAAATGTTCATACTTCATCTTATCATAAAACAGAAACAACGAAATCAAGCTGCGGTTCCTCAAAAACATAGAGCAAACAATCCGAATGAAGCAGACCAAAAGCAGACGTCACACCAGCCGGCGAGCACCTCAGTATGAATACTAATCTGAATAAAACTTAAGGCTGCCATCAGTATTGCCAACACTAACCTCCATTCATCACGACCGATTTTTACGCCCATATGCTAATAAAATACCCTGCAAACAAGTAAACTTTGAATTATTATTGTTATTTATGTTAGAAAATGACGTCAATCAAACACGCAAACATCCACACATTTCTCTTTTTTTCTTATTTTAAGTTTTATGGTTACCTACCCTTTCATCCCGTTCCCATCTCGCCCTCGTAGGACCTCCTGGGGTATATCCAGCGACATACAACCTACAACCTATCCGAGGTCCCTGATTGGTCAATTCGCCCCGCGAGTCATTTGTTTTGGGCGAATCGACCAATCAGGGATCTCGGATAGGTTGTAGGTTGTATGTCGCTGGATATACCCCGGGTGTCACTCTTTCCACTGGCTCCGCCTTTTAAGATTTGAATAGATTCAATCTAGTGGGGCGAAGCCAAGTAAATTTACGACATTTTTTGTAATTTTGATTTACAAAATATGTCGTAAATTTACGACAGCCCATTCTTGCTCGTCGGTCAGTTCCAAGTCGATATGGAGTGCTTGTAAATTTACAATTTCAAATCGTAATTTTACTACTTTTATCATGGAAAATTTTCCCGTAACCCTTACGAGTATTTTTCACAGTGAGTTGCTAAAGTATGGAGGCAGGAAAACCGCCCAAAAGGAGGTTCGGGTCGGGTAGAGAGGGGAGAGGGGCGGACAGTCGAGCGATTCCGAAGATCGCTTTCATCATACCTCTGTCCTCGTCGCACTCATGGAGCACTACCATGGCCAGCTTAGGGCACCGCTGTTGGTGCAACAAGGACGGAGGGATGAGAGCGATCTTCTGAATCAGTCGGCTGCACCACAACGGCCGCCGAGGCAGAGGCCCGGCGCGGCATACGCAGTGCTGGAGGACGGGAAGGGAAGGGCTTCAGCCCTCTGCACCGCCTCATCCACAACGGCCGCAGAGGCCGAGGCCGAGGCAGAGGCGAGCAGTGCTGCAGGCAAGGGGTAAATAACTCCGAATTTTGATGTACACCACTAATTCAAAATTCACACTAATTCAAACTAATTCACGCGAATTCAAAACTAATTCACGCGAATTCAAAACGAATTCAAAACAAATTCAAGCGAATTTAAGGAATGACCCCAGAAAATACACGCACATCTGATCCAAATTATTCTCTCAATTACATGATGAAATAGGATTTTTAGTAAATTATTGTGAATGATTTCTATATATTCCAAATTATTGGAAATTAACTTGCAATAATGCAAAATAATCACAATTATTTCAATTATTTTTTAAAACTTTTCAGAAACAAATTTTGCTCTGCAATTGAAAGGGTGGCGTGAAAACATGGAAAATTTTTGCGGCAGTAAACCTCCCGAAGGAGGTTGCGGTTCCCGCCAGGCACAGGGCTTTAACCCCCTGTGGCAGCCAACTGCTTCGGTGTTCCATGGGAACCGGCGCTTTGCTGACTGCGATCCTATCGCGCAATTCGACAGATTTGATCCCCGTACCACCATTGGCCTACCCCTAGAGGTACGAGCGGTGTCAAGGGCGTTAGACTTCCTGATCCCAGTTTCAGAGGCCTTACCTCAGAGGGGTACGCGGGATTCGAACCCACAACCCCGAGTGCCGACAAGTAGCCAGAACAGGAAGCGACCCAACGCCCAGAGCCACCGAGCCAACGGCGGTGAGACGTGTTTAACTTCTATTTGACCTGCCATCCAGCTGCGGCCAAAGGGAAAGTCAAGCGCGAAAAACGCTTTCCCAAGTGGGAGTCGAACTTCGGACCACTCGGTTCGGTGTTGCGCGCTCTACCAACTGAGCCACGACACCACGATGACTGTACAGTGCGACGGGTTCGAGTCGTATTTGCCGTATCCTGCAGCCTCCAGCCAGGAGGACAGGGCAAATAAAACTCGAACCCGTCGCACTGTACAGTCATCGTGGCGTCGTGGCTCAGTTGGTAGAGCGCGCAACACCGAACCGAGTGGTCCGAAGTTCGACTCCCACTTGGGAAAGTGTTTTTCGCGCTTGACTTTCCCTTTGGCCGCAGCTGGATGGCAGGTCAAATAGAAGTTAAACACGTCTCACCGCCGTTGGCTCGGTGGCTCTGGGCGTTGGGTCGCTTCCTGTTCTGGCTACGTGTCGGCACTCGGGGTTGTGGGTTCGAATCCCGCGTACCCCTCTGAGGTAAGGCCTCTGAAACTGGGATCAGGAAGTCTAACGCCCTTGACACCGCTCGTACCTCTAGGGGTAGGCCAATGGTGGTACGGGGATCAAATCTGTCGAATTGCGCGATAGGATCGCAGTCAGCAAAGCGCCGGTTCCCATGGAACACCGAAGCAGTTGGCTGCCACAGGGGGTAAAAGCCCTGTGCCTGGCGGGAACCGCAACCTCCTTCGGGAGGTTTACTGCCGCAAAAATTTTTCATGTTTTCACGCCACCCTTTCAATTGCAGAGCAAAATTTGTTTCTGAAAAGTTTAAAAAAATAAGTGAAATAATTGTGATTATTTTGCGCAGTTGCAAGTTAATTACCAATAATTTGGAATAAATAGAAATCATTCACAATAATTTACTAAAAATCCTATTTCATCATGTAATTGAGAGAATAATTTGGATCAGATGTGCGTGTATTTTCTGGGGCATCCCCGAATTTAAAACGAATTCAAGTAAATTCACAAAAAGATCACAATAATTTCAAAAAAAAACTTTGCAATAAATTCAAAAAATTCAAAGCCAATTCAAAACGAATTCAATTCAATTTAGACAAATTCAATTCAAATTCACGCAGTTTGTACACCGAATTCAGAGTTGTTTACACCTCGGCTGCAGGACGGGAAGGGAAGGGCTTCAGCCCTCTGCACCGCCTCCTCCACAACGGCCGCAAGGGCCGAGGCAGAGGCGAGCAGTGCTGGAGGACGGGAAGGGAAGGGCTTCAGCCCTCTGCACCGCCTCCTCCACAACGGCCGCAGAGGCCGAGGCAGAGGCGAGCAGTGCTGGAGGACGGGAAGGGAAGGGCTTCAGCCCTCTGCACCGCCTCCTCCACAACGGCCGCAGAGGCCGAGGCAGAGGCGAGCAGTGCTGGAGGACGGGAAGGGAAGGGCTTCAGCCCTCTGCACCGCCTCCTCCACAACGGCCGCAGAGGCCGAGGCCGAGGCAGAGGCGAGCAGTGCTGGAGGACGGGAAGGGAAGGGCTTCAGCCCTCTGCACCGCCTCCTCCACAACGGCCGCAGAGGCCGAGGCCGAGGCAGAGGCGAGCAGTGCTGGAGGACGGGAAGGGAAGGGCTTCAGCCCTCTGCACCGCCTCCTCCACAACGGCCGCAGAGGCCGAGGCCGAGGCAGAGGCGAGCAGTGCTGGAGGACGGGAAGGGAAGGGCTTCAGCCCTCTGCACCGCCTCCTCCACAACGGCCGCAGAGGCCGAGGCCGAGGCAGAGGCGAGCAGTGCTGGAGGACGGGAAGGGAAGGGCTTCAGCCCTCTGCACCGCCTCCTCCACAACGGCCGCAGAGGCCGAGGCCGAGGCAGAGGCGAGCAGTGCTGGAGGACGGGAAGGGAAGGGCTTCAGCCCTCTGCACCGCCTCCTCCACAACGGCCGCAGAGGCCGAGGCCGAGGCAGAGGCGAGCAGTGCTGGAGGACGGGAAGGGAAGGGCTTCAGCCCTCTGCACCGCCTCCTCCACAACGGCCGCAGAGGCCGAGGCCGAGGCAGAGGCGAGCAGTGCTGGAGGACGGGAAGGGAAGGGCTTCAGCCCTCTGCACCGCCTCCTCCACAACGGCCGCAGAGGCCGAGGCCGAGGCAGAGGCGAGCAGTGCTGGAGGACGGGAAGGGAAGGGCTTCAGCCCTCTGCACCGCCTCCTCCACAACGGCCGCAGAGGCCGAGGCCGAGGCAGAGGCGAGCAGTGCTGGAGGACGGGAAGGGAAGGGCTTCAGCCCTCTGCACCGCCTCCTCCACAACGGCCGCAGAGGCCGAGGCCGAGGCAGAGGCGAGCAGTGCTGGAGGACGGGAAGGGAAGGGCTTCAGCCCTCTGCACCGCCTCCTCCACAACGGCCGCAGAGGCCGAGGCCGAGGCAGAGGCGAGCAGTGCTGGAGGACGGGAAGGGAAGGGCTTCAGCCCTCTGCACCGCCTCCTCCACAACGGCCGCAGAGGCCGAGGCAGAGGCGAGCAGTGCTGGAGGACGGGAAGGGAAGGGCTTCAGCCCTCTGCACCGCCTCCTTCACAACGGCCGCAGAGGCCGAGGCCGAGGCAGAGGCGAGCAGTGCTGGAGGACGGGAAGGGAAGGGCTTCAGCCCTCTGCACCGCCTCCTCCACAACGGCCGCAGAGGCCGAGGCCGAGGCAGAGGCGAGCAGTGCTGGAGGACGGGAAGGGAAGGGAAGGGCGACGAGGCGCTGACGACCGGCGCCGGGATGTCGCGCGGTTGGGGCGTCGCGAGGCCGGCCGGCCCGGGCTGGGTTGAGCTGAGCTGGAGCGGGGCGGGGCGGGGTGGGGCGGGGTGGGGTGGGGCGGGGCGGGGCGGGGTGGAGCCCCAGGCCGGCGCCTCGCCGACCATTCCCGGCAGCGCCAGCCCTAGCGGCCCCACGGGCCCCACCCACCAGTCAGCCCAGGCCCTGGCTGTACTTTCGATCAACGATGCTCTGGGAAACATGTCTCTGTTCTGTGTGTCTATCTGCCGATCTCGGCCGGGCCGTGTGGACGTGTGCTGTTACATGTGGTTAGCTGGGCTAACGCCTGCTAGACGCCGGGTAGGCAGCCAGGTGAACAGGGCTGCTCCCCGGGCCGGGGGTGCTGGCTACCTCCAAGGCGGGCGGGCAGATTAGAAGGCTACCATCAACGCCTTTCGCTGGAGACGCATGGATATTTTCAAATGTTCTAATCGCCAGTTCATCTGTAGGGATTGTAAATCTGTGAGGGAAAAACGAGTTTCAAGTAAATTAGTTTTTAGGTAAGTTAACTCTGCGTAAGAGAGGCAACTCCAATAACATTTGGCAATGTTCCTCAAGAGCACTGACCCATTGACCTCTACGACAATGGAAGAGATTTTACCGCCGATAATGATTTACATCTGAACTCAGAAAAGAATTACCTTCAATCGAATGCCTTCTTTCCCAGCCCGCAGCGCGAAAGGTACCAAACGGGACACCAGGAGGCCTAGAAGTGCAAATCCACCCTCGTCAGGCCTCAACTAAGAGAGTGTTTTAGGCTATTTTAGCTGCTTGCCTTGACTCAAACATTCATCATCGTGAAAAAGAGGACTGCCTCATTCAACGTCTCGTTCTGTTTTACGAGGACATAACATTTCGTTGGACTCTTTTCCACATTTCTGCCTTGAAGTTTTCTGGACGCAAACAGCCTCTCCCTCCCCCCCCCCCCCTCGTCCCTTCTTCCACGGCGAGCGTAGAGATCGATGCTGGCCCACTGACAGGACAGGAAGGGACAAACACGTTCTTCTACTCCAGGCCTGCCCCCCTCCCCCCTCCCCACCCCCTCTCTTCTCTCTACCCTTATTCCCTTTTACGCCGGGAATTGCACGATTCCGCCCCTACCGCCCGTCGAGCAAATTATTTTCCTGCGGCTGGACCTCGAGGCACTCTGACGTGACCTGCGACCTGCGCTCTCCCTTCCACGCAGAGAATATTATTTTTATTTTTAAACATACCACTACTTACTTGTTTGATGAAATGGATGCTTGGATAAAAGCAAACTGTTTAGCACGAAAAACAAAAATTTATTTGTACTTAAATTGATGAAATTATTGGTTTGAATCAAAACAGCATAAGTTGTCTTTTTTAAATGGTTTTTTTGTTGTTGTTGTTGTTGTTAAAGTATTTCTCTTTTTTCTACCAAACGACTGTGGGTGTCCAAGTCCGCTGTGCCCCTCCCTGCCGCACCCCAACGATTACACCAAGCTGGAGGAAGAGCTCCTCGCTCGTCTCTCCCCCTGCTTCTGCACCAACAGCCCGGGAGTGGCGGGGCGGGGCGGGGTGGGGGAGGACAGAAAGAGCGTCGCGTTTCCTCATTCAGTTTTCTTATTGCCTGTATTGCCGCCCTCGCAGTTCCGCTCCCCTCCCCCGTCTCGGCGGAGTACGGGTAAGGAGAGATGGTGTAAGCCGTCAGGCGAGGGGGTGGGGTGGGATCAATAGTTTGAAGTTTCTGGGATTCGGAAGTTTGGCTGGCAAAATGTCGCAAAGTAAGAAACGAAAGGATCTTGTCAATTTTAATACCGATCTTGAGCCAGGCTTTGTTGACTCGTAAACTACTGTCAGCTTGCCGGCGCGCCGCACACTATCGCTCCCCCCGCACCCCGCGCCCCGCGCCCTCACATCCCGACCCCCGCGCCCCCGTGCCGAAGGGACACTCATGTATTCGTTTAGGCGGGACGGCTCCCCGAGGTAATCCATTATTTAGCCGCACGCCTCCCCTGGTCATTCGCCGGGCCGGGACAAGTCGGCAGGGCCGCGCGGGGCAGGGCGTGGTGTCGGAGCGTTGTGGCGTTGGGGGCGTAGGGTGCCAACTACCGTGTAGTCCTGTAGCCTCTCCCTCTCGTATTCCTCAAAGAACAAAACATCGAAACATTTATGATCCAGTGTAATGCAGTTCAGTCTACACGACAGGGGCGGCGGCATGGCTTGTAAACGAAAAGGCAGGGGGTGAACTTTTCCAAAGCAGGGATCGGCATGATATTTGAAAAGCTTTCCCCAAAAAGTTACGCGGTCGGCGAACGTTCGTGGTTCAATTCCTTCGCCTGTCAGCTCACGTTACTGCGCGGTGAATACTGGTGAGTACTCTGCAAAGTCTAGTGTGATACAGTATCACATTTCTGCTCATTGGAAAGAGAATTTCAAGACGAAGATCATGCTTCAGAAAAAATGTTTTGAGTCATGGTCAGAAAATTGGACTTGGAAGTGCAGAACTTTTTAGTTCTGCACTTTAAACTGTAGAACAGTTCTGCACTTGGATTTGCAGAGTGCAGTACCACTGTGTCCCACACTTTCCGAAAACCGTATTCTGTCTTTGAATAGCAATCACGATTTGGAGAACAGGATCAACTTTGGTTCAAAATCCCGGTTAAAACGAGCTACCATGTGATGGGGTTTGGAACAGCAATACATTAAATAATCGAAAAGTAATGGTTTCGAAAATTTATATGGTCGTCGTTATTGTTTGCGATCAGAACTCGTTTTAACCGAGATTTTGAACCAAAGCTGATGCTGTTCTCCAAGACGTGATTGCCATCCAACGACAGAAAATAGTTTTTGGAAGTGTGAGACACAGTTGTACTGCAGTAATAAGTATGATACTGTCTCACACTTGAGTTTCCAGAGTACAGTACATAGAGATGGGGGTGACAGATGTGTAAATGTATACCGAATATGAGTCAATAACGTGCAAAGAATAAAGGCTCTTTAAAGTGAAGGCTGGTGTGGGGGCCTTTGGCCTTCCGGCCTGGTAGTCCACCTCTGCACTTTTGACGGGGCCTGCATCGTAGGCACCTGTGTGGATCGCTTGTTCTTTCGACTTCGCCCACCCGGTGCGTTGCGCCGCTGGCTGCAAAGGGACCCCCGTAACTTCTCAGCCGCCAAACGAAACTGCCTTTCTTTTCCCGCCGCGTCTCCCCTCCTGCGCGCGGGCGGGCCGGGCCGGGCCGGGCCCCACTCCCACACACCTCCTTCTGGCCACAAATACTCCCTTCACGCTCTCCTGGAGGAGAGGAGGAAGTTTGGCAGTATTTCTGAGGCGCGAACGCGACGTTGGGCATGGCCTGAGCTGGGGCGGGGCGTGGCGGGGCGAGGCGGGGCGAGGCGGGGCGTGGCGGGGCATGGCGGGGCCTGGCGGGGCCTGGCGGGGCCTGGCGGGGCGTGGCGGGGCGTGGCGGGGCGAGGCGGGGCGTGGCGGGGCATGGCGGGGCCTGGCGGGGCCTGGCGGGGCCTGGCGGGGCGTGGCGGGGCGTGGCGGGGCGAGGCGGGGCGGGGCGGGGCGAGGCGGGGCAGCTCAGTGTTTCGACGAGCCGTCCCTTCCCGGCAAGGAGACGCAAGGACGCCCGGTGGCACCCCGCGGGCAGGCCAGGCGAGACGTCTCGGGGGCTGCTCGGCCCGGGGCCTGCCCCTCCCAGCTGATCCTCGGCTGCTGCTGCGGCACGGACACCTCTATGACGCCTGCAGGGTTGCCTATACTGTCCCGGGGCCGCCCCACGCCCCGCTCCCTGCCCCTCCCAGCTGATCCTCGGCTGCTGCTGCGGCACGGACACCTCTATGACGCCTGCAGGGTTGCCTACACTGTCCCGGGGCCGCCCCACGCCCCGCCCCCTGCCCCTCCCAGCTGATCCTCGGCTGCTGCTGCGGCACGGACACCTCTATGACGCCTGCAGGGGTTGCCTATACTGTCCCGGGGCCGCCCCACGCCCCGCCCCCCGCCCCTCCCAGCTGATCCTCGGCTGCTGCTGCGGCACGGACACCTCTATGACGCCTGCAGGGTTGCCTACACTGTCCCGGGGCCGCCCCACGCCCCGCCCCCTGCCCCTCCCAGCTGATCCTCGGCTGCTGCTGCGGCACGGACACCTCTATGACGCCTGCAGGGTTGCCTACACTGTCCCGGTGGTGCGCATGCGCCCGGCCCGGGCTGAGCGTATCAAGAGTAGAGGCGAGCCGGCGTCGTATGTTCCAAAGGCATCGGTGAAGCTGCGGGTTTGCAGTGCTCGGTGCTGCGCTTGCGTCCACCGCAGCAGGGCAGGGCCGGCAGGGCGCGGCCTGGGGATGGCGAGAGCGCCAGCGGGCAGGCAGGTGCAGCAAAAGGACAGCACAGTGTAGGCTGATTCCGCACCCTGCTTTCGTCGCTCTCTCCTTGTCGCACTCACGGGGCACGGCCGCGTAAGGTGCAAGAGAGAGAGAGAGCACTACAAAACGGTGTTCGGCAGCACTCTTCTGAGGCGCCCCCTCGCCTCGCGCCGGGCTTTGGCGCTACCACCTCCTCCTCCTCCTCCTCCTCCTCCTCCTCGCGCCGCGCTGGAATCCACATCCCCATCCCGCAGCCAGAGTCCCTCTTCCTCCGCCGCAGCCCGCCCCACCCCGCCCCACCCCGCCCCGCCCCACCCCGCCGGAGCCGGAGCCTCGCTGGTGCTCCGGCGGCCGCTGCGACCGAATCGATAGCAAGGCTGGAGGGTTGGGGTCCAGGGTAGATCAGGCGGGGGGAGGGGGTGGGGGAGGGGTGAAGGGTTGGCTCTGCATTGGCTGCCGCTGTGCTGCCCCGCTCTGCCCCTCCTGCTCGCCCCTCAGATAAGGGGGCAGTGTGGGGGTGAGGTTTGGGGACGTCGCCTGCCCGCTGCTAGGCATATCTATGATTGTGCCACCTAGGCGACTAGAAAAACGAGCCGCGCAAAACTTATTGTCCTCGTCCAAATCACCCCCTTCAATTCCTCCCTGCCCCACCTCCCCCCCCCCCCACACACACACAAACACTCCCTACCCACCCTAGTCAAGTCTCATAAGGGTATGGATGCTATGGACCTGATCGATCACGTGACACTAACAGCTCGACGTGCAGGGACGTGCGACGGGTCGGGCGGGGCCGGGCAGAGCTGGCACGCACGTAGAGGCCGCACGTATAACCACTGGCCACATCCCCCGCCCCGCAGCGCCATTTCTCACCACGAATGTTTCCTGCAGGAGACTAGGCGGGCAGAGGTGTTGCCAATAGAGAGCGGACCGCTGCTGCGCCTGGCTGCGCCTGGCTGCGCCCCCTGCTCAGCAGCTGAGCCGGCTCCGAGCTGGGCCAGTGCTGCAGGAAAGCAGCAGAAGCAGTTTGCTCAGGGCGCGGCGGGGGCCGTCTTGCCCCCTTCCTTCCCTTCCTCCAGGCGTAACAAAATACGAGGATCGCATTCCCGCCGCCCCGGAGATAAATTCTGTCCGAATGGGAACGGGGAGGTGCGCTGGCTGCGCTGGCTGCGCTGCTCACCTCACCTCGCTGCTCCTGCCCCGCCCCGCCCCGCCCCGCCCTGCCCCGCCCCGCCCCGCCCCGCCCCACCGCGCCCGGCCCGGGCGTGCCCCTACCCTGCTTGCTGCTTTCGGACCGGCAAGCGGGGAAGCCGAGATTACGCTGCCGACCCAAAGACGATTTCTCTCGCGGTCTCCCTCGTTCCCTCACCTCTTTCCATCTTGTCCCGTTCCTTCCTCTCCCTCCCTCCCTCCCTCCCTCCCTCCCTCCCTCCCTCCCTCCCTCCCTCCCTCCCTCCCTCCCTCCCTCCCTCCCTCTTTCTCTCTGTCTATGATCCTTTTTGAGATCTTCTTTGTCTCAGAGTGAGCTCGAAATGTCCCTCGTTTAGCAGTCGAGTGTGGAGTGGGCGATGTACACGCAGAGAATTATTTCTCCAAAATTGGCTTTGAGCATCTAGTTTTTGTTTTATTCTGTATAAAACAACGAATGCTTACGTCTAAGAAAATGTGTGTGATTCTGAATTTTTTTCGAACCAATAATAATTGCTTGAAACAAAAATGCCCGAAAATGCCCCTGCTGGCCAAAGCAAGCAATTATCTGGGTGTCGTGTTATGTGAGCTGGAAAGATCCTTGACAAAGCCAAGAGGGAATTTTTACTTAGCCTCGGTTACTCTCTCTGACCCTGAGCTCTGGTAGTGTTTTCAATTGATAGGGATTGATTAAACCTCCGACAGTCCTCTGTTTCTTTCTCATTCGGCGTCAGGTAAAAAGGAGAGAGTTTGAATTTGAATTTGAATTTTATTGAGGATACTCAAAAAGGGCTGTGGAGCCCCACTACATGAGCACCCGCTCTCTAAAGTGGTGCATAAAATTTAATACTTAAAACTAACTTAACTACAGAATTCAGTACAGAACACGAACAAGTGACGATATACGTACATACAATACAAAATTAAATTTGGCTACCTTACATTCTGCGGACGGATGATGGCGACAGGTTGACATAATTATACAGTTCAAGGTCATTCCATAGCTGAGAGGACCGGACTAGAAATGATAAGTGGTATTTCTGAGTTCTGTGTAGTGGAATGATGAGACGCTTTGTATTAGACCGTGTTCCAGAAGACTTATTGCTGGATTTAAACTTAAAAGAGTTCATAAGATAGACAGGGCACTACTTGGATTTGATTATTTTAGTTACTAAAACAGCTACATAAATATCTCTTCGCTCTTCGATCTTTTTAATGCCTAGTTCTCTGGAGTACGGGGTGATATGTTCATAACTACTGGCACCCGTTATGAATCTTATGCAGGCATTCTGTGCTCTTTGGAGCCTCCCATTTTTGTACATTGGTATATCTGACAGACGCATAGTCGAAATGAGGCATCACTAGCGAAGTTATGAGATATTTTCGTACCTTATGCGGTATGAAAGAGAAGTTGCGCCTCAATTGTGCAAGAATACCGAAAACCTTTCGAACAGGAGAGAGAGAGAGAGAGAGAGAGAGAGAGAGAGAGAGAGAGAGAGAGAGAGAGAGAGAGAGAGAGAGAGAGAGAGAGAGAGAGAGAGAGAGAGAGAGAGAGAGAGAGAGAGAGACATACAGACAGACAGACAGACAGACAGACAGACAGACAAGGGCGGGGGCGCACTGTTAACCTTGCGAATCAAAGCTTTGTATTACAAAGCAAATCCTTTGTAAGCTACGAAGCATTTGCTTTGTAATACAAAACATTTGCTTTGTAATACAGAGCATTTGCTTTGTACCGGGTTACTTTGAATGCGTAACAGTGTTGCGGGATTGCATACTCACCAGTGCTGCAGGGGCCATGGCGCCTTACGGGCCAATGGGGTAGGCAAACCCGCAACACTGTTACGCATTCAAAAAAACACCCGGGTACTACAAAGCATTTCCTTCGTAGCTTACAAACAAAATGCTTAGTTGCGAAGCAAATTCTTTGTATTTCAAAGCAAATGCTTTGTAATACCTATTTCCAAAGCAAATGCTTTGTAATACAAAGCAGCCAAATGCTCCGCAGCTTACAAAGCATTTGCTTTTTTAAGGTTGTAACAGTGCGGGGGCGGGAGGGAGGGAGGGAGTCACCCAAAAATGGGTGAGGACACTTTTTCATGCTTAAAAGGAGTGAGAATTTTTCACCTTACTATCTTGGAGCGAGATAGTTTTTAGCCTCACTCTATTTGGGTGTTGGCCCACCAGGCAGAGGGGCCATCTACACTACACCCCAATCTTCACACACGATAATCAAAAGTTGCAACAAATATCAAGTGGTTACACTAATAAAACAAGTGTGCAACTGCTCAACAGTTGTAATTGAGCAACTTCCAGTCTCGCGCAAGTGTGTAGCTCGCCAACTGTACAATTGCAATATCAGACTCGCCAGTTGTACACTTGCACGTGTTCAACTCGACCGTTGTGCACTTGCAAGTGTTTAAAGAGAAGTGTTGCACGCGGCAGTTGTACTCTTACAAGTGTACAACTGGCGAGTTTGACACTTGCAATTGAACAGCTGCCGAGTTACACACTTACACGCGCAGACTGAAAGTTGCACACTTACAAGTGTCGAGCAATTACACACTTGGTTTATCAGTGTAGTCAGGGGCGGATCTAGTGGGCGTGGTGCGGCTATGGTTTTTTTGCCTACATAAAACCCAACAGTCAACTTAGTACACTGTTCCTAATGCGTACTTCAAAGCACGCATTAGGAAATGCATGCCTGCCAAGGTATGCACTAGGAAGTGCATGCCTGCCATATGGTATGCAGTTTGAAGTGTGGTATTTACCATAGCATTATGCCAGAGCAGGCATGCACTTCCAAGTGCATACCAAGGTAGGCATGCACTTCCTAGTGCATTCCATGGCAGGCAGACATTTCCGAATGTGTGCTTTGAAGTACACATTAGGAACAGTGTACTAAGTTGACTGCTGGTTCTGCAGTGTAACCATCAGGCGGTTTGCCCCCCTCCCCCCCAAACCACACACACACACACTTCCTGGATTCGCGCCTGTGATTAAGCTCAGATGCTACCATAAAATTATGGATGAAACAGCAATATTATGGTTGGGTTGACGGGTTGACCACTGTCGGCGAAATCAATCGAAATGTTTACATCTCAAACATGATTTCATGGTTCCCCAACATAACCATACCATGGTAGCTACAGTTTTTCATGTCTGATCTCTTCATTTTCACAGAGTACGGGAGTTTTGAAGGAACGTGAGAGCATATTGGCATAGTACTTTATGAAAGATGTATGACATTCCTGTCATTTTACCAGCAATGTACGTCATCTTTAGGTAATATTTGAGGTGTTATCGGCCTGTGTGCGGAGGCCCCTCCCCTCGCACCCGCTCTGGATCTGGATAGACGTCTCCAGCTCCAGCTCCGCCAGTCTCTGCAATCCAGAGGATTCCAGACACGTTCCCGTCATTACGAGGCTCCGGAGGCTCCAGCACGAATAGAATTCGCCGGGCCGCTGGCCGGAGGCGCTCTGTCCTGTCACCGAGCAGAGAACGACAACGGCCGCGCTCGAATCGAGTCGATTCCATCACTCACCGGAAAACGATTACGTGTCGCTGTTCTTTTAATAGTCCTCTCCTGGCGATCTATTCTCTGCGTCTATTTCCGCAACTATATTTGAGGAAAGCGGGAGTGCGTGAGGACGGGGGGAACGGGGAAGAGGAACTTTTTGAAGGGCCCATGATTGATTGCATAACGGGATGGCAGCGCCGCCGGCTGGGGGGCAAAGTTTCTTGGTACAAACCCCTACAATCAACTGTGGTGGCAAGTAGTCGAGGAACGGCCCAGACGAAAACAAAAGAGAAGCGCCGAAGCTCGTACACGGGCTACTTTTACGGTAGAGAGAAGGGACATGACGCGAGACTAGAGGTGCGCCGGGCCGGGCGCCGGGCACGGGCTCCTGGCAGAGGACGTCGGGGCTCCATGGGGAATTAAGCTTTTTCTTTTACTCTTCCATGGAATCGGCCGCGTTCTGTACTCGGCGGGATGTGACGCCCTTTCGTACAAACCCCCTTCAGCTGCGAAGCATGTGCTCACGTAGAGCCCCGCCCCGGTAGAGCCCCCCCCCCCCCGCGCTGCCGCGGTGGGGGCGGAGCGGAGTGGCGCCTTCGGCCTTCACCCCACTACGCGTAGGGGCAGGGAGGGGCTCGGTAGGGGCGGTGGAGGGGGGAGGGGTAGGGGGACCGGCCGCGGGTCGATGTGTCGAGCTCGCCTAGGCCTGGCCCGCGCCCGCGCCGCTGGCGCTCCTGGCGGCGCTAGAGAGAGGCTGGGCGCCGCCTGTCCCCATGGCAACGGGCGGCCATCCGCCATCTTGGCACCGCGAACTGTGCTGAAACGGTGCCAGTGCCAGCGCGCCGCCGCGCCCCCCGCCGCGCCCCCCGCCGCGCCGCTGCGGCTGCAGTGCCCCTCCCTGCGGCCGTGGCTCCAGCGCCCCCCACCCCCACCCCACCCCACCCCCTTGATGATATATGAAATGTGATCGGTACCGCTGGGCGCAACGCTACGGTCGCGTTGCTAACTGTTTTCTCGTTGAAACTATGGCTGACTTCTCCGCCAACCAGCAGATTTAAGACAACTGGGAAAAAAATACACTATGTGAAATATCTGTCTATAGATTTGCCATGAATTTTTTGAATTACGACTTACGAACAATTTTTTAAAAAATTTCCGACAAACCATTTTTGTTTGAAATTGAATTTCAAGTCGATAGGTAGTCCTTGTAATCTCACGATTTGTAATTATAATTTTACGACTACACTTTATGGAAAATTTTTCCGTAAACCTACGACTACTTTTTACTGTGTTCGTACATGTACGATATATTTCGTAACTTACCACCACACTGTAAAAAGCCTACGATGACTTTTACCGGAAGATAATATCACCGCAGGTTGCAGTGCGAATGTTAGGGCTGAAACGTAGATCACTGCAGCTTACAGTGAAATTCACCGCAGCTTACGGTGAAGGTGACCGGTGAAGGTCGTACCCGCGGGTGTTTCAGGGAAGATACAGGTGTTAGCGGGTTTGCCTACCGAAAGAGGTATGGTGCCTTACAGGCAGAACAAAGTAGGCAAACTCACCTACTACTGCGTTTTCTCTGAAACACCCGGTACATGTTACCGATTGTTTCTTTGAATGCGTAACAGCGTTGCGGGATTGCATACTCACCAGGGCTTCACGGTCCATGGCGCCTTACGAGCGAATGAGGTAGGTAAACCCGCAACTCTGTTACGCATTCAAAGAAACACCCCGTACAACCTAGAACCTAGTGAGAGCTCTCACTCTTGCTCGTCATTCCATTCTCAGTCGATGCGCAGTGCTCGCAAATTTACGATCTTGAATTGTAATTGTACGACATCTTCCATGGAAAATTTTCTTGCACTCTGTAAGACAATTTACACAGTGCACAGTGCACAGTAAAAACGAGTCCTGGGATTCCCAGGAGCGTTGGAATCCCCGTGAATGTCCTGGAAAAAGTAGTTTTTCCCAGGAGTTTTTTCTGGAAAACCCAGGACATCCCCTGGGAAAAATGATACCTCCTGGGAATATGCAAATTCCCCTGGGAAACCCAGGACTCGTTTTTGCCGTGTGGATGAGTTTCCTCCAGACGGAGAATAACCAAACAGTTGACCCAACCCACGCAGGTTGATATAGGAAGATCTAACTCCTGTTGGGTTGCGGTTCGTCACTGCTGTGAAAAATGGTCGTAAGGGTGAGAGAAAAAAAAATCCATGGCAAATGTCGTCAAGTTATGACTACAAAGTTGTACATTTACGAGTATTTTTTTGACGTTATGTGTCGACTTGGATTTATTGAGCGAGAAAGCATTTACTCTCGTCAATTTACGACTGTGGCTATAAATTTACGACTCTGATTCGTAATCGATGTTTTTGAAAAAAAGTCGTAAACTTACGAGTATATTTTTCAGAGTGTTTGTTACCTAACTAAGTTTTCGTTACACTAGAAATCCAAGTGTAAGAATGTCGCACACATGCAGGTGTGAGTGTTTATCGCACACTTGCAGGTGAGCGAACAACCATTTACATGTAAACCTTGACGCGGCGTAATCACGGCTACGTCAGTTATCTCTCTACACCTTATATGAAAATTGCGCTGTTCGGGAAAGGCGTGCAACGGTCACCCGGCGAGAGCCGCAGTGGTCGAAAAAGGAATAGGTATCATGGTCGGAGCACACCTCAAATTATTATTATTTTTTTTTTTGTAAGAGCTATTTAAAAAAAATACGATTTCAGGAAATCCTGGTAGGCACGAAGTAAATTAATGTTTTTGTTTCACTAAATTCCTCGGTATAAGATGGTTTATATAGAAATTTACTTAAAAAATTCTAGCCTTATGGGTCATGTTACTGAATTTCTTTTATCTCAGGGTCACATGCCAAATTCCAGCTTTCTAGCTGAAACCATTTAGAAGTTAGTCTCTCAGTAAAAATCGTCCGATCAGCTTGATTTTTGAGCTGTAGGCTCGTTGTGCAGTGGGCATTCGAACACTGCTTTCACATTTTTATTCTAAAATGTCGTTCGAAATTTTATTTTTTGAACTACTGTGCATGAGTAGAATCAACAAGTCCCCGGCCCCGCCGGTCCTCATCCCCTGCGCGCCGCGCCGAGGGGTCGAGCAGCCTCAACAATGGCGACTCGGCTCGGCTCCCCTTTCCACGCTGTTTTCCCGAGACAAGTCGAGTATTACCATGGAAACAACGATTTTAGATCGAAGTTTCTCAAAATTGGCCACCAACTTTGGGCTGGCAATTCAGCAGTGAACTAAGGAGATTGAGTTCTACCTCTCTGCCAAGTCTTATCAAAATCCTATAGAAAAATCAGGATTTAGGTAAGGGGCCGTGCTAATAAAAAAAAAAATCGGATCCTGAGACAAAACCATAAGGCTACTTCGTGCCTAAAAAAAATTGAAAAATTGGTAGGCCCCTACCTAACTCGCAACCTGCGAGCCCCGCCTGCTTAACTTCGGAGTTCTGATGGGATCCGGTGTGTTCCAGGCGACCGCCACCCCGCGGGCACGAGAAGTCCTCTCCGCTTCGGGGAGAGTCCCCGCTTAAGGCTGGCGGCCTGTCAGGCCCGCCGTACTACCCTATTTAAACAGCGCCTTGAAGCCGTAGGTAGCATTTCAGACCAACGACTGGGCACCACCGGACCGCATGACCGGTCAGTGGGAGGTAGAGGCAAGGCAGGACGATAGAGGGGGAGAAAAGCAGAAAGAGAAGTTTTTGCGGAAGAGTAAGCGTACGGTTGGTTAGACCTGTACTGACCCGCTCCCGCACAGGTCATGGAAAAGCTGTTTACTAAGGAGCCAGATTCATAGGCCTTACTTCCCCACGAGGGACCACCCCCCGTGGCATGGGACGGAACTTCCTGACAACTCGCTTTCGCTGCCAGTGAAGAACCTACCTGGGAATTGAACCCAGGCCCCAAGTGCCGAGTCTCATGACACCCCGCGGCTTTCGTGGTACTAAGACCACTAGACCGTCGGCGATTCCACGAGGGAGCTCCGTTGAAATGGGGGGTTTGAATTCCACGCCAAGCTGCTGTCCTCGGAAAAATTTTTGTTTTATAGCAAGATTTGAACCCGGGTTCTGCGGCCCCCAGAACATTACTGTGCCGGCACGGCTACGACGCCACGATACTAGCCGCCTTTCCTCTAAAGGGTGACGCTGCGAAGAGCCGTAGTCGCCGACGAACCTGTACCGGTGGCGTCATCAGTACGCCTGCTCTCCTTGCTAGGACAGCCCAGCCTCGTGGCGACTTTGGTATCCACCATCGGCACCGTTAGGAGGACTGGGTGGGCACAAGTTCGAATACCGGTCCAAATTTTTTTTTCGAAGTAGCTTTGTCTCTTTCAGTTGCCTGAGGCACAAGGACAGTGGATAAAAAGGATTAAGTAGGTAAAAAACAAATCAAAACAAATCCGCACTCTACATTGATGTCGTCGCTGGTGAAAGCACGAGTTGGACAGAGGTTCTAATGCCACCCCTATCTGTAACTTCTTTTTCTTTTTCTTTTTTTCTTCTTTTTTCAGTTGCTAGCTTTGCTTCGCGGTGATTTTTTTCCGAGATAGGTTGAAATAAGCATTTCTATGCAAACAGTCCGAAATTAAGGCACAAGTCCGAAATTTGGGCACTTGACTGTACTATGGCCATCGGTGAAACACTGAATTGTGGAGGTGTTTTTCGGTGGAAACGATTTTACATCCACTGTTGTGGATGTAAATTTCAAAGCGTGCGGTGGATGAGATTTCGCTCCAATGCACCCGCCCGAAATATTCATCCACACTGTAACTTCTTTTTTTTCTTCTTCTTCTTTTTTCAGTTGCTAGCTTTGCTACGCGGTGATTTATTTCCTTTAAAAAAAAAAATTATTTTTAATGCCTCGGGCAACTGCAAATAGGCAAAACTACGTACTGATAAAAATAAATAAAAAGAAGAAAAACAAGGTGGTATTAGAACCTCTGTCCAACTCGTGCTTTCACCGGCGACGACATCAATGTAGAGTGCGGATTTGTTTTGATTTGTTTTTTACCTACTTAATCCTTTTTTTCCACTGTCCTTGTGCCTCAGGCAACTGAAAGAGACAAAGCTACTTCGAAAAAAAAATTTGGACCGGTATTCGAACTTGTGCCCACCCAGTCCTCCTAACGGTGCCGATGGTGGATACCAAAGTCGCCACGAGGCTGGGCTGTCCTAGCAAGGAGAGCAGGCGTACTGATGACGCCACCGGTACAGGTTCGTCGGCGACTACGGCTCTTCGCAGCGTCACCCTTTAGAGGAAAGGCGGCTTGTATCGTGGCGTCGTAGCCGTGCCGGCACAGCAATGTTCTGGGGGCCGCAGAACCCGGGTTCAAATCTTGCTATAAAACAAAAATTTTTCCGAGGACAGCAGCTTGGCGTGGAATTCAAACCCCCCATTTCAACGGAGCTCCCTCGTGGAATCGCCGACGGTCTAGTGGTCTTAGTACCACGAAAGCCGCGGGGTGTCATGAGACTCGGCACTTGGGGCCTGGGTTCAATTCCCAGGTAGGTTCTTCACTGGCAGCGAAAGCGAGTTGTCAGGAAGTTCCGTCCCATGCCACGGGGGGTGGTCCCTCGTGGGGAAGTAAGGCCTATGAATCTGGCTCCTTAGTAAACAGCTTTTCCATGACCTGTGCGGGAGCGGGTCAGTACAGGTCTAACCAACCGTACGCTTACTCTTCCGCAAAAACTTCTCTTTCTGCTTTTCTCCCCCTCTATCGTCCTGCCTTGCCTCTACCTCCCACTGACCGGTCATGCGGTCCGGTGGTGCCCAGTCGTTGGTCTGAAATGCTACCTACGGCTTCAAGGCGCTGTTTAAATAGGGTAGTACGGCGGGCCTGACAGGCCGCCAGCCTTAAGCGGGGACTCTCCCCGAAGCGGAGAGGACTTCTCGTGCCCGCGGGGTGGCGGTCGCCTGGAACACACCGGATCCCATCAGAACTCCGAAGTTAAGCAGGCGGGGCTCGCAGGTTGCGAGTTAGGTAGGGGCCTACCAATTTTTCAATTTTTTTTTAAATAGCTCTTACAAAAAAAAAAAAAATAATAATTTGAGGTGTGCTCCGACCATGATACCTATTCCTTTTTCGACCACTGCGGCTCTCGCCGGGTGACCGTTGCACGCCTTTCCCGAACAGCGCAATTTTCATATAAGGTGTAGAGAGGTAACTGACGTAGCCGTGATTACGCCGCGTCAAGGTTTACATATAAAACACAGTAGGAGAGGTTTTACTCCTAAAACTTTTTAGAGGTGAATTCCCAACTCTGTGTTTTACTCCTAACCGTAGAGGTAAATCTTGTAGAGGTATTTTCGCAGCAATATTATTAGAGGTATATTGCCGTAGAGGTAAATTTACCTCTAATTAAAATTAGAGGTGTTTCCAGTAGAGGTACTAGAGGGGACCCGCTACAGCAATCATCGGAAGAGTGTCCGAAATTAGGAACGAAAGTGCTGTAATTTCGGACACGTGCTCTAATTTCGGACAAACGTTTGCATTTTGGCCTAACCCAACAGGTTTACTTTTAACTTAGGATAGCCTAGGTCACTATTCGTTGAATGACATCCAAACCGATTTTTTAATTCAACCCTGAGAGATGAAAACTGGACAGAAAAATGGGATGGTTTTGTGAACGCCTTTAACTCTGGCATCTGTGCTCTAACTTCGGACAAAATTCAGAGGAGTGCTAAATTCTTCCTATCTTAGCCGTTTTTTGAGGTATCTCAAATCCGGAAACGGCGTTGTAAAGATGGTAGTCAAAAGTACAATTTCGCTTCTTCCTGAAGGCGAAAACATAAGTCTTTTGGCACAAACATCGAAACAAAGGTATTTCTATGCCACATAATTGGACTGTCCGAAATTGTAGCACTTTCGAAAATCGTCCCGTACCAAAAAGCGGTTTGACTTGAAAAAAAAAAAAATTACGTAGTTCTGTAGACAAAATACCTTAAATTCATTCGAGAAAGGACCACCCATGGGGCAGCTCACACCTACATGAGCCCCGGTTTTTGGGGGAGCATATTTCAAAACAGCAATTTTGCTCTATATGCTTTTTTAACTTTAAATTGCTGTGTGCTGTAAAATTTTAAATGTACTTCAACCGACTTGACGAAATGTGGTACTCTATACTTCAAACTTTACGATGCCGTCTTCTGATTTTGAATATCTCAAAAGGTGACCGAGATAGGTTGAAATAAGCACTTCTATGCAAACTGTCCGAAATTAAGGCACAAGTCCGAAATTTGGGCACTTGATTGTACTATGGCCATCGGTGAAACACAGAATTGTGGAGGTATTTTTCGGTGGAGACGATTTTACATCCACTGTTGTGGATGTAAATTTCAAAGCGTGCGGTGGATGAGATTTCGCTCCAATGCACCCGCCCGAAATCTTCATCCACACTGTGGAGGATATTTCCCGTGGAGGTAAATTTTCTCTTCCACAGACTGTGGAGGAAGTTGCGCGTGGAGCAAAATTCACCTCCAAAAAATTTTGGAGGACTTTTCTGTGGAGGTTTCAGAGCCATCTCATTCCCAGCACCACGAATTATTTTAGTTTGCTCCAAATCAACTGAAACATGAGTTGAAGCAACGAATACTTTTTTTTCCGTGTACCAAGTCTCTTTGGCGTTTTTATTATGACATTGTTACTAGGAACGTATCATTTCTCGTTGAGTTGAAGGGGTCGATGACGAGCTCAGGCTGTGGGAGCAACAAGGAGAGCGTCCCGGGAAGGAGAATCACGCTCGTATACCGCAAAAAGAGTTCACACTGACAGAGACAAAGTGATCCTAGCGTCCTGTTTCCTTCCAATCAGGACAAGAGGCGCATACTAATGAAAGCTATAGGTGAATTTCTCTGTAAGTTTCAGTGAATCCTGCAGCACAGTCACTGTAACAAAATGTAACGAATAGCTCGTATGAGACAAGTGCATAAATGTTTTGTAATTTTACGACAAACTACACCGCAAACCCTGGAATCCAATTTCTCACTCAAAAGGGAGAGGACACTTTTCCATGCTAAATTGGAGTAAAAAAAATTTTTTGACCTCACTCATTTCGAGCGAGATATTTTTTAGCCTCGCTCTAATTGAGTCAGGATTTTTTAACCTCACTTCATTTGAGCACGAATTCTCACTTTTTTAGGGCAAAATTCTCACTCGTATGGGGGCGAGATTTATGACTAGTAGATTTTCAGTGTACAAAATGAATTATTCGTTATTCCACAAGACTTGCAAATATGAATGTCTCTAGAAATTTATAGAAATTCAAGAATACGAGCTGCTAAATGACAGAAATCAATATTTCATACGATTACAACAGTTTACATTATAAATGATTCATAATTAAACGAATGATTCGTTATGGTTATGGCTGAATGATTCATTTGATTCATTGGTCTTAAAATTATTACGGATGGTTTTAACAATCATCTGTGTTATTTATAGGAATTAATTCTGTAAGGAATTCACCTGATTCACGCAGGTTTGGAAGTGAGGAAATTTTCACAAGTCATTAATTAATTTACGAGTTGTTTGTAGAATCAGTTTTACAATTAATTCGTGAAATAAACTTTCCCACACTCAACACTGTCAAAACCTTGCGAAGAAAATTGTTTGTAAGCGTTCGTAAAGCGTTCGTAAGCTAGCATTCGTATTACAAAGCATTTTCTTCGTAAACACGTTTCTCCCTAAAGCAGGGTTTCTGAAGAAAATGCGTTGTATGACGAAGCGTTACGAAGCAAGCCAAATGCTTCACTGGTAAAACTAAGGCGTAACCTTACGCCCTTTCTCAAGCGTACTATGATTACGCTTGAGAAAGGGCGTAATAGGTCTATCCGCTCCAATTTGCCCTATCTAAATGTATGGGAGAAATTCTGTCCTACGCCTTATTTCAAGCGTAACCTCTTCAAGCGTAACTGTACGCCTTTTTCAAGCGTACAGTTACGCCTTAGTTTTACCAGTGTTTGGAACGTCACGAAGACTTTTCTTCGTAAGTATTTTACAGTGCAGAGTGAATTTGTAACTTTACGACAAAAACAGTTTTCCAGTGGTAACTTGCCGTGAATTTTCCAGTAAGCTACGACGAACGTACCTATGAGCTACGGTGATCGGCCGTGATTCACTATGACTTGCTCATAGGAATGTTTTAACATCAGTGCTTCTCGCATCACCTTTTGTCACCTTTTCACCCACTTTATTGTATCGTCATTGCCAAGAGACTCATCGTATAATCTAAAAAGGGTAAAGGATAAATTAACCACGGTCAAATACATCGTCTACTCTCTTTTGAATCCGGCCTCATTCCACAACCAGTGCTGAGAAATAAAGTAGCTTGTTCTGTATGTCGCCGACAGAAGGCAGTGCCAGAGGTGCCAGCTCACAAGGTTCCATCTCCATCCTCAATGTCCGCTCCGCGCAGTGCGGGCACACCGGTACCGACACCGGCCACAAACACCACTCTGGTAAAACAAATGTTTAGTTTTAATACATCAATGGTGTTTAGAACTCTATTACAGCGTATTACCTCATTTCGTAATAGTCGGGTCACGATATTCGGGAGTGCATACTCCCTCGGAATTTTGGGTGAGTTGAGGCCCCCTCGGCAAACATTGCAAACTTCAAGGTGTCGAGCTTAACTAAAGGTCATTTGGTGTGCAATGTTTCGACACTTCTTCCGAAACGTCCAATAAGCTGCACACCATTTAGTGTGCAGTTACTCGACGTCTGTTATGGCTTCCCAGTAGCTGGTGCATGTGTCCAAGTGTGCAAACATTCGACACTTGCGAGACGTTTAAAGTTTAGACGTTATTAATGTCTGGTAAAACTCGACACCATGTAATGTGCAAAGAAGTAAAAAGCACACTTTAAAGGTGCAAAGCTGCACATTTGTTTTACCAGTGTAGATGCGCAGCGGCAGGAGGTGTTCTGAAGTTGACGACCCTTTGCGCCGAAGCGGAAGGAGAACTAGTTCCGCACGCGTGGTGCGTCAGAGCGGCATAACGCCTGCAAAGCGCAGGATAGGCCACGCGCTCATCAGCTGAGAATCAATTTGCCTACCCTCCAGGCGCCCCTTAGCCCGGTATACCCAAGGAGCGTAAGGTTGGAAAAAAAAATGGGTTCCCTAAAAGCAGAGCTTACCTGTTCCCCTCGGCCGGCGTTTATTATTGGCATGCTTTATGGATCACAAAAGTCTACGTCTTGGCGTGGCGTGATGTGGCAGGGTGAGGGCTGGGGCGGGGCGTGGCGTGGCGGGGCGGGGCGGGGCGGGGCGGGGCGGGGCGGGGCGGGGCGGGGCGGGGCGGGGCGGGGCGGGGCGGGGCGGGGCGGGGCGCGTGATCCACAGCAGTGAGCTGCTCGGGGCGTGCGCGGGCTGGCACTAGTGTGATGGGCTCGGCCCGCCTGATCCTCCCTCCTCCTCCTCCTCCTCCTCCTCCTCCCCCCCCCCTCACCTCGCTCTGCCTTCTTCATCATTCTTTCTGTCGCCAGTTCGTTCGGCAGGTGGACTCTCCAAAAAGCGAACGGAAACTTTCGTCTCACTATGGCGAGGGTGTGGAATTGACAACCCTAGGAGTAAAGAGCGCAGGAGCAGGAGCAGGGGTCTCTTACTCAGTGCGAGCGCGGGACCCAACTTTTGACGGCTCACGCGTCCAAGGCCATCTCTGTGCTCGAGGCGACAAAGTTAACGTCAAAGTGCCACGCAACTTCTTTTCTTATAGGCCAGCTGTATAGTAAACGAAGCTCTCATATTCCAAAACATGATGAAGAAATGGTGAACTTCGATTACACAAGCTGTAAGTCCGTATTTCGATGCCTTCTCTTGACTTTGGGATGCTCAGTCTTGTCGGACCGCGTTTCAATACCGGGACCTGTAGTCCCAGAAACTGGAAGAGAGTTACATGATTGACGCGTTTTCATGGTCTCTAGCGCATCCCGGCAGATAGAGGTTCTGGAATCGGAGTATCCCCGGAAGTCGAAATTGGGTCGTGTGTCGGAGTTCGAGATTCTCAAAGTGCATCTGGCATCATCAACAGTAAAAGTAAAATCGCCTCCGGGCTCGCCTGCTGGCGGAGCTGCTGTCCAAACCGCACCGGTGTTTAAACTCATGCGGGATTAGTTTTCCTCTATTTGCAATAGATCGATACTCCGAAGCCAATAACATGCCGGCAGTAGTACGAGGCGTGCCGCGGGCCTCTGGGAGCCAGGAGGTAACCTATGCATGAGGCGAAATTCCCCTAATGACGATGAGGGGGCTGGGGGGGGCGGTCTATACGAGTTGACGGGGGTGGGGAGGGGAGCACAGGGGATGGTGGAGGACAGACCCCTACCCCACCCCCTCCGCACGCGGGGAGCGTGACCTTCGACCTTTCGAGCGCGATCGAGCGCGGGGACGGGGGGAGCTCGGAGGGGGCACGGGGCTGGGGAGGGGGGGCACGGGGCTGGGGAGGGGGGGCACGGGGCTGGGGAGGGGGGCACGGGGCGTGCAGCAGTGGGAGCGGCCCCAGCAGCATACGCCATACCTACTTCTACCCCCACCACCCCACCCCCCTCCCCAGCACACCAATCTCCCCAGAGCGCGGCGCGGCCGAACGCGGCTCTGCGAATATATTGGGTATTTCAGTGAGGGGGTGGGGGTGGTGGGGGTCCTCACTCCCCCGCGCCCGCGGCCCGCAGTGTTCCCCCGCCGAGGTAAGGCCAGCAGCTTTGGCCTGGGGTCTGGAACTGCGGCTGCTACGACACCTCGAGGGAGCGACAGGAACTCGCCCTCTCGCCTCTCTGTCGGTCCCTCTCTCCCCCCCCACCTCTCTCTTTTTAACATGTTATAATCACTTATTCAAGAGAATCATTTCTCAAAACTTGGCCACACCCCGCACACACCTCGCCGAAATCAAGCAGTCAAGTTTTCCTTGTCGTCGTCGCCACGTCTATGCAAAGCCTGCTCCCCACTCCCCTCTCCCCTCCCCTCCCCTCCCCTCCCCCTCCCCTCCCCACCCCCAAATCCCCCGCTGCCGCCGTGTGCGCCTCGCGGGCAGGGGAGGGGAGGGAAGGAGGGGAGGGGAGGGGAGGGGAGGGTCTCCCGACTGCACGAGTTCCCCTCGATCGATAGCTGGTCCGGGCGGGGCCGGGCCGGGCCGGGCCGGGCCGGGCCAAGGTTGCAGCATCCCCCTCCCCCTCGTGATCCCCGCCCCCTCTCTCTCTCTCCCCCTCCCCGCGGTGATCCCCGTGCCGTCCTCTGCCCTTCCGCTGTCTCTCGGCTCCCCCCCCCCCTCCCCCTGCAGCGGCTGGCTGCGGGGCTTTACTGCCGGGGCGGGGCGGGGCGGGGCGGGGCGGGGCGGGGTGGGGCGGGGCGGGGCGGGGCGGGGCGGGGCGGGGCGGCGAGCGCACGCAGGTGTTACAGTCGTTACTTACTACGCCCAGCAGCACAGCGCGGTGAGCCCCGCTCGGCTCGGCAGCCGTCTGATTCCGAGGATTGCTCTCTCAGCCTCCGTCCTTGTCGCGCTCATGGGGTCCTGCCATCCCCAACATGCGGCCCCGCCGTGAGGTGCGACGAGGGAGGAGGCACGAGAGCGATCTTTGGAATCAAACGGCAGGGTATGGGGAGACCCGGGGAGGTTTGTAGCGAGAGAGGGGCCGTGGGCCGTGTGCAGTGCAGGCGCAAAACCGCAGAGAAAACATTCAGCCGCGAGCCCTAACCGCCCTTACCGGAAAACTGCTGTATTTTACGCGTGTCTGAGAGTCGTAACGGAAAGGCGCTATGGGGCTGGGGCTGGGTGCGGATGGGAGGGTGGATCGAGCCGGGCGGGGCGGGGCGGGGCGGGGCGGGGTGGGACTGTGTGCTTGTACCTCTCTCTTTCCTCTCGGAAATTATACGCTTCTACTCGAAATTACACAGACAGGCAGGCAAAGCAAACCCAAACTTCCTCTATTTCCTCTGAGATTCAAGTAAAAAAAAGGAAACTATATGTGGCTAACACCGTTGAGTTCGCGTAAAAGTAACTGCAAACCAGGATTCTAAAATAGATTGAAGTGTGAAAGATACAAATGCAGGGCCGTAACCCAGAAAACTTAATGTTTCCGTGCAGGACAAGGAACCGGGCTCACTGTGTGAAAATTCTAACAATTGACGGCTTTTGCGGAGGAAGCTTCCTCCTTTCAGGCAGACTGAGGTCCTCACACAGGCCTATAGAGGAAGCAAGTGTTGCCTAACTACACGGCGCGCGCACGGCAAGGGGTCCCTCTTACCCCCTCCCCACTCCCCCGTTCCGTCCCCCGCGTTGCCCGCGGCTAGGCGCAGGGTGGGTCGGGTAAGCCGATTACCCAGACTAGGCCAGGCTGTCCCCCGGCCCAGCAGGCGTTCTGGCCAGGGGCGGGAATGGGGGTGGGGGAGAAAGAGGTCCTGCGGGCGCTCGGGCCGGGGGCCGTATAGAGGTTGCGGGTACTTCGGCAGCGGTGGCGAGGCCTGGTCGCAACTGTTCCGTGTTCCGCGGCGAGCAGTGTAAGGACGCTGTGTCGTTGGCGACTCAGACGGTTTTGAGCGCTTTGAGAGCGCCCTGGCCTAGGCCGCGGCTGCGCTGGCGGGGCGGACGGCGGCGCCACGGAGGCAGGGGAGCAGGGTAGGGCAGGGCGGCGCGGAAATTGTCATTTTGTTGCCCAAACATTTGCCCTGAGCGAAACACGGCGTTGACGTTGGAGCCGCAGCCGTGTGCGCTGCTAGGTGACAATCTAGCCCAGAGGGTCTTCCGTTGACGCCCGACGCCCAACTTGAGACGAGGAGATCATCGAAAATTCTCGCCGTTCGGTGCTTTATCGGTAATGATTGTGATTTATATTTCAGGCAGTCAGGAGAATGGTGCAGTCATAAGAAGGAAAAACAACTACACACCTGGACCCCAGATAAACTGGCATTCTTTTCGCAGAGCTACGGACTCTACGGTTAGTCGCTTCCCCGCGGGCTCTTCAGCCATTTCCAGAACAGGCGAAATATCGACCCCCGACTCCTGCGATAGACGCGTCAACTCCTCTTTCCAACCACCTCCGTCATGTTCTCCGTGCTTGTCTCAACAGACATCTTATCTACCATCTAAGCTTTTCAATTTCGTTCCGTCTCTGTCCTTTATCTGATCGCGAATGGAACAATTAAATTTAATCGGATGCTCTTTGAAAACATCGCGGAGCCCGACGTCGCGACGTGGGTGCCCTGCCGCGGGTGTTAAGGCCCAAGGCTTGTGAAGCCAAGCATGTGGCCGGGCGCAGCGGCCGGGGGCCCGGGGCCCGGGGCCCCAGCTCGGCGCGGCGCGGTGGAAGGTAGGGTCTGGCCCCGGCAGGGCCCCGGCAGGGCCCCGGCAGGGCCCCACCCACCCCCGCAGGGCTCCGCTAGCCACCAGCCTCACCCGCAGAACACTGGCAGAACGGGCTGCAGGACGTCCCGAGGCAGCGCCATTTGCACGGCCCGGTGCAATGCCCCTATGCCTCGCAGGACTAGAAGATGTCCCGCAGGACGGCCAGCTGGCTGCACCGCCCGCACGACAACCCGCAGCATGCCGCGCAGGAGGATGGCCTACAGGATGCTCAAAAAGATGCCTCGCAGGGTACCCCATGCTCCGCAGGACTGCCAGCTAGCTGCAAGCCGCGGTGCTCGGCCAGCAGGAGGATGCCTCGCAGGACAGCCAGTTGGCTGCGCGGACAGCTACACGCCCCTCAGGACAACTCGCAGGATTCCCCTCACTATGCAACATTCTCCGCAGGACTGGCACCTGGCTGCACGCCCAGGCAGGTGCTCAGCCAGTAGGAGGATGCTTCGCAGGACAGCCAGCTACCCGGCCCGCAGGATGCCCCTCAGGACAGCCAGCTGCCCAGCCCGCAGGATGCCCCTCAGGATTGCCAGCTGGCTGCACGCCCCGGTGCTCGTCCTGCAGGAGGATGCCCTCAGGACAGCCAGCTGCCCGGCCCGCAGGATGCCCTCAGGACAGCCAGCTGCCCGGCCCGCAGGATGCCCCGCAGGACTGCCAGCTGGCTGCACGCCCCGGTGCTCGTCCTGCAGGGCCCTTCCCAACAAACGTTACCACAGGCCCGAGAGAGCGGCGGCTGCTCTGGAGGTTCTCCGCTGCTCCGCTTCGTCCGCGGCTGGCGCATCTCGCCGGAGGCCGGAGGCCGTCCATCACCGCAAATGACGCAGCGACGCGGAGGGTGCGAGCGAGATACGCGTCCGAGGCTTCTTGAGTGATTGCGACTCTGACAGCAGCCATCCTTCCAACTCCTTTCTCTCTCTCCATAAATACGCCAGCTTTAGTTTTAACCTGGCCATATTAGTGTCTGCGTGACCACACTGGCGGCCCGGCCCGGCCCAGCCCAGTCCAGCCGGGCCCAGCCGGGCCCGCACGCTAGAGCGCCGCACATCGCGTGCCCCTGTTCTCGCCGGTGAGTCCTAACCACCGTGGACGAGGCGGGGGCAGGATGGGGCTCGTGTCGATCACATCGCGCAACTGATCACAAATGCAAAGGACACCTGCGTGGGATATTGTAAAAAGAAAAAGAATATTTTTAAAAGGGGGGGGGGGGGGAAACGGCATGTTTTAATACGTAGTAATATTTCAAGCTACACAAACAACAATATTACTTTCCTCAAACGTTTCTTCCTGCTCTAATATTTGAAGGCGTCCTTTCACCAGAGTATGTTGTGACGTCACAGCGATATATTGGAACAGGGGGATGCTTCCTCCCGCCCCCTTTGTCCCAATAGTTCCGCGTCGCCTCCATCACAGCTTCCGGGACCACATATCGCACCGTGACATAAATGTGAGAGCGGCGCTGTGGGGACAACACGGCGGCAGAACAGACCGCGGCCGCTCTCTGTACTCCTGAGCGAGTCGCCGACCCTCAACAAAAGGCGTGCGTTCGCTTGTGCGTTCGTTCCCGCTTTCGGACTTTTTAAACATATTTAACGGGCGGAGCGCAATTTTCTAATTTCGCCGTCGGAAACTCTGTTTCAGTTATATACAAGGTGGAGATGGAGACTGGCGCGAGCTAGTTGCTCCGCTCCGAGCAGCTCTGCACATAAATGAGGGAAGGGAAGCCAGCAAGTGGAAAATGACGGTCCAGCGGAGCAGCAGCTCCAGCGGCCCGCCCCGCCCCGCCCCGCCCCGCCCCGCCCCGCCCCGCGAGTAAGGCTTACGCTCACTCCAGCGCCGCCTCGACAACTATGTTCACACAACCCGAGAGGAAATTGATGGACTGAATAAAACATAGAGCTGGCGGCAGCGTCGGAAACGCGAGGCGCAGTATCGATGCTCTTCCGCGCTCCTTCCCGAACAACAGCAAAGGACCGCGAATGGGGTTGTAAACCGTTGGCGGCGGCGCGGCGGAACGCACGGAACCAGCGGGAGTGTAGAGCCCTGTTGGGTAACGACAGCAATTAGATAGCTAGTGGGATAAAAACCCTCCACGAGACAGCACTACTGCTACTGTGGAGTCCTCTCCAAATAGATACGAGGGGCGGAGCACTGTAGTCGAGCCGCGAGCCCGCGAGCCCGCTGGCGCACAGGTAGCAGACTCCCTCTCGCCTCTCCAATTAGAAACCCGTCAACAATTTCTAATTGGAACCTGAAGGCCGTTTAACATCTCTCGGCGTGCAGGCACCAAGGCGGGACGGGAGCCGAGGTAGGATCCACTCCGCACACGCCAGGAATAAAGAAAATAAAAATAAAGAGTAAAATTACTCCCGTGGTGGCATGCTGCCTGGGCTCTACTCAGTCATTTTATTTTATGCAGAGCCAACGAACAAAATAGGAGTTGAAGGGAAATATTTGCTGCGGGATCTAATGACCTGCCTGTTTTTTAATTTATTAGCAGATGATACATCTTAGCAAAAATAAAAGAAAAAGAAACTAAAGAGAATTGATGTTTCATCGGCTTGTACTCTCGCAATAGTATAGAGCGGGCCGGGTTGTCACAGCGCGCGGCGGTGCGGCGGCGCGTGTGCAGGCCTGGAGAGGGGGAAGCCAGACTGGCCAGGCGAGGTGGTCAGAGGGGGAGGTGGGGCCAGCGGGGCCAGCGGGGCCAGCGGGGCCGAAGCAGGGACCAGGAGAGGCTCCAACCCATGGTATTGTTGCCTTGCGGCGCCCGGCGGCGCCACGCTCGCCGCTCGCGGCTCTCCCGAGTGTAACACATTTATAGCAGTATGTGCCAGACCATGGGTGGGTCGACCCGCCAAACACATGTGTAACGGTGGCTGACTACCCAAACCCCGTAAGTGCAGAAGGCGCTGAAATAAAATTATTCGTACGCACATTTTCGTAACGTCGCCTTAATACACAAAAGTGCAAGACATAATAAGGTGTCAGCTAGCTTTTACTCCCAAGTTCAAAAACCAAGCGCGTACCCTGGGTATATTGTACCTAGGGGGGACTGATGAATGGCTCAATGGCTCGCAGTCCGCGAGGCGCAACACAGCAAAAAAAAAAAAAAAATCCAAAAATAAAAGTTAGATTTTTTTTTTTATGGAGAGAAGGTCGTGTCAACTAAGGTGAGCAATGGTTGCGTCAGCTACTTATTCTGAAACGACACTAGCTCCCAAAGGTTAATCTACTACAGCAAATTATTCTTTTAGCTGGCTGTAAAAAGTTGACTGAGTGAATATACCAGTCGATACGCTCTGCCAGCGAATAGTCATAGCTGACCCAATCAAACCTCTTTTTTGGGGGGAGGTGACGTACAGCCCCGATGGTCGAAATTCTCTGTACCACATCTCCGCGGCCTGCGGCCTGTCGCTGCTGCTGCTGAAGCTCGGGACCTCGGGACTCGGTCGAGTCCGCCGTATCCGCAAAGCTTCGCCGCGACGCGACGGGGCGACGCAAGCGTGCCTCGGTTAGGCGTGGCGACTGGACTGGGCTGGGCTGGGCTGGGCTGGGCTGGGCTGGGCTGGGCTGGGCTGGGCTGGGCTGGGCTGGGCTGGGCTGGGCCGGGCTGGGCTGGGCTGGGCCGGGCTGGGCTGGGCTGGGATGGGCTGGGCTGGGCTGGGCTGGGCTGGGCTGGGCTGGGCTGGGCCGGGCTGGGCTGGGTGGGCTCTAGGCTGGCTCAGTCGATGATTGAATTGGCGGGGCCGCAATCAGATTGCGAGCACAGGGCTGGTCCGGCTGGGCCCGGGGCCGGGACGGGACCACGCGAGCCGCAGGTGGCCTACGCAGCCGGCACAGCCCATCGAGCGGGTTGGGTTAACCAGAGCGATCGGGTAACTGAGTTCCTAGCAGGTGCGGTACGCACACGGGTAGGGGGGAGGGTCAGGGGAGCCGCAGGTGGCCTACCCAGCCGGCACAGCTCTCGAGCGGGTTGGGTTAACCAGAGCGAGCGGGTAACTGAGTTCCTAGCAGGTGCGGTACGCACACGGGGAGGGTCAGGGGAGACTCAGGTGGCCTACCCAGCCGGCACAGCCCCTCGAGCGGGTTGGGTTAACCAGAGCGAGCGGGTAACTGAGTTCCAAGCAGGTGCGGTACGCACACGGGGAGGGTCAGGGGAGACCAGGGCAGGGCGCTCCGCGCTCCGTGTCGTCCAGCAGGGTGCTGGGTGATTCCGCACCCTGGTTTCCTCGCTCTCTCCTTGTCGCACTCATGGGGCACGGCCGTAAGGTGCAAGAGAGAGGACACTACAAAACGGTGTTCGGAATCGCCTTGCAGACCGCCATCCCGCCCGGCCCGGCCCGGCCGGCCCGGCCCGCCCGGCTGGATGAGGCTACTCAATAATTCAGCACGGCCGCAATGATTGCTCGCTGCTGTCCCGTTCCGCTCCGTCCCGACCCTTTCCGTTCCTCCGTTTTGTTCCTTCTTTTCCTTTGAGCCGCCCATTCCTATTGTTCCCTTCCCGCGCGGCACATAAAGCATCGGACCCAGGCCCGGCCCGGGCCGGCCCTGTCCGGCCTCCCTATCTTTTACCTCCTGGTCTCCCAAAGCCCGCAGACTTCACCCGAGGGGTACCTCACTCTTTAAATGAGTGTACACTGATTAGAGGGTTGTATTGTGATTGGAAGGTAAATTTGACCAAACTGTAGAAAAATCTTTTTTTTGGGGGGGGGGGGCACCAATTTGATATTTTGCACACTGTTAAAACCTTGCGAAGAAATGCTTCGCATTACGAAGAAAATCGTTCGTAAGCTGCGAAGAATTTGGCTGCTTTGTATTGCGAAGCATTTTCTTCGCAGTGTGCGAAGAAATTTCTTCGCAAGGCGGGGCTTGCGAAGAAAATACTTCGTATTGCGAAGCCTTGCGAAGCAGCCAAATTCTTCGCAACGCTGCGAAGAATTTTCTTCGTAAGAATTTTACAGTGCAATTTTGAGGTGCTTAAAATAGATTTTTGTCGATAAATTATGTGACTGGATGGTGGTTGGAAAATGATTGGAGCTCAGGGTGTACTGGGTGTACACTGATTGGAGAAGGTGAGAGACCCCTCGACTTCACCCAATAACGTGGCAGTGAACTTTTTACTCCTCTCTATAGGGAGCTAAGCAAGACGGGCCTGTTACACCAGAACAGAATTTGAACCTTCACTAATGAGTGTGCGAAATCAAACCGCTTGCAACAACGCTTAATGGTACGGAAACTTACGGGCGAACATTTAGCTAAATAGGATGTGCTGGCGAGGCTAGCGCGTGGAGGATAGACGTTGCACAGACCACCACTGCTGGCTCCATTCCACATGCACGGCGCTGCACGGCCTCAGACAGGCTGTTGTTTCAGAGCGAACAAATGCGATCGTTTAGAGACTAAAGAATCCGTGAATAAGTCTGGCCCATCATGTGTCGCGTCCAGTCTCGCCCACAGCGAGGCTAGATGGGAAGCGGCAAGGATTTTTATTATTTTTTTGGGGGGGGGGAGGGGGGGGGGCTGTGGCCCCTCAATTATATTGAAAAAGTCTCCCCTAACGCAGCGCAGGCAGCGCGGCCAGGTCGCGGAGCAGGAGCCGTCGGGGTGGGAGGGGAGGGGAGGGGAGGTTCCAATCGATGGCACCTCCTCTCCTCTCCTCTACGTCCTCTACCGTCAGAACAATAACGCCACCGGTCACGCTGGGGAGAAAGGATCGGCGATACACCACGCCGCGTCGCGATCCACGTGTTTTCACTTTGGTACCCGGTCAGCGCGCGTGGAGCGCACCGCCAGCCGGGCCAGGCCAGTGGTTCTCCTCCTCCTCCCCCCCCCCCCTACCGACCTGGTTGACCTCTGAACTTCCACAAGCTGCACGCCACACTCCCCCGGCGTGGCAGACAGAAATACATACACACTGGCGGCTCCAAAACGGCGCGAGGCGGGGCGGGGCGGGGTGGGGCGGGGTAGGCGGGGCGGGGCAGTCCCACACGGCGTGCGGTAGGACATAACTGTTGGGAAGGGAACTGCCCTGGGTAGGAAAAGGGCAGGGGCACGGGCAGGGCAGGGTATGGCAGGGGCGCTTCCCTGGCTGACATGAGCGAGGAATACGGTCAGCGTGTTTGCCCGCACCGGTGCGGCTCCCAGGGGCGTGGCGCGTGGCGGTGGCGTGAGGCGCCAACTCGTCCCTGGGCCCCTCTGCCCTGCGCCCTGCCTCGCGCCCCGCCCCCCGCCCCCCGCGCCCCGCGCCCTGCGCCCTGCGCCCTGCGCCCTGCCTCGCGCCCCGCCCCCCGCGCCCTGCGCCCTGCGCCCTACGCCCTGCACCCTACGCCCTGCCTCGCGCCCCGCCCCCCGCCCCCCGCGCCCTGCGCCCCGCGCCCTGCGCCCTGCGCCCTGCGCCCTGCGCCCTGCGCCCTGCCTCGCGCCCCGCCCCCCGCGCCCTGCGCCTTGCGCCCTACGCCCTGCACCCTACGCCCTGCCTCGCGCCCCGCCCCCCGCCCCCTGCGCCCTACGCCCTGCGCCCTGCCCTATGCCTACCCAACTTGCTGCTCGCTCCCGACAAATTTGATATCTCCCATACCCACCCACTCGCTATGCTCCTTTGGAATATTTTTCGGGGTACTTGGATGTAGCATAAGGGATAACATTTGAAGGGGCGCGTAGACGCTGCGGACGCGTGGAGTCGGCGTTATACGTTCAGTTATCTTGTGGGAACACATAATAAAAACCGTTCCATTTTCTCTACTATTATTACTTCGGAACTTCTAAGAGTTCATTGCTGCAGATAGCGTAAAAATTTCAGATGAGATAGACTTTCGGAGTGGCCGAGCGGATGGGGTGGTTGCGCAGTAGGCGGAGCGTAGTGGCGTCCCACAACATTACACCGAGATTCGCGCAGTAAACGCATGATGAAGCCTAAATTAACAATCACATTATTTTCCGCAATATATATTACTTTTTTTTTCGATCAAAGAGCGTCACAAGAAGCCTAATTCGCCTCCACTCGGCTGCGCCGCGCCTGCAAAGCTTTCTGCTTGTTGTGGGACGCGCCTACTGCGCAACCACCCCATGTTTCACGGACCCGTCGATTTGATTCAGGTAGATTCCGCACGCTGCTAGAGAAAGGAAATCTACCCGCTCGCGGTTTCCATCAACTCAAAGGAGGGCTGGTGTGACGTGTGACGTTTGCACCGCAGTCATTCTTGTGGACTCTGGCGGGCATGTCGAGGAGAGGGGTGCAGGTCTGGTCCAGGTCGCTGGGCGCGGCGCGCGGCGCAGGCTTGTGAACCGCGTTATCGGCGACGTGCAGACGCCGCACGCCGCCGAGACATATGCTGGGCTGGGCCGGGCTGCTCTGGGAGCGGGAGGGGTGGGGGGCGCGGGGGAGGGGACGGCCGCCGCCTCCGCCTCGCCCTGGCCGCCCTGGCCAGGCGGGCCAAACGCCTGTACAACCCAGCTGTGAAATTGAATCGAGCGAAGCGTGAAACACAGGCGGCCCTGCCTGGCCCGGCTCTGCCCTGCCCTGCGCTGCGGTACTGGCTGCGGTGCTGCCTCCGCGCCGGCCCGGCCGCAGCCGCAGCCCCGCGCAGCGTCATGTAGGCCAACACAGTCCCAGTCCGGGCCGGGGCGCCCCTGACGCCGAGGCCGCCGAACAATTTGTTTCCCGGCATGTCTGTGGTCGGGGTGAAGGAAAGGGGTCGGGACCACTCCAAATCGGTTTCAAGAACTTCCCCGGAAACACCATTCCGGCTAGGCTAGACCAATGGTCAACCACTTCCACAATCCTCGTACACCCCTCTAGATGATTATTGATGATCACATAATCATAATCATGTAAAATTTCCAAATATTGTCAAATTCTTGACGAACATGGAGAAATAGTGTCAAATTTGACCAAAAGTTGCGTGATTACTGGCCAATTATCAGCAAATATACTAAAGATGAACTCAAATAATCATTGATAATCGTCATAATCGTGACTGATTATTATCCTCGTACGCGATTTTTCAAAGTGGTAGACTCTTGGGCTAGACGACGCTCCCGCTCCCTGTGGACAGGATGAAAATTAACAAAGCCCCATAGTTTGGTTTGAGTCCCATGCTTTTGTCTATGTAGCCGAACCAGATCTTTCGACGTAGGTCACAAGCGCGAAAAGCCATAGGCGCGACGGGTCACAAGCGCGACAGCTCGCAAGCGCGACGGGTCACAAGCGCGAAGGGTCACAAGCGCGATGGGTCACAAGCGCGACAGCTCGCAAGCGCGACGGGTCGCAAGCGCGACAGCTCGCAGGCGCGAAGGGTCACAAGCGCGACGGCTCGCAAGCGCGACGGGTCGCAAGCGCGACAGCTCGCTGGCGCAAAGGGTCACAAGCGCGACAGCGAGAATCCGAGCGTTAGGTGGAGCCAACTATGGACGTGCTTGTGGTGAATGCATTAAACAGCGTCATTGTTGCACGGCCCGTGATCGAGTACACACATCGGCGAGTCACAACATCTCACAACAAACAAGAATTAACACACACATTTTTTTTTCACAACACACTCCGTGTAGAGCGTAGCGTTGACTCGCGGATAAAGAGGTCTCGTCTTGTCTGCTTTGACATTAGGCAGCCACGGCCGTGGACTCCGCACTCGGACTGCCACAAGTATTCAACACAAGCACGTCCCAAATATCTTCGCTGATAGTAAGAATTTTTTTGTTCAAATTTGCATTCATTTATGTAATAGTCATTTGACAGAACATACACGCACCATGATATATGCACTGGAAAAACAAAGGTAGGACTTAATGCCTTTCTAGGGGTGTGAAATTTTAATGCCTTTGCAAAGGCACGAAATTGTCCAAAGGCATTAAAATTTAACACCTTTGGGCAGTTTTAATGCCTTTGTAGGGGTGCTAATTTTTAATGCCTCGGTAAAGGCATTAAAACCCTTCTCGTCCTACCTTTGTTTTTCCAGTGTGTCTGCTCGGAGAGACGTTGAGTTGAGACAGGTTGATTTCTCATACACAGTGGGATCGATAGCTCGCTCTCGCTCGACAGCGTGTCCATAGTCGGCTCCACCTAACGCTCGGATTCTCGCTGTCGCGCTTGTGACCCTTCGCGCCAGCGAGCTGTCGCGCTTGCGACCCGTCGCGCTTGCGAGCCGTCGCGCTTGTGACCCATCGCGCTTGTGACCCTTCGCGCTTGTGACCCGTCGCGCTTGCGAGCTGTCGCGCTTGTGACCCGTCGCGCCTATGGCTTTTCGCGCTTGTGAGCCACTCCCAGATCTTTAGCGCTGCTTGTTGAGCGACCCGCGAGACAGCAGCGGCTGACGCGTTCGGTACTGTTCGTTCCGTTCCGTCAGCTTAGCAGTTTCTGCTTCTTCTTCTTCTTCTTCTTCTTCTTCTTCTTCTTCTTCTTCTTCTTCTTCTTCTTCTTCTTCTTCTCGCTCTCTTTCTCTCTCTCTCTCTCTCTCTCTCTCTCTGTCTCTCTCTCTCTCTCTCTCTCTCTCCTTCTTGGACGAGGAGCGCCTGTGAAGTTCAGGTTAGGCAAGCCCGAGTAGCAGAGCAGTAGGAAGTGATTTGCAGCGAGGGGATGCCGCAGAGGAGAGGCTATCAGTCGGTGTAGTGTAGAGTCGGCACAAGTCAACAATGACCTTGCAGAGGGTGCGCGGGGGTCACTGTGTCAGACGTCTTAGGACGTCGGCGTGGACCTCACGCGGTGGACTTGCACCCGACTCCGGCCCCAAACCGGGGAATTTCGGGTCCGGTACACCATCCTCCGGCAGGGAATCCACAACAAACTGCAAACTGTGCATCTGATCCTGGTCCAGCAGAGCCGAGGGGGAAACGGACAGACTCAAACTGATAAGGGACCGATGCGGACATACGCCTGTTATCATTTTGAGGGTGATACTTTGAGCTGATTTAGTATCCTCAGATGAGCGGCCATATTCCTGCATAATGATTTTAACTGAAACCAAGTCTCGTTCTCGCCAGCCGGCGTTAACTTTAGAGACCAGAGGAGAGAGGTAGGGTTGAGGGGGGGGGGGGAGCAGAACCCCGGCAGCAGGAAGGGGTTGCTGAGGCTGCCGGGGGCCGGGGGGGCAGGGGGGTGCGGGGGCCAGGGGCCAGGGGCAGGGGGCCGGGGGCAGGGGGGGGGGGCAGGCGGGCAGGGGGGGCAGGTCCAGGGTCGGTATGGGGGAGGGGTGAAGGCGGTGTGGTGGTGTGCGAGGCGAGGCGAGGCCGGCAGCCCTGAGGAGCAGGAGTTGGGGGATAGCGGCGCAGCGGCACGTCGCTGGGGGTGGCTGGCGGGTAGGGCCGGGGGGGGGGGGAGGGGAGGGACAGCGGGAATCCACGGGTGGCGCCCGGTGGCCGCAGGGCGAAAGAACGGGGGAGAAAGGGGCGTGTAGAAATAGGGGGGGGGGGGGCAAAGTGAGAGAGGGATGGGCCCGGTGCGGCCGCCCGGCCCCACCCCGCCCCGCCCCGGCCAAGTGCGCTGCGCTGCGCGCTGGCACCAGAGATCCGGCCGGACCCTGGATGTCGTTTGGACAATGCGTCTGTCTGGACAATGGGCTTTTCTCTACGCCGGAGCTGGACAGGGGGGGGGGGGGGTAGGGCGCCGTGAAGGGCGTAGCGTGAGGCTTCGGGGGAAGAGCAATAAGGGAAAAGGTATGGAGGGGCGGACAGGGGGGGCGGGGCAGGGGCAGGGGGCAGCTAAGGACGTCACTAACGCCTGCCGCCTTCCCCTGCAAACTCAATCCACCCAACATCAGCCAGGCAATACGTGAGCTGCTTCATTTCACGTTTCACAACGGAAATGGGTCCACCAAAAATGGACCCGCTTCCCGCTTCCCCTCCCCTCCCCCACCAAATAGAAGGGAAAAAACTCAGGTCTTAGATATTTACCAAACTCAGCAATGTTTCTGCTTTTGGAGCTCTACCCTTTCCCCGATATCGTCTCATAAAATTAAGTAAGACATGATTTTTAGTCTTCATCGGCATTAGCCTGAGTGATCTAAGTAAGCAACTGGAAGCAAATAAGTACAAATTCCTGCATTGGGCGCTTCTTTCGCCCACTGGCATCGCAGTGGGGTAAACTATGTACTCCCTACGCGTCAGCTCCTACCAAGGGTTCTGCTTGGTTTGAAACCCACAACGTATGATTTTAGAAAACGAAAATAAGTAAAAATTCTGCAGTACCGTCAGGATTGCGTGCCCCGCTGCTCGCGACGGCGTGGAGTAGGTCCGGTTGTCGGCTCGCTATACCCCACGTTGACCAGACCGGAGAGTATTTACACCAAAGTCCACCGGCATCGCTTCCCGCCAAATGCTGACGCTTGTCATAACTATCTTGTCAATCTGTTGTGTGCCGGAACAACATTCACAGTCATTAACAACGAATTGCTTTAAAAGAATCGTTTGTCATTGCTCGTGGCAATTGTTACGTGTATTCAACTCTTCCACTAGAGATAATACATCGTCTTATTTTGGACGTACGTAAACTTTAACAACGCATTTTCTTTTATAACCTGTGTCTTCCCACAAGATAGCTAGGTTCTTCCTCTACCCTTACCTTTTACAGCTTTACATGATTTCAATTTCAATGCCACTTTATGTGTTGATTAAGGGGTACCCACTGACTTCAATTACATATTTTATTGTTTCTATACAGTGTCCTGCAAGCTTCATGATGGGACGGAGAGGAGTGCTCTTTGTTTTCGAAGGATGTGATAGAGCAGGAAAAACGACACAATGTAGGATGTTGGTTGATGCGCTGTGTAAAAGAGGTATTCCTGCTGAGTATATGAATTTCCCAGGTGAACCCTTTTTAAACTGACTTATTAGTTTTAACTAAGTTAAATATTTCTTGTGTCATGAACTTGTAAGAATTTTATTTTTGTCTTGGGTTTTGCAGACCGATCGACAGCTATCGGCAAGATCATCAATGATTATTTATTAAAAAAGGTTGAACTCCCTGACAAAGCTGTTCACCTACTTTTCTCTGCAAACCGTTGGGAACTAGAGTAAGATAGAGTGTAGTACTTTCTTTCTGCTTTAGGTTTCAACTTTTAGCAAAATTTTTGTTTGTCAACTTTGGTACTTTGGAAATAATGCTTTTTCAACAACTAAATTCATAGCCTGAGCCAAAACGCTTTAAGTCATTTTCTTTTAACTTCATCTATAGAGCATGTGTCTCATACCGTTTCCTTCCAATTTTTTTTTGCATCATCTCCCTATTCTTTATACACTGATACTTTATTTAATGTCTAAAATGGAGTCATATTTAATTTGACACTTTTCTGTTCAATTTATAATTTTATATGCCTTAGGCCTGTCATCAAAAACAAGTTGGCCAGCGGTGTTTCACTTATTGTGGATCGATACTCATATTCAGGTGTTGCATTTTCTGCCGCCAAAAAGGTGCAGTAAACTAAATCCTTGGAGATAATTATTTTACCCTTTTCTCCATTCTCATCACCATAATTAAATTATTTTTTTTCTTGATTTATATTTTTATGAGCAACTTGCAGGGCATGGACTTAAAGTGGTGCTGGAATCCAGAAATCGGTTTGCCCGAACCAGATGCTGTTCTACTCCTGAATCTTACGGAAGAAGTTTCGGCAAAGAGAGGTGATTTTGGACTGGAGCGATATGAAGCCACTGATTTTCAAAGAAAAGTCAAAAGCAACTTCATGGACTTAAAAGATTCATTGTGGAAGGTATGGTTAATACAAATGAGATCAACTAAGATTATTTTGTTAGATTGGAGTGCTATGTTCTTTGTTTGATTTCAGATTATTGATGCTGACAAACCTGTCGAAAATCTTCATGTTGAAATATTAGATATCTTTAATTCTGTTTATGAGAGTTCTGCTGGAAAGCCAATTACTGTTCTGAAAGCTAATTAGAAGTTTCGAAGGAGATGAGCTGTTATATGTAAATTATAAGCTATTTTTTTCTAGCTTGAATATTTTGTATGTCAATAACTGCTTCAGACCCTGTACCATTGAAATTCAAGATGAAAGCTTTAAACAGCTTTAATGCTCAAACAAATTATACAAAGGAAATATCAATCCAATACACCTTACAAAAAGTTGAATAGCACTTAATCATATTTTTACAAATTGTTGTATAACCTTTCATTATTAATATTCTTTTAGTAAGACATGGGCTGTGACACTTGTTTGTTGCCTCTGTCCAAGATAATATTTCTACAAAAAATGTTATAAGGTTTCTATTTTAACTTATTGCTGTTTGCATGATTCACAGCCTTTACATTTGAAATTACTTTCTGATAGCATCACAGTCTGACCTTAATTTTACTTCAAGGGTTTTCAATTTCATCACAGTTTGGGCCTGTCATTTTGTGATTCTTAATGAAAAATGTTAGTAATTTGACAAGCTTTAAGATTGTTGCACTTTCTCCAAGCTGTTTGTAAAATTAATTAGTTGTTAACTCTATGACAAGTTGGTGCGTAAAGACTCTCATTTTTATCCATCATTAAAAATGTCATTATGAAGCAAAATGAAGCCCTTATGTTAAAACAGTTACTCATCATATTTTTACTAATTGTTTTAACCCTTAAACTGTTTTCTATAGTAAAGTTTTAATCCACCTGTGTTCTGACCTGTTTTTAAATCAGCCTTTATGTACTTTGTTGTTGTTATACTAGTTTCATAAGTTTATGTGCATCACATAGTTTATAATCACATTTGTCTTCAACCTTTCGATCAACATGTTGTTACTAAGTTCAGTCTAACTCAGAGATGCAATCCTGCATATCAGAATTTTGAAGATTTTGCAAACATTTTCTGTTGTCCTGACCATATGACATAGTTACAGTCATATCTTCAAAAATTTGCTGATGATTTAAGCAATTTGGTTATTAATTATTTTAGGCCTCAGGCTAATGTTGTGGTACAGTATCTGATTGTTTGTCTCACAATCCTGGTTAGTGGGTACATTCATTTCTTCCTTTTAAGCAATTTTCATATTTTTATGATCCTGTGTAATTATTACCTATGTATTAATATTTTTCTTCATTATTCCCAGAAAGTAATCATTACCGGTAGGTTGCCTTTTGTTGGCAAATGGAAATGATCGAATAGTGCAAATCATCGACGATGCGCAGCGCCCTTCCCGGCGGCTGGTTTCGTAATTCCTCCAGGTTTTGGCTTGTTATGTAGCATTGTTGCACACTTTGGTATATGCCTATCAGCTGCGGTTTGATTAAACCTGAAAAAAATGGATAAAACATTATTTGTAATTCCACCCACATTTTTGAAGGTAGTTGTGTTCATTTGTATTCACTCACTTTCTGCTGCAATGAGGACATTGTACGTAGTCAGAGTAGTCAGAAGGGGGTGGTGGAGGCAGGTCTGATAACTTCCCTCCATTTGCTATATGTGACTGAACCTGTTTGGCAGCCCTTATCGTTTGGATGAAGTCCTCATGTTTGCGGCGCCAATTGTTATTTTTCATTGCCTATGAAAGAAGATTAACTTTTTAAATAGCAGCCAAAGATTTTTTATGAACTTCTGCAACCAAGATTTTTATGTATTATATGTTTACAGTTTCTCTTTTATTCTGTGAATTGCATATTAAATATTTTTTTTGTGAAATTTAGCACTATGGCAAAGAAACTAGATTATATTCTACAGTACTTCTATTTATTAAAATTTCTTTTTACTTGTTCTTTCCCATTTCTTACTGCTTTTCTGATCTAAATGTATTGTGCAAGGACTTTTCTTAGCAACCAAAATAAAATTAATAAACAAATCTGTAAATATCTCTTTTCTGCAACAGCTGTAATATTTTTGGAACTCCTCAAATCTGCATGAAAAGTCAAGTCACCTTGTATTGTACCACCCCTTCTTACGGAGCTTTGCTCTTGGGGTATGTATGTAAATCCATTTGGGTTCTTTTCATCAATGCCTCACTATCTGGTGTAAGTCGTCAGTTCATACTCACTTTGGGCTCGGGGACGTTCTTGGCGCGCCTGACATACTTCTCGGCCTCGGTCCCTTTGACGCGGGCCGCGACGGGGTCGAACACCTTGCGCTTCTTCTGGGTGGAGCGGGAGCAGATCTCCTGGTGCTTGGCCACCCGGTCGGGGAGGAAGCGGCGGCTGCAGATGGGGCAGCCCACCAGCCCGTCGTCCTGGCGGGGCTCGGTGCGCGCCGCCGCGCCCCCGCCCCCGCGCGCGCTGGCCCCTCCCCCAGCGGCCGCCGCCGCCGCCGCCTTGGCCCCCGCCATCCTCTGCGGCGAGGCCGGCACCTGCTGACACCACGCAAGGGATTAGAATTAGACGGCTTTGCCGTCGTGTAGGGTGATTCCGCACACTGTTTTCATCGCTCTTTCCTCGTCGCCCTCACGGGGCATGTGCATGGGGAGCAAGAGAGAGGGCACTTGCGCCCCTGCGCGCCGCTCACCTTGCTGGCGGGCGCGGCCCTGGGCGCGGGCGCGCCGTTGGTCCGGGCTGCAGCCGCGGGCGCGCGCGCCGGCTGGGCGGGTCCCGCGGGTCTCACGGCAGCGGTGGCTGCGGCGGGCGCCGAGCGCTGGCTGGAAGACGGTCGCAGCGGCGCCCCTCGCGCGGGGGCGGGGGCGGCGCCGGCGCCGGAACCCTGCCAGGTGGACAGGCACGATCCATCACTGTGCTCGACCGAAACTTTCCTCTAGCGCGTTTTGGTATTTTTTGATTGTTTTTTTTTCTTTTAAATTTTTTAGATATTGAAGATTTTGATTGTGTTGTGGTTACGCGGGTGAGGGGGGTGGGGACGGTGCCCATTGTTGCGGGTGTAGAGAGGTAGGGACGGTAGGGAGTTGGCCGTTGGCCCCATAAGTGCTTACCGCGGTCTTCCTCGCCGGGCCGGGCAGCCTGGACGCGCCGTTGGCGCCGGCCCGGACGGGCGGCGGCGCGTTCTCGTTGGCGGCGGCGGGCGGCCTCCGGCTGGCGGGGGCGGCGCCGGCGCCGGCTCCGGGGGCGGACAGGCGACCCGGAGGAGCCATGGCGGTCTGCTGGGGGTGAGGGAACGAGGATGACAGTGAGGCGTGCGCGCTCCCGGGCCCGGGGGGAAGCCCTCCCAACCACAACCACGCCCTCCACCCCAGCGCCGGGGCCGGGGCCGGGGCCGGGGCCAGGCGCGCACCGGCTCAACCCACCTGCGACAGAAGCTGTCCGCCTACGTTCGGCAGCCTGCTGATGACAGGGAAGTCCTCGTGGAAGCGCTGGTCGGACCCGTAGGCGCCGTAGGTGCGCGCGTACAGGGGCGGGGACTCGCGGTCAGACTCGGAGGAGTCGCTGCCGTAGTCCAGGTGCCGCTGGTGGTGCTGGCCGCGCGCTGCCCAGTCGCCCTGCGCACAGCACAGAGCTCCGCGGTACAGAACTTCCCTCCTGCCGGGCCGGGCCGGGCCGGGCCGGACTGACCAGGACGCGTAGGACTAACCTGGCGGTAGACGCGCGGGTCGCGGTCGAGCGAGTGGCCGCGGGGCTGGCGGGGGAGCTGCTGTCCGAAGTGGTACGTCTGGCTGAGGTTGACGTTGGAGTTGCTCCGCGTGGCGAGCACGGGCGCTCGCGCGCGCCGCTCTATGGGGGCGAGGGGCGCGCCGCGGTCCCGGCCAGCGCCGTGGCTGCGGCCGTGCCCGTGTCCGTGACCCTGGCGCCGGCCCTCGAACAGCTGCCGGACCTGCGAGTGAGGGAGTCGTAAGGGAATCTCAAGGCGGCGGCGGAGCAAAAGAGCACCACGTGGGTAAGATCATCGCACGGGGTAGGATGGCCGAGCAATGATTCTACCAACCACAGCAGGATGCTCCTCCCGACGCCGTAACGTAACAGAATTAATTTTCGACGAATAATTAATGTTTTGGGGAACAGGAGGGAGCGGCTTTTATCACTGTGGATCATTTTGTAACGTTATTGGCATCCTGGCGAGCCTGAGCCTATTCGTTCACAGGCACGTAATAAGAGGGGGCAGAGAGGAGGGGCGATGTATCGAAAGTTGCCTACATAAAGGGGGGGGGGTTGTAGCTCAAATTGCCTGTTTGTTCAAGAGAAACTGACAAAAATCTGAAAAAAATCTCAACCCAGAATTGATATTGAAAGCAGCTGATACAAGTTAAGATTAGTTTCGGGTCGTAATTTCCCTCTATGCCAATAAATACTTTTTCGTAACTTCAGCATTTTTTTTCTAGAAAATAAGGTAATTGCAAAGCATTTGGCAATAAACCAGGCCGGGCCAGGCAGGCCGGGCCAGGCAGGCCGGGCCGCGCCTCACCTTGCCGTGCGGCAGCGACGACTGCGACGACTGGCTGGCGTTGGACGAGGAGCTGCCCGCGCTGCCGTTGAGCGCGCTGGCCTCCCGGTGGTGGAGGTGGAGGCCGTGCTGCAGGCCCACCCGCTGGAACGCCCTCTCCTGCTGGGCGCGCTGCTCGGCGTACAGCTGGAGGAGTCGCTGCTCCTTGTCGGCCAGCTGCCGCTGCTGGTAGCGCGCCTGCCGAGCCGAGGGAGAAGAAAAGAGCGTCAGGCGACCATCGATCACGGTCGAGTTGGTGGCCATCCTGGTCCCGGTCCTGGTCCCGGCCCCGGTTCGGGCCCGAGCGTGTGGGCGGCGCGGCTCGGCGCGGGCGCGCTGTTTAACCGAGCGTCTTGACCGGCCATAAGAATGAGCTGGCAGCCTGGCAGCACGCCTGCTCACCGCTCATGTGCCCGCTCGCCCCGCCCGCGCCCCGTCTCTGTGCAGCAGCTCGCGCAGCGCCCGGCAGGGCGTTGTCGTCATTTGTCAGGGGTGTCAGGGAGAATATACCGACTTGCTTATGACGGACAGTTGTAGCGAACCTCTCCTGCCGCAACTTCAGACTCCTCCTGGTCCCTTGCCTGCACGGATGCGTTTTGGGCCCGCGCCAGTGAAAACGGGAATCCTGCATCCTGCTCATGCAGGTCTGCAGTTTCTTTCATCGATAAAGTGCGGTAAGGGCTGCAGGGTAAGTTGGAGGCCCCGCCCCGAGGGGTCAACAACTAGGCATATTCAGTGTACAGACCTGCGGTAATCAGTTCAATATTCAGACATAATCACCCATTTTCAGCAATATTTCATTCTAATCTAAAAATATTTAAGCAATTTTTTAATATTTCACCCATATCTAGACAAGCTTAACGTAAATTTACAAATATTTCACCGATATTCATCAATATTCAACCATATTCAAGTATTCGGTGTACACGAAATTCCGAAGTTAGTGACCCCTCGCCCCGCCCCACCACGCATAAGGGCAAGGGCCCGGGCCGGGCCGGGGCCAGCCTACAACAGGTTCTTGAAAGCATCGGCGAGATGGGTCGCCAGTGCCTGCCGCCAGCCCCTGGTTCCTGTTCCTGCCGGCTAGCATCCGCTCCCTCGCGCGCTCACCTCTCGCTCAAGGCGCGGCCAGCTGTCATGTTTCGGCTGCCTTTGCTTTTCTCGATCGATCGGGCGCTTGATATGCACGCCAGCGTCATACCTAATGAGGATGCCAGCCCTGCTGGCGCGGCTGCGCGGCTCGGGGCGTGAGCTCCGGAAGGGAGTGGCAGGGGCCGCGGGGAGGGAGGGGAGGTGAGGAGTAAGAATCACGGATTCAATATCACTATAAAGCTCAAACACCCCGTCCCGCTCGACTCCGGTCCATTAGCTGATTTCGCACATTATTGCACGATTTCTCATCCACTTCACCGAGTTCAGGGTGACAGGACAGGACAGGGACAGGGGCACACGGGCGGACCGGCTCGGCGCGGCAGCGCTATATAAGTCAACTTTACGGCCGCTTCCCGGTTCAGAGCACAGCGGGCGGGGCGGGGCGGGGCGGGGCGGGGCGGGGCGGGGCGGGGCGGGGCGGGGCGGGGCGGGGCGGGGCGGGGCGGGGCGCGGGCAGGACACCGGCGCACCGCGCACCGCGGCCCGAGACAGCAAGGGCGAACGGAGGAAGTGCGGCCGAGGCGAGGCAGGCCGAGGGGGGAGGGGAAGACATTTCTCGTCGCATGTAAAGCGATTCCGAAAGAAAATTACACAGACACTTGAATTTGGAAATTGTTCTGATAGGGTCTCTTCTTGCGTCCTGCCTATCGCCTGTGCAGTGCGGATCGCCAACTCATCTCCACCTTTCACGGAGTAATATGTTAAATATTATTGGAAATGTTTGCAATTTTGAAGCATGGCATACATTGACGTTGCAAATGAAGAAAGTTGTGTAATATGCATGCAATATTTTCAGTTATTTGTGCAATATGAAGGTAATATTTGGGCTCACCATACGCTAACTGTATACGTTTTTAAGAAAACGTTTGTGCAAAGTTAAACCTACGTTTCGTTTTGCACAGATTAGTGCGACAAGATTAATGATTTTGAACAACTTCTGCACAAAAGTATTCAAATGAACGCACAAAACGTGCAAAAGATTGGATTGATTAACTTAGTTCAAATACACTACACAACACAAATCTAGCTCGAGTGGCGCTCTGCGAAAGGAGGAAAGCTGGCGACCCTTGTGCTCGTACCGGAAGCACTCCTGTGTGAGCCGCCTCCGCCTGCCGGGCCGGCCGGGTAGGCAACCCTCTCGCAACGTGTGCGCGGTGCAGCGAACCAAGCGAACCCGCGGGACCGCAGGGGTACTTGGGAGCGGAACAGCACCATCGGGGCAAGGGCGCGCAGGTGCATTCGATCGTGAAATAGAGAAGAACTCCTGGCCAGTCCACCCGATCCCTGGCTCGGCCCTGGCCCGCCGGGAGGAGGTACCTTTCACTCTTTCACGTCGAGCAGAGGCGGCGGTCCGCGCGGTACCCGGTGGTCATATCCTCGTGTGTGGCGACAGTCACTTCCGGCTTCCGGCCCGGACCCGGACCCGCACCCGGCCTCTCCGCTCGGAGCCGTCACTGCACTCGCGGGGCTGGGAGCGCAGCGTGGCGCAGCGTCGCGGAGGGAATCGTGAGGACGCGAGCGCGGCTGAGGCTGGACTGAAGCCGCGAGGCCCGCGCCGGGCCGCGCCGGGCCCCGGGGACCTGCTGCACCAGACAGTGGGCGCCTCCCGCCCCGCCCCACCGCACCCCGCCCCGCCCCGCCCCGCCCCGCCCCGCCCCGCCCCGCCCCGCCACGCCCCGCCCCGCCCCGCCCCGCCCCGCCCCGCGCTGCCCACGCCCATATATGTAAAGGCGCCGGGCGCGCTATCATCGACACTGCCGGGGCTGGCCGGGCTGGCCGGGCTGGCCGGGGCTGGCAGGGCCCCATGCCGGCCGGTCACTGCGCTGTCACTTGCAATCTGCCTCGGCCGGTCTGGAGTGTCTATCGCTTCTATCGCCGTGGGCCCAGCAGCTGCCAGCGCTTATTCTATCCTATCATCATCATCTCATTTCTGTAATCTATTCTCACTGCTTCTGTCCCTAGTTCTTACCGTACATTATGTGAGCAGTGAAAAATCAGTGATTTCCCCTCGGTGATATATTTTTAAAAGTCAGCGCATTCGTACAGTTCTCGCTCTGTAAAAAGCTAACGGAGCTTTTCCCTGTAAGCCACAGTAAACTCTGCAGCACTATAGCTTACGGTTATTTTCTCCGTCGGCTACAGTGAATAAGTGTGTATAAGTTAATGCTGTGCCGTGGATCACTGCAGCTAACTGTGCAATTTACTGTGGCATACAGTGAAATTCACCATAGCTTACGGTGAAAGTGACCTTAAGCTACAGTGCTGAAAGGTTCACTGTAGCTTACAGCGAAAATCACTGAAAGCTTTGAAGAGTGCGCAACCTTTGATGCTGCCTGCATGCTTTCAGTATTCTGCTACGGTAAGTATCACCGCTGCAAACTCAACAAGAATGAAAGGAACTCAATCTGCAATCACAATGCAACGAGCGTACAGACATGGCTTGCGGCAAGGAAAGGGAGAGAGGGGGTCTCTGTAGCCCTGGGCCGAACTCCGCGCCATATAGGGGCGGTATGAGCAGGTGGGCTCAGCTCAGCAGCACGCCGGGGGCCGGGGGCCGGGCGCTGGGGGCCGGGCGCTGGGGGCCGGGGCCGGGGGCCGGGGCCGGGGGCCGGGGCCGGGGGCCTGGGCCGGGGGCCGGGGCCGGGTGCCGGGGCCGAGGGCCGGGGCCGGGGGCCGGGGCCGGGGGGCCGGCCGGGGCCGGGGGGACCGGGGGCCGGGGGGACCGGGGGCCGGGGGCCGGGGGCCAGGGGGACCGGGGGCCGGGGGCCGGGGCCGGGGGCCGGGGCCGGGGGCCTGGGCCGGGGGCCGGGGCCGGGTGCCGGGGCCGAGGGCCGGGGCCGGGGGCCGGGGCCGGGGGGCCGGGCGGGGCCGGGGGGACCGGGGGCCGGGGGGGACCGGGGGCCGGGGGCCGGGGGCCAGGGGGACCGGGGGCCGGGGGCCGGGGCCGGGTGCCGGGGCCGAGGGCCGGGGCCGGGGGCCGGGGCCGAGGGCCGGGGCCGGGGGCCGGGGCCGGGGGGCCGCGGGGCCGGGGGGACCGGGGGCCGGGGGGACCGGGGGCCGGGGGCCGGGGGCCAGGGGGACCGGGGGCCGGGGGCCGGGGCCGGGGGCCGGGGCCGGGGGCCTGGGCCGGGGGCCGGGGCCGGGTGCCGGGGCCGAGGGCCGGGGCCGGGGGCCGGGGCCGGGGGGCCGGCCGGGGCCGGGGGGACCGGGGGCCGGGGGGACCGGGGGCCGGGGGCCGGGGGCCAGGGGGACCGGGGGCCGGGGGCCGGGGCCGGGGGGCCGGGGGGGCTGGGGGGCCGGGGGGGCTGGGGGGGCCGGGGGGGGCCGGGGGCCGGGGGGGCCGGGGGGGGCTGGGGGGCCGGGGGGGGCTGGGGGGCCGGGGGGGGCCGGGGGGGCCGGGGGCCGGGGGCCGGGGGGGCCGGGGGGGGCTGGGGGGCCGGGGGGCCGGGGGCCGGGGGGCCGGCTAGGTGCCGCCGCGCCGGCTGGTGACGGGGAGGGAGGGGCCCCGGGCCACGGGACGGGGAAAGGCCCGTCCTGCGGCATCTCTGGGTTCGAGATCCCCGCGAGGGCCTCGAGCCTCGACGCCTCGGGCTGCCGAGAACCCGAGAGGTATACTGCAATGTGGTCGCGGGGCCGGCGGCCGGGGGCTGCCGTATGCGCCGATATCGTCAAACTCAACTTAAGGCGACGCCGAGGGGTGCATAAACTTTGAAAAGTTGTGTACATGGATTGGAATCTTAAGAGATTTGAAAGGATTTATGGGATTTGAAACGATTCTACACTGGAAATCCAAGTGTACGATTGTCGCACACTTGGAAGTGAGCAAATATCGTTCGCACACTTGGAAGTGTACGAATGGGTATTCGCTCACTTGCAAGCGAATAGATATTAACACACTTGGAAGTGTACGAATGGCTATTCGTACACCTGAGATAAGCAAGGTCAGATACCCGTTTCGCACACTTGGAAGTGTACGAATATCCATTTGCACACTTCCAAGTGAGCAAATACCCATTCGTACACTTCCAAGTGAGCGAATATTCATTCACACATTTCCAAGTGTGCGAACGATATTTGCTCAATTCCAAGTGTACGACATTCGTACACTTTGATTTCGAGTGTAGAGGTTTGGCGAGATTGACGAAGATTTCGAAAGATTACAAAGAATGGAAAAGATTGGAAGGGATTGGTTAGGGATAGGAGACGGATTCAACAATTATTTGAGGGATTCGACGGATTCATGAATTATTATAACGGAAGGGAGTCGACGATCGAGACCTGCACTCTCAGCCCACTAATGACTTTTTCTTTCGTAGACGACTAAAACTTTTAAACTTCGGAAAATATTTAGTAATTTCTAAGTATTCCTTACAAATTCGTAAGTATTTTACGAATTTTTTTCTAAGTAATTAAATAGTTAATATTACTGGTAAATGCTAAATAAATTAATAAGAAATTGTGCTTATTACTTGTAATTTCCTAAGTATTTTACTGCTGCACAAAATTTTTAGTGGTTACTTACAAAATGTACGTAAGTGGGCTGAGAGTGTGCGTACCGCGCGAAGTGCATTCGAGATTCTTTTGTGAAGGTTCGGATTTAATGGGAGTGGGCCGGATTGGAGTGGGACTAGAGAGGATTTGAAGGGATTTTAATGAGATTTGAGGGATTTGAGGGAGATTATCTAGGATTGTAGGAGATTTTTGGAGATTCCGGATTGGCGGGATTGGAGGGATTCAAAGGGATTGGGTAGGATTGGAAGGGATTAGGAAGATTGGAGCGGATTTGAAACGGATTGCTTGAGGAGATGTACAAGGATTTTCGAAGTTATGCACCCCTCGGGCGGCGCATAGCTGTACATCGTAGCGAGAGAACACACACAATTCATTTGGTTTCCCTAATAAGAGGAAGCAAACCATCAAGCAGATCAACTTCACTGGTAAAACTAAAGCGTAGCCTTACGCCCCGTTTTCAAGCCTACTGATATGAGATTACGCTTGAAATCAAGCGTAATGGGTGTATCCGCGCCTATTCGTCCTATCTAAACGTATGGGTGAACTTCTTTCGTTCGCTTGATCTCAACCGTAACGCCTTCAAGCGTAACTATGTATGCTTCATTCAAGCGTACAGTAACGCCTTAGTTTTACCAGTGTTGAAGACTTAAATGCGCGGGCGGTGCGAACACAATGTATACATTGTTTTTTATAAAAAAGCAAGACTGTAGTGCGGAACCAACTACGGTGTCCCGTATCTTCGTTTCAGAAACCGACTACGGAGCGTAGATTACGGCGCCATACCGTACCTCAATTTCGGTGTGCGAAGGTCATAAGTACGGGTCTTCCGTACCGTATTTTCTGAGTACGGTGATGCCGTACTTGGCAGTCCGTAACGGGGATTCGAAAATTTCTAGTACGGTGCGCGCCTCAGCACTGTGAAAAATATCTTTGTAGATTTACGATAAATTTTGTAAATCGTGATTTACGAAATATGTTGTAAATTTACGACAGACCTTTTTTGCTCGTGAATGAATTTCAAGCCGATATGTAGTGCTTGTAATTTTGCGATTTGCAATTGTAATTTTACAACTGCACTTCGTGGAAAATTTTCCCGTAAACTTACGACTATTTTTCACAGTGAGTAGGAAGGCACAATACTACGGTGGACACCGTTAAAGGAATTAGCGGTGAATTCCGTAGTTTTCACCGCCATTATTTTTTACAGTGCAGAGACTGAGACTTGCTTACCCCTCCCGCCCCCCTCTCTATCAGTAATGTGAGTGGTACTTCACGGGTGTGTTGCGGCGGGTCGATGAGCCCGACAACACTCAAAGCTGCTGCATACTTTTCGTAAGTTTCGCGATAAAACGACGTGTCTGTTTGCATCGCGCTATCCGCGCGCATTATGCAGCGCTGCACGCAATCCAAAACGATAAGTATGGAAAAGTAAATGGTGCACACCCCGGCCCGGCCAGGTCAGGCGTGTCTTGTCTCGTCGGGGCGGCACGGCCCTGTGAGTCAGCGCTGTGCTCGCCTGGCTGTGCCCCCTCCCCCTCTCCCCCCAGGCCCGGCCCGGCCCGGCGCGGCGCGGCGGTCTCCTACGTACGCGACCGCGCTGCCCACTCCATAACGAGTTCCCACTCACGGCGTCCAAAGGCGAGCTTTGAAGGCAGTTCATGGGCCGGCCGGCCGGCTGAACCTTGAAAGATTCGCCTGAAATTTTAGAATGCCCTCTCTTTCCGTGGCAATGAAAACATTTTGTTCAACTAAGTTCAGCTGCAGCCGAAACGCCTCGGTTCACGGTCACGGACCGTCCGCTGCAAGGCCCGGCGGGTCCCCTTAGGCATAGGCAACCCTCTTGCGCTTGCGTATTCGGTACAGCATAAGCGAAGGACCGCAGGGGTTCGCGGGTCGGGCCGGACCCGGCCGTGCCACTTTGAAGTTGTACAGTCAGCCAAGGCACGTACCAGCGCAGTCCCCCCCTCACGTGTCTGCAGCTCCTCAGCGGCCCGGCCCGGCCCGCGGCTAGCTTAGAGCTGCCCTGCCGTGCCAGGTCGCTATTGAATGCGCTCCAAGGGAGCAAACTTCGTCAAGCGCTCAGCCGCGCCGTCCCGGCTCAGCACTGCTCAGCACTGCTCAGCACTGCTCAGCACTGCTCAGCACTCTGCGGCGCCTCTGCGGCGACGCCCGGCGTGTCGCGGGCGAGGCCGGCGCCGCCTCACTGTGACTGCGACGGGTACAGCGTGTGTTTGGCTTGACCCGGCGCGTGAACCACATGTACAAACTGGGGACCCGAAGCCGAGCCGACGCGCCGAGCAGCCGAGCAGCCGAGCAGCCGAGCAGACACGCGAGCTGAGCCGGGACCGACTGGAGGCTGTTTGATGTACCGCTGGAGGAGGAGGAGAAGAAGGCGCAAAGCCAAGTGTCTGCTCGCGCCCTGTCCCGCCCCGCCCCGCCCCGCCCCGCCCCGCCCCGCCCCGCCCCGCCGCCCGCGCGCACACACTCTCGCACAGACGCTGCGCTCTCTCGCTTCCAGGACATCGCGGCACCGCGGTCAGGTCCGGTCCGGAGGGCGGCGTTTCCGTCCCCGCTGCAGCTAGCCGAGCTGTCCTCTGCTCTGCCCCTGGGGAGAGACGACCCCCCAGTCCACTACGCTAGCTCGGCCGCTCAGATTTTTGACCTCAGGTGCGGATCCGACAGCCGCTGCCGCGGCCGCGTGGGCGCGCTGACCCCTGGAAACTTTGTTCGTATTCGAATCAATGGCGGTGCTGGCCGCTGGCCGGGGGCCGCCGGGGGCGCATGGGGAGCAGCTTATGGAAGATTCAGCGTGCTGCCCACACTGGGACTAGGCCACGTGAGTGACCTTTCGACGCGGTCCTGCCCGCCCCGCGCCCATGCTGACCAACCACGGTCCCTGCGCTGCTCTGGCACGGGCTCCGTTCGCACCTCATTCACCCTACGAGGCCAACCTCTCTCTTTACAAAGCGAGTGAGGGTTGGTATTGTGAGAGCGGGGAGAGAGAAATAGCGTGACGTGATGGGTCAGCCGCGCGGTCGATCGCCTCTATGTATTCGTGAAGCCAATCAGATGGGTACGCGAAAAAAACGGCAAGCTCGGCGGGGCGGGGCGGGGCGGGGGCGGGGTGGGTTGGGGTGGGGCGGGCGGGGCGGGGGCGGGCCAAGCCTGCGCGGCCGGGGCGGCCCCTGCCGACAACTGACAGGCTAGGAAGCCGCACGCTACTGTCGGCCCGGCCCGGCCCGGCGGGCCCGGCACTGCCCACTCCCATTTCCAATTCGATCCGCATTTCAGCAGACGGTTTATAGCTGGAAACGTATTTGTTTATTAATTTAATCCTTTCTTCCTGCGGGCTGAGAATAGGAAAAAAGCGGCTCCAGCGTGTCAGTCTATGGCTGACTCGGGGATAGGATGGGACTTGTGAGCCACACTGTAATAATAACGCACACTCTCAGACCATCACAGACATTTTGTCTGTATATTATTAACTTATATGAACTAGTATAATATGTACAAAAGTCAACACATACAAGTAATTTTCTGCATAGCCTTATCGACTATTTAAAAATTGTTCTTAGTTATGTAAGAAAAGTTCCATACATATGCAGAAAATGATAGTCCATAGTTATTCTAGTGCAAATTAGTTCATAAGGATTTTTATATAGACGAAAATGTATGTAGCAGTCGGAGAGTGCAATGGGACGCCTATTCGACGGACAGGTTATTGCCATCTTTTACAGCTTCTATGTGAGAGGGACTGATTTCTTTTCTTGGAGGTTGGAGTTGTGCTCTCGACACTGAATAACTCGCTCGTGCGATGAGGTAAAATTATCGGGGAGAACTTATTTTGATAACAGCTTTGAAGAAGTGAAACTTATGTGGCAAAAAGAATTAAGTGAACATTCAGAAGAAAAAAAATTTCAATCAAGATTGTAAATGAAAGCAGATGATACTAAAATCTTATTTTTTTATTTATTTATTTACTTATTTATTTATTTTTTTGCTGTGTTGCGCCTCGCGGACTTCGAGCCATTGAGCCATTCATCAGTCCCCCCTAGGTACAATATACCCAGGGTACGCGCTTGGTTTTTGAACTTGGGAGTAAAAGCTAGCTGACACCTTATTATGTCTTGCACTTTTGTGTATTAAGGCGACGTTACGAAAATGTGCGTACGAATAATTTTATTTCAGCGCCTTCTGCACTTACGGGGTTTGGGTAGTCAGCCACCGTTACACATGTGTTTGGCGGGTCGACCCACCCAGAGTCTGGCACATACTGCTATAAATGTGTTACACTCGGGAGAGCCGCGAGCGTGGCGCCGCCGGGCGCCGCAAGGCAACAATACCAAGGGTTGGAGCCTCGCCTGGTCCTCGGCCCCGCTGGCCCCACCTCCCCCTCCCGACCCCCTCGCCTGGCCCGCCTGGCTTCCCCCTCTCCAGGCCTGCACACGCGCCGGCCGCCGCGCGCCGCGCGCCGCGCGCCGCACTGTGACAACCCGGCCCGCTCTATACTATTGCGAGAGTACAAGCCGATGAAACATCAATTCTCTTTAGTTTCTTTTTATTATATTTTTGCTGAGATGTATCATCTGCTAAAAACTTTCCCATGCAGCTGAAATATTAGCTCTATATGGACAGCTAAGGTTTTGAGCTTTGCAACTAATGAGTTAGCTGTACCACACAAAATTTAGCTATAGAGCATGGCGTTTAGTAATTTTGCTGATTTTAGCTGCATAGCTCCAAGTGTTAGTTATCAATAAACAACTATTTTCTTCCCTCAGAAAAGATCATCTGCTTCCACGTTGGAGTTAGCGTTAAACTTGCTTTGGTTGTTTTATTTTCCTAGATTTTCTCAGCATTTTTTCCACGCCATACCTGACCCGCTTTTCAGTATTGAAATCGATCTGCGTGCAGCCCTGCCCTATCAGCCTGCAGTTACTTAATGGCTCCTCATCACGCCCGCGCGCGTGCCTCCGACAGCTCCCGCGTGTGGGGCGGGGCGGGGCGGGGCGGGGCGGGGCGGGGCGGGGCGGGGCGGGGCGGGGCGGGGCGGGGCGGGGCGGGGCGGGGCGGGGCGGGGCGGGGCGGGGCGGGGAGGGGCGGGGTGGGGCGGGGTGGGGCGGGGTGGGGCCGCCGCGGGCCCCGCGAGGCAGCGCACGGCGCACATCGTCACTAGCACCCACTCACGCAAGCGGTGTTGTATAGTGGCTAATTATTGTCCCACTGGCCGCGTCCTATCGACCATGCACCCCTGCGCTCCGCGGGGCGCCGGCCGGGCGCCGCCCTGTGAGGGTGAGGTGAGGGGGGCATCCCTGGCGAGGCCCCCGCTGCCCCCGCTGCCCCCGCTGCCCCCGCCGCCCCCGCTGCCCCCGCCGCCCCCGCTGCCCCCGCCGCCCCCGCTGCCCCCGCTGCCCCCGCTGCCCCCGCCGCCCCGGCCCGCCCAAGCGATCAGAGCCTCGATACCGGCGCGTCAGAGAGAAAACTAACTCATGACGCGTCCCGGCCCGGCCCGGCCCGCCACGGTGCGGGGAGAGTCCTCGGGGAGGCCCGGCCGTCCCCATCCCCGTCAAGGCCGCGGCCTCCTGAGGGTCCTCAGCTCAGGGTCGAGCAGGTGGCGGCGCTTGGTGGCCGGGAAGGGTGGGGGAAGGGGAGGGGGAAGGGGTGGGGGAAGGGGAGGGGGAAGGGGAGGATGCCGCGACTTGTGCAATCATGTGTACACAGAAGGTGCCGAGGAAAGTGCAATCTTTGCAATCAAGCTATAAAAAATGTGGGCCTATTTGAATGAAAGCACCTGCTGTATCAATACATATATTTGACGTACTCACTCAGCCTAACAAGCTCAAAACCGTAATAAATTAACAATTAATTAGCTTCCACAATCATGCAATCGGTGTACACTGTTTGGTTGAGTCGCGGCCCCCCCGGGAGACCCCCGCTGCCAACGGCCGACTAGGAAGTAAATGGCTTCAGAACTGTTTCCCCGGCCCGCGGCCAGCGGCGCGCAGCACTCCGAGGGAAAAACGCACCGGAATACCACATCGACCCGTTGTCCCAAATAAATGGCCTAACCGAGAACCGCTCATCCTTCTCACCCGGCCAACACCGGGGCAATACCCGGACCATAAGTAACGGGCAACTCCCCGGTATGCACGCCTACCCCTGACCCCCTGGGCTGAGCCCGACACCCCCGCAACCCTCCGACTGTGTGACGGCAGCCCTGCCCAGCCCAGCCCTGCCCTGCCCTGCCCTGCCCTGCCCTGCCCTGCCCTGCCCTGCCCTGCCCTGCCCTGCCCGGCGTGGCGTGTCGCGGTCTGCGCTAGGCTCGCTGGCCCTCTTGTTGCGTGCCCCCACCCCCACCCCCACCCCCACCCCCACCCCCACTCCGCTCTGATCCAGTCCCGCGTAACTTATTCCGTTTGCAAGCGACCGGTCGGGGCGCGGCAGCGGCAGCGGCCTCCACATCGAAGATCAAGGGGATCCCCCTGAGGGCGATCCAAGGAGGCACTAACTGTAGAAGAAAACTCTTTCACTGTCTAACGCGGTAATACGCCATACAACACGTAAAATTCTAGCATTCTGGCAAAGTTTGATAAACATTTTTCGGCATTCCATTACGCGTAATATCATGCAATACACACTCTAAAAGTCTATGGACAATGGACATTTCCTGTCGACTTTTTTGTCCTTAGTTTCAGTGAGATTTAAATTGTTCCTAAGAGTGTTGTCTACAATTTGTCGACGACAAGAACAAATTTATCCGCAGTTGGTCACAAAATTCATACATGGACTGTTTGGCAGCAATTTTGTAGACAGTCTAGAGACATTTTTAAAAGTTTCCAACCATGGACAAATCAAAATTTTGTTCAATAGATCACCAAATTTGTCCTCAACTGTGGGCAAATTGTCTATACATGTACGCAAATTTGTTATCAGCTCTGGTCATGTACAAAATTGTCCATATAGAAAGGTCCATAAACATCAAGTAGGCAAGTCAAGTGTGCAGGGTAACTCAGAAGTCAATATGTATGTATACCCGCGGGGCAAGCCATCCGCCCCAGGGGTCAGGGCTGTCAGGTCAGACGGAACAGGGTAACGACTCGTTACCAAAGTCGACCCAGGAAAACTGGAGCTTTTCTTTTTCAGTAATCACAAAACACCTGGTATGACAGCTCACCAGGTCGTCGTCGTCCCTGCGGTGGTGGGGTACCGGCGCTGCCCCCCAGCTGCGCTCCGCCCACGACACCGCGGCCCCGGACCCGGACCCGGACCCCCACATGGCCGCGCAGCGCTGGGGGACGGGATCATCCGAGTGACGGGCCGGTCAGGTGTTGGAGCGCTCGGGGAGGTGGTGGCGCCCGGCTCCTCGGTGCACTACCCCGACCCGACCCGACCCGACCCGACCCGGCCCTACCCGGCAGAGCTCCCGGGCGCCGACTGGCGTGTGACTGACTGGCTGACCAGTGCGCGCGCGCTGCCGCTGCCGCCCCTCGCGCCTGGAGGCGGCGGGGGCGGGGGGAGTGACCTCTGCTGGCCACGGGGGTGGCGCGGCGGCCAGCAGGGCGGTCAGGGCTGCCACAACACGCGGCCGGGCCGGGCCGGGGCGGGCTGCCCCCCGATACCAACCGCAGTGACGCACCCCCTCCCCCTCCCCCTCGAGGTCCGACCCGACCCGACCCGACCACTGCATATCCACGATCTCGCACACCCACCCACCCACGCGCGCGCGCGCGCGCACACACACACACACACACGTACACATACAGGCACACGCACACGCACGCACGCACGCACGCACACAGGCAGCCGCGCTTCCTTGACTTCCGGCACGAGCGTTCGAGCATGTCCCCACCAATAGCATGGACTGCCTCTCCTCCTCCCGGTGCCGTGCTCGGCGGGCTCGCGACTCGCGGCTCCCAGCGATAGGAACGTTGATTGATGGCTCTGGAGAAAAGAGTCGTGCGTCGTGAGGTGAGGAGGCGTGTCGTCATTGTGCGAGCTTTATTAATTGCGGCACTAATTGCGAGCAGCGGTCACGCCCCGCCCCCCGCGGGGTGGTGGTGGAGCCGGGCGGGGCGGGGCGGGGCGGGGCGGGGTAGGTTTGTCGTCGGAGAAAGGAAAGGAGATGTGCGTCGAGGAGTTGGAGTCTACGGCTAAACGTCGCGGTCGCTCCACCTGTCCCGGCCGAGGGGTGGTCGTGTCGTTGGTCGTCGTCGTCGTGGCGTCGCTGACCTCGACCCGGAGCGGAGCGGGGGCGTTGGAGCGCGCCGCCCCGCGCCGCCCCGCGCCGCCCCGCGCCGCCCCGCGCCGCCCCGCGCCGCCCCGCGCCGCCCCGCGCCGCCCCGCGCCGCCCCGCGCCGCCCCGCGCCGCGCCGCGCCACGCCACACCGGGAATAGAGCCAGGACGCGGCGTTAGTTCTGCCGTTTATTGGCGCAGAGCGCGTGGCGAGGGCCACGACCCGCGCGGGACGCAGACGAGCCGAGCAGTCATCACCCGCTGCGCAAAATATGAGGCCGATCGGGATCGGGCCGCGGGACCGCCGCGCCATCCGGTGATCTCCGACAGTCTCTGCCACAGCCCGGCGGGCCGGTCGCCGTTGTTACTTATACGTCGACGTGAAAAATGGTGCGTTTCAGCAGTCTGCCGATTAAGGCCCCAGCAGTAATGTGATTTCAAAAATAGTTTCCATTGCCAAGTACTTTACCTTATAATTTTATTCAATAAAGATTTACAGACCGTCGGCAGTTACGAGCTGTTGCGACGTGGGCGTGCTACGAGATCCGAGCGGCGCGGCACGGCGCGGTGGGGGCTGGTCCTGGTGCTGGTACTGACACTGGTGCTGGTCCTGGTACTCACACTGACACTGGTGCTGGTACTGTACTGACACTGATACCGGTGCTGGTACTGACACTGGTGCTGGTGCTGGTACTGACACTGGTGCTGGTACTCACACTGACACTGGTGCTGGTACTGACTCTTACACTGGTGCTGGTACTGACACTGATACTGGTGCTGGTACTGACACTGGTGCTGGTGCTGGTACTCACACTGACACTGGTGCTGGTACTGACTCTTACACTGGCGCTGGTACTGACACTGATACTGGTGCTGGTACTGACACTGGTGCTGGTGCTGGTACTCACACTGACACTGGTGCTGGTACTGACACTGGTGCTGGTACTGACTCTTACACTGGTGCTGGTGCTGGTACTCACACTGACACTGGTGCTGGTACTGACTCTTACACTGATGCTGGTGGTACTGACACTGATACTGCAGTGCTGGTACCTTTGGTACTAATGGTACTGGTGCGGTGCGTACAGGTGCGTTCGCTCGCGGGAGAATTTTGGCGGAGTGCGCTGTCGGGCCGGGTACTCCACTCGATCTGAACAGGTGCGGGCCACCCTCAGGTACTACACTGTCGTGGGAGTGTTGCCTAAGCAGGACTTATACTCGCAGCCTAAGAGGCGCAACCACCTCTGAGAGAACGGCGAAGACATAGACGGGGGATAAAAAGGGGAGACGTGAAGAGAAGAAAGAGAGACAGAGCGAGCGAGGAGAGCACGGCTCGGCGGCAAGCCTCGGCGAGGTGCACTGGTGGGCGTGCGCTGGCGTGCGCGGCCTGCCGGCTGGGCCAGGGCTCGCTCTGTTTATGGACGTGGCGGGTCACTTCGCGACTCGCAGACGCCCCGCCCCGCCCCGCCCCGCCCCCCCCGCCCGCCCCGCCCCGCCCCGCCCCGCCCCGCCCCGCCCCGCCCCGCCCCGCCCCGCCCCGCCCCGCCCCGCCCCACCTCGCCAAAACCAGCCCCGCCCGACCTCACGTCTCGTCTCGTTCTGTCCCGCGTCCAGCCCTGCTATTTCCGCGCAGCCATTGCGACAAAGTCTGCTTGAGCTCGAATTGTTATAAAGCAAATCGAGTAAGACAAATAAATAATAACATAATTTTTAAAAAAATAAAAAATATATTTTGCTAGTTTTAGATTTAGTTACGACGTAAAATGATGTTGCACCCAGACGGTATTCTGTGCAGAAAATATACGGTTCTCCAACGTGAAAAATCATGTTGGGGATCTGCACGCCGTACAGGTCTCCAACGTCTTGATTTTGTTGAGAACACGCAAATGCGGACATAGTTTACGTTGGGGAACTGTTGAGAAACAGTACAGAATCGGTTGGGGACCCGTACGGCTGCAGGGAAAAAATGCGTTGGGGAACCGCCCAGAAGACGTTGAGAACATGTTGGGGAAGCGCACGGGCTCTGCATCGCTCCGCGTAGCGAGCCGTATAGTATGCGTTGGAGAACCGCACAGAAGACGTTGGGGAAGTGTACGCGCTCTGCGTCGCTCTCTCTCTCTCTCTCTCTCTCTCTCTCTCTCTCTCTCTCTCTCTCTCTCTCTCTCTCTCTCTCACACTCTCTCCCTCCCTTTCTCTCTCTCCCACATTACTAAAATTTAAAAAATAAAACTTTTTCTCTCTCTCTCACCCTCCCCCTCTCTCCTACCTCCCCCTCTCTCCTACCTACCCCTCTCTCCTTCCTCCCCCTATCTCCTAACTCCCCCTCTCAACTCCCCCTTTCCTCCTTCCAAGGCCCTGTGTTTAGCCGTTGAGTCCTACTGGCCGCGAGACACGCGTTTTGCTGACAGTGCCGGGATTCGAACCCACAGCCATGCCAACTCAGCGCTCACGCTTCGGTCGGAACCTACTGAGCTAAAGAGCCATATGCGGGCGAGATGGTCTCCGCCGCACCACATTCCAATGCTGCCTGGTGTCCTCCCCGGGCCGGCTGCCTCCCTCCCCCTCCCCCCTCTTTCCACTCCCCCCGCACCCTCCTTCTTCGAGCGGTGCAGTGCTGGGGGCGGCAGGCGGGCGCTGCGGGAGGACGAGTCATTGACACGACCCTACCGGAAAGACAATAGTCTGACCTGCAAAGCCGAAGCCGGGTGGACCGGGCGGGCGGGATTGACGAGGGTATGACAGGCGACTAGCGACTTCAAGGCAGTTGACGAGATTTTACGAACCCGATCAAATAAATTAATAATTTTAACAATTGTCGAGACTATCATGTTGCTGATAACGTACAGATTCAAATGACATAAAACAGCACCAGTAATTCTTGCATCGCACTTAACATAAAGCGTCAAATAAGTTTTAGGCCGCTGGCTATGCCGAGCAATAATTCGTGTGAACACAAATATTATTCTTTCATGTTACGAAACTGCACAGTTTCCACACTGGCTGCGCGGTGCCTTCATGTTGGAGACGCGTATCCGATACAGGTCTCCAACATGTTCTTTTACGTTGGAGAGCTGCATATTTCCCGCGCCGGCTGCGCGGTGCCTTCACGTTGGAGACGCGTATCCAATACAGGTCTTCAACATGTTCTTTTACGTTGGGGAGCTGCAAAGTTTCCGCAGCGGCTGCCCGTGCCTTCACGTTGGGGACGCGCTCCGGATACAGGTCTCCAACATGTTCTCTTACGTTGGAGAGCTGCATATTTCCCGCGCCGGCTGCGCGGTGCCTTCACGTTGGAGACGCGTATCCGATACAGGTCTCCAACATGTTCTTTTACGTTGGGGAGCTGCAAAGTTTCCGCAGCGGCTGCGCCGTGCCTTCACGTTGGGGACGCGCTCCGGATACAGGTCTCCAACATGTTCTTTTACGTTGGAGAGCTGCATATTTCCCGCGCCGGCTGCGCGGTGCCTTCACGTTGGAGACGCGTATCCGATACAGGTCTCCAACATGTTCTTTTACGTTGGGGAGCTGCAAAGTTTCCGCAGCGGCTGCGCCGTGCCTTCACGTTGGGGACGCGCTCCGGATACAGGTCTCCAACATGTTCTTTTACGTTGGAGAGCTGCATATTTCCCGCGCCGGCTTCGCCGTGCCTTCACGTTGGAGACGCGTATCCGATACAAGTCTCCAACATGTTCTTTTACGTTGGAGCTATGTTGGAGAACTGTAAGCGCCGACTGATACTTTTACGTTGAGGAGCTGTACGGCGAACAGCTCCCGTACATGTTTTTTCTGTTTGAGACGCGTTTTCTTTACGTTGAGGACACGTAAAGCGGCCCGTACAGGTCTCCAACGTGTTCCCAACGTCTTCTCAACGTGATAATTCTGTTGGCAGTTTCGTCTGGGCAGGCCTTTACCAAACAATGATGGGAGCCTCTACGCATTGAGAGGGAACACAGAGGCAGATTAATTTTTATCTATGACTGAAAACATGAACTAAGAACTGACTCTGAGGTTGGCGGTCTGTTTTCCCCCTCGGTAAAAATGAAGTAGGTTTCGAAAGGGCGGTACGGTGGTCACGTGCGAATTTCAGTGGTGTCATCTCTTTCTGGCGCAGTTATCTGAAGCAGAGCTTTGTTTGAACGCAGACTTTGGAGGTTTCTCTTTCGTGCTTCGCTGACGAGTCGAGCATTACCATAGAAACCAGAACTTCAAATCAAATTTCCAAAATTTCTGTAAGAGCGATTTTGATAAAACTTTGAAATTGCATGTAAAACATACAATTCTATAACTGCTGTAAATTTTATGAAAATCCCTTGGGCCAGATTTTTTCGTCCCGCATAGGAGCAATAAACTGACTAACGTTTCGACTGATTCTAAAAGGCAACTTCGTTGCCTAAAAGCTATATTTTTTTTTGTGGGGGCGGGACAAGCGGGCGCCCACGTGCTGGGCGGGGCGGCGTGGGGGAGCGGCGCTCGCAAAGTAAGAACAAGGTCGAAGGTCGCGAAAGCGGCGGGGACCGAGGGGCGGGCGTAAGTTATGAAGTCGACTTGAATGAATCAACCTGTAAGATGGGGAGGGGGAGCTCGTACGTACGGTGGGCGAGCTGAAACTGCCGAATATTACAATATCCGGATGGAAGTGTGCTTGATTCAAGTGCAGAGTTTTCAGGGAGTGTGCGCAATGAACTGCGCGTGATTCTTGAAGCTTTCTGGAGGTCGCCTCGGTCTGACAGAAGCTAGACTCAGACGTGTGCGCTCGCCTTGCCGGCCCCTCGTGCCCGCTCGTGCCCCGTTCGTGTAGGATGGTCTGGGCTACGCTCGCGCAGTGTTGTTAAATAAGGAGGCAAAAGAACGTACGCATGCACCTGTATGCACGGAGAAAACGGCGTCTTGGTTTCCAAGCAGTTTAGTAAAAAACCAAGCAACTCTTATGGAGAAAATACACATGGTTTACGGGGCTGCTTAAAAACCAAGACGAAGTATTTTCCGTGTGCGGCAGACGGGTATCTCCGCCTTGGCCACTGGGCAGAATGTATTCTGATGAGTGGAGAGTTTGCCTTGTAGGCAGGCGGAGATGCCTGCGTCTGCGACTCACAGGTGCTTGCGCACCATCTTTTGCCTACTTATCTAACAACACTGGGCTCGCCTCGGCGTGCTTATGAGTGGCGCGGCCGGGCCGGGCCGGGCCGGGCCGGACGGCGTTGGCCAAAGCGGGCAGACTTTGCTCCGCTCCGGTGGGCCTGTCCTGGTCCCTGGTCCCGGGCCCGGGCGCTGCTCGCCTTACTCACCCGCAGCTGGCACAGCTTGGAGGGCTCGCTCTGGGAGTGCGGCAGGCGGGGCGGCAGGTGGGGCAGCTGCAGCTGGGGCGCGCTTAGCGCCATCTGCGGACGGAGAGCGCAAGTCAGGTACAGGAAAATACACAAGGAAAGCATTGAAATGGTCCACGAATAGAAGCGAACTGACTTGTAGTGACTGGCGTCTACGGCCGGCCCAATACTAGACACCACAAGGCCCATAATGTCAAAGTCAATTTTCTTTATTGTCGTTTTATTTTTCATCCTCAAGTGGCAGGTCCGCCCACCCGTCTTATCCTATGTTTTTTTAAATCATCGTCATCACTGTTGTTGAGAGAATAATGGAGACATATAGACCGGGAGGTGCGAGCAAAAAGCGCCGGCCTGCTGCCTGCTGTTGGGTTGACACTCATTGAAGCCGGGCCCACGCCTCCCCCCCCCCTGCTTCTACCCCCCCCCCCCCCGCGAGGTTCCTCAGAGGTCGTGATGCAACAGCGTGAATCATGGCTCGGGCCGGCGGCGCCCGGTCAGGCCCGGCCCGGCCCGGGCAGGGCAGGCAGGCGCCACGGCGCTTTGTAAAATGTCGCGTGGCTGGTGGCTGGTCGCCTGGTCTGGTCTGAGCTCAGCTCAGCTCACAGCGCGCTGCCCGGGCGGGGTGGGGCGGGGCGGAGCGGAGGGTAATGGGGAGACGCCACGGAGACTCCCGCCCGCGACGTCTGACAAAATCACCCAGAGATGTCGCTCTCATTTGGGGCGCTCAGGGCGGCTCAGGGCCGGGCCGGAGACACCGCGAGGACTGCTTGCTTAGCCGTGCTTAACTTTCGCAACAACAATAAAAAAGAGTGCACCGTCGTGGATGTCTTAGTGCGTTGATTTCAATAGAGCTAGTCGTCGCATGGGTGCCACCCAGGCCCCTCCTCCCGCCAGTCCATCAAGGTGACACAACCGGAGACACCAATCTCGCACGCCACTGATGGGCGTAGCCTCGCGCGTCGCCTACAAGCGTCACTACTTGGGCGTCGCCCGCCGCGTCGCCCGCCGCGTCGCCCGCTGCTGGGCGTCGGTCCTCGTCGCGAGGCGGCGCTGCTTTGTTTCCCACGGCCGTTTGGTGTCTCTGCGCCGTCTGATTCAGAAGATCGCTCTCGCGCCGCCGTCCTTGTCGCACTCATGGGGCCCCGGCATCCCCAACATAGATGCGACAAGGGCAGAGGTTCGGGGCGCGGGGCGCGGGCCGCTGGATACCTGGCCCACGGCGACGTCGGCGGCGGAGGGAGCGTTGCCCATGGCGGGGCCGGGCCGGGCGGGGCGGGGCCGGGCAGTACTCGTCCCGCGCGGAGCCTCCTTACTGAGGGGCTGCTCGCTGTCCTGCCCGACGCACCCTCCCTCCGACCGGCACCGGGTGGCACCGGGACCGGAAGGGGCGGCGCGGGGCGGGGCGAGGCGGGGCGGGGCGGGGCGGGGCGGGGCCCTCTTCTTTGAGCTGGGGGCCTCTCCGGGCCGGGCCCCATACAAAGCCCGCCCTGGGCCACGCCACGCCATGCCACGCCAGCCGAGCGATTCCGAAGATCGCTTTCATACCCCTGTCCTCGTCGCACTCGTGAAGCACTACCATGACCAGCATAGGGCATCGTTGTGGGTGCAACAAGGACGGAGGGATGAGGGCGGTCTTCTGAATCAGTCGGCAGGGCGCCAGGGGCGCCGGGGGAGTGGCTGCTGACCCTACCCCACCTGGCTTACGTCAAGGGGGCTCTGTAGGTGCGAGCAGGTGCCTTGGACAGGAAGCGCGGTCCTCCTGCCATGTGACACCGTCCTCTAACGAGGACACACTGTGGCCCCGTATCAGTCACCCGCGGAGTTTGTGTACGGACCCCAAAGTCATGTTGAGCCACTTATATAACCATAGTAACTATGCCACCGCCTCGGCCCCGGTGACCAGGGAGGGCGTTGACTCGAGCCCACCAGACTGCCCACGGGGAAACCGGGCGCACTCCTCTTGGAGGAACAAAATAGCCACGGAGGTGTGAGGGGTTCTCTCGCATATGGTCACTCTTCACTACACAACATATCAACGATCAGCCCGTTTCGTTTCTAGACCTAGCGGCACCAGCCCTATCTCGTCCCGGGGTATTTTTGAGCTTGGTCCCTCGAGGTAGCCCACTCGGACCGTCCGACAATGCTGGCCCGCTTTTCGGAGCGGACGTTTTGGCGCTCTGCTCCCACTCATATGCACCGCAGCGTTTGGACAAAGTTTCCGAAGCACATACTCTCTGGTTTCAGTTTGGACTGGGCGTTCGGACCATCGATAAATAACGTCCGTTTTTCTAAGACTTATTTAGCATATTACTAGGTGAAGAGCCTGCGAGACACCAGATAGGCCAGCCCGCAATACACACACGCACAGCAGGCAAGATGTTGCCTACCCAACAGGCGCTAAGACAGCTTGCTTGGGCTGACCTTGGCAATTTTTCAAACAGTGAATGACAGGTGAATTTTTTAGATGATCCCTTGGCCCTATTCATAAATTTTTCAGAAGACTTTATGTACCTTTTGAAAACACAAATGGGACAGCTAATAAGGGCCGTGTACGAGGTCGCCCGTAACGAGTTGTCCTAGACCCCTCCTGGGCGCTCTGCTACGTGCTGCACCCAGCTGTGCCAACGGGAACAGGCTCGTACGCAGGGGTCTGCCACTTCCATAATCCTCGCACAGCCCTCTAGATGATTATTAATAATCACATAATCATGTAAAATTTCCTAATATTGACACATTTTGAAAAATATGGGGAAATATTATCAAATTTGACCAAAACTTTCGAGATTACTGGCCAATTATCAGGAAATATGTTTAAGATAAACGTAAATAATCATTGATAATCACCATAATCGGGACTGATTACAATCCTCGTACGCGATTTTCCAAAGGTCCCCATGAAAATCGTGGGGACGAATAATTGATCCGTGAAGCGGAAGAAGGGGATAAGTGACTTATACCCAAAATGAGATTTTGATTGGAGGTTACTCTGCTATTTATAACACACGTTTCCAGAAAAAAAATGTTTACTTCGGTACAATACTTTCTAAGATATGAGCTAATGAAAAATGAGTTGAGTCGACTTGACTCATTTTGCTATTCAATTTTAGCAGATTATCGAGATAGTTCAAATTGGCCCGTGTGAAAACATTGTTGCTTAGAGACATTTGACTTGGCTTCTTTATGTCTCTGATCAACCTCTCTGGTCTGCGGGCTGGCTAGGATGTCTCCTTTAAACCAAATAGAAAAAGGAGACAAATTGATTTATCACATAGTATTGTGAAAACATTTAGAGACAATTCCACTTGTGCCGTTTGGTAACAGATAAGTGTATGTCTGATCCCTTGGACCTTCCGTACAATATGGTGTAGCAAGTATTGAAAAAAGCAATTATTTACTACAGTCGAAACGTTAGTCAGTTGTTCTACATTGCCCCTATGGGACAAAAAAATCTGGCCCAAGGTATTTTGATAGAATTTACAGCAGTTATAGAATTGTATATTCTAGAGAGGTTAAGTACCTTGCGCCTGCAAAACAAATCTAAGGATTACATGTATGACAACTAGCGTATTGAAGTTAAAAAAGGGAGAACTGATACAATAAAATCAACGAATGTCATAGATCTGTGCAATTTTTTTAAAATTAAAAAAAGTAATGTTTCTGTTGATCAACGCGTCTGAAAGACAGGTAGACGACTCTGCTCTGTGTATAATACCAATCGTCAACGTAGATATTCTCTTCGTTTCCACGTTTCCACACGGTACCATCATGCTTGTAGTTGGCCCTACTGCGCAGGGACTCGTGTGTTATTTTCTTTTTCTTTCTTTTCTTTTGGTTTGTCAAGAGTGTGTGGTTTGAGCAGGTTACAATTCTTTTAACTTAAAATGTGCTAAACCCTCATACTTTGAAGTGTTTTTCCAATTGTTTTACATCATTCTCACTGCATTATGTATGGAAGGAAATGGAAATCATCAGATGTCTATTATTCTCTCCTAATCAAAGTTATCAGGAGTTATCTTCGCCACAGTGAGAAGGTAACCTTCCAGCAACTAGAAAATGCAGAAGAAACTATACCGCGACATTTTTGGCCTTTCCTGTGAGCAATGGAGACAATTCAACTTATCTCGTTATTCCAAGTTATAACAGAATGAAATAATTCAAGATGGCTCCTTTTCAGTGGCGGTTTTAGGGGGAGGGAACTGGGGGTAATGTCCCCCCCCCCCCCATCGGCCCTAGATAGCCGCCTGGAAAGTAGGCAAATTGCACGACAAAACTCCTGTATGTAGGCAACCTGAAGTGCTTCTCCCCCCCCTTCAGACGGACTTAAAACCGCCACTGCTCCTTTTTCCATGACCAAACTGCTGGAATGCGTCCAAATGAGCTAACTCAACGTATCTCCTTATGATTGTTAGTAAAAAAAATAGTCTAATTAGAGATAACTCCCTTTTTACAGTTGGGAAGAAGTTGTCTTCAAATTCCATTCCATGCCAAGGGGATAAGTTGACTTGTCTCCTTTTACACAATTTTTTGTAGGAGACATTTCTTTGATAACCAGGAAGGGCCAACATGACGATATGTCTACCCCATTCACTTTATCATGCCCTCTATCTGGAGTATATTGGCAAAAGAATATTTCAAAATCTTTCTGAATTAGCGCTGTAAACCAGTTTTTTGTGTTTCCTGAAAAGTCTTCGTTCTGGAGTTAACCCCTTTTTCCGCTTCACGGATCAATTGTCAAAGGGACGAAAAGAATGGGGACGATTATGCCAATTATGCCTCGGATCCGTGCCAAGAGCCAGGCGCGTACAGTGGGCTCCCGCGCGCGCCGTGAAGGCTGGCAACCCAACGCGCTCGCCGGCCGCGTGTGCCGCGTCACTGCGCCTCGCTGCGGTGCGGTACGGGTAGGGGAGCCAGCGGCCTGCGCCAGCCTGCGCCGCCCGGAGAAGTGAAGGGAGTCTGGAGGGAGCGGCTCTGCGCCTCTTGGAGCGCGCCACGCCCTCGCCCCGCCCCGCCCCGCCCCGCACGCGGACAGGATTTGCGCCTCTGCCCGGCATTGTCCGCGTGCCCTCAACTGTGACCACGGGGGGCTGGTGGGGCGGGGCGGGGCTCATCCTGCGGGGCCGGCGGAGCCCTCGGCAACAGCAGGGAGAGAGAGTGAGCCGGTAGCGGCAGGGGGCAACAAGTCGGCGTCGGCACCACCACATATCTCCACCATCGCGTGAGGACTTACGGCGTGCAGTGCCGTCTGCTTACGCCCCGCCCCGCCCCGCCACGGCCCGGGCCATACCAGCTTCGCAAAAGCAATTAAACGTAACGATGAGCCGTTGTGCGCTTTCCCCGGGCCGAGAATTATCTATATATAAGTATTTCTAATTGAAGCGGCGATGCTGCGGCGCTGCCGGTGCGCAACCACACGGCACATCACACGGGCAGCGCTCAGCGCTCCTCCGCCCCGGGCCGGCAATCAGGCGTGGTGCCCGCGAGCGGGGCCGGGCCGGGCCGCGCGCCAGGGGACATTGGGGAGGAAACAATTATTGGGGCACAGCGGAGCGGGGGCGTGCGCGGGGGCGGGGGCGGGGGCGGGACCCGCTGCCGTCGCCACCGACGACGACGACGACCTTTTCCGGCTGAACGTTTACCCCTTCGTTCTGCTCTCATTTACTCGCCCACGCCGTGAACGCCGCCCGATTTCAGTTCGACCCAATCGATGTCTAATTGCTGGGTCCCCTGGATCTTCTTCTTTTTTTTCACGGGTTTCCTACGCGTCTCCTCCAAGTCTACACTCTAAATGGCCATGGACTTTTATTGTTACCAGCTCCTGGACTTTTTTAAACATGCCTAAGCCGGATACAATATTGTGTGAAGTTAGTTAAATTTCTGAAAATTTTGTTACTAGCTAGTAACAAAATTTTCATAAATGTAACTAACTATACACAATAATGCATCCGGCTTAGGCATGTTTAAAAAAGTCCAGGAGCTGGTAACAATTAAAGTCCATGGTCATTTAGAGTGTAGGAGAACAATAATGAGCAAAGACGCGAAAATGTAAGTGCCTTTAACATGCCTCAAAATTCTATGGTCGTATCAGCTTAAGGAAGTTTACCGGTTAACGAACAGATTAACTACACTTCATCTGCGTGTGTTTGTGCCATTTCATGGCTGGGCATTAGTAACCAACCAACCAATATTCCATTAAGTTCATTGCATATAAACAATTGTGAAAGTAAACCCGAAACCACCAGTTGGCGTCAAAGTACCAGAATTATGAAGGGCTCAAACGAGAATGCAGACGAATTTTATTCAAATTTGGTCAGCCAGACATTATATTTAAAAATTTCGTCAAGAATAAAAAGGTTTTGAGGCAAAATAATTGATTATGTGATCACTTGTGAAAACCGGGTCAAACGTTTAGTACCCAATTAAAAAACGATTATGGGAGTCGCCCACTTCCGTGTTCATAGTATTGTCAGTCACGAGTCGGGGCGGGGAGGGGCGGACGCTGCGCTCACGCGAGACTCTAGCCCCACACTAATCTCGATGTACTATCGCCCGCGACATGTGTCCATTGATTGGTTCCGGTAAAAGGCGGGCACTGAAACTTGGAGAAAAAAAATGTTGGTGGGTCGCTCATGAGAGGGCCAGGGGTCTGATGGCGTAGCCTGTCTGCAGAAGGCGGATGGTCGTTAGCGTTCCTGCAGGGGACCGGGATACGCACCAGGAGTACTCACACCAAGAATAAAACAACCCTTACACGGGGTATCCCTACCGCGGCGCCGTGCCGTGCCGCCATGCCACGCAGCCAGCAAGGCGATTCCCGTGGCCGTGCCCCATGAGTGTGACGAGGACAGAGAGATGAGACCACAGTGCGGAATCACCCTACAGGGTGCAGCCTGGCGCAACCCCCGCTGGCCGCTGGCCGCCGGCCGGCCGGACACCGGCCATTGACCTACTCCGCGGCCCGCCCCGGCCCGGCCCGGCCCAGTCGATACGACCACCAGCCGCCACCAGCCCCCAGAAACGGCCGGGGGCTGTGGGCTATCTAGCACCTCGCCGGTTGGGCTGCCGGTCGAGTTACAGGTCGGGTCCGGGTCAGATGGGGGTGGGGGTGAGGGGCGGGCAATGGGAGCACCGGCTCCAAAGCGAGGCGTTGCCGTGGTTAAGGGAAGGGGTTAGTAGGGCGCAATAAGCACGAAGGGCAGAGAGGCGTCATGCGATGCCTTTACTCACGCCACTCACGCCCAGGAGCGATTTCAACTCGTATTATCACTCTTTCAACAGAGAACTGAAATTAGAAGCCGGTGAGCCGTCTGATTCCGGAAGGCGGTTACTAGTGTCCTCTCTCCTGCTCCTTACAGATTCGCCCCCTAAGTGCGACTAGGACAGAGAGACGAAACGCGGACGAAACCGACTTCCGGAATCTGACGGCTGTGGAGTGGAATGGCGTGGCCTCATGAAGCACCCGCCGACAACGCCTCGCCAAGCTCGTGGACCGGAGGAGGCGCAGAGCAGAGATCTGTCGCACTCACCGTGGAGGCCGTCGCCCGTCACTCAGTGGTTCACGCGGAGCATCCCCGTCCAGGGCGGCTGGCGGCTGGCTAGGCTCGTGGACTGGAGGAGACGCAGAGCAGAGATCTGTCGCACTCACCGTGGAGGCCGTCGCCCGTCACTCAGTGGTTCACGCGGAGCATCCCCGTCCTGGGCGGCTGGCAGCTGGCGGCTGGCTAGGCTCAGAGCAGAGATCTGTCGCACTCACCGTGGAGGCCGTCGCCCGTCACTCAGTGGTTCACGCGGAGCATCCCCGTCCAGGGCGGCTGGCGGCTGGCTAGGCTCGTGGACTGGAGGAGACGCAGAGCAGAGATCTGTCGCACTCACCGTGGAGGCCGTCGCCCGTCACTCAGTGGTTCACGCGGAGCATCCCCGTCCTGGGCGGCTGGCAGCTGGCGGCTGGCTAGGCTCAGAGCAGAGATCTGTCGCACTCACCGTGGAGGCCGTCGCCCGTCACTCAGTGGTTCACGCGGAGCATCCCCGTCCTGGGCGGCTGGCAGCTCCCGCTCGCGCGCCGTGGCGGCCGGACCGGACACCGCGGCCTCGGATGGCGTCGGTGCGACTGCGGGGCGCCGCCGGGCCGGGCCGGGCGGGGCGCGATGCGCGGTGAGGCCCTGGTCCTGCAGGGCGTGGGTGGGAGGCGCCCGCCGCACCGCACCGGAGTCTGTAGGGGCGATTCCGCGCAGTGGTTTCGTCTCCCTGTCCTTGTCGCACTCACGGCGCACGGCCTCAAGGAGCAGGAGAGAGAGAGAGAGAGGACACGACACACCACCTCCTCGGCGCTGTTCGGAATCACCCTGACGCGGAGCAGCTCGGCCGCCCCGCGCCGCGCCTCGACAGCAGCGCGGACAGGACAGGACAGGGCAGCACGGGAGCCGAGCCGAGCCGAGCGCGTCTTCTTCGCCGCGGCCTGCAGCCCAGCCTGCAGGGCCGTGCCCCGGGCCCGGGCCGCGCCAGTGGGGCATCGACCGGAACAGAACAGACCTGTACCTGTACCCCCCGCCGGGCCGAGCCGGGCCGGGCCGCCGGCACAACAGCCGCAGCGCCTCCCGCATCCGGACCGGCCGGTCCCACTCCCGCCTGCTCCCGCCCCTGTACGGAGGGCGTTTTTGAAGGGGGGAGTCACTTCGAAAAGTCCTGAAAAGTCATTGTACGGCCCCAAAAAAATCAAATAAAATTTTTTTTAAAAAAATCATGAGAAAAGGATACAGAAAAATCCGGCAAATCGAGAAAAAAATTAACTATAAACCGAAACGGAGAAGAAAAAATTGAAATATTGGGGTAAAAGATCAAAATTTACCAGAGAATAGACGTATTTTCTTTCAAAAATCAAAAGAAAAAAAATCAAAAAAAAAAAAATCAAGTCAAAATATCATTGTACACATTTTGTATGAGTGATCCCCCCTCGGACATTTTCTTGTAGGTAGGTGTCATGGTGTCATGCGCTTTGCTTTGACAAGAGCAGTTGCGCATGGAAAGAGAGAATGGGAAAGTAGGTGCATGTGTGGCATGAAAGAATAAGCGCCTGAGAGCGTCGAAGGTAGGCCATCCCGTCGTACGCACATGCGCTGCATGATAGGTGGTTGCCTACCAGCAAAACGGGGAAAGGAAAGCTTTCTAAAAAAAATGTTATAGTGATAATAATTTAAAAAAAAAAAAAAAAAAAAAAAAAAAAAAACCACACACACACACATACATCCAGTAAAAGTTTTATTGGCGACAAAATAGAGTAAGATAGGTAATTTCAGATAGCAGATGCTTTAAGTTAACATGTTTATCTGCTTTCTTAGTAATTGCATACGTATTTAGTCAAACAAAAATTTCTTATAACTATAGGAATAGCATATCACAGCACAGAACAGGGAAGGGTAATTTGAAATTAAAAATTAAAATAAATAAATAAATAAATAGTTGAAAGTAATGGTGTTTTCTCTTTTGATAGAGGAAGGCGTTTGACATCTTCTCCAGAAAAGAAAGAAAGAAAGAAAGAAAGAGAGAAAGAAAGAAAAGGAAAAAAAAAAAAGGGAGAAAAAGGAAAAACACTTGAGTCAAGATTTTCACTAGTATCTTCTGTGATAGCTTCTGGCAGTCCACTCATGCCACATTCCACGACCTGTGAATTGTGAAGATGTCAAAAGATAAAATACTGCAACACCCAAACTCAAAATAGGTGTATAAAACTTACCAGTAATGCTTCTGATAAAAGAATCAATTATGCTTCCCACTGGCGTACTAGTATACATCAGTCCAGCTGAAATGCCTGCAAGGTGACCCATGAAAGAGGCATTTGGCACAAGGAAATGGATCAAAATCAGTTCGGCCCAAGGGGCATATTTAGATGGCATCGTGAAGCCAGCAATATTTGATTGGGAGTAGTAATTGGTCTCCATGGTGGTGATGACTTTTAAAGCAAACACAACACCTACAACACAATCAGGAAAATTACACAAATTACACAAACTTCATTCTTGAAAAGGAAAAGAAAGAAAACTTCAAGAAAATGCTATTCGTACCAACCTGAGAAACCTATTGCACAAGTCTGTAAGTAATATGCATCATGGAGCACATTAGCACAAGCTAAACCAAGAGCTACATAAATAATGCTAGTCAGAGTGGTTATTAATGTGAGAAGTATTGCAAAATTTGAGCTTCCATATCGAGGCTCCAAAGAACGAGCTTTCGAGAGAAATGATATCATATTGTAATAAAGGTGCCGATCGTCCCCATGCTCCACAGCAGATAAAATGAGACGTTTCCAATCTTGTCTTCTCCAAACATTCTGCGCACTGATGCAAACATCCCATCGATCCCATGGCACTTGAATGAAGCCAAGATAAAGAAGGGTCTGTAGAGCAAAACTCATTGTTAAAAATTTACACATTTCTAAAAGGAAACATACTTCTTGAACTATAAAATAAACAAAAACATTTCAGGTACTTTACCTGGCCAATAATTGTACCAAGAGTCACGGGGGGTATAACACCAAACCCAGTGTTAAATAACTCAGATATCAATAGCAGCACTCCCAGCTCCAGACCTCTATTTCGATTATTCCTCATCGCACAATCAAACGCAATACACCGAAAGAGCAAACACGAGTTTAAAAGTAGAAGTGTGCCCAGAAACCTAAGAGAATGTGTGACAAGTTCCAAAAGGCTGATTCAGAGAAACGAAAATGATCTGACGTGTTTTTCTCGGGCTGGTCGTGGAAGATTGTTTGCTACGGCGTTTCTTATTGTTGTTTTCTTTTTCTAGAGAGCTGGATATAACGATAACGTTTCCATTCCAACACTATGGACACAGCCTATTCGCAGTCAGGTTCGCTTCGCATCACGGTCCATCCCTTTCCGAACTATGGAAAATAGCGCGGTACTTTATCTTAACTTAGCACGCTTATTTGGTCTTAATAGAGTGGAAGGAAAAGGAAATGTTGGCTCATTGAAAAGTACAAACGGATATGGATTATGAATTTTGAAATGTCTAACATTGTTTTCTTTCTGGAATAACAAAAGGAATCAAGTAGGAAAGGTTGGTCGACTTTCGAATATGATCGAGTTCGAGAGGCAAGGGGGGAGGTGGTCGGCACTGCGTCGGCACATAATCATTTGAAAAATACTTCAACCGTCAAATGGAGATCAGCTGAGCTCCGACTCGTCAGCTGTGGGCAGTTGAGACCAGTGGAGACAACCCCTGGCCACGAGATAGACTGGTTCCGTTTTCTTAGAAAGGGCAGGAAATTCAAAACTTAACTTAATCTCCACACCGGCACTACAACGACAGCAAAGCCAGACGCAGCTATTCATGAAAATACAAGTCATGCTGAGCATTTATCGACGTGTTTTCAAATCTGATTCAAATCCTTTTAAAACTGCTTGGCTGCTGAGAATAGTGAGGGGGATACTGACAGTGAAAACAAAATTGTTTTTTTTATTTATGTTGGTGCGTCAATGGTGACGTATTGGTCCCAGCAGCAGCAGCAGTCGCCATGACACAGAGCCAAAGTGTCAATATATGGAAGGTTACAACTTTGTCAATAAATGTGTGATTGGATGTAAACCTGTGCTCTACGGGCATTTCGAACAATTGGGAATAGTAGAGGCATGGTTCCAGCTCAGTAGTAATCCGTGGAACATTTTTATGAACGGGCCGAAATCTGACAGTTTGAGGTTATGTAGTTCAAAACTGTAGTACCACCATCACAGCACCATAGGACGGGAAATTTCCCTCTTCTGTCCCTCTGTTAGGTTGTCAGAGTGGAGACCTCTTGTTGTTGTTGTTGGGCTCGAAGCGTTTCTCGGTTTAGCTGGCCGTGACCGGGGGTTGAGTGGAGACTGGAGGATAAGCTGGAGCCAACAAGTGCGACATGTCTCGTCGCCTCGTGGAATCGAGGAGTTTCTTTGCCGACGCTGTCGGTTTTATCCGTTAGACTTCAAAGCACTTCAATGCAACCTCTGGGTACGACCGATCTACTTGCTTCGACTGTGTCGCGCCTTCTCCCAGGTTGGTGGTATGTTGCTTGCTCGACTACTGATCTTCAACTTCTTGTGCAGGCGCATGTTCAGGAACAGTGTCAATTGAAATCTACTTGGGAAGCGAACCATTACCATTTACGTGTAGCTGTTTCTGGTGGACAAATCGCCTGCCTTTGGTGAGTAATGCTTGCAATTATTCCATTTAGTTTTCCAAGTGTTCAGTAAAGTATGTAAATTTACCGCTTTAATATTTCAGGTGCTGGGTTTATCACTCGCCTGTCATGTTACATTATGGAGCTATATAGTGAATACTCTAAACCCCTTCATGGATTGGTATGTCTTTATTATTAAATTTTCATATCTATCTGTCCTGCTACCCTCTGCCTTTCATTTGTTACTAACATTCTTTGTAGTCACTATTTCATAATGCTGGAAAAGTCAGGATATTATTCTGATTCTGCTGTTCATCATTGCCTTCTCTTACAGGTGAATTCTGGTGTGCCATCCGTCCCAGCTGTATCTTTATAGCATTCTGATGGGAGACACTGCCATGTTGGCATGGGCCGTCTTCTCCACAGTGAGTTTAGTCCCAGTATTATGCTATTGCTTTTACCTTATCAGCTGAATTGATCTGTATGATAATTGCGTTCTCATCACTTCTGCAGGGCCCTATCTGGGTTACTGTCGCTGTTGTAACTTGGCAACATTGGTGAGTGAGCTAATCATGTACTTCCCTGCATCGCTCCAGTGGTTGAGGGGGATCAAGTCTCACAGTGGGGTGGACTGAGGACTTTTTTGAATATTGCTTTTACTGTCACCATGACATTCTCTTCTATTTGAAGTATTGGTAGGAATATTTAATTTGCTGACTATTGCTTTTTGCTCCATCTATCCTTTAATACAACATTATTAACATTTTGTGGTACACGCTTCATCTGTCCTTTGATACAACATTATTAACATTTTATGCGGTACACGTGAACACTTATTTCATATTTACCATTTAGCACATTTCCTCTAAAATGCCACTGCTTTTCCTGCAAATTTTTTTCTTTTACTTTATTTTAACTACTGCATACGAAATTACTTTTATCGTGCCTGAAATTCGTTTTATTACCGCGTCCGAAATTATTTTTATCACGCCCGAAATTCGTTTTATTACTGCGTGCACAACTTGCATCATTACCGCGCCGGAAATTATATAATTATTATTACCACTTGTTAAACCCTTATTTTGTTGATTTCTTACTGAAATTTAAGATGAAGTTAAATTATTAAAGAAAAGAACAGGTAAGGTGTATGGCATTTTGATTCCTATTTACAAACAGATCGCTCTTGTAATTCTGAGTTTCTTTTCTAGGCGTATTGGAATTAGTTCAACGTACCAGAACTTTTCAAGATCGAAAGCCATTCACCGGTGATGACTATGTACTGTTAACTCAAGTCAGAAGAATTTACAAAGAAGGCGGAAAGCTCAACTCATTCAACATTCAGGGTGTGAAGCAGATAGCCAAGGGAGGTAGGGGGGTGAGGATGGGGGCTTAGAGGAAGGAGGTGCGCGAGTTTCTGTGCTAGGTTCCCCGCCAATCCAATGCGACGATCAGCAGGGCCGATCCATCATGCCGACTTCAGGACTACGACTGTCTGCGGCGGCGAGTCTTCATTAAGGTCTATCCCATCAGTTCCTCTTATCTTCTCTTCGTTCGTATGTGCAGTTCCTTTAGCTTCAGATCCTTCTGTTGCCCCGGCAACTTCACGGGCTGATGGTGCTCGGGCAGCTTCAGCTCGGCGACCTAGGCTCGGACTCCAGCGACGGTGACGGCAACATTCGAACCGACTGACACGGGGTCGCCTGTCACCTGCGTGGAGCGGCGGCGCTAGGGCATATGGCGTTGCGGACTTCGCTAAATCCTAATCTCCATCATCCATTTAGGTATCTATTCTTATTTCCCTATCTTTGTTTCCATGGAGGGCTGAAGCGTAACATAGAGAAGCATTAAGACAGTCCAGGAACTCACCAAAACAGCATATAGTGTGAGATTATTGATCGAGAGCAGATGAATAGTTCAAAACTTTTGCCACTTTTTTATGTTCCTGGTTCTTGTTTTTCGTTATGCTCCAGTCCATTTTCTTGGTCTAATGGTCTGATTCTGCTATCAGGGTTTTGATGCTGATTCTCCCCGAGAGATTCCCTTGGCTCCAGTCATCAACTGTGGGTCTTTTGGATGTCATTAAAGATTTCTTCAAGGTGAGGTTCTTCCAGTAAGATTTAATATCGTTTCAATGCTCCATCAAAATCTGCTAAGATTGGTCTCTTTTATTTTTATAGTACAGGGCTGTATTTTGCTGTGCTGTCGTCATGCCGTCACAACCGAAGCAGATGCATCTTTAGAGGAAACAGAGCAGTAACTGAGGGGCAATCAACTCAGCATATTAATCTTCAAATTATGTGAATTTTCTTAAATTTTTGGAATTATCGCAATTTTTTTTTCAATTTATTTTGCTTTTCTGTCTCTTTCTAAATACTGAAGTGTACTAAAATTTAAGGGATTTTTTCCCCCTTGGCAGTATCTAAGAGCATTGTAATGTCTTGTGAAATTGTGTAAATTGTTATATTTTAAAACTTGGTACGTCTTCCCAATCATTGACTGGAACTGACGACTAACTCATCTGACTTCTCTTGTATTACTTTGGTTTGTTTCTGTGCTTGTGTGGATTCTGGTTATTGCTGGTTTGGTGGTTTTTGGACGTAAACATGGTGTTAGTATTCTGGTGCTTCTGCTTCTTAAGTTTGATTTGGGCTCGTGTGTGTGCCAGTGCCAAACCTTCCTGAAAGGAAGGCGAAGAAAACTGCAGAGTTAAGTTTATTAATGTTTCTGTGGTTTGTGAGCATGTGACGAGGGACACAGAACTGCTACCAATTTATTTGCATGTGGCACAACAACTGTATTCAGGGTGGTACGAAGAGTTATAGAATGGCTTCTCACCACTATGCCTGAGCATATAATTTGGCTAAGGGGGGTCAAAATTCAGGAAACGTCTGAAGCATTTGCTCAGAGCCGCTATAAGAAACTGTATCGGTGCTATCGACTGCTCTCACATTTTTATTGAAAAACCTGTGAACTATGGCAGGGTTTATTGATGCCGCAAAGAAAGGTACTCTATTATTCTACAGGCTGTTGTAGATGTTGACATGTTTTTCACAAATGTTACCTGCAGTGATCCTGGTTCTTATCATGACTCACGTGTCTAACGAAGATCTGAAGTGTTCACTGTAGCAGAAAATCGCCTTGAGGACCTGTTCCGAGACCTGTTCCCTAATGGAGCATTCCTTTTGGGGGACAAAGGATATGTTGGTGTGGGCCAAAAAGGGATAGTTGCTCCAGTCAAGGACTATGGTAATCTTACAGCAGAGCACTTATCTCATGTTGTTGAACAAGGTATTGGTGGATGAAAGTCTCGTTTTAGATACTTGAGGGGAATCATGAGACTTAAGGACATTCGGTTAGCTATGATACTAGTCGTAGCCAGAGCCGTACATATGTACGGCTCTGGTCGTAGCTTGCTGTGTTTTGCACAATGTGTGTATCACAAGTTGGGACATAGTAGATGAAAAAATTTAAGCTGAGGGAGGAAATGACGATGATGGTGACAATAACGAAAGTATGAGTGGTGACGAACACCTTGACGAATACATAGTCTTCAGACAACTCTCATAATAAAATAGGGAGAAAGAAAGAAATGTTTCCCGAACATGGCGGCTGCATGAGAAGAAACCGATCAGAAATATGACAACACTGTCTGCTGAGCAGACGAAAGAGCATTAACGGCGGCCATGTTTGGGAAAAATGTCCTCTACTGTATTCTCTTTTCCGTTAACTCAACTCGTCTATGCACACGAATGAAGTACTTGTAGCTGGCTAAGTTGCATTTAATAACTGCCAGTTACCTTTCACAACAATTGTGCTATATGTGTAACTTGCAAATAAAATGAGGTCTCAGATTTTTGAAAATTGGTACTTTATTTTATTGATGAATTTTAGTAGTAAAAACTTATTAAACCATCTATCTATTTATTTTCTTCTCTGTGACATTGCATGACAACATTTGTGAAACTGATCATAAGTTCAAATTGGCAAATACATAAATAAATAAATAAATAAATAGAAATTCACAGCCGTCATCAGATGGGCTGAACGAGCCGAACCGGCAAAACACTAGAAGCACTAGAACCGAGAAGTGTTCTGAGCGCTGAATCTCTCATACTCATCTAAACCGAGTAGCATTTCTATGTATGTTCTTGGGTCTGGTAAAGTGGCGTCTGCCAGTGTTTTTGTTGTTGCGGTGGTAGCAGTGGAATCGCCGCCGGCCGGGGAGAGCGGGCAGAGTATACTGGTGCCGAGACCTCATTCGGCCAGCAGCGAGATTATCTTGTAGTTTGTTTGATTTACGGATCGTACGGGGATATCTTTCATTGCCATTTTTACTGTTGATTCCTAATTTTTGAGGCTCTGTTCGCTGCCTGCGGGCAGAAGCCGGTAAGTCGCTTAGGCAATTGAGTCCATATATGGTCAAGGAGGAGAGGGAGGAGGGGGGGATTGTTTTTGTTGTCCTGTGCAGAGCAGCCGCTCTCGCCCGCACTGACCGCTGACAACAAGATCCGCGTCAAGTTCAAGGACCTTTTGTCCGCCGCGCCCCCGGCATGTCCTAATTTACTGAGCACGCTCCTCGCTCCCCTTAGTTCCACTGCGCTGGTCGAGTCTGTTCCATTCCACCCAACGTCCTCAAGTATGTACTTTCCTGCCGCCGGTCCCCACCGACTTGTTGCCGTTTAGTCGGCGTCCATCGCTATCAGCCCAGCTTGCGAAACCCTTGTTTGATATTTGATTTTTTCAATAGCATTATTTTTTTAAAAAAATTCCTTCCAACACTGAATTAGCCGTTTGGATAACTCCAACCCTGTAAATGGACTTTGGATCATATAGTGGCTTCCCCACTAAACTGAATCTGTGATAAGTGTACAACAAACATACAAGTGACCTGTGATAAGGTGATATGAGTGGTAGACTCAAGTATCTGCTGATGTGCCTAAAAGATTCACCTTATCAACTTGAGTTGTGGGGCTGCTGCAGACTTGCTGATATCATACATTTTCTATACTAAATGAAGGGACTTCACCCAACTCCATATATGTAGTTTTGTTTTGTATTTTATCATAATTAATATTTTATTTTTTGTTATTTTACTTTTTAGGCCTTGCAAAAATGCCAGGTCTTGTGCTCCTTGTTGTGCGGGCTTCTCCGAAGACTGCATGGAGTCTGAGCATTAATGCGCAACGAGATCTTTGCACAAGCTTGAAACGATTTCAAAGAGCTGCCCCTGCAGTATCCTCTCCTGGACCAAAAGCTGTTCCAGAAATTCAGGGAATCCCTTATTCCAAGTTGGCTATTGGTGTTCCCAAAGAGATCTGGTCCAATGAACGCAGGTAAAAATGCAGGTGTTCATCTTCTTCATTGCTTTAATTTCTTTGCTTATTTTTAGTGATAATGCTCCTTCATATTTTCATCCTTTCTAAGATTAAATTAGTGGCTGTGACATGAAGATAGCTAAAATAACCTTTATATTTTTTCAGAGTGGCTGTAACCCCAGCTGTTGCTGCTGCTTTGATTAAAAAAGGTTTTGCTGTAAATGTAGAGGATAGTGCAGGAATAGGTGCCAAGTTTAGAAATGAAGATTATGCATCTGTTGGAGCTAATATTGTTGATAGAACTAAGGCTTTTGGTTCAGGTATTAAATAGATTTAGTCAATTTTTTGTTCTTTTTCCTAGATGATTTGTCTATAGTAAGCTACCTTCTTTGTTTTAGATATTATTCTCAAAGTGCGTCCCCCTCAGGAATCAGAACTTTCAGTCTTCAGAGAAGGTTCCACTCTTATATCATTCCTCTACCCAGCACAAAATAAGTCACTTGTTGACCATTTGTCAAAAAGGAAAATTAATGCATTCGGTATGGGTTTGCCATCCTTGCTGCTTTACATGCATGTTTTCAAAATTGCAATTCCTTTATTTCTGCAACCCTTTATTTCTTTCCCCCCCTCCTAGCAATGGATTGCATTCCTCGCATATCAAGAGCCCAGGTTTTTGATGCTTTGAGTTCAATGGCAAATGTTGCGGGTTACAGAGCCGTTGTAGAAGCTGCGAATCACTTCCCAAGGTTTTTTGCAGGTGAAAACAATTTTTTATCCTCTTTATTTATGTCCTGTGATTTGCTTACATCATGAGTCTCATGGTTATTCACACTCAACCATTTATTATAATGTACTCCCGTATGTCTTATTGTATGCAGGTCAGATAACTGCTGCAGGAAAAGTACCTCCAGCTAAAGTACTTGTGATAGGTGGTGGTGTTGCTGGACTGGCAGCTATAGGACAAGCTAAAAATATGGGAGCTATCGTGAGAGGCTTTGACACTCGATCAGCCGTAAAAGAACAAGTAGAATCATTGGGTGCTGAATTCCTGGAAATAAATATCAAGGTTATACAAAAGAAACTTGTGATAGCTGTCTTAAATATCTTAATATTATGGCTAAATTGAGATATATGCTTGTAAAAATTTTCCAGGAAGAAGGAGCAACTGCAGGTGGATACAGTAAAGAAATGTCCAAGGAATTTATTGAGGCTGAAATGGCATTATTTGCAAAGCAAGCTAAAGAGGTTGATGTGATTATAACAACAGCTCTCATTCCTGGCCGTCCTGCTCCAAAGCTCATTTTGAAAGTAAGATTTCATCAATATGGAGCCTATTGTACATTCATTCCCGTAAGTCTGTAATTTATCTGTTTTCTTCTTTTCCTATCTAGGAACATGTAGACACAATGAAGCCAGGGAGTGTTATTGTTGATCTGGCAGCCGAAACAGGTGGAAATGTTGAAACAACTCGTCCAGGAGAAGTGTACACTTACAATGATGTAGTGCACATTGGTTTGACAGATTTATCATCTCGTTTACCAACACAGAGCTCCACTCTTTACGCCAACAATATATCCAAATTCCTCCTTTCAATTGGTATATATGTGACTTTTTTGATATCTTCTATCGTTGTGCACATATGAGAAAATATATTTGAATTTGTTTCAGGTCAAAAGGACAATTTCCAGATTAACTTAGAAGATGAAGTTGTGCGTGGGAGCATTGTATTGCACGATGGAAAGCTTCTATGGCCTGCGCCGGCAAAGCCAGCACCTCCACCTCCCCCACCACAAGTTTCTCAATCTAAAGTTGAAGCTGCCAAAGCAATTGAGCCAGATTATTTTATGGAGACTTTAAAAGATGCTGCTAAGTACAGTGCAGGTAAAACTCTTATTACTATGGTTTAGCATCCCAAAAGTACAAAAGTATATAAGTGTGACACAAAATGGCTGTTTGATTTGTTTAATTAGGTTTAGGAGGGCTAGTTGCTCTTGGTATAGCCTCTCCTAATGCAGCCTTTTCAACCATGACAACTACTCTTGCCCTCTCCGGCATTGTGGGATATCACACCGTGTGGGGTGTAACACCTGCTCTGCACTCTCCTTTAATGTCAGTCACCAATGCTATATCTGGGATAACAGCTGTTGGTGGCCTTCTTCTTATGGGTGGAGGCTACTATCCCACAAATTCAGTAGAGGTAATAACAATAAATTTAAGGCTGTGAAAAAACTTGATAATTTATATAATTTCCTTTAGTATCTCTCAAGCATCTCATTTTGAGAACATATAAGAATAATTGTTTCTTCTTTGACCATTTATTTTCAGGCTCTTGCAGCATCTGCTGCTTTTATCTCATTCATCAATGTTTATGGAGGATTTATTGTTACAAAGCGTATGCTTGATATGTTTAAAAGGTAAATCTCCCCCTTTTGATGCTTTGTTCTGTAAAACTAAGAAGTGTTAAAACATTATTATTAGTACTGCTGTTTCAGTGTAGAACTTACCTATTTCAAAACACAACACAATTTTTAACAAAGATGAATTGAAGAAAATTGATGTTTTGTTGATGTTATCACATTTTACAGACCAAGTGACCCTCCTGAACACAACTACTTATACGCCCTTCCTGCGGCTGCTTTCCTTGGTGCGTATGGGTATGGTGTGTCATGTGGAGCTGCTGAAATCCATCAAATGGCCTCATTAGCATCATCTTTATGTTGTGTTGGTGCCTTGGCTGGATTAAGCTCACAGCACACTTCAAGATTGGGAAATAACTTGGGCATGGTAATTCATATGCTTTTATTTCTTACTTTAGTTAAGACTAGCTTCACTTGTGATCGTTTGCACTCAACTTTTATTATTAATGTATCTTTAATGCAGATAGGAGTAACTGGAGGCATAGCCTCAACATTGGGCTACATGGCACCTAGCCATGAGGTGTTGGCGCAGATGGCTGCCTGTATGGCTATTGGTGGGGGAGCTGGCACGGCAATTGCCAAAAAAATAGAAATAACAGATTTGCCACAGCTTGTGGCAGCTTTTCACAGGTAAGTCTATTGTACTGCTATTTCATCAGGAACCATGGGCAGTTTTAACCATTTTCTGTCTTTTTTTCTCAGCCTTGTTGGACTTGCTGCTATGTTAACTTGTGGAGCAACATATCTTCATGATTTTCCTACTCTTGCCACTGATCCTGCAGCAAATGTTATCAAAACTGCTCTTTTCCTAGGAACATTTATTGGTGGTGTAACTTTTAGGTACATACTATGGACTGATAAAGTATCAACTACGGCTTTATGATGTTGAATGAAACTTAACTCATTCTGTTATGTATTTCCAGTGGTTCTTTGGTAGCATATGGCAAACTGCAGGGACTTCTCTCCTCCTCTCCTATGTTGCTGCCAGGCCGCCATGCCATCAATCTAAGTTTACTTGCTGCAAATGCAGCTGCTATGGGGTACTTCTTTTATGATCCATCCATGACTGCCGGTCTTGCCATGCTGGGTGCCACTGGTGCACTCTCTTCAACTATGGGTGTCACTCTCACATCAGCTATTGGAGGTAATATAATATTATTAAATACATACACACACCAAAGAAATACAAGTGACTGACATTTTGTAAATTTTTTCACTCATTTCTTTATTTGTATTGCTTTTTAATGTTTCTCTAAATCAAAGGTGCTGACATGCCAGTTGTGATCACTGTGTTAAATAGCTACTCTGGATGGGCTTTATGTGCTGAGGGATTCATGTTGAACAATGATCTTATGACAATTGTTGGAGCTCTTATTGGTTCTTCTGGTGCTATTCTGTCTTACATCATGTGTAAGGTGAGCCCTCATCTTTTGTTTTCATATTTCTGACAAATTTTAGTTTATCCTCCTGATTATTAATTTGTGATCCTGATGTTCAGGCTATGAATCGATCTCTCCCAAATGTCATTCTGGGAGGATATGGTACATCTTCTACTGGTGGAGGAAAGCCAATGGAAATTACTGGAACACATACAGAAGTTTTTGTCGACAACGTTGCTGAAATGATATCTAATGCAAAAAATATTATAATAACTCCAGGTTTGTTTTCTTTGACCGTAAATGCCAAAATTTCTTCCAATGATTTATGTTTTGAGTTTTATTTGGATTTTCTTTCTCAGGATATGGTCTTTGTGTTGCAAAAGCCCAGTACCCTCTAGCTGAAATGGTTTCGATTCTTAAGAGCAAAGGCAAAAAAGTAAGATTCGGCATCCATCCCGTTGCAGGTAGGTATCGTTTGGAAACTTACTTAGTATCAGCTGCTATTACTTGTTTTGTTTCACTTTTGCAAATGACTGGCTAGTTTTGGGTCTTGCAGTATTAGACAAATAGAAAGTAGCTTCTTCTTGGTCCAACATGTTGAAATTTTGTTTTTCCGTAACAGGACGTATGCCCGGTCAGTTGAATGTTTTATTGGCAGAGGCTGGTGTCTCATATGATGATGTTCTAGAAATGGAAGAAATTAATGACGATTTTAGTGAGACTGATCTGGTGTTAGTAATTGGAGCAAATGACACAGTGAACAGTGCTGCTGAGGATGACCCTAACTCAATCATTGCCGGTATGCCTGTACTGCGAGTGTGGAATGCAGAGCAGGTAAGTACTGATAAATACTTGTTGCTACTTCTCCTGGGTTACAGATCATTCACGTGTCTCTCTTACTGCAGGTTGTTGTCATGAAAAGATCTCTTGGGGTTGGTTATGCAGCCGTGGACAACCCCATTTTCTACAAACCTAATACATCCATGCTTCTTGGTGATGCAAAGAAAACATGTGATGCTCTTCTTGGAAAGGTCAAAGAATTATATGCCAATTAAAATTGCTATTTATCATTTAATATGAAGAAAGCTTTTTTGCTTAACTTCTCTTGCCTACTTGTCATCTGCATGATAATTCTGTCATTGAGTCCTCAAGATATCACAAACTCGACTGAGCTGGTGCCATTTTAACTGATATTAAATGCTTTAGGTTAATTTTTGTCCTTTGTGTTTTTATCACTCTTGACATAGATTCCTATGTTTTCTTCAATGTTTGTGTGTTGTCATTGATCTTTACAAGATTTCCTGTCCACTTGTTGTCTATACCTTGCTTTTGATTTATGAACTGCTAAGGTTTAAATTGCTAGAAAGTAATTTCCTGTGTGTTCTTTCTAATGAATTTTATTTTTGGTCTTCTTTATACTGTTTTGATTTGAAATATTGAAATATTTTCATCTCCTTTGAAAACTATTTGTACCTCCTTTTTTTGCTGAACTTTCATTCTGCCCAACATCACTTGATGTTTTTGTACCTCCTCTGCATTATTCTCTAGTGTAGATATTGAAATACCTACCTTTAAAGCATTCCCATAGAGAAAATTGTGTGTATAAAGGTTGTTTTTGTTTCTGGTTCAGTGATATGAATATTTTAATCATTTTTCATATTTTTTAATTATTATTTCTTTTTTTTAAAAGGCAGAAAGCGATGTTGAAGCCGTTCCCCATTTAGAAACTTCAGTCATTTCATTTACATTGATGTTCAATGGTAGGAAATATACTGTCATTCTGATATTTTTTATGAGTGATCTGTGATAATTTTCTGTGTTGCTATCCCTATGGAAAGAAAAGAAGACATGACTGAATTTTTCTCCTCAGCTGTATGCTGACCTTCCTGTCAGGTTTAAGATTATTGTCTTCTTCCTACAGCAGCTTCACATCCAAGGGGTCTTGTTCTCATGCTCAATGTCATAACTTGTTTACATTCCCGCAAGCTGCCGATTTTATGTTTCTTTGAAGCTTTTTGCTTCATTTGTCATGGTTGTAAGCATGTTTACCATGATCAGTTGTAACTTCGACTTCAATCAATAAATTATATTGAACCTTATAAATTTCTTTCATTGCCTATTTGCAAATTACATGGTATGGTCTGTGGCTTGATTTCAATGAAGGCAGCTGGTGATAGGGTAGGAAACAATATCAAGTTCATGCTTCAATTAGTTTTGAAGTTAGCGGAAGGGCGAAGATGTTGCTTATCAAATCAAAATTAAAAATATGTTTTTGTGTGTACCTAGATGTTTTACAGAGAAACAGACAAATGAATTTAAATCTAGGATTTTAAAAATTTTATGTATATGGAAGGGGTTGATAATAAGATACACCTTTATCACAGCTATGTACAATATATTACAATGTAAAATAGTATCACAAACCAGTTGTTAACATGGGCTTACATCGGCTTACGTGCACACCACAGATTTCTTCAGCCTCAGTACATACAAAATATGAACTGGTATTGCTCAAAATCTAGTAGGGGCTAATTAATTAAACTTCATTATATACATTACTTACCCACAGAAAGGGTGAACAGTTGGCACTGTTCAAAGACAGCACAAGACAATGGCCTGACATGTCATAACATTCACAATCACCAGTATTGTGTTTCTTCTTCTGTTGTTTTTTTTTCATAACTGTTGTAAAAACAACCAGATTTTAGCCCAGTTTTAAATCTGCCACAATAAATCTGACCCCACATTTAAGATTTCTCTAATATGCTCTCTGAGCTGAACTCTGATGATGTCTGAATAGTTCATTTTGAGCATACTCTACTGCTTTCATGACTAGTCCACTTTCATATCTAGATGGTTTTTCTGGTAGAAATTCATTTTCTAGGATTGTCATTGCTCCTGATATCACAGATGAGTTTTGTTGTGGGTTAGCTACAATTGACTGACTTCCTTTCTGGGCTGCATTTCCTGGAGATGAATTAGAAGTACTTTGTTCTTGAACACCTTTAGGAGGCCCTGTTACAAGGGGTGTCGGAGGAAGAATAAGAGGTGGGACAGGAGGCGGTGGCTGTGGATCATTTTCCTTCTTCTTTCGTGGCAAAAAGGGATGTCTTTTTTCCAACTCAGATACTGATTGAAGCAGTTCTCGAATCTGAGAGTCTTGCCGCTCAACCTACAATGGAATTGGTGAATCACAACATAGTAAGAGAGAGAAGATAATACAGGATATTTTATGGTTACTTCTTACTGTGAAGTACATCTGTTGAATAGTGTAATTTAACTGACTAAGTTCCTCCTGCCGAGCCTTTTCTTTGGCCAATTCTTTTTGAGACTGCAAGGCAAATAAAAAAATAAAAAATGCATTCTACAAAATTATTACTTAAAAAGTTAAAATATTATTTTTTAAAAAACAAGATTACCTGTCTTGCATATTCAAAATAGAGGATTCCAGCTGCTATTGTAAACACAATAGTTTCTCCGAGCATATTTGCACCTAGTTCAATAGCCATTGCCTCATTGAGCTGTGGTACATTGACCGGCTTACCTAGATTCATTACCCACATTTTCGTTTTAATTTCACACCAATTATAAACTGTGAAAAAGAAAACAGGGAAACTCGTATCAGCACAATAACGACATTAATGATAAACCAATATAATTTAAATAGAATTTCACATGTAATTTTCATCATGAGGTGTAGAGGGATTTCAGCTTCCCTTTAAAAGTAAGAAAATAAATAAGCCCAAACTACTGGTGGAATTAATGGAGGGTCGTGCGAATATTTTTAAGAAAATGTTGTCACGGCTTGTCATCAAATGAAAAAGTTGCCACAAAGAAGAAATGTGAGCAGGTTACAACATAACCTAATCACTTACATTGTGCTGGAGGCATACAAATATATGTTCTGAAGAAATAATTGTTCTTTGCTCTCTGCTTCGCGAAATTGGCAATGGGTTTGCTCAACTGCTTTAGAAGAAGTGCCCCGAGTTTCACGACGGGGAAAGCTCCAACAACCATTTTTAGAGATTTTTGCTGGTTTCAGGGGAAAAGGGAAAACAAACTGTTGTCGTCAAAAGTGGTGCACATTCATATTCACTTTTAGCTATGAGCGACGGACGCGGGAAGTCAAACCGTCAAACCCGTTGAACCTTCACGTGTTCTTCCACATTCCTTTTTTTTGTGAGAATCCCCCTCCCCCGGCTTCCGGAAAAAAAAAAAATAGAAAACAACGAGGTGAATGAGAGAGAGACGTTCTTTCGAGGTGAATGAGGTTTTGGTGGCGCTCGTCAGCCGGCATCAGCCGGGACGTAGGCAACCCTTCCGGCCGGCGGGGCGGGGGCGGGCGGCGGCAGAGCCTCCGTCCCATAAACACAGGCCTCCTCAACTGCCTGAATGGTAGGCAAATTCGGCAAATTGTGCTACAAAACCCCCTTATGTAGGCAACCTGCAGGGCACCCCCCCCCCCCCCTGTCGGTTGAACCTTAATACGCCCCTGCTATAACCAGTCTACAGTGGGTGAGGGTGGTGGTGGAAGAACGTTTCATAGGAGCTCCGTGATACTCCCTCACCTGTACATAGGGTGCCTCACTTACCCCGTCTTTGGTGTAAGTATGCAACCCCGCCGCTAAGCGAGTGTAAGAGGTGAGGAGGGGAGCGGCCCGTCACGCACGCTCCCCACCCCGACTCGCCCTCCCTCAGCTGAAATAGGATGGGCTCTGTTTGTGTCCTCAAAGTTGTGGCGGCAACCGGCGCAGCCACAGACAGCCTTTTCCGAACCAACTATAGAGGATACTTCTTGGCATAAAATGAACTGCGTTCAACCCCCGAACCGGACTCACTCTGGCGGGATGCCTGCGACACACAGCAGGGGCATTATCCACGCGACATCCAGCGGGCTGCCTCCTACCTCTAGGGGAGGGGATTGATCGCGGCCAGTTGTGGCTGGGTGCGCGTGGTGGGTCGGCGGGGACCCCGCCATGCGGTGTGTGGATAGTGCCACTGTGTGTCGCACACATCCCGCAGGTGTGTGTCTGGTTGGGGAATTGAACGCGGTTCACTTTATGCCAAGAAGTATTCTCTACAGTTGGTTCGGAATAAGCTGTCTATGGCTACGCCTCTTGTGCCCACAACGTAGTGGCTTCAAACAGGGGCGTACTACTCAAAAGGGACAAGAGACAGAATATTTCGAAAACGAGCAATCTTTGAATCGCCCTGTTTCCGGAAATGTGTGGATCGACTTGTTTGCGATTCATTTCCGCTCAGGTACAAGGGTTTTTACGCCACGCATCCGAACCCGCCCGACGTGCGCATGCGCGCGGCGCGGTAACTTTACAGACCTCTATTATCCTTGACATTCATTTCACCGCGCTGCGGCACGCGCCGCGCCAGAGGTGCGCGCTGCGCGGCGGAACTAAGCACAGGTGACAGGTGTACACACCTTCCACGCCCGCCCCGCCCCGCCCCGCCCCACCCCGTCTTCCTGTTTCAACAAAAGTTTCGGTCGACTCGTTCGCATCCTTATTTAATTTCAGCTCAGATACGGGTCCTTCCGCATGTAAACACGTACGCACGTGCTGCGCCGCCCTAACATGACATACCTCGGGCTGGGCCGGACCACGGGGAGCTGCGCCTATAGCTGCGCCCTGCTCCGCTGCGGGCCGATTCCGAACTGCGTTTAGTAGTGTCCTCTCTCTCACCCCTCGTGGACGAGCCCCGCGCCCCACGAGTGCGACAAGGGCAGATGGACGGGATCACGCTGCGCTGCTCTGCGAGCCGCTAGTTCGCCAGGCCCGCCGCGGGCTGTGGCTGTGGTGATAAGAAAGAGGGCTTGGCTCGGCCGGGGCCTGCGGCTGTTCGGGTGTCAGGGCAGTGCAGGGCGAGCTGGGCAGAAGTGCCGGCACGGCTGGCTGTGACAGACCAGACCGCGAGAGCGACAGCGACAGCGACGGCCCACCCGCGGGCGCACACGGTAGAGCCACCCGACGGCAACCCAGCCCGACCCTCAGACCGACCACCATGCCGGGGAAGGTGAGCCCAGGGTGCCTAGCCCTTCTCCCCCGACCCTTAAGCCCACGACCATGACGGGGAAGGTGAGCTAAGCAAGTTGCCTAGCCCTACTCCCCCGACCCTCAAGCCCACGACCATGACGGGGAAGGTGAGCCCAGGGTGCCCAAGCCCCAAGCCATCCCGCGACCTTGTAAGGGTACAAGGGCCTTCTCTCCAACAACCGCCTGGGTGAAAATTACTGTATAATCGAATTCTTAACGATGACTGATTCGTGGAGAGGGGTCGGCCCGCGAGGGCGTGACCGCGGCGGTGACATACTTTTTAGAGGGGTGCGATGGCGATGCTATTTGTCTAGAACCACTCGTGTTTATCGCGCAGCGCACTGCTTACATACTTTTGCACTTTACTTGGGACGACAAGCGAGATAATAGTCAGCGATGGGGAGCGTCGATAACAGCAGATCAACTTGACTTCCTCAGTGTACACAAATTACTTTTGATATGCAAGCAAGTCGCTTCTCAGACTTCTCTGGCAAGCGATATCGAATCTAAACTTTGGTGTGGATTGTATGACACTTTGCGCATCAGTTTGGCAGGGAGCGGACTGCGGCGGTGTGGCGGGGAGGGCGGGCGAGCCGGTGCCGGTGTGTGAGTGAGAGAGAGAGGAACTCACGTTGTTTGTCCTGCTTCGCGAGGCGACGGACGAGAGTCCTTAGGGGCGCTGCCGTCTTGAATTAGCGCCAGAGAACCCTCCTTTCTTCCTATAGCCCCTTCGCCCCCGCCCGCACCCGCCCGCACCCGCCCGCACCCGCCCGCACCCGCCCGCACCCGCCCGCACCCGCCCGCACCCGCCCGCACCCGCCCGCACCCGCCTCAAGGCCTGCTCTTTCAATTTGAGCTCCCTCGCCACGGTGTCTCCGCGACACAAACAAGTGGCACCCCCTCCCTCGCGCCCCCACCTCCTAGAGCTCAGACACAGCACTCGCTGTTTAACTTCATTTGTGGCGTCTCGCGGCATAAACGTGAAGAAATTAAGCGTTACTCAGTTTCCCTGCAGTCGGCTGTCCATCGCAAAGTACTCGGGAGCCTGGTCGATGCCATCCCATCAGCGTTGACGCTGGGCGGGCGGGAGGGAGCAGGGAGCGCTTTGGCGGCTTGGAATCATAAAAGAGGGCGGGGCGCGGCGCGGCGCCTGCCCGGCTCAAGCGCTCAAGCGCCGCCGTGCCGCGGCCGCAGGCTGCACCTTTTGTCGTCAGAAACACCGACACCGACGCGATCCCGAGTGGTACCAGTGGTACGTGCTGCAGCATGCGCGCTCGCTCGCGGAGCGGACCACACCCACGTGAACAGGTGCGGACTGGATAGGATCGGATCGGACGGACACTCCCGCGGGGGGGGGGGGGGGGGGGGGGCTAGGCGCACAGGGTAGGGTCGGGAGGAGCGGAAGGCGGTGTCGCGTTTCCGCCTGGCCATCATTTTGTGTGTCCGTTTTCCTGCTTGATGATGTCATGGGGACGCCGCTCATCGGCTACGCGACAACTGGGAAAGGGAATGTTGGCATAAGTTCGTTACCAGAACATTTCCCGCAGCAAACCAAGCGCCTCCTCGCCCTGACATAGTATGTCGCCTAGACTAAACGGGCGTGGGTCAAGGGTCGACTGGAAAAGAGGGGAGGGAGCCGCACTTCAAGTTGCTAGTTGACAGGGCTTTTGACTTCATTCCAGGCGGGGCTCTCTAAAGCCTACAGGGTGGGGTTTGGGGGGGGGGGGATCTCCCCATCCCAGCCCTGCCCTGAGTTAGCACATGAAGAAAAGTTTGGCCTCGTCATTCTATACACGCCAAAAAAAAAAAAAAAATATCGCGCAGCTGAAATTAGATGTGAAAAATTAGCACCAAGGCTTAAAACAACGGAAAAACAAATAGTAGGAGGGCTTAAAAATTAGTTGTGCCTATCCAGCCAAAAATTTAGTACACCTATTTTTTTCTTTTTTCTTAGAGGTGAATTATATTTTTTGCGTGTTGTGGGAAACACAGGGCGGACTGATCCCCACTGTTTTCCCCACGCTCTGAATACTTCGGCTTTTAGCACTCCATCTTATTTGCCGATAAAGATAACGCAGTGCTTAGAGGCCCCCTCGGCCCCCTCCCCGCAGCCTGCAACGCCCTGGACTCCTCGTCGGCTGCCTCTGTCCTCCCGGATGCGCAGGCTGGTTACCCGCCGCAGGGCAGGGGCGTGCATGCATGGACAGACGTTGTTGGCAGGTGCTGGTGCGGTGGGCGGCTCAAGCAGTGCGAGCGCTGGACCTGACGGCCAGGGCGGCGCCGGCGCCGGCGCTCCGGCCCGCCGTGATGCTGCCCCCGCGGCCGCGCCTCGCACCCTACGCCCGCGGACACGCCGCCCTGCTCCACTCCAACGTAAGCAGCAAGCAGCCCGCCCGCGGGGGCCCCGCGCCGCGGCCCAGGAGCGGCCCGGGCAGGCAGCATAGGCTGATTCCGAAGATCGCTTTCATACCTCTGTCCTCGTCGCACTCATGGAGCACTACCATAGGGCAGCGCTGTAGGTGCAACAAGGACGGGGAGATGAGAGCTATCTTCGTAATCAGACGGCAGGCAGCCGCTTATGACTCGGCACCATGGCCCGCGCGGTGGTGTGCCGCGGGCGCCTCGCGCCTGATCCTGATAGTGGTCTTCCCTCCGCCCCTCCCTCCCCGCCTCCACCATGATCCCCCTCGGCCCGGCAGTCCGGTAGTATGGCGCTTGCTCTCATATCGCATGGCAGGTGGCAGGGTGATTTTCCTCCCCCCTCCGCTCCGAACTTCTTCGCACTGAGTGCCCGCGCCCGTGCCCAACACTGACGGGCAACATTGGCCGCTCCGGGCCCGGGCCGGCACGCGGCCTGGCTGGGCGGCGGGGCGGGGCGGGGCGGGGCGGGGCGGGGCGGGGCGGGGCGGGGCGCGGCGTGGCGCCCGCCAGGTTCGTTGCTCTCCGTGAAAGGCGGCGCCGGCTGCGGCGCAAAGCATAGAGCCGCCTCATTGGCGAGGCGGCGGTGGCGGCCTTAGGTCTAAGGTCTATCACACTCTGTACATCGTGGTCTATAAAGTTAGCGCGGCGCGCGCCCCCGGCGCAGCTGTCTCGATGGAACTTAGCGCAGGTGTGACAGGTGCCCGCACCCTCCCCGCCCCTTGCGCTGCCGAGGTGTTCCCGCAAGTCTAAGAGCTGGAGGCAAGAGCCGAGTAGCTCGGCTCGGCTCGGCTCGGCTCGAGCCTTGTCCATCTATTTTCACGATCTCCGGCCGCGCTGCCGCAGCAGCTTCAGGGAGATGGGAGGTGGCACGCGCCTGCTGTGCGTTCCATCGGCTCATTGGCGCCGGCGCTTGCTGGTGTCTTCTAGCGCTAGTGAAGGCCGCCCGACTTATTAAGCGCTCGTGAATGGATTACTGTAAACCGCATGCATTAGACTGCATAATGCAATCGCGCACCGTCTGTCAGGTGTATGACGTTTTCGAAACGAGTCGGATGAAGTCAGCGCACTACTTGATAACCTGCGACGCATTACATACTGCGCATATGCACGAGAGCAGTGGGCCCGGTATAGCCCGCGCCCCGCCCCGCCCCGCCCCGCCCCGCCCCGCCCCGCCCCGCCCCGCCCCGCCCCGCCGCGCGGCCGGACACGAGAGGCCAGGCCCGAGCCACATTCTTTACCTATTGTCCAGTACGCGAGCCGCTCCAGTCACCTCGCTGCTGGACTTGACGGACTCGTGTTTGTTAACTCATTTGGCCGCCGGACATACATTTCGTCCGCTGAAAGTCGGATTACAAAAGAGGGCGTGGGGCGTGGGGCGGGGCGCCGGGCTGACAGGACGCAGCCGCGCGGCCGCGCTGTGATGACAAGGCAGTCCGGCGCGAAGAGGGTCTGGCCTGGCCTGGCCTGGTCTCACATGGCGGCCGGTGCCTCCAGCTCCAGCTCCAGGGCCGAACAGGTGCTGCAGGGGTTGTGCGTGCGCCCGCCCGACCTTCCTTCAGGGTGGCCACTCTTCTGGAATCCCTGGAAAGTCAGGGGAAGTCAGGGAAAACAGAAATATTGTCTGGAAAATCGCGAAAAGCCGCCATAACTGCATCGTTTTTTGAATCCAGCTTAGACTTAGATTACTAGCCGACAAACAGAAAGAAAAAGATGCAATTGATTAAAAGCTGGGTAAATTAAGGGGTACCTTAAACAACCTGTAAAATTGTTTTTATTGTTTTTAACTAATTTGACTAAAGATAAATATATTTTTTTCCTATTTACATTTACTGTTTTTATACCCTTGAATACTTAAATCCACATGTTTTGAACCTCGATTGTCCGCGAAAACCGTCCAAACCGCCTGGAGAATCAGAATTTTTGTCTGGAATAGCTGGAAAAGTCAGGGAAAATCGCTTCTGAGAATGAGAAAGAGTGGCCACACTGTCCTTGATACATACGGTGCTTTTGAGGGAGGCTGGAGAACCCAAATATTTGCCATTTTATTTAAACCTGTTCGGTGTAAGGCGGTGGTGGCCCGTGGCACGTGGCCGTGCGACCCGCTGGAGCACGCTGGAGTGACCTGTTCGTGTTCGGTGAGCCGCCCGCTCGCTCCAGCTGGTCTCGACCCTCCGGCCTCTGACCCCGTTCCCGCTCACTAAAACGATAAGCGGCGGCAGTGCCAGCCGATCCCATCCAGACTCCTGCGCAGATAAGCAACCTGACCGCGCTCAATGTGACCGTTCGATCTTACTGATGTGATGACTCGAGTCACTGCGGAGGGAAGTTCTGGCAAGGGAGCGTGCTGGAGTCAGGCTCGCGCGGGGCCCGGGCGGGACCTGCCAGTCTGGAGTCCAAGGCCGCAGCCTGCGCAGCCTGCACGTCTAATTTCACTCATTGTTGCTCCGGCGCGGCGTCTTAACGACCAAAAGCGGCCGTCTTGACTGGTCTTGACGCAGGCAAGTCGCCGGTAACTAACTCGCACTGGTCCTCGCCTCGCCTCCTCCGGTCTTGCGGCAGATCGGCTCGGCTCTGCTCGGCTCTGCTCGGCTCTGCTCGGCACGTTCCTCATTTTACAATCGGTATAGTGTTGCCAGGCAGGTTACCTACTCGGCTTACTCAGTGCCTACGCCTGGCAGCACGGGGGGTCACCTCTCCTCGCAGCCTCCGTCGGGTTTGCCTTTCTTGTGGACGCGAGGGGGTGACCACTTTCGTTTGATGGGTTACACATGATTCCCAGAGAATACTACTTTAATCCCCATGATGCCCTCCCACTTACAATGATTCCTCAGGCTCCCAGGAGCAGGAAAAGCTTATTTCGACTAATTAGTGCTGAATCCGTTTCCTACCCGCGAATAGGTTTGTTGAACTTGGTTAAATTTTAACTTGATGATTCCCAGGCCTTTGTCCACATGATTCCCAAAGTGGTTTGTATCCCTGCGAGTAGGCCGGCCGCGTGCGGTACAGTGCGGGGGGCTAGGTACGGGTACGGGCCTCCGCCTGCCTCCGCCCCGCTCCCAAACCTCTCTCGCACACACACGCGCCGCCCGCCGCCCGCCTCCCGCAGCCTGTCAGGTGTCAGGTCGGCGCGAGCGGCCGTCACATCATTAATTACTCGGACCCTTTGACAGCTGACGGCGACGTCCCGAAGCGGTAGTGTTCCACCGCCTTCCTGCTCGCCCCGCCAAAACTGTAATCCGGTACGCTCTGCCCCGCCCCGCCCTGCCCTAACCCGCCCCGCCCTGCCCTGCCCTAACCTGCCCCGCCCTGCCCTGCCCTAACCTGCCCTGCCCTAACCTGCCCCGCCCCGCCCTGCCCTGCCCTGCCCTGCTCGCACCGGACGAGCATGGTGAGGACGAGGATGTCGGCAGCAGTCCTACCTTCGATCCTGGGCGCGCGGGCCCGCCCGGACCCGTCCCGGCGCCACGAGCGGCTGCTCTGTGCTGCATCACGCATCACCCCGGGCGCGGATCAAGGGGACGAGGGGGGGGGGGGGGGCAATCGCTCCGAACCGCCTGAAAGGGACGCAGCTTGAACTAAAACCCCAGTACGAGCGCCACGCCTGCATCACCCTCGGCTCAGCCTCCCGCCTGGACCAGAGCAGGTGTCTGTCTCCCTCCCTCCCACGAGCCCCGCCCCGGGCCGCCAGGTCGTTGCTAGGCGTTGCCCCCGCCCCGCCCGATGCACACGAATAGTCGTCGTCGCGAAGAAATCAGTGGAGCTCGGCGTGCCTATCACGAAGTCAGCCTCGCATCGCCGCTCCATGCCAAGGCCGCGGCCGTAGAATTAACGTTATCACCTCGGGTCCCGATGATGAGCGCCTCGGCGTCGTCAGCGAGTGAAAAGTATTCCTGATTAGAGCATAATTTGATGCGTGAACTTGCGATCGGACCAATGGGTGTCGTGTGTAAAAACAGTATCTTCGACTCTGGCGTCTGATACGAGATCTGAGCATTTGTGTATGACCGGCTCAGGCATTTCATTTACTGCTTAGACTAGGCGTAATATTCTTGCCGAGGAAACAAGTATCACGAATGCGAGATCAACGCATCAGACTGTCGGATGGAACGTTCTTTTATGTGGCGCATTTGCATAGTGGGATCGCTCTATCGCGGAACAGCTTGTGCGGGAGGTGTGGGGTGGACCCGGGCGGAACCCCCATCGAAGCGTGTACTTGAATAACTCAAGTACAAGTTTTGAGCTCCGTCCAATCCCAATTTGGCCTCGAACCAAGAACACGCGTTTCATTCAAGAGCGAAGGGGAACGTTTCGAGAACTTGTTTGTCGCAATGATACTTGGGAGTAGCGTAGTGCGGACGAGTGCGGAGCACTCTATTCAAGTCTATGTATACGCATGATTCAAGAACACGCTTTTGTGGTTGAAGAGATGAGACATGAGGCTGGTCAGGGCAGGGCGGGGCGCGGCCTGTGGCCTGTGGGGCCGCAGCGCTGATGTGGCGGCGGCGGTGCGTGGCGTGCAGTGCGGGGACTTCCCCATGGGGCGGGTGGCGCCGCTAGCGCCGGCGACGACCAGCCCACCCCGCCTTGTCCCGCCGTATCCTGCGACGGTTTTCCGTTTGGTGAGAGATGCTCGGGAATTACCGCGGGGCGGAGTGCGTCTGCGCGGACGTGCGCAGCCAGGCCCGGCGGCCCATTCCACTCTGGGGATACGCATCGGAATGATACCAAACGGCCGGCCCTCCCGAGCCTGCCCCTCCCTGCCGGGGCGGTCCCCCGCGCTGCCCGCTGCCCGCCGCTGCCCGCCCGTCCCTCCATTCATTTCGACGAATGTAAACAGTGCGTCACAAGAATAATAAAAACGGGGAAAGAGTGTGGATACCCGATCCGATGGACCCCGCGCGGGACGAAAGGTTGATCGGCCAGAGTTTGCCAGCAGCGGTCGCTGTTCCACTTCTAGTCGATCAAAGGCGCCCGCTTCGCTGCGGTGTGTTGGTTTGCTTTGGAGTTAGAGCGTCACGGCGCAGCGGCTGCAAATTGTGCAAATCCAGAAGTAACCCAACTGTGGCCCACGTTAGCTGAATCTAAACAAGGTAGACGCACGTTAAAACCGTGTGAAGCTGAGCTAAATGTGCGTCTACCTTGGCCTGCGGCTCGCTAAAATTAAAATATTTTTGCGATTTTGGTTGGCATGCCTGTCCACCTCACATCCCACGCCTCACGCCTGCCGCGTCACTTCACGCCACCCCATCTTCCAGGCGGTCTCCCCTCGCGCTTTCTGACAGGGCTAAGCATTTAAAGTTAAATTTCAATTTAAATTTAGCTCAGCCAAAAAAAAAAGAGAGAGAAAAAAAGATCAATTTTGAAACAATAAAGCTTTGTAAAATTGGATGAAAACGCAGAATTTTGTAATAATAACGTTTTGTGACTGCTGTCAAACCATTGTAATCAAAGTACAGACTTTTAATCATACCGTTTCAATATCTTGTAGCTATTATTATTATTATTATTATTATTACTTTTGAAATTGTTCCAAATTGATCGAGCCCGTAATCCATCGGCTGCGCCGGCCACTAGCGCCCCGCGGGGACGCATCTCAGCCGCGCCCACAACACACCTCCTCGTCAACCAATCCGCCCGTGCGGGCGCGTGCGGGCGCGGGACGATTCCCCAGGTCGCGATACGCAGCAGGCCGGCGGCGGGGCGGGGCGGGGCGGGGCGGGGCGGGGCGGGGCGGCGCCGGGGGCCGGTCACACAAGTGGTGCCCCGCCCTGCCAGGCAACTCGTCTCTACTCCGCGCCCTGGTCCGCCCCGCCCCGCTGCCCCGCCCCGCCCCGCTGCCCCGCCCCGCTCATTATGAATAAGGCGGTCGGATCGGTTCGCATCGCACCTCACCTCCGCCACGTGGTCACACGCGGTCCAGCCCGGCGAGGTTGACTCACCTAGTGCGGGTGCGCCATCGGCGCCGGTCGATTCCCGATGCCCCGTCCCGTACCGGGAATGTCTAGCCTGCTCTTGTTGAGTTCGGAGATTTCTTCTCTCTCGTCCGTCCCGAATGTTTGCGTGTCAGTAATTGTACTCATCTGCAACCACTTTCGACGGCTACCCCGCGTTCTCAGATTTTTCCGTCCTTTTGAAGTGGTTGTAAAAAAAAAAAAAAAAAAAAAAAAAAAGAAGAAAAGAAAGGAAAAAGAAGAGAGAAAAAGAGAGAGAAAAAAACTTGAATAATCCTTCCATGTACCTCAAGAACTCTGTCTACTGTTAAAAGTCGCATCGTGCTGACCTCCACACTGTAAAATGCTTGCAAAGAATTGGTTTGTATTGAAAAATATTTTCTTTGTAAGCTGCAAAGAATTTTGAAGCATAGTATTACGAACTAATTCTTCGTAAGCTTACGAACTATTTCTTTGTAATACAAACAAATAGTTTGTACGAATTCTAGTAAGCTTGCAAAGAAGTTCTTTGCAGTACGAACAAATTCTCCGTAATACGAATATTAAAATTTCTTCGCAACGTTGCAAAGAATTTAGTTTGCAAGCATTTTACAGTGCACAGCTGGCATATTTTGCATCCATGCCTCGATCGCTCGATCCGTGCCGTCTCACTGCGAGGGGTTGACCACTCTTGCACTTGCGTGAATATAGGTAGGCCGCCTAGAGTGCACTCAGCCAGCGTCCTTCGGTCCAGAGGGTGGACTTACTCTGAAAATGGAGGAGTTGCCTTTTTCGATCTTGGGAGAGCGACTTTTCTGTTCCAAATTTTCATGCTCCTGGGAGAGCGACATGGATGAATATAACTCTATTAGAGTCACTTAGATGACTCTTTTTGAGTCAAATCGTTCAACGTCACTCTTGTGGGGCAATTTAAAAATTCCAGAAAAGACTCAATTTGAGTCTTTTTAGCGAAAGTCACTTTTAATGAGCGATGAAAAAATGCCCCGCTCATTACGGGCGAGAAATGTGACTAGTACACTCTAACTGTATTTGAAGGTTTTTGTGCAAACCTTCGCTCAAAGTTAAACATACAATTCGATTCGCAGGAATTTGTGCAAAGAAATGTACTTTATCGTGCATAGATTTGCATGAAACTGTGCAAGTTTGTGCATAAATTTGTGCAAATAAAGCGTAGGTTTAACTTTGTGCAAATGAAAGCTACAAATCCAGTTAGTGTGTACACTGGAAAAACAAAGGTAGGATGAGAAGGATTTTAATGCCTTTACCAAGGCATTAAAAATTAGCACCCCTGCAAAGGCATTAAAACTGCCCAAAGGTGTTAAATTTTAATGCCTTTGGACAATTTCCTGCCTTTGCAAAGGCATTAAAATTTCACACTCCTAGAAAGGCATTGTCCTACCTTTGTTTTTCCAGTGTACATTTTCAGTGTACAAAGAGTTTCGCGAGTATTGGCGAGTGTCATGCGAGTTTTTCTTGAATTTTTTCGCGAATATTTGCGAGTATTCTCATCGTAAAATGCTTGCAAAGAATTGGTTCGTATTGCAAACTTTTTTCTTTGCAAACTGCAAAGAATTTTGAAGCATTGTACTACAAACTAATTCTTGGTAAGCTTACGAACTATTTATTTGCAATACAAACAAATAGTTTGTTAGGATACTAGTAGCTTGCAAAGAAGTTCTTTGCAATACAAACAAACTCTTCGTGGTGCGAGTATCAGAAATTATTTGCAACGCTGCAAAAGACTTTAGTTTGCAAGCATTTTACAGTGCGCGAGTAAGTCGCGAGTAATTTGTTGGTGTACATTGATTATTTTCGACCACTCGGCGTCCTTGGTGCGGGACACGTGCGTGCTCGCTCACAAAGTGTCGCAGCGCGCTGCAGCAGGCTGCGGCTGGACCTGTACGACCCGTCCTGGTCGTCCCGTCGTCCCGTCCGCCATTAGAGTTTACCGAGACCCGGACCCGCAGCCCGCAGGTCGACAGGTGCGCAGGAAGAGACGCGCAGACTGGACGCGAGTATTGTCCAGCTCCAGTGCCGGCCGCTGGACCCCATCACGGTAAAAAGAATGTCTAATTTTTTGAGGAAAAGGGGAAAACTTTGAGGAACTTCCGTAATTTGAGGGAAACCCCTCAGATTTTAAGGAAGACTCCTCAAAAAATTAGGGAAATCTCCACAAATCTTGAGGAGACTTCCTCTAAATCTAAGGAGTTTTCCTCAAAGTATTCAAGGTCCTCAAAGTTTTCCCTTTTTCCTCAAATAATCAGTCATTGTTTTAACCGTGCAGGCCCCAGGCCCCAGGGCTGCCAGAGAGGCACTCGCACATGAGGAGAACCCCTGCTCCAGCATTCCTTCCACCCGACTCTCAGAGCGGTCCAAACCTCACTCACCCCCGCTGAGCAGGGCCGGGGCCAGGGCCGGGGCTGGAGAAGTGCGTCACCACGGCCGTGCGTGCGCGCCGGCGCGTCAGCCTGTGACCGCAGCGCGCGGGGAGAACGGGGTTGAGGTGCGCAGCGCGCGCAGCGCGGCCTCTCCACTCTTTTTGGCAGATGATACTACTTTTACCTTAAAGAAAACAATAATACTATTGTTGATTTTCTTCAGCTCGCTTGTATTCTCTTAGAGAGGGGGGAGTGAGGTTCTGAAAAGTAAACATGCGTCTGACTGTGTGGGCGAACCGATTCCGGTCGACGAATCCGGTCGTGGTGTTTCCAATCATCGGTCGGATTCTGCCTGTACCCGACCGTCTTCCGTCTCTCTCCCTCTCACTTGACACGCATGAGAGTGAGAGAGACGGAAGAGAGTCGGGTACAGCCAGAATCCGACCGATTGGAATCACTATCCGATACTTTCATTTTTTTTCCTTTCGTTCTTGCGGCGCCGTCTAAGGCAGATATTGATGTGTAGTCTTCATCAGATGTTATTTCCCCCCTCCGCCCCTTCGGATCGGAGAGCAGTCGCCAATAGAAACGGCACTAAAACAAAACTTAATATTGCAATTCTAAAGCGTCAGCTTACTAAAGGCGTTTTCTAGGAAAACACGCTAAATAGTCTCCCAAACCACACAAAAAAGCGCATGAAAATAGCACTTTTACTTTGGTTTTGGCGCGTTTCCCTTGGCGTTCGGCCGGCCCGGCCGGGCGGGGGTCGCCTGCGGCGCAGGCAGCCCGCCGTGCACGGCTGCGCAGCCGCTGCCTACCCGCCCGCCTGCCGGCCTGTAGCAGGCGAGACTTCCACGCTTCGGCTCTGAGGCTCGAATTTTACCAAAATAGTGACGCTATCGGTACATCCCGACGTGGACTTCGGGATTGGAATCTTTATCTTGCAGTCACAAACCACTGGAAAGTTTAGAGAACGAAGTCCCAAGCGGCAATATATATTCTGGTCAGATCTCATGGAAATGCTCCATCAGTGCGACGCGTGGCGGGCCGGCGCCGGGCCGGGCCGCTCCACCTCCCAATACTGCCGCGACATTGAAGCATTCTCTCTTATTCCTCTTTAAACCTTGCAAGCATCACTGCCTCGAACCGAGGGGTTTAAGTTAAGTTGTCCCCTGACCTCTCTTTTCCTTCCTCTTTTTTCCCCCATCTGTGCGAGAGCCATGTGACTCAGCACGGTACTTTGAGTCACGTAGTTTAGTTAGTAAGGGCGACACAGGTCACCTTATCAAGGTGACGTCAAATGCACAGTGTCGTGAGAGACTCATTAAAGCGTTAGACCAAATAATTAATCGAATGGAAAGAGTATCAAATGATAGTGTACATTGCATAAATACATCAAACTGCCCCGACGGATTTGATCCGAGGTGTGTCGCGTCAGGTTGCCTGTGTTGTGTTGCCCAGTTGTTCTCCAGAGTGTTCTCCAGTTGTTTTAAATATACATGAAGAGCATATCCTTCGCACGTTTGGTCACTTATGGGCGAGAGCTGCCCAACTGTGGTAATCAGGTATACACATATGTTGGTAATTACCTGGTAATCACCCAGTAATAACAAGGTAATCACCAGGTAACCCCTAGTAATCATCACTCTTTGGTAATCCGGTGAACGCATTTTTTTTTTCGAGTTGAGCACCCCTTCGCACTTAAGGTCTGTTAAGTTAGACCGTGCGCGCGCGTGCAGGTTATTGTTTCGAAACATTAAACCGATTGACAGATACAACACAAGTAAAATTATACCGTGAAACAGTGCGTTTGAAATGAAGCGCAGGAGAGAAACTCTCCCACACATTTAGGAGCGGATAGACCGTGTAGTCTCAGGTTGCTTGAATGTACGATGACCCCCTACTGGTCACGCCACGCTGCGCCCCTGCCGTGTCTCAAGCTGTGCAGCAGAAGTGACCTGACCTGCTCGTGTGTGCGTGTGTGTGCGTGTGCTGAAGTGTGTCTGTGTGAATGCATGAGATTGTCCACCAGCAAAAATGCTGACAGAGGAAGCCACAGTGGGGCAAAATCGAAAAAAGAGGGTAAAAAGGGTACATGACTAAAATGCGTTTTCAGTCCAGGCAGCAGTCGATCTGTGTTCAGAAAGGTTCAGAGCACCTGATGCAGTACGTTTTAGCAATCTCATTGGACGATTTCCGTTTGAAAAAGAGCGGCAAAGATGTCCAAATAAGAGTGTCAACGCGGTGTGTGTGCAAGGGGTTCACATAAATCGATTTTCTCCCTCTGTCCGATGACATAATGTATCAATTATATACATCAATGGAAAGAGGAAGGTCTGAGGCATGTGACACAATAAGCGGATTCGTCGAAATATTCCATGTTCAATTTTTAACAATTTTTGAAAAAGTATGAAAATCAGCGTATGACACACTTTTCCCGTGACAGAAGTTAAGTTGCGCACGTTTGCGCATCATGCCGGCTACGGAAATGAGTTTTACTAATGGCCCTCTTCAAAAGGAATATGGGCCGATTTAGCGAAATTTGGCGATTTCCTTACAAATCGCTCTCAAACATTGAACAAATCGCACAAATTGCTAGATTTAGTGTGAAATCAACCCGATTCACGTGGGGGTGGAGCACTGAACTTTTGTGCCGCGGGGTTTTCGAGGGCGCCCGATCGATTCCCGGTGTCCTTTTACAACTCCCGTGTCATCCTGGGGGTGTCATCGGGGACCTCATAAGGTCGCCGATGACGTGAGGTCGCCGATGACACCCCCAGGATGACACGGGAGGTGTAAACGGTCACCGGGAATCGATCAGGCGCCCTCGAAAACCCCATGATACAATTTTCAAAAAGGGTGTCATCGGCGACCTCATGAGGTCTCCGATGACACCCCCAGGATGACCCGGGAGGTGCAAATGGACACCGGGAATCGATCGGGCACACTCGAAACAATCCCTGTACCAATTTTTGTGCAATTTCCAGCACTTTGGAATTATGACCCTCTTTTTTCGATTTTGCCCCACTGTGGAAGCCCCCACGAGCGTCATAAAATTTTTACGCCTTATCAATATCCAGAACCATCGACATGATATGTGGGCAGCACACGTGTTGGCATACAATTTCATATTTGAGCCAAACCCGTCAGTGAGTTCATGTTTTAAGCGCCGCTTGGCGCCTCTAATTCGCGCTATTAGCTCCTCTTGCTCACCGCTTTAATAAATGACTCTATTAAATCATCGCCTGAGCCGAGTATCGCGATAGGCTTGCGGCGTGGTGTATGGGCGGGGCGGGGCGGGGCTTATCGCATTGTATCGAGGCTCCGCGGCGGCGCTGGCGGCAAGGTCCCGCGGCCCGCAAGGTACTTCCCTCCCCCGCCCCGCCCCGCCCCGCCCCGCCGCGCGCCCTGCCGCGTCACGCCGCGCAGGCAACTTATTGAACGGAGGCAAACGTCCATAACACGTACAGGATGTGTGGAACGCAGCCTCGAGAGCGCGCGGCCCCGTGCGGCCATCTGCATGTCGGAGGGAGAAGGGCACGCAGTGCGAGAGGGAGAGAGAGAGAGAGAAGGGAGGGAGGGCACCTCTCCTTACTCAATTGGAGTTCAAAAATTTAACCGCTTAACTGTTTTAGCGAGATTTTTTTGCCCCAGCCTAGCTCTTTACGGTAAAAACGATGTCTGATTTTTTGAGGAAAAATGGTAAAAACTTTGAGGACCTTGTATACTTTGAGGAAAACTCCTAAGATTTTGAGGAAGTCTCCTCAAAATTTGCGGAGATTTCCCATAATTTTTTAGGAGTTTTCCTTAATGAGGGCTTTTCCTCAAATTACGGAAGTTCCTAAAAGTTTCCCCTTTTCCTGAAAAAGAAGAAGAAAAAAAAAGACAGACATTGTTTTTACCGTGTCTTGAAGGATCACCGGTAAAACGAAGGCGCAACCTTTCGCCCTTTTTCAAGCGTGCTAAAGATTACGCTTGAAATAAAGCGTAATCTGCATATTCACTCCAATTTGTCCGATCGAAATGTAGAGCAGAATTTCGGTCCTAAGCGTTTATTTAGGACAATTTGTAGCCTCGCTTTTTCTGAGTTTAACAATTTATGGGCCTTATTTTATTTAAGCAAGAATCCTCACCGAAGCCGGGTGAGGTCACAAAATTATCCACTGAATAAAGTGAAAAAAATAATTACTGTGTAGATAGACCAATAAAATTTCTTTCAAATTGGTCCCTATCCTTGGCTGTTTACGAGCGAGAATCAGGACTCACAGATTTTCAGTTGCTCTGGTTAGCAGAAGATGACAATTTCAACACTCGAATTATTAGTCCACAGTTATAAAATTTTACTAATCGTACACTTACCTATTCTCGTCTTAATCACGAAAAAAAAACGTAAGCCGTAATAGCTAACACGTTGGCTAACCAGGCCCTAGCTATAATTTTAGCTCTCAGAGCTAAACATTAGCTGCGTAGAGATGAGCGAACAGGCCAGTTCGAATTTGAACGAACTCGAACAAAATTGGTCTAAAATTCTTCGAACGAACACGAACACGAACAACCATTTTTTTCTTCGAACGAACCGAACTGAATAAACTACTGTTCATATTCGAACGAACACGAACAATTAATATTTTTTTACCTATTCTGTCTAAAATGTAGCTTTCCGTCACATTATTCATTTTACCTTTGGTATATTAGTAATTAGCATTCTTGTCATTGACCTCAGTTGCTGCAAAAAATATAAATACTTCTGAGCAGCTAGTTTTCAGCGCTCGACCAATCAGAGAGCGGCATTTTCAGCGCGCGCTTCTCACGGCCATTTTCGAAAATTTAGAGAGGGATTGACCAGGTCGGTTTTGTTCGGCGACGAAAATTTGTTCGATCAGTCCACGAACATTTCGGATCCGAACACCTTGCGTTCGTGTTCGAACGAACACGAACAGTTCGCTGTTCGTTCGAGTTCGTTCGACTGCGAACATGTTCGCTCATCTCTATAGCTGCGGTAGCCGCGCATTAGCTGTGAGAGCTAACGCGTATCCAAACGAACTTATGGCTTTCAGGGGAACACCTTACACTGCATTAGGTGATGTGGATGACGCGTTAGCTCTCACAGCTAATGCGCAGCTACCACAGCTAATGTTTAGCTCCGAGAGCTAAAAATGTTAGCTAGGGCCTGGGTAGCCAACATATAAGCTATTACAGCTAACCTGTAGCTACTGCAACTTACGTTTTTTTTTCCGTGATGGTTTCAGGATAGGTAACCAGCCGGTTGCCTTTCTCCCCATGTCTAGCACTGGTATTAAAGGGGCAGGGGCAAGGGCAAGGGGTTGTAAAATGTGGTTTTGCAAATTTGATTTGCTGTCGCACTCAGGGAGGCCTGGAAACTTCCGCAGGGGCCTGAACTAAATATTTCGGCACAAGAGTCAACAAACCTCAAAACCTGGTTCGCGGTTGCACATTTCCCAGGTTTTCAAACAGATTTCGCCGAATTACGATCTCTGGCGATTTTTCTGGACCAACTGGAATGGATCAGATCGAGACACAAGAGTCACCCCTCCCCCTGATAAAATTGAAACGTGACCACGATTTGTATGAAACTGTGCGAAATTCTTATCCCTCTAAGAATTGAAACCACATCAACATTTTTAAAAATATGAATAGAAAGCCAGAAATCAGAGTGGGCTATTAGATACAGATTCCTTCTCGCCAGGGTCAAGAACTTGTTTGGGTTTTGACGGTCGTACGAGAACTTTTGATTAAAAAAGTGCCTTTTAAACTTTAAACCCTTTATTAAACTCCAATCAATCGCCCTGCGCACACTGTAAAAGAATATTGTCGAAGTACAAACTTTTTACTGATGATTTTGTTGTTTATAAACAAACGAAGTCATTTTTGCTTAATCCAAATGTGTAATGTTATTTTACATCAAAAATTGTTACGGAACAACATTTTTGTCCATTTACGAAGTTATAGTGTTATAGTTGTTCCGAAGCAGATGTTGTAATTTTACAATAATTTTGATACTTAAACGAAAGAGGTTGTTGTAAAACATGATGTTCCATCACAAAGCTTCGCAAGAAATTTGTTGTTAATTTACAACAATTTTTTTTTTTTTTACAGTGCTGGTCCTGAAAATGGTTTCCTAGCTCTTGGAAGAAAAGCATGTCCCCTCATTTTCAACCCTTTACCAGAATTGGAGGAATACCGGTTCTCGCGTTTCAAGAATGTTTGACATTTTGGTTGGGAAGGGTGGTGGTCAGGGGAGGGGCACCCTGGCTTGCGGCTGGTCCCCGGGTGATTTCTTGGTGGGTTTTGCCCAGAGGACAACACTAGTCAGTCAGGGGCACATGAAGCTGGCGAAGCGCGCAGCAGCGTGCGTCAGCGGGGACATTCTGCTCCGGGGCGTCGAATCGAGTTGATATCAACATCCTTAAAAAGAGATCCGGTGGTGTTCTTAATTTTTTGGTGACAACCATTAGAGGAAGAAGGATTATTGGGAGGAAGAAGGATTATTGGCTGAGGCTCTTTAACTATATCTATATCTTCTTCTTTAACTCCTCAGCCTTGGTAGTCGTGCTCCAGTGTTCACCCACCGAGCAACATCCCGAATGCTCGCGGTGTAGACAACTGCTACATGTAAAAACTCGGAAGGATCCTTGCATTTACTTAGATTCACATTCTGCTTGCAACGTAAATTGAAATTTATTCTTTGTAATGTTTAAGACTTGGACCGCTTGGAACAAACTAAGTTTTGCCACTTGACGAGTGGAATAAAGCTAATCCGTGGAACGTTGTTCTGTTGGCAGTACATAAATGTCAGGTGGGATTCGTAAAGAAGCGATAAAATCCACGTAGGATAAGAAAAACCGCAAGAGGCTGGTAGTGGCAGATTTTAAACCAAAACTTGAAAAATTCCACCATTGCTAAATCTGCCAACATTTCCACACTTAACCAGTACACTTTAAACGCACAACCCAAACAATACAAATACTCTTTATCAAACACAACTGTAAGCAACCTTAGGAGTGGGAGCTGAGCCTCAGCCTTAAGCTACGGCTTTACCTAGTTATGTCCATGGGACGTTTTACAAGTTCGCCTACCAAGAAAGCCGCCTCCCACGGCCAGCTCTCGTTTCTTATGTCGAGACGTGACAAACACGCCATTCATTTAACAGAAAGATAATGCGCACGCCCTGCCCTGCCCTTTCCTGAACTGAACCTGTCAACTAACTCAGTTCCTCGTCCGGAGCCAGCGCGCGGGTCGGGCCGGGGGCTGGGGCTGGGGGCGGGCGCCGGGCCGGAGCGGGCCGGAGCGGGCCGGAGCCGCCGGACGTGTCGAGTCGGCCTGGCCTGCCGGACCTCAAAACCACCGGCGCGCTCTCTCCACACCACAGTCTCTCCCCGTCTGCCCAGGGCACTCTGCTGTGCGCCCCTCACCGGCCCGACCCGGCTCCGCGTCGCCAGAGCTCACTCTCCCCGCCCGAAAAGCGCCCTCTCCGACCCTCACCATGGCGGTGCAGCTGCAGCAGCAGACCAGGACCTCCCCGTTCGTGTTTCCGGACATTAGGAGCAGCCTCCCCGACATCCCCGTCGTGAGTACCAGGACTCAGGCTTTAGAGTCAGCTTTCGTGTGGGAAACAACTCTGAAATTTTTGTACACCTCGTAGTTCAGAAAAATTATAAAAGAAAATTTCAGGAAAATTCAGAAAATTTCGGAGAAATTTACCAAAATGCGCAGAATTTTTGAATATGCTGAAGCAAAAATTCACCAAAACTCTCAATAATACACAACATTTGTACACCAAACTTAAGAGTTGTTTCCCCCAGGCGCTGCTCACTTCGGTCCCCATTTAAAGAGTATTAATTAATACTGCAGACGCCGGTAATGTTGACAGAGTTTTATTCAGTCGTATTCAGTGGTATTTTGGGGGAGGGGGGGGGGAGGTGAGCGATGATTGAACCCGTGCGTTTTTACTGCCAATAATCTGGGGCTGTTTGAAATCTTGCGCTCCATTAAGCCTGCAGGCGGCATGCTTCCCCCGGCGTCCCTGTCCCGCTGTGTGCCCGCCCCGCCCCGCCCCGCCCCGCCCCGCCCCGCCCCGCCCCGCCCCGCCCCGCCCCGCCCCACCGCACCCGCCCCGCCCCGCAGATAGAGCGTTAGCGCAGTAACAGGCCGTACATGTTTTGCTCTGAGTGCCCTGCCCTGCCCTGCCCTGCCCTGCACCAGGCTGCGGCTGCTGCGCCGCCCAGTGCCGTGACGCACGTGAACACCGTGTACACGCGGGTCGCCCTTCTCCCCCACTAGCGCACCAGCCCCGCCCCGCCCCGCCCCACCCCGCCCCACCCCGCCCCGCCCCACCCCCGGGGCTGATGGGGAGGTTGGCTGGAACCCGAGCCGGGCCGGGGACGATGCCCAGGGGCCATTGAGCCACTGGCCGAGCGGCTTGCTGGACGGCCTGCGTCACCGTGTTTTGCAACTCCTGGAGAGTCCCGCTGCGAGTCGCACGCCGGGCGGGGCGGGGCGGGGCGGGGCGGGGCGGGGCGGGGCCGGGCGGGGCGGGGCGGGGCGGGGCGGGGCGGGGCGGGGCGGGGCGGGGCGGGGCCGGGCCAGGCTGGCTTCGGTGCCTTGCCCCGCTGGGGGGAATCCTCACATGACTGGTCATCGGACCTACGTGTTTACTATATATCTTTGATCGAGTGGAGAAGTTCAGAAAAGAGAACAAAACCTGACCCATATTCCGAGAACTACCTTCTCTATAATCGCCCACCGACGAGCTATTAAACGACTCTCGTGTGTTTGGAACCCGGTGCGTTGCTCTGTGGTGTCGGCGGCCTCTCTGTCGTGCCGTGTGTGCTTAGAAAGGACAGTAGTGAGTGGCGGCTTTACTGAGCCACCAGAAAGGAAGACAATTTACCTGACCAAGTCCTTTGCAAGGATACTTGGTACATTGACCCGAGGGGGAAGTAACTTCGAAAATTCACAGTGCGGCCCCAAAAAACATCATTTAAAAAATCGAAGAATGAAAAACCAAAATCAATATAAAATCAAGAAGAAAGATGCAGAAAAATCCCAAAAATCGAGAACAAATGACGAGAAAGTGTAAACAAAAAATAGGAGGAAATTTGCAATAGGAGGAAATAGATCAAAATTTATCAAAAAGTGACAGAAATTTCCCTCGGATAATTAAAAGAAAATTCAAAACAAAAAATAAAAAATAAACAAAAAAAATCAAAAGTACAAAAAGTCGTTGTATACACATTTTGTATGAGTGATTCCCCCCCCCCCCCTCCCCTTCTGCATTGACCTTTCTGTCAGTTGGACCTTTAAACCGGTCAAGCAGAAGGTACCCTCCACACTTAAGGGGCGTAGCCTAGGACCAGCACACGCACATTTCGGTCACTGTGCAAGAACCCCCGTCCCCCCGTCCCATCCGAGCTCGCCGTCCTGCGGCCCTGCGGTGTCCTGCGGAGTCCCCGGGCCGGGCCCTCCGTAGTCCTGGCTGCAGACCACGACGCATGCGTCGCACATTCGATTGCCGGTCGTCCTCCGGTTCGATCGCCTGGGGCGCCCTGGCCCGGCGCTAATGGGACTGTCGGCCGGGCGTGGACATCGGGCCAACCTCAGTAGCGCGCGGGGGAGGGGGTCGGCTCGGGCGCAGGGCGCAGGGCACAGGACACAGAGGGACAGCCAGGATGAGCGGGCCGCGCGAGCCGCGCCAGCCGCGCCAACACCGAACACAGGTAGAAGGCAAACGAAAAGATGCCATATTTATCATTACATTTGCACTTCTTTATTCTGAGATCACTTTTCCATCAAATAGTCATAACGGCCAACGGCCACTCCCAGAAAACCCAATCAATGAGCAATCGTAAAGACAAGGCAAAAGGCAGCTGTCGCAAGAGAAATACACTTCGAGACCGCAAGATAATTTGATGAAAGAGCAGACCCGGGGCAGGGGGAGCGGGCGCGGCCGAGGGGGAAACCACTCAGAAATTTGTGTATGCAACTCCTATTTAAGAAAACTTAAGAAACATTCATAAGAATTAAGGATTTTTAAGAAAAAAAAAATAAGAAAAAATAAGAAAAAATCAGAAAAATTCACAAAAATCTGGAAAAAATCAGTAACAATTTACAAGAATTCACGAAAATTTCCAAAAAATTTGTACATCAAAATTTCGAGTTGTTTCCCCCTCGGGTGCGCGGGGTTCGGGGCGCGGGGCGTGGTGTGCTGGTCTGCGGGCAGGGGGCGCGGCCCCGGCCCCGGCCGAACCGGCTGCACCAGGTGACCCAAATGCTAGGCGAGACGAGACGTCCTGCCGCTCAACGTACCCTACAGGTTATGCGTTCTAGGAGGTTCGAGGGATGGACCACTTGAATTTTAGAGGTACGCGCATTGTATTCAAATATGCTCCACTGACATTTTTGGGTTATACCGGAATATACGGAATATTTTTAACAGATGAGAAACATGTTCGAAAATAATTTAAAACGTGGAATGGCATGGATACTTCAAGAAATTCCAATACAAGGTGTTTCAAACACTCCGTTGACTTTTGGAGTTCTGCGTCTTGCCCGCCTGGACTGCACAGTGCACACTGTCCCTGCATAGTAAGGCGCTCTGGAACTGGACCGTTCTCTTGCGCGCTATCGGCTCTCTGGACAGGAGGAACAATGGAAAAGAGATGTGGTGTACAGCTTTTTGGGATTCAAAATAAACCAAGCCACCCTCCCTTTTCTCGAGCTACGCTGGAGGAGAATGGAACAAGCCGTCGAGCAAAAAGGAAATTAATTACGCGCTGAGCACGCGCCTAGGTGCGAGCGCATGAATGGCGAACACGTGGACATAGTTCACGTCGTTACACTCTATTTTGAGCGCGAGCGCGGCGCTGTGGATCGGAAATGTATTTCCCGGCTGCCAGCACGTCGTCCACGGCGCGCACGTGCTCGATAACGGCGGCATTCCTTACCTCATTACCCGATGTAATCCCGCCCGGTCCCGCCCGGCCCGGCCCGGCTCATGCGGCACACGCATGCAATGCCGGCCCGGCCCGGATATACTGCATGCGAGACGCGCGGGGGAGGGGGGGGGGGGGGCAATGCTGTTTTACTATATCCACTCATCGGAAATTTTATGTGTAAGATATTTTGCTCATTTACCACCAGGACACGTTTCCTGTTGTAAAATAAAATTTGAAATTAACTTTTTGTGTTTTCATCTCTTTTCCAGGCGGAGGCAACTGACAACCGAACCTTCGAGGTCGTGCGGCTCGGCGGCAAGGACAGGCCAAGGGTCACCGCCTTTCTCCGCAAGTTCTTCTACCACGACGAGCCCCTCAATGTGGCGGTAAGCTTCTGACTCGATAATCATTGATTTTCGTCGCCAACGCGGAGCATGTAGGCCTATACTCTGTCCCAACTGGGAAGAAGCCTGGCGAGGGTCCGCGCCTATCCCTATGGAGCGCACCTTCTTCACCAGCTACCACTGCAACATTCTGACCTGCTCCAGCAGGCGAGGCCCTCGCAGACCCTCCCGGGGACCGTCCCGAACCCGCCCCATTGTGTGGGTGGCTCTACCACCGCAGCAAGACTCAGGCTTCTTCCCAGTTGGGACAGAGTATAATCGCATCGCTCCTCGCTCTCCTCTGCTCCTCCAGATCGGCCTGAAGCCCGGAGACAGGAGCCCCGACCTGGAGGACTTCTCCCTCAGCACCTTGGACGAGGGCATCTCGGTTGGGGCCGTCGCCGCCGACGGCACCCTGGTCGGCGTGTGCATCAACGGGATCCTGAGCCGGGAGGAGGACGAGGAGGGCCGCCGCGAGGCGCTCAAGGAGGCTGACGACGTCCCGGAGGACGTGACGGCGCTCAGGGACCCCGACGAAAAATTCGGTCAGGTCAAGAGACTGCTGATGAGGACCTCTGCCGCCGGGAACGTCTTCGCGCAGGTGCCCGCGGACGTGGACAAGATCTTCGACATCTTCATCCTCTCCGTCGATCAGTCTTGGAGGGGGAAGGGCATCGCCAAGAAGCTTCTAGACCACAGCAGGTTTGTGACAGATTGAATGAGGTCGGGGCCGAGGGGTCCTTCACTCGAAAAAAATCAATGTACACCCTTAAACAAAATCAGAAAAAAATCAGGAGAAAGAAAAACAAAAACAAAAATCAAGAAAAAAGATTAGAAAAAATAAGTAAAAATCAACAAAAATCACTAAACACCAGAAAAATCAGAAAAATAGGTGTACGCTTGAACTTGTACTGAAGGACCCGTCGGTCGGGACCCTCCCAGATGATAATTTTGGACATATTGGAATGCTTACATTTTTGTGCCTTGCGTGCTCCTGCAGGGAGATCGCGCAGTCAGAGCAGCACAAGCTCATCCGAGTCATCTGCACGTCCTTCGTGTCCGCCCTGATCGTCTCCAGGCTGGGGTACCGGTGCATCGACCGGCAGGAATACAAGCAGTTCGTTGACAAAAAGGGACAGCGCCTATTCCCCACGCCACCGCCGCACGACGCCGCCACTACCTACGTCCTTGACCTTTAAACTACACATCTTTTTGTCTTATCACTTTATCAGTATCTTGGAGAGACGAAAATTGTCCTAGGAGTGAGATTGTGGGGGATCTCACTGACATTCATTTAAAGTACAAAGGTATACGCGTTGCCATACCCCTTGCCGACGCATTTCTTTAACGAGCGACTGGACTGAGTGGAGGGAATACCCAGCCGCTTCGCGTGGGGTATAGTCGTTCCGTGGACGGTTCGTCCTTATCTGTTTGCGTACCAACCAAAAACACTCCAAATCATTGTACTTTCAAGCCTATGTCAAGGCATTCCAACAGTTTTCTGTCAAAGGCTGGATCAGAGTCTAAAGGAAGTAAAATCTCCGCTAGTGATTCCAGTTTTAGTGTTACTGTTGGGCAGTTCTAAGTTGTGATGGGCAGGTGTTCGCTCAACCGAACAGGCTGCCTGCCCCTAATGATTTCGAGTGCGGGTGGCTTTCCTTCCCGGTGGGCCCCCACCCCGGTCGTGTGTACGTGTAAATTGGATATTGTAAACTGTGTTGACCATGAGGTGTTCCTTGTATATAGTGGTTGTAAATTAAATTAGAGTAAGATATCTGTTTTTTCCCGTTTGGCATTTCCTGTGAATGTGAGAAAGAGATGGTGATACACTGAGACTACAGCAGGTCCCATTGTTGCGTAAACCCTTGCAAAAGGTAAACAAAACTTCCCCTCGATAAGAAGTCGCGAGAGGAACGCCGACGACAGCCTCAGCCCTCAGTCTACTGGGTGATCTAGTCGCTAACCTGCAGAGCGCCTCAAGTTGATAGTTTATTCGGTCAGAGCAACGGTCTCTGAAGTGACACAGAGGTCGGCGAGCAAACTCTGGCCCGCCCCGCCCCGCGCTGTCACATCCGCCCTCATCACACACTCGCTCGCCACGCGGGGAGGAGGGGGGGGGGGGGAGGCCTGTAAACAGGACGAGACAGACGACGCGCCGCTCTGGCTGGACAAGCTCGACTCGGTCGCGGTAAGACGCGCGGGGCACGAGGCAGCCCGCCGCCGCTCTGCTCTGCGCGCTCCAGGACAAGGTCAGGACCACGCTGGCCCGGCCCTGGTGAGTGTCATCCTGCTCCAGCCCGTGTTCAGCCTCGTGATATCGCCCCCCTCTGTCCTTTACCTCTATTCCGGCGGGAGGGACAGCCGGCGGACCTCACCTCACCCGTCCCCGGCCGGCTGGCAGTTGAAATAAACTAAAAGGTTGGACGGGGCCTGCGCGCCGCTGCGCGGGGGGCGAGGGGAGCACGCCACCAGCCAGCCGACCGCCATCACACCCAGGCGCGAGTAAACACAAACATTCGTTTACCTCAAACTCCCTGGGCGATAGAGCCTTACCAGAACCGAGCACGTTCGGACGGGTCGGCAGCCGCCCCCGCCGCCCCCAACGCCCCCACCTCCCTGCCGGGACCGTCCGGACAGGGCCGCGCAGTGAGGAGGAGGAAGGCTTGCGGGACGGTGCAGTGTAGGGCAGTCCTCAGTCCTCTCCAGGGCCGCGGCCTGGCCGGCCTGGCCTTCCCCTCCCAGTGCAGCAGCTGCTGCTCTGCCCGGCTGCGCTGAATCAATCGAGGCTGATGGCTGATACTAAGGACCGCCTGCTGCATTGCGTCTCTGCTCCCGAGGCAAGCAGCAGCGAGCGCCCGCCTTCACAAAGATGCCGGGGTCAGCAGCTGCCCCAGCGATAAGCGGCTCGGTGGCTGAGCCCGGCGGCTGAGCCCCGCGGCCGAAGGCATGTCTAGCTCATCCCACTCGGTGCGCAGCACGTGCAGAGCCATGGGCAGCGCGGGCTCGGCTGAGCGCCGGCGGAGGCCGGGAGACACGCGAGTGAGGAGCCCCGGAGCCGGGGCGGAAAATGTCGTCGATCGCCGTGTCGGTGACCGGCAGGCGTCCAGGTGAGTCCAGGCCCGGGGCCGTTGTTTAGAAAATGAACTGTAGCAGACGGTTCTTGTTCTTACCGCCGGGGGCCGGGCCGTGTTCCAGCGCGCGCCCCGCGGGCCCGGGCGAGGAGCCGGAGCCTGTGCCGGAGCCGGTGCCGTGGGTGGCGCGGCTGCCGCCCGAGCTGCTGCTGCGCGTGCTGGCGCTCCTGGACGTGCCCTCGCTGTGCGCCGCGAGCCACGCGCTGCACGGCCTCGGCCTCGCGCTGGACGGCGCGCTGCGGGACGCCTCGCTGTGGCGGCGCGCCTCCCTGACGCTGTGCTCGCCGCCCTGGCCACCGCGGCCGCCCGCCGCGCTGCGCGTGCTGCGCGTCTGCAGCTACCGCTGGCGCTCCGCGGCGCACGCGCGCACCCAGCTGACGTGGCTGGGCTCCGGCCTCGGCCTCGGCCCCGGCCCCGGCCCCGGCCCCGGGCTGCGCGTGCAGCGCCTCGAGCTGGTCGGCCGCAACCTGGACGACGACACGGTGCGCGCCTGCCTGCGCCTGTGCGCCGGCCCCGCGCTGCGAGAGCTCAGCCTGCACGACGTGCTCGTCCGGGACTCGTGGCTGGCGGACCTCGCCTCCCTCACGCAGGTCGAGGCCCTGCACCTCGACTGGCACACGGTGAGTCACACCCCGTCCTGACCTGAGCCTCACCCGCACTCCAAAGCGGAGCGCTCTACTTTGCTGGAACTGAGCTCCTAGCCGCAGCCGGCACCGACCCGTTCCGGCCCCGGCCCACCTGCGCGGCGCTTCGGTGGATTGTTTGTTGATGCTAACGCTCTCATTCTAGGAGATGAGCGCCGAGCAGATGCTGAGCCTGACCGCGGCCTGCCCGACCCTCCAGCTCATTGACTCCGGAGGAAGTCCACAGGACTCCAGTAGCGGCCGCAGTCTCGCCTCACTCAAGAGCACGATGAAACTCTCCAACGCCAACCTCAAGCTAACCGTAGCGTGACTCGGGGGTCACGCGCGTGCGCACTGCGCACGGCGGTGAGGCTGAGGCTCGCCTCGCCAGCCTCGCGAGCGCCGCGGGACGAGGAGGTAGACTCGCGAGCGCCGCGGGACGAGGAGGTAGACTCGCGAGCGCCGCGGGACGAGGAGATAGACTCGCGAGCGCCGCGGGACGAGGAGGTAGACTCGCGAGCGCCGCGGGACGAGGAGGTAGACTCGCGAGCGCCGCGGGACGAGGAGGTAGACTCGCGAGCGCCGCGGGACGAGGAGGTAGACTCGCGAGCGCCGCGGGACGAGGAGGTAGACTCGCGAGCGCCGCGGGACGAGGAAGTAGACTCGCCCGCACACGGGACGAGGAGGTAGACTCGCGAGCGCCGCGGGACGAGGAGGTAGACTCGCGAGCGCCGCGGGACGAGGAGGTAGACTCGCGAGCGCCGCGGGACGAGGAGGTAGACTCGCGAGCGCCGCGGGACGAGGAGGTAGACTCGCGAGCGCCGCGGGACGAGGAGGTAGACTCGCGAGCGCCGCGGGACGAGGAGGTAGACTCGCGAGCGCCGCGGGACGAGGAGGTAGACTCGCGAGCGCCGCGGGACGAGGAAGTAGACTCGCCCGCACACGGGACGAGGAGGTAGACTCGCGAGCGCCGCGGGACGAGGAGGTAGACTCGCGAGCGCCGCGGGACGAGGAGGTAGACTCGCGAGCGCCGCGAGACGAGGAGGTAGACTCGCGAGCGCCGCGGGACGAGGTGGTAGACTCGCCCGCACGCGGGAGCGCAGGTGGGTTGCCTACCGGCACGGCGTCCTGAAGTGCCGTTCACTGGCGATTAACTACTACTACTACGGGTCCAACCTTCAAGATCTCACCATACGTGGCATATCTCGTTCACCCCAATGCCGGGTGGAAGTATCTCTATAGCTGTGTTCTAGCAGTTAAATTTCATTAATTTTATATGAACACTTTTTCACTTTTGTAATAAAGCTGTAAAAATGTGTTATCTCCGTGTTTTATTTCTTTTTCTCGTGCGTCTCGGAGCATGGAGGGTGAATGCTGTGAAGCTCTAAGCCTCCTGCTGCTGACCTTCCTGAGCTCTCTGAATGGAGATACTAAGTTCCAGGATTCGTCGATCGTCCGTAGAGTCTTGTCGCGCTGGCTTTGCAAAGTTCCTCGCCGACCAGAGCGTCCGCATGGTGTCCTCTGGCGGGTCCAGCCACGAGTGCGCGGGGCTCACGAGGAAGGACACGCGCGTCGCGCCCTGCTCCGGGCTGTCCTCCTCGCTCACCTGCTGTAGGGAAGTGCGTGCTGCACATTTTGTCGATTGCGGGCGGGTCCAGGGTGTCGAGCCCGGGAAAACCGGGAAAACCGGGAATTAGCCGGGAATTTAATCCGACCGGGAAAAGTCCGGGTAAAGTCCGGGAATTTTGCATTTAATCCGGGAATTCTGGCATTTACGGCAAACATACACACTGCAGTCAAATAAATAATTTTTAACCCCCTAAAAATAGAAAATTTGAGGCTAAAAAGGTTAAAAATATCCGGGAATTTCGTTGATTTCTGTCCGGGAAAACCGGGAAAAAGCCGGGAATTTTAAATCCGGATGCCGCTCGACACCCTGGGGTCGTGCTCCCACACACCAGCCAGAGCTCTACCTGCATCTGGACCAGGTACACAAAGGTCGCCGCGCGCGTCCTGGAGCCCAGCAGGCGCACGGCAGCCCGCAGCTTGCGCTTAGCACCAGCCTGCCGCCTCAGCTGCAGGATGAACAGCTCGTCCAGGGTGTCCACCAGCCGCATGAACTCCAGGTCCTACAGGAGCAAGGAGAGGTCCAGCGTCCAGTTGTCCACGTCGCACTGGCACATGCTGGCACGGCATGCACGGCACGTTCACCTGGTTGTCGAGGAGGGGCACGGCCAGGTGGAGCGCCGGCCCGGGCGTGGTCATGTCGGCGTGCCGCTCGCGGGCGTGCGCAGCGTGCGCGCCCGCCTGGTCCTGGGGACCGCGCCACGGGCAGCCCGGCACGAAGCACGCCTGCGGCTGCGACCGCTCGGGCGCGGGGGAGGGCCGCGGGGCGCCGGGGGTGGGCGTCAGCCTCGACATGGAGCTCGAGTCGAGGCTGACACGACATGAGCGAGGGCCACAGAGGACGCGACAGTCCTTGGTTACAAATCTGACGGTCATCAGACGAAACGCGAGGAGATGAAATTGCATTCTCGCCCACGATGTAAAATCCTTGCCTTATATTCGCGTCCTGGCGATTTTTACGACCAATTAATGCACGTTGAGAGCAGCAGCGGGGAGGGCGTGTCGCGGGCGTGGCGCGGGCGTGTCGCGGGCGTGTCGCGGGCGTGTCGCGGGCGTGGCGCGGGCGTGGCGCGGGCGTGGCGCGGGCGTGTCGCGGGCGTGTCGCGGGCGTGGCGCGGGCGTGGCGCGGGCGTGGCGCGAGCGTGTCGCTGGCGTGGCGCGAGCGTGTCGCTGGCGTGGCGCGGGCGTGGCGCGGGCGTGGCGCGGGCGTGGCGCGGGCGTGGCGCGGGCGTGGCGCGGGCGTGGCGCGGGCGTGGCGCGGGCGTGGCGCGGGCGTGGCGCGGGCGCGCCGCCTGGAGCGTGTGCGTTCACCTGGCCGTGCTGCGACTCCGCGGCCCGCGCGGACTCCTGCTCCTGAGGCGCGTGTCGTCGTCGGCGGCCTCGGACGAGCGCACAGAGGATGAGGACGAGTCCCTGCTGGACGACTCCTGATCGTCGAGCTGATGCTGCAGGCCGCTCGGGAGGCCGTGCCCCTGCCCCCGTCCTCTCCGCCCCCGCCCCCGCCCCCGGTCCCGCCTCCCGGCCTCTCTCTGCCAGCTCCGCGCATTCCGCCCCCCGCCCCCGCGCCGCGCCCAACCCCGTCGCCGTCGTCTCCGACTGCGACCCCTGCGCCCCGGGCCCGGTCCCGGTCCCGGACCCACGGTCCGAGGCGCCGCGGGGGAAGGGGAGTTGGAGGTGAGGGTGGCCGTGGCGGGCGGGGGTGGGCCGGGCTCGAACCCCTCCCCGTCGCTCTGCTCGCTCTGCTCCCCACTGCCGCTGCCGCATGCTGCCGCGTCCGCATGTTCGACTTTCACCTCCTCTACTCTAACCTGATGAGGACGCAATGAGAGATGAACGAGATGACCAGCAGGCCGATTCCGAAGATCGCTCTCGCGCCTCCGTCCTTGTCGCACTCATGGGGTCCTGACAGCCCCGACATAGGGCAGCGTCAGAGGTGCAACAAGGACGGAGGGACGAGAGCGATCTTCGGAATAGGGTACTCCGGGGCTCGGCCAGCCGGGAAGTAGAAGAACAAAAATCTTCGAGCACGGGGAGGAGAGGGGACGGGTGGGGACACACCCCTCCCAGCCCCGCTCCCCCCCGTGCCCGAAGATTTTTGTTCTTCTACTTCCGGGCTGGCCGAGCCCCGGAGTACCCTATCAGCCTGCAGGGGCCTACTACACGCCAATAATTCCCTGAAGGTACCGTCTCGCCCCGTTCTTCATCCTCGCCCCCCTCCTCTTCTTTAATCGCCCTCCCGCTCATTGTTATTTATTTGTTCCTTATAAGTTCGCACGAGTCAATGATATTCCCGCCCGCATCAGTGGAGCTGCATTTGTTGCTTCCCGCTGCTGTTACCCCGGAGCGGCGCGGGCCCCGCCGTCTCCTAATCACAGCATTGTTCTCGCCCGAGTAAATTCTTTCGGGATAAAAATTACTCCTCTATGGAGTAACGCACACTTACAGAAATGTGTGCATTTCCTACTTCGAGAATTTCACTGCTCGATGAAACCGGAGCAAGAGGGTTCCGTTTTCCCACATACCAGGTGAAATTTCGAGAACTCGTGATGTAAAACCCGCGAGATTGCCAGTTTAATGATCACGTGGGGGCCTTCATCAACCGCAAAATGCGACATGGAGACAGGCGTATGGCGTATATGTGTCTAAAGAATTGCAGAAAAGTAGTTTTGACTCAACGAAGTGCGATACCTTGAGGTGTCTTTCGACAAGCGAAGTAAAAATATGCGCATCGCATCTCGTATAATTAAGGCTAGTGACAACTTCAACACCCGCTATAACCGGACTCTACACGGCGCGCGCTGATGTTCAAATCGACCGCTCATGGTACCCACTGACGTCACAACTTCCCCCCACCCCTACCAATCACAGCAAAACAAGGAAAGCAAGAAGAAAGGAGAGGGGAGAGAAAAGGGAGTAGCCAAGGGCCAAGATAGGGAGAGAGAGAGAGACAGGAAGATAAGTGAGACGTCTTGGCTTTATTAATCTAGTTGCGAGTTCTTTGCCTCTAAGCTACACACCCATAGTGCTTCTCTGCTTTTTCTCTTCAAGAAGCTTTATAAACATTTGAAAATGGTCATTAGAGTGTATATTTCTGGAATTTCTGGAAACAAGGAGGTAAGCTGTCTCTTGAAACCTAGTAGTGCTCAAATGATATGTTCTCATCAGAGAAATTCGCCTTTTTATTTTATGCCCTCCCTTCAATTCCATTGAAATAAAGTTCGGTTGTTCTGTGGGCCTCTATACTACTTCCTTGCCCGTACAACCTTGCTTTACTCTGCTACTGAGGGCCTTGATGTTGCTAAAAGTGAGGTTAAGCCTCCAGTTGTGTCAAACTTTCTCAAGTGCTCCTTTCCTATTTTATTGTATATTCTTTGTAATTTTATGTATGGCAATAATATTATTTTTATTTTTGATACTTGACGTTTATAGGTGAAAAAAAGGCAGCAAAGAGTTCTCATGATCTTAGAAAGCAAGAATATACCTTGTGAAATCATCGATATTACTGAACCAGGGAAAGAGTCGGACAAGGAATTTATGCAACAGAACAGTAAACCTCGTGGAGATCAAAAGCATCCTTTGCCTCCCCAGATCTTCAATGATGAAGAGTATTGTGGGGTAAGAAGTTTTTACTTGTTAACACTCTCCTTTCTTTCTGTTCATTTCCTTAGGGAAATTGTTTTCAAGGGTTTTTGACTATGATTCAAATTAAATCATTTCTTCTGTTTGATACACATTGAGTGTCATGCAGTTTTGCCCATCCCTATAGTTAATGATATAACAATTGGTAAAATAATTTAAGTTCTGTTTGTTTCCAAAGTCTTATTAAGGGTATGAAAGATACAGAGGATACAATCTACCTGATGCATATTAACATATATGGTTTTTCATAGTGGTAATGAGAAAGTAGCATGGTTTGATGTTCTGAAATAAATGTTCTCAGTCATTTAAAATGTTAATATTCAGGTAGATCGCCTCTCACATACATTCTGGGAATGTTAATCTTACTTTTATCATACACCTTGTCTTGTAGGTTGCTTTGGTTTCTTGATTTTATAATTGATGTGGTGAGTTATCATAGTGACAAAAGTTATTGTTCAATTCAATCACTCTCAAATTATATCTTAGTGCACTGCACTGAACACCAGAGTCAGGCAGTAGAGCTCATAAAGAATAGGGTACCAGACCACCAGTACAGCTTTAATGGGGTTATTTATTTAGCTCAATCACCTTGTGGTGCATACAACTAAGAATATGTCATTGTGTGCCCCTTGTTTGTTTATTTACTTTTATTGTTGGTTATAGTCTGCTTTCACCCAATACACTGCGTGATGCTACAATTAACTTGCTTATACAACAAAACTTTAACATTAACATGTATGGTTTTGTTTTTAAAAATCTATCTCTCTAATATTTTTTAATATAAAAATAAGCATTTAATTTTTCAAATATTTTTGTGGTATTTTTATAGTCTGCTTAGTATTTCAAGTCACTTAGTAGGTATGTGTTGACAAAAATGATTTTTGTTCCATGCTTGTTTTGACCAGAAGCTAACAAGCCCCTAACAAACCTCACATCCTTATTTTATTTAGTGTTTTAGTTTGCTTTACTCATTCTAACTTACATTGACAGGATTATGATGACTTCGACATGGCCAATGAAGTATCGGAGCTTGAGATCTTCCTTAAGGCGGAAAGCCGTGGCACCAGTCATCCAATTGTCAGCAAAGATGGCTCTGTTGGAGTACTTGCTAATGCATAAGAGAGATCGGACTTACGCACTGAACTAACTAGGAATGGCATTATCTGTGTATTTAAGTCATACTTTTTTTTAAATGTTTTTACTTAACACATTCCAAGTGAACTGTATAATTAACTCACTAACTATTGATTTAGTTTTGTGGATACCCCATTGGACAATATGTATCATAATATTACACTTCTTTTAAAACATTTGGTGTGGTCTATGGGCAGGATTTTATTGGTTTTGACCTCTCCAACGAAAATGAAAAGCTTTTGCCATTTTTGAAAATGGCTGTTCCTGAACCTTCTCCACCTCCACAACCAAAGGAAGAATCAGATGAAGATAGTAAGAGACCTGAAGAGACGTCCGAAGGATCTGTGGAGGAGGAGGAGGAAGAGGAGATGAAGCCATCTAGACCACGACCCAGACCACCAACTAAAGTTGTTGCTGAGGATGATTCAAACGCAAATGGAGATGGAAATGATGACGAGGTATGATGACATGTGCTACAGTGCTAGTGTGACAGTTTTTTCTGCAAAACTAATTCCTTCAAATATTTATCACTTCTTTTGTGGATTGGACTGAACTGTAGGGGCACCCCAGTAAAAATGCAAGGTTTATGGAAAATCGGCGCTAGAAATGAAGGAAACAGTGCAGGAATGTGCCACTTTGCCACTTTGTTGCGAACTTACTAGGGCTCCTCGCTGCCCTTCGGCAAACGTCCAGGCAGGTGGCCATCTTGGCGTCTAAGTGGAGCGAGGTCATGCTTTGACACTGTACAATTCAGATGGGACGGGTAGAGCTGCAAAGTTTCTAAAATCATTCAAAATTAGCTTTCTACTAAATCAATGTTTTGTGGGGACAGGTAAGTTCTCTCCCTCTCTCAACACAAACTTTCTTAGTCTAAATTTTTGGGTTTTCTTCTGGTTTTAGTGTTGAGGTAACCCATACTTTAGTGGTTTAGGAGGTTGGCGCTTAGGAGTATTTGGCTCAAGTAAGAAGTTACTACGTCATGTTGAATGGTCAGGAGGCTGCACTGTGTGGAGGCGTGATCCCTTTCCAGCCCTAAAAAGTTCTCAATAAAGTGGCAAATTCCTGTTATGTCTACTGTGTCTGTGATTCTCTGTACGCCTTGCATTTTCACTTCCGAACTACTTTTATTATTTTAGTAATGACTGAATAGATGCTTTGCTTTTCTGAAGAGGGGTCTTGGTGTTTCTCAGTTTTGTAGCATTCCAATAGCTAATTTGTCAGGAACATGTAAGATATTGTTTTATGATGACATCTTACCGGAGACTGCATTCATGTGGGCTATTTTTGTGAAGTAGAAATCATTTTAATAAAAATATTATAAATCAAAGCATAGTCTGTAAGATCTAGAAAAGATGAATGTAGTTGTGGTAAATTATTTGTTAGTATTTTCATCTTTTCCAATTTAAGTATTTGTTAGTGTATTACATTCCGTGAGTATTTTGTTATGAGAAGCATCAATGACACATTATGTTATGGCTGCATATTTTATCTAAGTTGACAGCAATATCACCCTTTTTATTCTACTTTTTCTATTATTTAAGCTTTTAATCTTATAAGTTTTTGAAATCCATATTATTTATTTTTCATGACATTCATTTTTTCTTTTTTAAAAAATTTTTATGCTATATTTTAATAGACTTTATTGCCTTATCTCTCTGACATTTATTAAATCTCTGAGAGGGAGGAAGAAACAGGATTGAGTTGAGCTTTCATGTTATCAAATAATTACATATAGCAGGTTCCCCATTTTGGTCTTGCATTGAAAGGGTGTGATACATTCATCTATCATTATGTTTGCTTGTGTCGATTTCTGCATGGTGGTAACTTGTCTAGTCATTTTGCTCAATCTACTTTCCCCAAGAGCTAACTTTATTCGTACAGAAATCCTACATTTGTCTAGAGGCCTCAGCAGGGAACTTGCACTTATTAAATGTCAGCTGTTACATTGTTATGGGAGTGGCACAATAATTTATGTAGTTGCTGTTGAATTCCTTCATCCATGACAAGCATATGTTGAACCACCTGATTTAAAATTTTATAAAAGTTCAAAACAATTGAATTTTATATCAAATCACTTGGAGTCCTGGTAATTTTATTCAAGATTGGAAACGGTTTGTCAAATAATAGACCTTGGAGCATATAAAGTGACCTCTAAGATTATTTTCCTTTAACTGCCATAACTCGCATTGTTCTACTACCCTTGTGATTGGCTGTCATGCACTCTGCTGAGAATCTACTTGATTTTTTCACTCCATGAAGGCGCTTTCCCTTTAAATTTGTTGCTGGACCCTGAAAATTGCATGTTCCCAAATTTTTCTGTGAGTTATTTGTACCTGCTTTTGTATCCTTTAACATCAATAAAATCCTGTTTAAAACTATTTGTTATCCTTTACTCGTGTAACTTTCATTTACTGTATGCCTAAACTGCTCCTAATCTGATGATCTGAAGTTTTGTGCGAAAGTAGAGGTAAGTTGTTTTTATTGTGACTAATAACAACTGGGATAACCAAAAATAATATGCAATATTGATGCCAATGTGACATGCTCTAGAAGTGGTTCTTACATGACACCTGGCATTTTGGCATTTTGGTTGTATTTGCATAATTCCATTTCACATATGTGCTTCTGCAGAATGAAGGCTGTTCATTTTAATATAACAAAATAGGGAATATGTCTTGGTAGCTAGACTCTTATCTGTTTTTCAGAAACACAGGAAGGATATTCTTCATGACATATCTTTTTTCTTTAATTTTTGTCTCATGTTTTCAGAATGCAAACAAAAACCAGACCGAGGAGGAATCAAGGTAAACTTTCCTTAGCTGATATTTTGTTATTAAGAACTAATTGATTAATTATCTATAAGTGTACTAGTGGTGCTTTACCCTAAGTCTGCACTTGCTTTGCCTCTGAGTTCCAAATCTATTCTTTCTGCTTTTACTAACATCACTTGGCTTCACTTCTAAACTAAGCAGTGGCGATGAAGATTCATCCGGTGATGGAGGCGACAAAGACAGAGAGCGTGGATATCTTAGCAAGAAATCCAAAAAAATGCTGTATGAAGTTGGCTACAGTGAATTTGCTAAAGCAAAAGATGATGATCGACAATCGCCTCGCTCAAGTCCAGAACTTTGGGATTGAGCTCTGCCATTTTCCAGTTAGGTGCTTTAACAAATGCTGGCATGTATTTTTCCTCCTGATCTTTCTGTCTACCTATTTTTCCAGCTTTCAGACTTTAATTGCAAAATCTTATTATGCTGGGGTAACATTGTCTCTGCTTTTGAGTGTTTTTACAACATCAAGTATTGTTTGATTTTATGTGACAAATTAATTATTGCCACTTTCTTATTTGCAGTGAGAATAAAGATGATGAGAGACAAGATGAAAATGTTGAAGAAATGGTAGCTTTTGAAGATAATGTAAGAGAAAATATTATTTTTCAAATTATTCTTCCTTATATTACAAAGTTCTAAAAGTTCTTTCCCTGCAGACTACAAACCAGAGAGATGAAGACCAAGATGATGCCAATACTCCCAGTAAAAATGAAAATACAGAATCAAATGAAAGTTTCGCGGAGCAGGAAGCCAAAACGGATGAGGCCCATGATACAGAAATGGAAATATCAGAAGAATAATTTTAACAATTTTCTAATACTGTTTGATCCAAACCAAAGCTGTCATGTTAATCATGTCTATGAAATGGAACACATGATATCCCTTCGTTGTGTTTCAGTTCTTTGAGAAACCTTTTCAGAAAAGGATTTTAATTTAGTTGTAAGGAACCTTTGTTTCGAAGCTTCATTCATTAACCCAGCTTACATCCTCGTTAGTGTGAACAGTTATTTCAAGTGTGCAAGCAAATTTGTTTTAAGAGTATAGCCTGAGCGCTTGTCCACTTCTTTTCATGTAGAAGCCACCCTGTTCTTTCTCTTTTTATTTATTTAATTTTTTTTTCTCTTTAAAAAAAAAAAGAAAAAAAAAAAGAAAAAAAAACCTTAGATATTGTCATACGACTAACATGACCTTAGCTTCATCAGTAAACCAGTCCTGTAAATAGCTCCTCCTTATTGCCTTTTTCCCTACCTTTCAACATGTAGATGCCATTTCAGAAAGTAATTCCCTTGTATTCATCTATCAAAATGACACACGGGTAGCCTCATTATTAATATTTTGTATTATTTAAAACTTTTATTTATAGTACGAAATACACAACAACAGCTTCCACAAATTATTACAGGTGAAAAATTTAAAACAATTACTTTGCCTGATTTTGAACCATAGTCAAGTAGAGGTGAAAGATAATAGAATACAACAGGTATCCATGCCGAAGTAGCTAACTGCATTGAAACTCCATCAGATGTGAAATTTAGAAAGTGCATTTGTAGGTGCACCAAAGCGCATTTGGTACATGTGAAAGATGAAACAGATGGTGCAGTTTCAGTGCAGATTAGCTACCTTTGATGTTGAACAAAACCCCATCAGTCCCCATCCTGGAATTCCGACTGGTTAGTGAAGATAGATGGAAGAATGCTGAATCCTGCTATCCTTTAAGTTAAACAAACAAGCACAATCAAGAGTAACTCAAAGCAAACTTTATCCCAGAGCACCATTTGAAAGGTAAGAAACATGTTTATCACAGTATAAATATAGATTACAGAATTCTCACAAATAAGTTGCACACTAACTTTATTTTTTCATTAGCTTTCTTCTCTACTGTTAGTGTCAATACTTATCACTAACAAATACTTGTGCACATCATTTGAGCAAAAGGAAATTAAAAAAATAAAAATAAAGAAAAACATCCTGTTACAACAATGGTCTACATTTAGATTCTATAAAAACAAAACAAATTTTTAAAAAATTGTAATTGACCAGGGTCAGAGGGGCATTTCGGTATCATCAATGAACATTCACAAATTAAATCAACAGTGAAAAAATAAATTAGAACAACTCCTCAGCATACTTCAGCAACTTGAAATCCTTTTCACAAGTTCATGAGACTTCTCTTTAGATTAATCAGTACCAAAATACTTCTGACCAAAGTGATTTGGAGCTATGAAATGTAGTTCTGAGGTCAAAATCTTCATCTGTTGAAAACCATGAGGAAATTGTGATTCAGATTACAATGTTTCAGAAAGTTTCTTTTTAGATTCCAAATCCATCATTTATGAAATTTACAGACCTGAGGAAAAGCAGCTGTTACTGACCGACAAGCAACAGGTGTGCAAAATAAATTAGAAAGAATTATGTTTTCTTCTAAAACATTATGTTCTTTTAATACTGCCACAGCCTTAATAACAGTGTTCCCAGTGCCTGCAGGGTATGAGTAGGATAAGAGATACAATATTTTATCAATTGGAACTGAAAGAGAAAAATAACTTACTCATAATTGGATACATAAGAAGAACTTTTCTCTGGGCTATGTCTTCTGGGAAACGAGCATAAACTACCCGTGCTTCATGAGTATCTGCATCAGATTCCACAAGAATCTTGCCTATTCTGATGGAGCGGCAACAGTCTCTTAATCCCTGCACACGTAGAACTTTAGACCAAACATCCATATAGAATATAATGAAAAGATACGCCTTTTTAATGAAATACCTACCTGTTCCATAGCTTCTCCACTACGAACAATACTGACGCCACAATTGCCTCTTTGGTATTTTAATCCTTGATAAAGTTCATTTGTAGGTGTTGTAACAGTGGTTTTTGTAAATGGAAGCTGATTTAGACTCTCTTCAATTACCAAGCGAATCTAATAAAAAAGAAACAATTTTGATGGGAGAACAACTAGATTCAATAAAAATAAAAACCAAAGACACAAAAGAAGTGGTTTCCTTACCAAACGGTCAGCGTAGAATTTAAAGTCACTCCGCGTTGTGTTCCTAAAAAATAATTGAGCAGTATATCTAGATTGCAACAGTATAAGCAACACTACTGCTATTGTACCTGTCTCTGAGAATTGTCTGCAGTTCTTTGACCTGATCGTTACTTGGAAGTAGCTTCACATTAGATCCATACTCCTCTTTAATTTCTTGTTGACGAGGACTTTCAGGTTTCATTAGCATGGAAAGTTCATCCGCGCTACCCATGGTAATCAGTTAACGTCCGTCTGCGCAATAAATACGTAATTTTCTATTGAATTAAGTTGACAGCATGTGTGTTTCCTGCATGTGTGTGCTTCTCAATTAAGGTTATGGAGATGGATGAGCGGTGACAATGGCTGTAGAGAGGCCTACTTTAAAAACAATTCTAAGCTTAGTATCACAGGTATTTACCACAAAAGCACTGACTTTAATTTCGTATTTCTGTATATTTTCATCAATTAACTAGTTTTTTTGACGCTCCGTTTTGCGTGTGAGCACTTGGTCTGCTGTCTGCTTCTGCTTGTGTTTGTGTTGGGGCAGTTGGGGGTAAGCAACAACGAAAACAAATTCGCCAACACGACCTGTAAAACACAAGTTCTCAAGTTAAGCTTCTCTGGAAAAACGTCCTCATTGTAGTTTGAAACTAGTAATTTTAAGAGATATCAATATGTTTTACGTCTTTAAACTCCTTGTATGAGTCTGAAATATTTGAAATTAAGAATTTTTTCTAAAGTGTTAGGATTCCCATCCTGGTGAGACTGGATACGTTCTTATATATTGAATGTGACTCACATATATTTTCCATTTGCTATGTAAAAGACTCATTACCTCGTAAACTACAATCTAACCCTTAAATAATTACGATGTACGAATCGTATAAATCTCAATCCTGTCTCCTTCCTTTTCCTGAAGCGAGCTCCTGATCCTTGATCCACCCTTGATCCACCTTTCGATTCAAGGAACGCTCCCTCCACAACAAACAGACAGACCAGAGACCAGGGGAAGGGGGTGCAGTGGAGGCAAGTGAAAGCGATTTTGATGGCACCTGAAGGTCTGAGAATGATGTGAGAACTTTCACCTGGTTTCCCAGGCTTAGTTCTCACCATCAGCGTTACGTTGTGTGAAGTTGTGTTTATTAGTCTCCCTCACTTCGAAGTTGTGGTTTTGCTGTCATCCAACCTGTGCCACTTATTCAATCAAAGGAAAGGTTAATCTGAGATAAAAATGCTGAGCAGTAAAATTAGTAAATACTTTTTGAGGGGCTCTGTTGGGGCACGCACCTTGACAGTTCGTCCAGTAGGGGTATCTTCAGCCCTCCTGCATACTGATTGTGGTCGACATGGTGCAGTTAGTCAACATGCCCACAATCCAAAACCAGATTGGAACAAAGCTGTATCCGAAGCAGAAAAAATTGTTGGCTACCCCACTTCTTTCCTCAGTTTAAGATGGCTTTTGAGTGACGAAATTGCCAATGTTGCCTTGCATTTGCGCAAGCTTGTTGGATCAAATCATCCGCTGCTTAAGACAGCCAAGTAAGGATTGATTGGTTTTACATCTGCCTTCCCTATGATAGAATTATCTAATAAGTTGCTTGCTCAAACAAACTTTTTAGGCTCAAAATAATTGAACAAGTTGTTTCCTGACACTTCTTATCTATTTTCTTGTGTTTTCCAGAGGACTGTTGTATAATGGGAAAAACAATATGCAAGCATGGGGGCTAATTGTGCTGCTGTTGTCTAAAGCAGCTGGTCATCATAATGTAAATGAAATGGAAGAGGACAAGGCAGCTGGAGTTTTGTACAGGTATTTCAATTGAACCTTAAAACAGTTTGGTGAATATTTTATTAGATTGAATATGAAACTGCAACACCTTTGCAGTCAACGAGCCTTAGCGGAGGTGACAGAGATGATCCGCACATCCCATCTAGTACACAAAGGGCTAGTAAATATCCACCCTGGACTTGTTCAAGAGGGAGCTGTTCTCAGTGATATGACGTTTGGAAATAAAATTGCTCTACTGAGTGGTGACTACTTGCTTAGTAACTGTTGTGTGGAACTGGCTGCCTTGCGTAATCAAGAGGTAAGAAAAATTACAAGATTCACTGGTTCTGTTGTTAGTAATATATCTGACATCAAAACTTCAGTATTGTTGATTTTTGTACTCTCTAATCTAGTAAAATAAAAATTACAGATCACAGAATTAATGAGTAGTGCTGTGCGTGACCTGACAGAGAGTGAATTTGTTGGTCAGAGAGACCAGCAAAATCACCCTATCCCATCTCATCCATCAGAATGCTCTGCGGTAGAAGACTGGACTCTTCGAAGTGAGCTCTCTGGCGGCAGATTGCTGGGAAAGTCTTGCGAAGGAACTTTGAGACTGGCTGGACACAACAAGGAATTTTCAAAAGAGGGATACAAGTTTGGCAAACATCTTGCACTTGCTTGGCAGGCATGATATTCAATTTTATAAATTAATTATTTTTGTTCAATTATTTAGGGTAAATGAGGTGGTTCCATGTTTAAAATTCTGTTTTATTTCAGGCCTGTCTTGATATGGAGCCCTTCATGCCATCAGCTCAGCATTCCTCTGGTGTTGGCTTCAGTCTTGTTTCAGCTCCTGTGCTCTTTCATTTAGAGTATGACTCATCCCTGTACAGCCTGATTCAGGTTGGAGCGGAAAATGTAAATGATGTGGACTACGCAAAGGTGCTTTTTGTAATCATTTGTTTAACATACTTTTGTGGTATCCAACAACATATTTCTCTTACCAATTTTTGTTTCTACAGATTCAAAGTATTGTGTCCAAAGGACCAGGGCTTGCTATGACCAAACGACTGAGGCAGGAACATTCTCAAAAGGCCATGGAGGTTCTTGCTGCTTTTGAGCAAAATGATGCCCGCACAGCACTTTCAAACATAATTGTTGCCATGGGTGAGTTATGACAATGTCTCTCCACAGTTCTTCATGCCTCATTAAACCGACTCTTGCTCTAGTTTGACATGTTTCATTCAACATATATTGCTGATCGGTATTATCAATATTGTTTATAAACTAGTTTTGGTAATTTCTCCTCAGTTTTTAAATATATCTTTTGTTTTCATTTTTCAAATTTTGTTATTATTGTGTGACAGTCTTAGTTGTTGTACAGCAGAACTGTTAACTCAGCTTGATGTAATATGTTCTCTAGTCTGCTCTCATCATGTTTTTTTTCTTTCCTTTTTTTCCTTTTCTGAATGCAAATATGTAAAGTGTTAATACATATTACTCATCCGTCCATCCTGTATTATAATTTTGAATACTTAGGCTAGACTTTTTATGCTATGACCATCAATAATTTAGTTCTTATCATAATTCTGTCTCTATAATATACATAAAAGCTGAAATCTACTGTGGCATTTAGCTCAACACAAATTATAGTCTTTGAGATACAATGCCTTTTCTTGAGTTCTTGTTATGTTTATGTTTGATTCTTTTTATAGTTTTGTTGACCTTAAATTCTTTCTATGACATATTGATCAATCTGTTATTTTTATTTTGTTAACTATTTGTGTTGTTTCAACCCTTTGTAATTTTCAAATCTGGTGAGTTTTCCTCAATTGCTTGCTGGGCTAATATGCAAGAGAGGTTCTTGAGATTTCATAGTTATTAGGTCTGTGCACTCACTTGACAACTTGAAACACTCTTTTGGACATTGCTCAAGCTACAATAGTGTAAATTTGTTTGAAAGGGCTTGCCTTAGTGTTAGTGTGAATTTTCTAGGGAAAGACTGATGATTATGTTGTTAAAGTTTGCAAAGCGCCAAGTGCCGTGCAAATTTTAATTTTTGTATTATTTTTGGAAAAAATGCATAGGCACATTTCTTGTGGGAGAATTTTGAGGGTACAGAGTGGCTTAGTTCTCATAACCCTTTTTTGGTTTCTATAACTTTCAACAATTAGTATAGGCATGGCTCATGTTTGAGCTATTTGGATTCAAACTAATAAATTAATTGCATAGATATGCCTGTCACTGTTACCAACAAATGAAAATTCTCAGTCAAACCATTTACTTAGTCTTATCTTGTCTTAGGCAGTTACATTCATTGTTACAGGTACATCTTTCTGTTTCTTTTGTGAGTAGGCTACCATTCCAATTAGATTCATAAAATTTGGATATTTCTTGTCTTTCAATATAGTTCTGCCAGTTTAGAAGGAGAGTGTTTTCATAATTTGATTGTTCCACTTATCCAACTCCATGCGTGGTTTGTACAACAATTTTTTTGAAAGGAAACCATAAAATTTGTATTTTTTTATCAGTTTTAATTTTCTATTTTCTGTCATGCTTCTGAATCCATCCCTGACGCCCCCCTTCTCACTTTATCAGCTTTCCTCCCCCTCTCTCTTCTTGTTTATCACTCTCACCCCCTGCTGGGACTCGATATCGTTTGTCGTGCTTAGCTTGTGGGATAGCAGAGTTGTGATATGACGAGTTCTCGAGAAGTACGCATTTAGGGTGTATCCGAATTACCAGACCCGTTGGACTGGAACAGATGGGAAGATTTGAATACGGCTCGGATTTCGTCGACGCGACGGGAACGAGACAACCGCGGAAGGAATCGAAGTTGCCGATATCGTGTCCCACGGTGCGGCTGCCCTTCACGCGAGAACCAACCATACTTCCGTTCCTCAATCAATCTTTAATGCTTCAATGATCAATATGCCCTACCCTGCCGCAATCACCCATAAATTTCATTTCCTTCTGAGCATCGACCAGTCACTTCCAAGCGCCGCGTGAATCGATATCGTCGGAAGGTAGGCTATCATTACACGAAGCGTCCTTAGCCCTAAAGGCCGGGAGAAGGCCTGTGCATGGGTCCTGACCACCGTGGTCCTGACCCAGGTCGAGCCTCCGCCTCTGGCCCGGCCTAGAGTGACTCAGCCCGGCCCGGCTCCGGCCCTCAGTGTGTGCGACCTCCGCTCCGAGGACTTCCCCCACCACGTGCGCGGTTCAGTCAAATCCAGGTTACCTGGGCCACAACTTTCCTTTGCCTCGGCTTTGCACAGCACAGAGAGGCTGCTGGACCGGCTACATTGGCTATAACAACCGAGGCGACGTGAAATAAGTGGACCACTGCGCCAGACGACTTATGCCGAAGGGCACTCTTCTCGCTGTCTCTCTCGCGCCTATACGGCGAAGCCCATGAGTGCGAAAGAGACAGGGTGAAGAAAGCGCTCTTCGGAAAAAGTCGTCCGGCTGGCCGGCTGGCGTGCCTTGAGAATCTGAAGTTTCCTGCCTTCTGTGTGCCTTTTAGGCTGTCGGAAGACAAGTGCGCACAGTTATTTTTGGCGAGTATCACACGCACACCCCCTTTTGAACGTGTCGCGATGCCTGGAGAGGAAGAACTCGCCAGTCGTTCTCTATGGCTAGTCAGTCAGGCTAGAAGTCCACTGCCCAGCCCGGCCCGGCCCGGCCTCCCCTGAGGCACAGTGAGTGACGGGCTGCCGACTGATTCAGAAGATCGCTCTCGTACCGCCGTCCTTGTCGCACTCATGGCGGTGTCCCATGTTGGAGGTGGCATGGACTCATGAGTGCGAGAAGGACGGGGGTACGAGAGCGATCTTCTGAATCAGTCGGCTGGTCAGGTGACGTCAAGATGGGAAAGCTCCCACGCCCGCGGACCGTGATGGTGGTGACCGGGGGAGCCCGGCCCGGCGACGAGCAGTGAACACGGATCATGCCCGCGCGGCCCGGCCCGGCCCGCGGCAATACCCGACCGCATGCCCAGCCGCTCGCTCCGTCGTCCTTTTCTAGCCAATAGCGAGGCCAAGTTCGATCAGCTGATCGGTCGCCGTGCGATTTCCACGTAAATTACGGTGGTGCCGCGGTCACCAATTCGCGTATTTGCTGATTTTGTTCCGGTCCCTTCGCATGCGTGATTGTACCAATGCCGCGTTCTCGAAAATTGCGAAGGGCTGCCCAGTAGATTCGGGCAGGTCAGGAGAGATGAAAATGAACCGCGCGTGTCGTTGGAGTTTAAGCATTCAGCTGGCCGCCGCCCCCGCCCACCACCTGCAGACAGCGCACGAGCACCTGACACGGCGTGAACGCGAAAACGCCCGCAGCGTTACGGCGCGATTACGCTTTGAATCGGCATGATACGCGTGAAAGGATGAGCCAATAGATGATAAGAGAGAGAGAGCACCTGTCAGCGTTGCGCTGTGCACGCTACATCATTCTCGCTCCTTCGCCTCTCTCTTTCCTTATTATGACCTCTGTAAATCCCGGAGGTGATTCGGCACGACCAAGGACAGCAGCATGGGTGTCATGAGCAGGGGGAGGAGGGGGGAGGGGAGTGCCACCCCCCCCTCTCCCGCTCCCGAACACGCCCCCTTAAGGCCCCTCTCGCCCCTCTCCCCTCGTCCCGTTCGGCCCCTCGGCTCGGCCCCGTGCCCTGCTGCGGGTGGTGCCCTGCCCTGCCCTGCCCTGCCCTGCCGTGCCGTGCCGTGGTGCACCCGATCACTTCAAGTCGAGCGACCTGACCTTCCGGGGCCCCTCCGCTCCGCGCCGAGGCAAGGCAAGGCCAGTGTCAGCCCAGCCCAGCCCAGCGCAGCGCCGCCGCGCAGCCCGGCCCGAGCCCGCTAGCCCAGACCTACTTACGCAGGCACAAGCATTCCGACAACACCTCTCGGCACCGTCACACCGCCGTACCGCAACCATGGCAGAGAAGTAAGCGCAATCTGAGACAACTTTTTTATTTTTTGGAGGGTGGGGTTGGGGACATCCCCTTGTGCTCCTTAACCCTTTCGAGAGAGCGCAAGGGTTTAAATGACGGCGTGCAGTGAAAAAGAGGGGAGGGTTATGGAATTTCGAAATGAAACCCACTCTCGAGGAGGCTCAGAGTGAGGAAACAAGTTGCACAGTCATTCCTCATTACTTCAACAGAATGATGGCTTGACAGTACAGCAAGCAAATCAGATGTCAACTTAATATTCTCCTTTCATTGTTTATTAAAACAGGAGTTTAGATAAACAATTCTCCTTATAATTAAAAAAAAAAAAATGGAAAAAAAAATTGTGACACGTAGTTTTGCTTAGTCAGCACCTGTCTCTGAAGAAATTATTTCACAGTTTCGCGGAAGAAATCTAAGTTAGCAAGTTGTGTTATGAAGTTCCACACTTCGTTCAATAAGTGGCAACAGTCAAGGTCAAAGAGGAGATAGAAGCCATTTCTATATGTTCCATCCTCATGTCATTTGATTAGAACTTTGTGAGGTCATTTCTCAGGCTTCTTGCTTTGTTTGCTGCTTGAAGAGCATAGTTTTTATGACTGCCATACATGTAATTTGATGTCATTTCATGAAACAAACTTATCACCCATATGCCTATTTTTTACTGATTGTGTTTCTTCTTCCAGGGCAGATATTGCATTGATTGGTCTGGCTGTCATGGGCCAGAACCTCATTCTCAACATGAACGATCACAAATTTGTTGTTTGCGCTTACAACCGCACAACTGAAAAAGTCGACCAGTTTTTAGCAAATGAAGCAAAAGGAACAAAAGTTGTTGGAGCCCATAGTTTGGAAGAAATGGTTGCCAAATTAAAGAAACCTCGCCGTGTTATGATGCTTGTAAAAGGTTTGTCTTGATAAAAGTTACACTGATCATGTAAGTTTAGAACTGCCTGTTTGGACAACTTTCTAATTTTGGTTTTGTTAGCTGGGAGTGCTGTAGATGACTTCATTGCCAAGCTGGAGCCTCTTCTTGAGCCTGGTGACATAATCATTGATGGAGGAAATTCTGAATATCAAGATACACAGAGACGAACCAAGGACCTCAAGTCTCGCGGTCTGTTGTTTGTGGGCTCTGGTGTGTCTGGTGGAGAAGATGGAGCTCGCTATGGTCCCTCTCTCATGCCAGGTGGTAATCCTGAAGCTTGGCCTTATATCAAAGATATTTTCCAGGTATCTATTGTAACTAAGTCATAATTTAAATATTTGGGCTTTACCACAGCTAAACATATTAATTCTTTGAAAATTCCTTTTTCTTTTCTGCTTTTGTCAGTCTATAGCAGCTAAGGTTGGGAATGAGCCTTGTTGTGACTGGGTTGGTGAAGATGGAGCAGGTCACTTTGTTAAGATGGTGCACAATGGTATTGAGTATGGTGATATGCAGCTCATCTGTGAGGCTTACCACCTAATGAAAAGTGCACTGGGCCTTAGTCCTGATGAAATGAGCCACGTATGTTTCCATTTTTTTTTTAATAGGTTGCTGTTTAAATCTTTCCTTTAAGCCTCTACAAATGTGAATTTTATTGTTGTTTCCTAGGTTTTTGAGGAGTGGAATAAAGGGGAGCTTGACTCATTCCTTATCGAAATCACTAAGGACATTCTGAAGTTTAAGGACACAGACGGTAAAATACTTCTTCAAAACTGATTTACCAATATTCAACAACAACAATAAATTAATTACCAGGTTACATCTCATTTAGGTCTTCCTCTTGTGGAAAAGATCCGTGACTCTGCTGGTCAGAAGGGTACTGGAAAGTGGACTGCCATCTCTGCTCTCGACTATGGTCAACCTGTTACTCTCATTGGTGAGTCTGTGTTTGCTCGTTGCTTGTCCTCTCTCACTGATGAGCGGTCTCAGGCAAGTAAGGTACTTAAAGGACCTCAAAATGCTCAATTCACTGGTGATAAGAAAGCATTTTTGGAACACATCAGGCAGGTGAGAAACATTTCATGAACTCCATACAACTGGTTTATAAAAAACAAAATTGTTCATGGTTTTATATTTTTACTTTTAAATATTTTTACTGTTTTTGTTTTAGGCTTTATATGCTTCAAAGATTGTCTCCTATGCTCAAGGCTTCATGCTTTTGCGTGAAGCCGCTAAGGTGCACGGATGGAACCTTAATTATGGAGGTATTGCTTTGATGTGGCGTGGAGGTTGCATCATACGAAGGTGGGCAATCCAGTTCTTTCAGCTGACATAAATTTAAAATTAGCCATTGTGCTGCTGTTTGAAATAAAAGAATAACTGAATATGTTTTATTTGACAGTGTGTTCCTGGGTAACATCAAGGCAGCTTTTGAAAAGAATCCCAGCCTTGTCAACCTGCTGCTAGACCCGTTCTTCACAGCAGCAGTGCACAAGTGCCAGGCATCATGGCGCACTGTTGTGGCCACAGCTGCTCAGCTGGGGATACCTGTTCCTTGTTTTAGTACTGCCCTTGCATTCTATGATGGGTACCGTTCTGAACGACTTCCTGCTAATCTTATTCAGGTGTGCATTGCATTACAATTACAGTCAACGAAATATCATTTATAAAACTTCAAAACTTATCTAACTGCCTTTTCTTTGCTTTCTTAGGCTCAGCGTGATTACTTTGGGGCTCATACTTACGAACTATTGACTCGTCCTGGTCAGTTCGTTCACACCAACTGGACTGGTCATGGAGGCAATGTGTCTGCCAGTACTTACCAAGCTTAAAATCTGGCAGTTAGGGTTAAGATCTCACAATTAACTCCTTTGACCTCACATTCCCGTGATGAGCATTTTCTTGAGAGCTTTGAAAAAGAAAAAAATACGAAAAGAAAAAAAAGGGTCATTTCTCGCTGAGGGCACTAGAAGTTGATTTCAATACAACATTGACCACTACTCACCTGTTATGTAGTACAATATGTGGCTGTCATGAAGCTAAGAACAAGAAAGAGCAGTATTGATCCTTTATTAGTGGTAGTCATTACTGCCAGTCATTTTATTTATTTTCCCCCCAATAACTTGGGCTTGCTTATGAAGCCCTTATGGTTGTGACCAAAAACTTTATCATTCCTCTCATGTAATTTTAAATAAATTTAATCATTTTTTATGGCATTGTGTTTTGGATATTTATTTATACATAAATTTTATATTGTGTTTGATGTTATGCTAAAAACAATTATGTGTGTTGATACTTGTTTGCATTTCTCTTGTTATATAGGCAAGATTCTATTTTGATTACTGTTGATCACAAAAATGTTAAGTAAATTCTATAATTCTCTCCTACAGCAAGTGTTTTCTATTCCCTTTTTAAAAAAATATTACAGTGTGTAAGCTATGTAATAACTTTTAACAGCCCAAGAGCCTGCTAAGCAGTTTCCAAATAGTTGTGCTAAAAGAGGTTTCTTGTGAAAGTTTGCTCACCATTTTACTGTTTGTGAAAAAATTACAAATGTATAAAGCATGTAATTTTTAAAGAAGACAACAAAACAAACCAAAAAAAAAAAAAAAGTTTATCATACAAGAAATACAAATACCTGAGCAGTGAAAAAACTTCCGATTGGAATAAAAAAATACTTCAACCGCCTCACTCCAAATTGAACAACTTTAAGAACACCTCACTAAGGTACAAAGCTTGAAGTGATAACAAATAAGCACTAATATTGCTTTATAGAGGCCCATGAAATTAACGTTTTAACAGGATTTACGGTAAGACTATGCCTTAGCCACTCAACAATCAAACACAGTTTAAAATATATATGATCATGCACCAATTTACATTAAAACCGCTAGCAGAAGTTTGACCAATTTCTGCACTGCACTTTACTGTGTATTCACACCCAATTTTTCTGCAAGATCCATATGAAGAGTATCCCCTCCCTCTTCCTATTGATATAAAACAACTAGGAAGGTAAACATAGCACTGCAAATGAACTGTATGTACAGTTAGTTGATTTTCTTAAAAAAAACTATTATCAGTCATTTCTCACAGACATTTCTTACTTGTGTACACGATGCTATTCCAATAAAAACAAAATGAGTACCTGAATGCTAGATGTAAAGAATGATGAGCACCAGATAATATCCAAACATAAAAACTAGAAAGACCAGATTATTTTAATTGCACTTGAACTTTGGTATTACTAAATGGGCACAAAGTGAAATATTGGCACAAAAATCATTAACTCACACCTAAAACTTGTTTCAGCATCAAAAAATTTTGAAATCCTTTTTCTTTTTACTTAAATGTTATTTACAAACGATTGCAAATGATCTTAGATCAACCCATAACTGTAATTAAATAATAGACTAAGTTGAGGCACATTATAGCAAACTACCACTCAAAAGAAAAAAAAAATTCCATAAACAATAAAATTTTGGTAACTAAATTATCCATACTGTATTTACACATCTTTACCTCAAAGTAAAGTCAGAACTATGGAAAAAATTACCTTGTCAGAATTGACCAGAAGTATTGTTACATACATAATATAATATAAAACAAATACCATGTTCTGACAAAAGAACCAAATTAATTGTACTAGGGTAACTGTTTGAATTAAATTACAATCACTCCTTATTAAATTTAACTTGACTTCTTAAAAGTGATATTTCTTGCTCCAAGTTTGCATTTTTGACTTGCAAAGTCTCTAGTTCACGTTGAAGTTGTTTCACCTTGTGTGCTAAGGTCTCTGTTTGCTTGTGCCCATCAGCAAGCCTGGCATTTTGCGTTCTAAGCTCCATTATGTACTTAAAAGCTTTTGATAAAATGCCACCTTTGCTCTGAGGGAGGAAAAATACTGTTTTCAAAACTGTTCGTCAAGAGACATTTGCACAATGTATGATCAGGAATTACCTGGCCAGGGCTTTTTGTTGTTTCTGGGACACAATCTGGTACGATTTTGCTCAGTTCCATAATCCATGTGTTGATTTTATCTCTTCTCCGTCTCTCTACTTCGTTATGAGTTGCTCTACGTTTGTCATCCCTCTGGAAAATAGTTTTGAGAGCAGTTCAAAAACTTTGCTCATCTACCTTTCCAGCCCAAAACATCAAAGCCAACTCTTATGAAAATAATAACTTCTAATAACATTGCGACAATTTTTGATTTGATTGAGTATTTCTGGCTAGGGCTCAATGTCTGGGATGGATATCAAAAAACTTACCCGAACTGCCCTTGGTCCACCATCAAGATTTGAACTCAACCTTGGTGCTAAGGAGCGTTGTACTTGAGTGTTGCCAAATACTTCTTGAGGGGATCCAATAACATAAAATTGACCTGGAAAAGAGAGGCAAAGATTAGTTTTGAATAATTTTACACCCACCCACAGTAAGAAATTTCTCACAGAATTACATTGGTTTCACAGACTCAAAATATGTACTAACCATTTAATGGTGAAGTAAGGACAGCTTGAGCAGAGCTACTATTTGGCGAGTATGCCGGTGATGGTACAATTTGGGATAGTTGATCAGAATCACCTACCTGAACCACTCTATAGGTTGTTAGCGTTCCTATAAAAGAAGAAAAATAAGTATAAACAAAAACAAAACCTTGATACTTTTCTTTCCAGGGGGACATGTAAAAGTTTTGCTTACCACCATCTCCTGATCTAAAGTATTGAACTTCATCATCCCCATCCAGCATACTATGAGTGAGTCCAGCGACTGCAGCTTGATCTTCAGAGGAGCCCAAAGAGGTGTCATCCTCAACGATGGTCAAACTCTGTTGTGCTATCACCTGAATTTCCTCTTTAATGCTCTCGTCCACATCCCTCTCATCACTGTAAGACAATAACAATAATTAATGATCAGTTAGGTTAGGGCTAAAATGAATCTTTGACATTTTTCCACTTCTAGTCCTAAAGGGAGACACTGCAGGTGAATAGAAGCTACCTAATTAAGAAAATAGACAAGCTGCATCTTTTATTTAGAATATCAGAATTAAAACAGCAATTAATTGTTAAAAACTTAATAATTCAACTATACAACATATCTAGAAATTAAAAGAATTTTTCTAAAAATAAGCAATGCAAAAAAAGTAAATAAATAAGTAATGTAACCAATTTGGTTAGAATCAGCATCATTGGGCTTAAACACCTTAATTGAACAATATCCGTAATGACAAAATGTGCCCTACAAACGAACCGACAGATCACAGATGAAATGAAATTGAGTGACCTTCAGGTTAAAAATTTAACTGTTTAAACAAAATTCACAATAGAGAAGAGAAAGGAACAAGTGACTGGCCACTTTGAGTACTACCTAGTGTCTAAGTTTGTGTCAATCACATCCATGGGGAAGAGAGGACAGATTTTGAATTTGCCAGGTAGCTACACGCAATGATCACGGGGGCAAACAACAGGGTCATGTGAGCGAAGTGCCTGTAATGGCCGCCAATCTGAGGCCATCCTCCGGTGGCGGCAAGGGCATTCTTCCGCGTCATACTTCATCGGATTCATATGCTGGCGTGAGCTTTACGGAACTGTTGCTGAAAACATTTTCAGAAAAACTAGTAAAGCGATGTAGGCCAACATTGCAAATTATCAGTGAAATCCGTTTTGATGTCTCGTACTATTTCTTTGTACAACATCGCTTGTCCATCCCATGCCACCCATTTCAACTCTTGGGTATGGAGATGATGTTGATGAAAGGATGCTTTTCTGGACTTGTTGGTTTATTTTGGGATATAAAGTATGAACATATCGTTTTGTCTCAAGTCTAGCATCTAGCACCTTGTCCACCAGTATTATCTATAACAGTTTATTTTCCCTCTTCTTAACCGCACTTGTTTGAAAACTGGCGCTTTCCCCTACCGCTGCCTTATGGACAGTGACTTAACTGACTCATTCATTGAGGGGAAAGAGGGTGAGGGATAACGGTGAAAAGGGGGTGATTGTTTTCGTTTTGCAACGGTTATGTGGAATGTTGATGTAAACCGTGTAAACCATCCATTTTCAGTAGATTTCTCTCTGAAATCAGGATGATAATTTATGCTGTTAAATCACTTGGAGTATACTTGATGAACTTCAGATATCTCTGAGCTTCGTTGTTTTGACTTGCTTGAGGGTTATAAAACTCTGAAGAAATGACATCAGCTGTGTACCTGGAAAATAATCTCGACAGTGAGTGTGCTTTCTATTATTGAATAATAATAAATAATATAATTGTAATATTGTCGTCAATTATTTCAGAACTTTTATCTGTCAATATCAAAGACAAGTATAATATTTTATCCTCTATTCCCAGGTCCTAATAGTAGCATTCACAAACATTGGCTTCTCTTCTAAAATTTCTAATTTCAACCTGGAAAGATCCATAATTTTGACTGTTTGTCTTTCAGGCCTTGAGCATCTACCTATTGAGCTCCTGCGCAACTTTACGTTGATGAAAGATTTAGACTCCCGAGCCAGAGATCTTATGCAAAGCATTGATCGTCAAGCCAATTCTTACCTTCAAAATGTACGGAGTATGGGATCTGACAAACGTAAAGAACAAATGGAAAAAATTCAGGCTCAATTCAACAAAGCCAAAGAATACGGAGACGACAAAGTGCAGTTAGCTATTCAAACTTATGAACTGGTTAGTATTTTTAAAAATTCAATCTTACCTCCATTTCTGCTTTAAAAGTGCCTTTTTCTTCTGTCAATTTTTGTGTGTGTTACCTTTAGTGTCATTATGTCTATGTAGGTGGACAAACACATTAGACGACTTGACTCAGATCTAGCGCGATTTGAGACAGAAATTCATGACAAAGCTGCAAGCAATACTCGCAACCAAGAAGAAGGTGGCTCCCAAAAGAGTAAGAAAGCATACTCTTTTAAAATTTGGGTTCACCAATTATGGTATGGTATGGTATGGTATGCGCTATGCATTCTAAACTTGTGTGGGTTATGTTTGTAGGAGGAAGAAAAAAAATTAAAGAGAAGGATGTCAAAAAGAAAGTTGGCGCTAGCAGTGAAGATGAAAGTACAAAAGTTCCCCGTAAAAAGGCTAAGAAGGGTAATGACTAATTATGTGTTCATATGAAATACTTGTTAACTCAACTGGAACTTGTTGATCACCTTATGTGTTTTGGCATTTCAGCTGGTGCAAAGGCTTCAAGTGGTGCCAAATCAGCAGCAAAAGGAGCAGGAGCAGGCTCTGCTGGCAATACTAGTGCTGATGGAGTTGTTCCAGGTTTGGCTCATCCTTCTGATGTTCTTGACATGCCTGTAGACCCCAATGAGCCTACCTACTGCCTTTGTCATCAAGTTTCTTATGGAGAAATGATTGGCTGTGATAATCCAGATGTAAGAATTTCCATTTTTTTAAAACTATCTGAACCGTTGGTCGACTTTAAATCAGTTTTAAAATGCTTAATTCTGCCTTAACATTTTCAGTGTCCTGTTGAGTGGTTCCACTTTCCTTGCGTTGAACTTAAAACCAAACCCAAAGGTAAATGGTTTTGCCCTAAGTGTTCAGCCGATAGAAAGAAGAAATAGATTATGTATTATAATTTTGATACCTGTGACTTTTATTTATTTTTTAATAATTTTTCCATTTTTTTTTACAATATGAATTTTATAGTACTATGAGTTCTGAATTTCGAACCAGCAAATACTTATTTATTGTAATATTATACGTAAATGTAGAACAATGACATCCTAGGTTTCTGATTTATTAACAAGATCAGTACTTAATTTGGCCTAGTGTATGAACATGATAATCTTCTAATGGATTGTATATCTATTATTGTTAATGTTGTTGTACTTTTAGTATCAAACAGTTGTTATGTTCAAGTCGACTTTTAGAACAGAGCTGCCATAATTGATATCTGTATCAGTATTGAGTGAAATATATAAACCCCAAATTTATTGTCAGTCTAATTCTACTTTTGAAGTGTTCACTTGTATATTTTGTCTCCAAAGACTCAGCTTGAAAATTGTGATTCCTCACGAACACTGGATTCAGCTGAGAATTTTAACTTTGACTAAGAGCACCTCTAGCATATAAAAAACTTCTCGTCATCGATGCTGCGGCGCCGGCGTCTTCGACTTGAGCCTCTCCTGCTGCTTCGGCTGCGACTGGGAAAAAAAAAAAAAAAAAAAAAAAAACTGATGATTAAGAACCCGCCAAAGGGGTTTTCTTGGCCAGCCCGAACTGCGGGCTGGAGGTATTCGAACGTTGTGGTCGATATCAATCATTTGTCATCAGATACTTCAGAAAATAATTACAGCGAAATTGTGCGGATTGGCGCACCAAGATGTCTTACGGTCTGTCCGTCTGCTTCTCACCTTCTGTTTCGCTTCATTGATCGACTACGACTCCGTCCTCGACTGCGACTCCGTCCCCGACTGCGACTTCGTCCTCGACTCCGACTCCGTCCCCGACTTCGACTGCGTCCCCGACTCAAACTCCGCCCCCGACTTGAACTCCGCCCTCTACTGAGACTTCGGCCTCTGTTTGGAAGTTACTCAAATATTACATGTTTGCGATCCGCTATTAATCTTCGTCGCTTTCACCCTCTCATTAAGTAGTTAATTATTTGGGACCGAACCGACAAGTTTTCGCGCAGACCATTTTTAGTTCTCAAACGGGGGGTTGGATTGGGTACCCATACTTGTACCTGTAGCGTCCTCTAAAGGTGCGACCGCACGCCCTGCATTCTCGACGGCGTCCCCACGGCGCGCTAGTGAGAGACTTGGAGACGGTGCGCGTGATCGAACTGATCCAGGACTCCTTCTTCAGGAAACGACCGCAACGCCGACATCTCTTGGGCCCTCGCCTACCCCTGCGGCCCTGGAGTGGAATCGTTGTTGAAAATGGATGACAGTTTGCTCACGCTGGTAAAAGCGCATACTAGGGTGCAGCTAGGAGCACGGTGTGCTCACCTTCCGGGTCGTGGAGGCGTTGAGTGCAGCTGGCTGTCCCTTTGAGGTGTCGGCCTGCGTCGTGCTGGGCGCGGCGGAGGCGGAGGCTGATCCGTCGTTGTTCAGCCCGCTCCCGCTGCTGGCGATGGACTCCGTTGACGAGGCGTAGCCGCTCGGGCCGGGCTGAGGGCTGCCGCCGCCGCCGCCGCCGCCTGCCGCGGGGCTTCCCTCCGCGTCAGTCGGCCGGGACTGCGCCCCGTGCACCCACACGGTCCTGAAGCCGTCCTCCGCGCTGCTGCCGGAGCTCATGCTGCGCACGACCCGTCAAGGCGCGCTCAGCACGCGCTCCCCTCTCAGCCACCCCGTCTCTCCTCTCCTCTCACCTTCCTGCCCGCCTCCTTGAGGGCCCTGGCCGCGGCTCCGGCTCCGGCTCGTAGGATCGCTCTGGGCCGCCGCTCATGTCGCCGTCAGAGCCATGGCGGCTGCGGGCTGGGGGCTGGGCTAGGACTCTCCCTCGGCCCGGCGGGTCCGGGTCCGGGTCCGGGTCCGGGCGGCCGCCCCTGTCCCTGTCACAGGCATCCCCAGCCCGGGACTCGACGCCGCCGGCTCATGCCGTGTCGCCTGTCGCGCCGCCACCAACCTCCCGCTGCACGAGGCAAGAACGCGACTCAAAGGCTTTTCGTGGCCCAGTAGGGTGATTCCGCTCAGTGGTTTCGTCTCCCTGTCCTTGTCGCACTCGTGGGACACGGTCATAAGGAGCGAGCGAGAGGACGCGATGTGACGCTGCTCGGAATCACCCCGCAGGCCCAGGCCATGCTCGCTCTCAGGCTCACTCGCCCCCCGCCCGCACCCTGGTGCCCTGCCCTTCCCTGCCCTGCCCTGCCCTGCCCCGCCCCGCCCTGCCCTGCCCTGCCCCGCCCCGCCCTGCCCTGCCCTGCCCCGCCCTGCCCTGCCCCGCCCTGCCCTGCCCTGCCCTGCCCTGCCCTGCCCTGCCCCGCCCCGCCCCGCCCTGCCCTGCCCTGCCCCTCCCGGCGCGGCGCCGCGCACGTAGGCCACGCGGGCGCACCGCGAGCCGGCGAGTTGCCTAGGGAATAGACTGACGGGGGCGCGCGGCGTGTCGACTGCAGAGCGAGTCCGCGCTCTCCTCGAGTGCGAGAGAGACAGCATTCTCGCACCCCTCGTTAGTCTCCTTGAGAGCGAGAAAGACAGAGCGACGCGAGTGCCGGCAGCGGAATCGGTCGCCTGGAGCAGGCACTCACCGGGGGAGGGCGGTGCCCGGGCGCTGCCCCTGGTGACACCCCCGGCGGCAGGTTAGACTACGACCCGCTCGCCCGGTCCTGGACCCGGCCCTGCGAGACGTCGCGTCCTGGCCGTCGTGTCGCGCTGTCGCGCTATCCCCGCGAGCCTCTGGCAGCCTCTGGCAGCCTCAGGGCGCCCGGGGCCAGGCGGCGTAACCCTGGAGATGCCAGACAACAATGCGGCTCCGAATCAGCGAGCCGGCGGTCGACAACCGACACGTGTGGTGTGTGTCCGATGAAAGTGTACCAAAGCATGCTGTGTTCCTCGGGGCGGGGCCGGGGCCAGGCCGGGGCCCGGGGGGACCTCTCCCTTTCCCGCCCGCCCTGCACAGATGCGTTTGTGCCGCAGCCCCACATTGGGCGCTCAGCCCGGCCCGCCCGGCCACGGCCTGGTGTGGCGTGGCCGGACATTAACTGCTTCCGGTCAGTTCTGCATTATGTGAGGACAAGCTTATGGCCACGCACCCCTCCCCCCGCCCGGCCTGGCCCTCGGCCCCTGACCCCTCGGTGACCCCGCGCCAGGGTCCGCGAGGCGATCTGCCTCTCTTCTGCCAGTTCTCGGTGGCGAATCGCCTTCCCCGCAAGGGACCGTGTGCACGGTCGCAGCCGCGGCCGCGACGGGCGGGCGAGATGAGGCAAAACACAGCACTGCGTCCTGAGACTGCCTGAGACACCTGGGTCCTCCTGGGTACCATGGCGGCCTCCCCGCTGGGCGGGCCGGGCCGGGCCGGGCCGGGGGGTTACGCAATAAAGCAACCTTCACTCCACCCGGGCTCCCTTCAGCCGTACAGGGTGAGGCCCAGCACAGGCCCGTCCCGCCCCACCCCGGCCGTGTACCTCATTATGTGCAGCACATGTATCCGGCTTGCATAAGTCGACAGAACCCTCGCCCCTCCGCGCCACGCTCCTCATCAGCACGCCTCCGGACCCTGGGCCACAGAACGGCACTGGTCAATAAGTCGGGGGCGGCATGGGGAGTGGTGCTAGCTCATGGCACCGCTGGTCCCCGCTCCGCCCCGCCCCGCCCCGCCCCGCCGCTCCCCGCACGCTATCTTGGAGCGCCGTCCAATCATCCTGTGGGAATCGATCCCTTGCTCGTGCGGAATCGCGCCGCACCCCAGGCCCAGGCTGGGAGACGCCCTGGAAGAGGTCGAGCTCGTCGCTCCGGCGCGGGGCTTCCCTACACCTCTCCGGCGCGATGGAGCGAGCGGCCCGGGCCCGGCGGCGCGCCACGTGCCGGCGTCAGATGGGAACCGCGAGCCCGATCACCCGCACCCAGAAAAATGCAACATCAGCCGTGACACATCGCATCGCCCGGTTAATAAGTCAGCCAGCCAGGCAGCGAGCGCCTGGTGCCGTGTAGTGGCTACTGCTACGCAATAAAAATGGCGCGCGTTTCGCACTCCTGATCCATCCTCTCATTCTCTGTCACTCTCTTTCTCTCGCTCTCTCATCCGAGTGTACTGTACAGTGCCCCCGGAAGAACTCCCGAGAGGACATTGAGGGAGTTAAATGAGTGGCCCGGGCCGCGCTGGGCCGGACCGGACAGTGACCCGACGCGGTGTCCGGCCTGGCCTCTGGGCCGCCATACGGCGTCCACCCGCCCCGCCCCGCCCCGCCCTCAGCCGCGACGGTGCGGTGCGACGGTCCTCCGGCCCGGCCCGGCCCGGCCCGGCCCGGCCCCACCCGGGACCCGTGATCTCGTCGTCATCCTCGAGTTCTGGACCGGGCCGGTCCTGGCCGGCCGAGCGGGGCGGGGCGGGGCGGGGCGGGGCGGGGCCAGTGTCTTTCGGGCCGCCACGCTACGGAGCAGACGCACACGCAGAGCCTGCCCCCCCCCCCCCCCCCTCTCTCCTGGCCCCGCCCGCCCCAATTGATACCAGGCTGTGGTCAGGAGAGCCGAAATGGGTCAGACGCTTATTCGCATCACTGCTGCTGCTAATTCCACGCCTCATGCACGGGCCTTGGCGCGGCGCGCTGCGGGGCGGAGCCGAGCGGTCCAAAGCACGCCGCCCCGCCCCGCCCCGCCCCGCCCCGCCCCGCCGCCCAGCCGATGCCCCGCGGAGCTCAGCTGGTTGCCTGGTCCACAGGCGGACTGCCCGCCGCGCAGCACGGGCCGGGCCGGGCCGGGCAGGCCAAGCGGAAGCATCTCAAAAGTCCAAGACGGGAAAACATTCCCAGCTCCTCCTGCAAGAACGGCGCCCCCTGATGCAAGCGGCAATAGAGCGCGTAATCACTTTGTTTCCGCCACGCTTCTTACGCAGTGGAGAGGCCCGGCCCGTGCGCTGCCACGTGAGCGCATCTCGTCCCGCCAGGAGACATGCGACCTGCAGTATTTGACCAGTTGAGTGGAATCGTGGTGGAAACGACGCTGCCAGAGCGCTTTCCTCATGCAGCGGTGTCACCTTCCGTCACGCTAAAGACCCCGACTTTAACTGAATATCTACGAAGGGTTGCGCGTCTGTGCATGAGCACCTTGCCCCGTAAGAAGAACAGGAAGAAGATGGTGGCGTAGCATAGTGCGGTCTCACAACAAATCAGATAGCCACATCGTGCAATATCGTTTTTATTCAAAGTAACATTTCAAATTGATATATACCTAGTACCGTGAGTACTGCAAACAAAAATTTATCAAATAACGTCCACAAAACCGTAGATGCGAGAATATTGGTATCAGGTTACGTTGCTTTGTTGTGAGACCGCACTACGCTACGCCACTATCTTCTTTCTGTTCTTTTTGCGGGGCAAGGTGCTCATCCTTTGCTGGTCGTTGTTCGATCCACTAGACTATGAGTTAACAGCACAAAGCGTAAATCGGAGGGCAACGTAGGTAAAGCGAGGGCAGCCGCAAGAGCAAGGAGGGGAGGAACTCAGCTTCTTCTGGGCTTCAAATTTTTTCTACAGAGCAAAGTCATCCGTTGGAAGCAAGATTCGCTCGCTGTCGTTGGAATTCCTACGGAAAGGGAGGCTCGAGTCCTTACCCTTCGCAGTGACCTCACTCTTCGGAAATAACCTTGCTCGGCGCACTGTACTGCAGCATGTCTGCGGCATAGAGAGCTCTCAGAATAAACTCGTTGAATGTTGCACGAAGATACCCAGACTTAACTGAACAGCCGAACAGCCGCCATTCTGACTCACAAACATCCCCTTGCAAACGGCCTAGCCCAGACCCGGCTGGGCCGCCATTTTGCAGAAGCGGGGCCGCGGCTGTACTTTCCCAAGTGCGCTGCGAGAGAGAACGGATAGGGTCGACTGTTTCGGGATGGAAGTAATCACGAATTTTCTATCCCGATAGTCTTCCTTTATTCACACAGCTGGGGAAATATCTGGTTACTTCAAATCAATGCCTGCTCTCTTTGAAAAGGGCTGTTTTTCCTCCATATCATTAAGTAGGTTGAATCCTCTCTCTAAATGAGAAAGTAGAGTTTTGTGTACCCAGCTTACAGACAAGGAGCTGTTTTTGTCGATAGTCGAGAGACAATTTTGCATCCAAGCTATATACGACATTGCTATTTCCGCTAAGAGTGCAGGTGGTGAGGTAAGCTGGCCCTGGACCGGCCCTCGCCCGCATGTCGTGCAGCTTGACTTGGAGCAACCCCAGACCACTGCAACATTCCGCGCTAAAAGCGTTCCTAAAGCTCATGCGCACAACGGCTGTACGTAGTACAGTGAGGTGGACTGTCAACTTCCATTCATTCTTTCTTTCTTTTTGAGTAAAAAAGGATTGGAATGGGTTGTTTATTTGCAGATATCGCCTTGAGTTGTTATGAGATTCCGCCGTATACAGGAGATACGTTTGTGTGATGTCACTTTAATCCATTCTCCTGTGATGATGAAATGTGTTTTTTTGCGCGTTCATTTTATCCCACGCCAGTATGTTTATTCCTCCAAATCCCCAAACAGGGCGAGGCCTCGACCTGTGTGTAGGCTCCATTTAAACGTCCCAGCAACAATGGACGTTCGGCTCCGAGCTCCGTCGTCATATCGAGGGAAAGGCGTGTTGTTCAGTCTCTTTTGGCCTCAACGAACGAAGCTCTCTTTCACAAAGTTGATGTTTCGGTTCCGTTGTTGAGCCCGGGCATAGTAAACCTCACCTCACCCCGCCCCCTCCGCCCCGCTACGCCCGGCCCGCGGCCTGGGTCGAGCTGCGCTCGCTCGCTGATCGTGACTTATCGCTTGTTTGTGTTTCGTGCACCGCCTATACAAGAGGCGCTAAATGCTTCTTTGGTGCAGCTTCCCGCTGCGTCACTTCCGCCTCAAATATTGGGCTGCACCACGTTGGGCGAGCCGGAAAGGCGCGGGCGGGAGGGAAGGGAGGAAAACCGGCGGGAATGCAAAGCGCCACGGCTGTGTCCCAGCCCAGCAGGCGGGCCGGCGGGGGGAAGACCTCTAGGGCGGGGCGGGGCCAGGCACGGGGCACGGGCGCACTACAGCTGCCGACTGATTCAGAAGATCGCTCTCATCCCTCCGTCCTTGTTGCACCTACAGCGGTGCCCTGTGCTGCTGGCCATGGTTGTGCTCCATGAGTGCGACGAGGACAGAGGTATGAAAGCGATGTGCGGCATCGCTCGGTAGGCAGGCTGCTGCACACTGCGCACTCGGCTTGTCTTGTCAGGGTGGGAGCAGAGACACCTCCCCGGCCCCCGGCGCGTGGCGTGGCGTGGGCCGCCTACCCCTCCCCGCCTCGGGCCCCGGCCCCGGCCCCGGCCCCAGCGCTGGTGCTCTTCACCTTGTCGGAGGCATGGCATGGCATGTAGTCATGGCATGAGGTTGGCGAGGCGCGGCGAGGCGCGGCTCGTGCGAGGCTCAGGCTCGCCCTGCAGAATGGTCCGCTCCGCGCAGCGTGAGACCAGAGAGACCGTCTTGGTTGGCGGGGCGGGGCGGGGCGGGGCGGGGCGGGGCGGGGCGGGGCGGAGAGGAACTGACCCGGTCAGACGAGGCTCGCAAAAGAAAGTGAATTGGCCCTCGTTTGAGTTACTCCGGGCAGGGGCAGCCACAGCTCTTCAGATTTTGAACCTCCCTCCACCCGCTGCTCCCCACACCCTTGTCCGCGGGCCGCCCTACTTCCCGCTCCAGACGGGTTGGCCTGGGCCGGGCCGGCCCGGTCTCCTTGGTCCCTGAGTCTCTCTCACCAGCCCGAGAATTTGTGTCGACGCCCGATCTGCCTGCTGATGGTAAATGATCCTTGATGTGCTGGTTGCGTTGCTATTAATTTTATGGCGAATCCTCGTCTTATCTGATGGGTCAGGTCTCGTTTGTTAATACCGGATGAGAAGATTAATGGTCTGTAAGTGTGATACATACGAAAAGGAGGAAAATTGGGTTCAGGTTAGTGCAACTTCTGAGGGTTTTTTGAAAAATTGAGAGTAAAACAGTATGTTTGTTCTAGTTTTAATTTTCAAAGTCACTTAAAACTATCATAAAAGTCAGACAATATCACAATGAAATTGTTACCTACGATAACACTTTGTTACTCGTGTGCCACAAGGAACCAGGCATCTGAGGAGCGGGTTACATCATTTGCCCTCCATATCGACACACACTTTTCAACAACTTTTTTACCCGAAGCTCGTCTTTTAATACTTTACAGTTCTACAAGAATTAAGTATGACTTAAAGTTTCGTAAATAGAAAATTTATCGTGACTCCTTGGCCGAATTACAAAACGTCTAGATGAAAGACATAATATAGTGCATTGGACTTAATTACTTCTCATGTGCTCTATCACCGGGCCTCCGAGCGCTCCGGGGGCTTTATGCACCGTGCCGCACTGGTGCGCGCACAAACCAACATACGAAGGGAAAAAGCAGTAATGGACGGATTTGATTGGACGAGGCAAGAGACCAAAGCACGCTGCGGTCACATGTAAAGTAGTATAGCTTCCTCCTCTGCGGGCAATAAACGGTATAACATTTACTAATGAGTCATTCGCACACACAAACACGACAAACACGCACGGCTTCTCTCCCCCTCCTCTCTCTCTCTCTCTCTCTCTCTCTCTCTCTCTCTCTCTCTCTCTCCCCCCCCTCTCTCTCTCTCTCTCTCTCTCTCTCTCTCTCTCTCTCTCTCTCCTCTCTCTCTCTCTCTCTCTCTCTCTCTCTCTCTCTCTCTCTCTAAGCGGGGTGATTCCGACAACTTTTAGAGGCGTCCTCTCTCTATGATCGTGCCCCACGAGTGCGACAAGGGCAGAGAGACGAAGCCACTGTGCGGAATCACCTTCCTATCACTCTCACACTTACTCTTACACTCACTCGCTCACACAAACGAAACATTATTACCATGGAAAAGGGGCGCCCAACTTGTAGCAGATTCGCATGTTTCAAGCGCCGCTCTCAGTTCCATTCTCCCCTTGCGCGCGCACAGCTCTCACTAGTTTACTCAACGTGTATCGTCACCGGCCACGTCCATTTTACAGTACTAATGTATGTACAAAACTCTTTACGCATCGTAATTGAGATCTTACCATTCTTGTGATTTGGTAACCATGTTTGTTATCTTAACAATTCCCATCTCATCCATTCCCTTCTAGTCATCACTGTCATCACCCACGATCGCTGTTTACATAAATAAATCGCATAAAATACCTATCATACTGACGGACTAACAGTATTCACTTTCATCGCCCATACAGTCTACCTCCCAGTAGAATAAAAATATAATCAATAAATGCACAAACGCTGAAGAAAATAATTTACAGTTACAATAAGTGATTTTCCTTTCTGGAAATAACTGCGAAGAAGAGCTAGTGGGCTGTAGCGTCTGATTTCTTTTTTTTATACATTTTTTATATTTTAATGTTCTTTTTTTAAATGACGAGTTTTGCTGAATTTAAATGATTCCACAGTTTTTTTTTCCCTACACGAAGTGAAGAATTGTACCATTTATTCGGTGCACAGTCAACAGGCCCTAAAAGCAGCCGCAGCGCTCCACCACCATGCCGGGCAGCACGCCGAACACCACGTTGAGGTCGCTGTCAAAGTACAGCATGTTGATGGACGTCATTTTGCGCGGGCCGCAGCACGGCCCCGTCTTGTTGCTGGCCATGTTGGCCAGGGCGGTGTGCGGGTACTTCTGCATGTACACGAAGGGGCACTCGCCGGAGCAGTAGTTGGCCTCGTAGCGCTTGGGGAAGATGATGAAGTCCCAGCCGAACAGCTCGAAGTCGACGACGAGCGGGTAGCGGCAGCAGCGCGTCTCCTCCTCATCCTCCGTGCACGTCAGGCCCAGGTTGCGGCGCACGCGCCGCGCCCGGCCCTCCTTCAAGTACACCTCGATGAACGGCATCTGGACAAGGAAAGGTCGCTCTCAGTGGAAGCTGCTGACAGAACGTTGTTGACGGTGCAAGGCCAGTGCATGTCAGCCGCGCAAGGGGGAAACAACTCTGAAACTTTTGTTCACCTCGTGATTCAGAAAAAAATAGGGAAACTCAAGACAAAAATTTAGAAAAATGCAGAGGAATTCACAAAAATTTAGGTAAAACTCAAGCAAAAATTCAATAAAAATTTACAAAATTTGTACACCAAAATGTAGAGTTGTTTTTGCCCCTTGATGTCAGCTGTGCGTGCCTACCTTTGGGTTGTCGTCCTCGTTGGTGTCTGTGTTGACGAGCTGCTTGCCGTCCGCGCCCGCGCTGGCGAAGACCATGAGCCCCAGGTTGTCGCGCGGCCTGCGGAACCAGTCCTCGACCATCTTCTTGACGTCCACCATGACCCAGACGCCGTCGCCGTCGGGCTGCGCCACCTTGGCGGTCGCCTCCAGCTCGTACGGCACGGGCGACTCCGGGGAGGCGCTGCCCCGCCTCATGCGCATCACCCTCACGAGCACGGTGGGCGGCAGCAGCGGCAGCTCCTCCTCGTCCTCCTCCACCTCCTCGTCGTCGTCGTCCTCCTCGTCGCCGTCCTCCTCGCGGCGCCGCTCGTCCTCGTAGCGCCGGTAGTTGGTGCGGCCCGTGCCCCGCACGTACACCCACAGCGTCGCCTTGGCCACCTGGCTCTGGACCACCTTCTGCGAGAAGCGGAAGTGCAGCACGTTGTGCCCCTGGTAGCTGTGGCGCACCTTGTTGGTGTCTGAAACAGCACGCCGAAACCACCATCAGGAAACGTATGCAAGAGAAACCCTCAGCCTATTTTTGGTCGCCCCGCTTAGACAAGTGAGTTCGACGCCGACATGTTTCGGGCGCTCTGGGTAGGAGGAGGCCGCGCTTGTAGACGGGGAGGGCAGGACGACGCGTGATTTTCGTGACGCTTGGCTGTAAAAACGAATCGCAACCCCCCTCACCCCTGCAGCAGCTGCGGTCCCCGCCGCTCAACACCCAACAGGGCGTAACGCTGCGTGACCGGTGCTCGGGTCCACCACGGCCAGCCCCGCCCCGCCCCGCCCCCGCCGGCCCTGGCAGCGCCCTGCTGCAGCCTGTCGCGACGCGACGCTTCCAAGAAACGTTTACAGGAGAGCCGAGCCGAGTCGACACTCTCACAACGGCTAACCACCGTTCCGGTCGGGGCGGGGCGGGGCGGGGCGAGCCGTGGAGTCCTTTCAAGTTCCTCATCAGTACCGCCACATTGCTCACTTCCTCTCCAGTAGCGCCAGACGAATTTATACACGTCTATTGGCTTAGAGTAGAGAGATGCTGTACTAACAGAGGGAGAGCATCACGAAGCGCAGGGCAGGGACCGCTAAACCTGAGGCTAAGACACTCAAATCTTTGAGCAAACGTGTGTCACGTGTGTCACAGGCCTCGATGCCGCAGGCCAGGACGCGGCCTAACGCGGGCATGCGACCGACCTGGCCCGGACCCACCCGGACCCACCCGGAGCGCTCGTCACAAGCCAACAAAGGTCCCTCACGCCTGACTGCTTTGGCCGCAGGTTGGTCGGGTCGAGTCGGCCGATTACAAAAAGAGTATCTGCAGGGTCCTCCTCCTCTTTTTAAGCAGACAAAGCTGTCCTTAGCCGTGCCGTGTGCCCCGTCCCCGTCAGTCCTCGCTCCAGAGTTCAACAGAAGCGCTGCCGCAGCATTTTCAGGGATGAATTAGCATTGAGGCTCTGTGATGGGTTTGGAATGTATGAGGCGGCTAAATATTGGAGCGCGGGTCCCGAGTGCCGGGGTGGGGCGGGGCGGGGCGGGGCGGGGCGGGGCGGGGCGGGGCGGGGCGGGGCCGTGCTGTCGACTCAGATTTACGACAGGGACCTCTGGTCCTGGTCCGAGAGGGGCGGACTGGGAGCCTGTAACCAGCTGTAACCGGCGCAGGTGAGCTGCCCGTGCAGGGGCGGAGCAAGCGGAGCAGGCGGAGCGACCCCTCACCCCTCACCCCGCGGCGGCGGCCCTGTTGGTCGCACGGGATGGGCGCTTCCCGTTTTAAGGGTTGTGCGGGCAGGAAAGTCCACGCGGCAGGGGGTATCGGCAAGCGAGCGCTGCGCACGTGCGTTTGAATCTCCCGCCACCCTCCTCGCCATCATAAAACCCTAAACTGGATTTTTTTACGCGCGAAGTAGCGTTATATTAATTTTTACAAAAATGACTGTTTAAGTGTGGAGTGAAGCGATAAAATTACGACAAGTATATTTCCAATGTGGTCATTTACAATATCAGTCAAGCACGCTTAGTGTTTTCTTTACTCTGGATAAAAGTTTAAAATAATAAGGGTTTTGGAAGTGTACTTTAGTGAAGAATTGGGTAGTATTTTATTCAGCCCCATCACAGTGTTGTCGGGGAGGAGCGGGCTGTCCAGCATGTTCTATGAACCCCACTCGCTTTTTACGAGTGTGTTTCCCTGAATCGGACTATAAAATGCTTGGAAGCCGCAACACATTATTATTGTATTACGACCGGGGCCCTCGTGGAGTCCTTGGGGGTACATGGTACATGCGTTACTGTGTATGCTAAAGGTGTGCAAGCAGTCTGCAGCACCACTTTCATCCTTTTTTCTTGTTTCACCAGATATGCAACAACAGGATAGCTTCGAGACTCCTTTTCTGAAAGCCCTACATAGGAATCATAAAAATAAAAATTATAAATATAAAGATAAATCGGAGGCAGGTCACGGTTAGGCGGATTGGCATGCTGTTGCATATTTTCGGTTATGCCCGGTTTAAAAACCAATCTTTCGTTTACATAAAAAATAAATAAAAATAACACGAGAATTCCCCGTGGCATCATCCTGCTGCAGGGCGGGGCAGGGGCAGGGCACTGGACGCGGCCGGCAGCCAATAGCGTCTCGCTGCAAAGACGGCCAATGGCGCACCTGCGGCGTCCCGGCGCGGCGGCGTCGCGCCCGCTGCGCCAGCCAATCGCGGCCCGGCGTCGCGACGCTCCAGCGGGGCCCTCGCGGCGGGGCGGGGCGGGGGGCTGCGGGGGCGGGCCCTGGCGGACCCCGGCGGGGGCGGGCGGCACCATCTGGTGTGGATGACAGTTCACGTCGCCTCACCGAGCGCGGGTGGCTCGGAGATGCCCTGCTGCAGTGTCTCCAAACGGGGTTCGCCATTGCAAAGGATTTGCTTTGTAATTGCGAAGCATTTGCATTCGCTTCGCAGCTTACAAAGAAAGAGAGGGTACATGAGCTTACGAACAATTATTTTGTTTGTTATACAAACAAGTCGCAATGCGACCGGCAGCAGCTACGCAAGTTGCCCGCGCGGGCCGGGTGTCTCGCTGCAGTTCTGCCTGCTTGCCTCTACCTGGCCTCCGCCAGAGGCTGGCAAACGGCGAGATATGCGAAAGCTTCGGAATCGAATCGAATCAGGTCTGATTTGATTTGATTCGCTTACGGAAAATTTACATAGAATCCCAACTATTCGAAAATTTCAAAGAAAGAGTGATTCGCCTCCGAATCGTCCGTCCCTTTCTTCTCCCCGTGACCTGGTTCTCTCGAGTTAAGTTCAGTCAAGTTCAAGTGGCGCGCTGCACACCCACCAAGTGGGTATGTTTGACTTGTGATCTTATTTTACTCAAGTAATACGGAAATATGTGTTTGTTCCTTTTGTATTTTTCTTGCATAAACAGTTGTTAACCTCTCACTTCCCATTCGATAAAATTTTTTAATGACTCATAAATTTTTGAAATTTTTATCTGTGAGATTCGGATTCAATTCGAGAAAAAAAAAACAGGAGAATACCAGCACTTCAATCGCGCGTATTGATTCCTTTTGTTCTACTAAAAGTACAACTGAAGCGCCTCAAAGGCGCACTGATATTTTACCGGGTAAGTTAGGGCGGCCTTACACCTCTGCGTTTTCGTCATGTCCGTCTATGTCCGGTTTGCATTTTTTGACGATTTTGTTGTCGTTCAAGTCTCAAAGGTTGTGTTGACATGAACAACAGTACATGTTTTATAAACTATCAGACAAAATATCAGCGAAAATCGACAAACAAACATAGGCGGATGCATCGAAAATGTTGAGAGTAAGGCAACCTTTAAATCAGTGTCGCCAGAAATGTTAGGCAAACATGCAACACACCTGTGTGCAGGTGGCGGTATCTCCGCCTGCCTACTAGGCAACTCAGCTGCACTCGAGCACAGATGTTGCCTAAAGGGAAGGCGGAGATGCAGTCCCGTTACGCACAGGTGTATTGCGCGGATTTTTGTCTAACTTTCTGGCAACACTGCTTTAGATGCTGATTCGTTTTTTGTTTTTGTTTTTTAATTTATTTATTGATATTGGTGATTCAAATTGTATTCGATTCGAGGGGGGAAAACGTGCTTTGCTCATAAAAGCTGCGCTGCTTTGGGATTCGCCTGCGGCCTGCGGCCTGCCGCTGTCGAGTCGAGGTTTCGAGGCGTGCTGAGATGCTGAGATCGGCTGCCACAGCCAGCAGAGCAAGCGGCCTATGGCCAGGCCAGCTCTCGCCTCGCAGGCATTGTCGGGCATTGTTCGATGCGCAAAGCAAACAGTCGGCGCGACGCGACGACAGCGGGCTGCTGCTGCTGCTGCACCGCGCTGCACAGTGCGGAGTGCGGCGCCCCCGCCCGGGCCGGGGCGGGCCGGGGCGGGCCGCCCCGCAGCGCTCCGCGGCGCGACACGGAGAGATGACGCAGCAGAGCCGAGAGTTGCAGGCGGACAGGCAGGCAGGCTGGCAGGCAGGAGAAGGATACCGTCCCGCCGAGCAGGCGTGCAGCGCGGGACTGCGGGGTGTCCAGGCTGTTGCCGCTCTAGCCGCAGCCGCACCGCTCTAGGAGGCTCGCCCCGCCCCGCCCCGCCCCGCCCCGCCGGCCCGGCCGTGACTCATGCGCGACCCTCTCAGGCAGCTCGCGCGCTCGCCTCGGGACGGGACGCTTGCCCCAGCAACTTTAAACAAATTTTACTACTCTAATGTGATGACAATACATATATTGAGTTTTCGGGCTGTTTTACGATGGACTCCTTTTATTTTCCATTACAAATATCACCGGGGGATGGCATTTTCCCGCATGGCACAGAGCAGTTATTACCGTTTTTGTTTCAGGAGATAAACACAAAGAAAGCAAATTAAGACAGCAAGTTATCGCTGGATATTACGCCTTATCGTTATCGCGGCTCCAGTCATTGAGAAAACAAACGCCAGGTTTCTCATACTATACTTGTCGTTATCGAGTCAATCTATTTGACGTCCAATTCTTTGCCTCGTAGAATTCCCTTCTTCATTTACTGACTAATCGACGTGACAGCATGCGTCTAATGACAATTTTACCACGTATATAAGCGTGGAATACCAATCCAGAAATGAATTGTCGAATTGGGTACAATATTGACATAACTGTTTCGGTGTTAGTTCATCTTCGTCAAAGGTTGCTCGACATCCACTCTAAGGAATATCTCCGTCGATTCAAGCAAAAAGTTCAATTCAAACTAATTTCTATATTTTATTTTAGGCTGGGGTCAGTGACTTTGTGTCTTTGAGCGTGTTTGGTGCGAGGTGCGGGCGGTCGACTTGTGTGCTACACTTAGCAAAGCCTAGCAACGCTATCGGTTGTATTTTTTGCCTGGCCACTGATATCGGCCTAGAACTCTCCTCACGCAGAGCGACTCTTTCAACACCAGGGAAACCAACAGAAAGGTCACTTTGGTGAAAGGGACTGTCAACGCGGGTCAGTTCTATGCCAGCTATCAAATGAAAACATGGCGGAACCCTTCTTGCTCAAGTGAGAATGATTTTTCCAATAAAACGAAAAATTAAGAAGGGACATTATTGTAGCCACTGGAATATTGATGAGATGGAAGGGTCTCGTCTGATCTCGATGAATAATGGCAGCCAGTACACGTTGAAATCCAATAATTGTCGTTCATTGATTCAAGGTGCCTCGGTCAATACGACACAGTGGCCACTGGCCACCCTGGGGCACTCATCGCCATAATAACAACAATATGAGCAGACAGGGCGATAACTTCACGCCAGGCCCCGCCCCGCCCCGCCCCGCCGCGCCCCGCCTGGCGGCCTTGACTCGGGCTCCAACACAGCGTCCTGGACTGGCCTTGGCGAGGTCGCAGTGCGACGTACCAAGTGATGGGACAGGGCGGGGCGGGGCGGGGCGGGGCGGGGCGGGGCGGGGCGGGGTCGCCGCGCCGAGGAGGCAGGGCAGGGCAGGGCAGGGCAGGGCTGGGGTCCTTCCCGCTCTGGGCGAGGCAGCAGAGAGCGTCCTCTTGGCTTGCCTCATGTAGATCAAAGTTGTCGTGTCCATGACTGCCATAGGTTTCGACCCTCCGCGCAGGACATCATCTGCTCTCATGTCGGCCTCTGTTTTCGCTTTTGTTTTCCAGGAGTATGGATCGAGCCGTCACTGCCCACTGCCCAGCCGACAGGCCCTCGAGAGTTGCAATTGCCATTTGTAAAACAGGTTTGATGCTAAACGCTGCTCTCGAGAGCACGGGAAAAGGGCAATACAGCCCCACAAGACTTTACTGACCGCTAATTTCGAAACCGTATGTCTGAAGCTCTTATATGGCTTGCAGGAACCCAACACTGTTGGAAATGATAGATTCTCCTCGTGGGGTATACACTATTTTCGGTTCTCGTTCTCAGCGCTCTCCTCGAGACCTTGATCACAACCTTTTAGAGTTTTGAACCCAGGAGTGCTTTGCGTTCGGTCCACAGTCGAGGCTGGCAACCTGGTGTTAGAGATAGGAAAATTACGCGTTTCAAGTTGCCCGATTATGCTCTAAAAATGCGAGTATTTATGCTCTAAATATGCTCTTAAAATGGGTCGATTATGCTTCGATTATGCTTCGTTTTGGACGATTTTATGCGATTTTATGCTTTTTGGTCGTAAAATCAGCAAATTTGCTAAAAACCAGGGTTTAGGTTTAAAATTCGTTTAAAAAATAAAATAGATTAAATAGATTGAACAGTTTAATTAAAAAACAAAAAACAAATGGCACAGAACATTGGACTACGCGGTGCCCGCCGATTGGCGCCAAAATTCAAAATCGAGTCGTTGCTTGGCGTTTGAAGGCCAAAAACAGCCTAAAATAGCTATTCCACGAAAATGAAAACGCGCCGCGGCCGATTTTGGGCCCAATTATGCTCTAATTATGCGATTATGCATTATGCTGCTTTTTGCGACCAATTATGCTTTTTTATGCTCTATATTTGTCATCTAGGGGGGGGGTACAAGGGTACCAAATATCTTGTCCCGGTTGTAATCGGACAACTTCTATTAAATTATGCGATTATGCTCAAGCATAATCTTCCTATCTCTACCTGGTGTTCGTCCTGAGAAGAGGTCAGGCTGATTGATCGGGACGAAGGGCAGCAGCACCAGGTTGGTGCGCACCGCGCGGCGCGGGTGCAGGCGGGCCGTGCAGGCAGGGGGTCGAGGTTATCAGACCGCGGGGCTGGGAGGGGCTGAGCGGGGCTGAGCGGGGCTGAGCCGGCGGCCGGCTCAGCGATACGGGCCGCCTCACACATTCCGTGACATGTCACCCTGTAACTGGCACGAGGCAACCGTGCGGCTCCCTCACAAAATGATACTCGTGCTGATGTGGTCAACGGTTTACATAAGTGGAAATGGGGGTTTTAAATTGAGCGCTGCCCGCAACTAAGAAGAACAAAAGCGGTTACAGAGAGCGGTGGTGGGGGCGGAGAATCAGGGGGCGGGTGGGGAGGCTGCCCTTCCACCCACCGCTCACTTTATCCGTTTTTGTTCTTCTTAGTTCTGGGCAGCGCTCCACTGAAATACCCTATCAGATAAAAACATAATTGCAAGATCCATACATTAATATGCAACTTACCCTATGGCTTTGCTGATCTGTTTTCAGAGAGCTGAAGAGTTCAATCATTTTTTTTTTTTTTTTTTTTTTTTTATATTTTATTTTCAACTTTTGGAAAATAAGTATTTAATCACAATTAGATCGGCATCAGCTTCCACCTGCTTTTTTTTTTTAATTATTATTTTTTACTTTTTACTTGTGTCGTGCACTGTACAGAAAGTCGCGAGTTCCCTGCACGTGTCATCAAAGGCCCCTGTCGTTTGGTCGGCACCGCAACCGAAGTACCCGACCCGAATCTACGGGTGGTGATACAATATCAGCAACCCGTCTCGACCCGCCCCGGCCGGCCCCTGCCCGCCCCGGCCCGCTCCGGCCCGTGCAGACACAACCACTCAGAAAACGATTCTTTATTTTAAAGTAACATACTAATACCATAAGGTTTTTCTGTGTATATTGCGAACCAAGTATGTCAAACTATTAATCAGTGTTTGATCCCCCTTATAACGTAGGAAGAATGTCACATACTGATGTCTTGTCTGTCTGTTAAGTTTGTTAAGTTAATACAGCGAGCCCACCCCTTATGTTAGCACACTATGGCAATCCCTTCGTCTAAGGAAAAAAAAACTTTTGACATTACGGCAGTACAAGCTGCTGATACTGTATCATCTGCTGAAAAGGGTGCCACGCACGATAGTTTAGTGAATTGGAAACCGACATTCTTTGATTGAGGTTTGTTCAATCGTTTCTGGCTCTGGGTGTTTTCAGAGTAACGTGAGATAAGCATCTAAGGTAAAACTTTTGCAACAGCATGTATCTCAGGTGAGATAGTTTCGTGAGTATGTCAACCCTCTTAACTTAGTGTGCGCTTACTCAAAGCTAAATTCCCATCTCGTTAACTGTAAAAATTTGTTGTTAAAAAAAGAGAAACAAATTTACAGGTTTCGATGTTAAATCAGTAAACAGATTTTTCCTGTAGTTTGATGAAAAAATTAGTAGATTAACAAGAAAAATCGCGAAACAACAGATTAAGTTTGTAAAGTTGTAGAATTATTTTGTAAATGTACACGAATAAAAAGTAAATTCACTGTCAGGTCGTTTAACAAAATTCACAGATATTTCCTGTTAATTTAAGATTTTTAAAAATTGTTTTTCCAGTGTGAGTAAGCCAAGTGGGGCAGGACAGGACCTACGCTGCGCCCGCAGTGTTAACACTCACGGTACGGCCTTCTATTGTTAGTGCGGAAACCACTGACTGACTATACTTTACCCGGACCGCGCACCTTCGTGGTCGAACCCTTGTCAGAAAACTATCCCTGAACAACGAACAGCAGGGGCGAAATGAGAAAATTAATTTTCTCTTTTAAAACCAGTTGATAATCGCCATATTCATCTTCGTTGATTTTCTAGGAAAGAGTTACCGGGGAGGAGGAAGAACTCTACTTAGCGCGGGCGCTAGGCTGCCTGCGAGGACAGTGACGTGCCGGCGCCTCGGTCTCGGCCGGCGCCCACCACCCCGGCTGTGGGCGTGGGCACAAATCACTGCGGTGCGGGGCCGGGCTCCCCGGCCCCGCCCCGAGCAGAGCGCCACAACGGGTGCATTTCTAAAAGCGGTTCCCATCAGGGTTCAGCAGTGTCCTGACGCCTCTTGGCCCTGCCGCGCATGAGAGCCACAAGGACAGTGCAGACACACTCGGCCCGGGCCTCTCGTGCAGGATCACGTCCTTCGTCGTTCGGTCCGCGTGTCCAGATGGAGTGACCAGCCAGGGTGTGACGGGGCCGCTACGCGACGCGCCCAGGAGCCCGACTGGCCCCTGGCCCTGCCCTGCCCTGCCCCACCCTGGCCGGCCCGCCCCGCCCCGCCGGCTGAGCCTAGGATACGCCGCAGAGCGGTCAGTTGGTCGCGGTGTCTAGCCGTCCCGTCTAGCCAGGCAGCCTCCCCCCCCCCCCCCCCGCCAGCCTGGCGGGTCCGCGGGGAGGGGAGAGGGACACGTCTGGCGCGTGGTCTGCCACTAATAGTCTCTCCAGCGGGGCACGTGGGGCCCTCACAGCGAACTGCGGGGCGTCAGCTATATAGTTGTTGCTATCAGCTGATGAAAGGTGCCATCCTACCGTTATTCGTATTGTAATAACTCTCAGAGCACCTATTCTTCTAACATGAACTGTACTCGATCAGTAGAGCGAAGGACAATGTTCACCCTACGGTCAGGCTGGTTTGCAGTGTTGCCAAAACAAGTGGGCAAATTTCCCTCGAATACACCAGTGTGTGGCAGACGGGTATCTCCACCCACCTGCCTACTAGGCAACTAGTGGACTCATCATGTGTGTAAAGTTTGCCTGGTAGGCAGGTGGAGGTACCCGTCTGCCACTGTATTCGTGGGAAATTTGCCTACTTTTTTGGCAACACTGCTGGTTTGGCAGGAGTTGGCCAGCGGCAGCAGCGGTGAGGTCAGCGTGCGTGCGGCAGCGTGCCGCAGCGTGCCGCAGGGTGCCGCAGCGCGCGCCTCGCCCCGTGGAGTGCTGCGCTGGCTGCGCTCAGCGCGCGGCGCACGTGTCCGCCGCCCTGCCTCCTCGGGTGACACGTGTCAGCCCGCTGTGACTCTCCTCGAGCTGCACACAGGTTTTCCTCTTCACTTTTATTCAATCACTGTGACGTCACGTTCTTTTTCATGTGAAAAGTGTCACATTGTTTAAAATGTAATGTTACATTATTTTCTACGTGAATCGGCCAGTATATATATGCGGGCTGAATTTTATTGTCACGTTCAAAAGAATGTGACATTAATATTAAAAGGAATGTGACAGTTTATGACACATGAAAAAGAATGTGACGTCACAGTAAATAAGTCAGGTGGTGTCATACAGTAGTCGGTCGTGCGGAAGGGGGGAATATCAATCTAGCTTCCGGCTCCCGCCTCTCTCCCTCTCCCTCTCCCTCGTCAGCATACGGTTCTTTATTACTGTTGTATTACTCACATGTTTGCTGTCTGACTATTTAAATCGAATGTATTGCATTCTCGTGGGACTATCTAGTCATCTAGTCCTTTTTTTTTTTGCAATAATAAAGTAAAATAAAAATCTCTCTCGTACGCGCGGCGCACACCAACCAAGCCCTGCCAAAGGAAATGCCGAGAGGGCCGAGACGCTGTCTCGGGTCGGGCCTGGTCCAGTGAGGCAGCGCGGCGTGGAGTGCGTGCTGCATGCATCTCTGCGGCAGGCCGAGCTGGTCAGAGATGGGCGCGAGCGGTGCGAGCCGAATCAGGACAAGAGCGGAGCGATCGACCACCCGCAGCGCAGCACGTCTGCCTGACTTGACTCTCACCTCTATTTCTTTGATGTTGCGGCAAACTTTCATTGTTACTGCAAACAGTGAGCTCAGTCTCAGTATCAGCAAAAACGCCCTCTTTTGAGTGACGCAGGTTTTCGCTGCTGTAGAGGCCCCCGAGGCCCCGGGCCCCGGACGAGGTGCTGCGGGCGCCGCCAAGCCGCCGGACCGGTTTGCAGTACCTGGCCGCCCCTGACAAGGGCTCCCTGCTCCCCTCCCCCCTGCCCTGAGGGCCCCGCCGGCCCCGCCCCGCCCCGCCCCGCCCCGCCCCGCCCCGCCCCGCCCCGCCCCGCCCTGCACGCCTCAGGGCTGACGTGGAGAGAGCAGGCGAGATGCGTGCGCTGTAGGCAGCGATCATTTCCTGTTTGTCACTTGCATCTCGACGGGTCTGCTCTGATGGATCCAGGACGAGGGGTACCTCAACCTTCTCCAATCAGTGTACACCTTGACTTCCAATCATTTTCCAATCATTGTTCAGTCAAATAATTTTTCAACAAAAATCTATTTTAAGCACTTAAAAAAAAAAATGAGTTGGTGCCAAAAATGTGTAGCTTTCTTTAAAGTACGGTCAAAGAGTTTCCCTCCAATCCCAATACGTACCCTCCAATCAGTGCACACCCATCTAAAGAGTGAAGTACCCCTTGATCCAGGACCACCTGGAGCTGCGCTGCACGCCGCGACGTGTTTATGGTGTGTTATTGTTTGTTTCGAAGCCAATCTGAGGGCTTTGATGTTTAGCCGTAGTAGTTTTACAACCGACTCGCGGCGACACTGAAACTGCAAGTCGTCATAAAAGGTCGACGGCCTAATTCGTACCGGTGCGTCGTCGCTGGCGAACACGATGGTGGGCGCGTCATGATGTAACATTTCTCGGCAGCGCCTGCCTCTGTCCTGCACGACGCTAGGCCCCGCCACGGCACACCGGGGCGGGCGGGGCGGATGCTGGCTGGACTAGACGAGCGCGGAGGTCAAGGGCGAGTTGGTCGGGGCCCGACGGGCCCGACTCGACCTGACCCCACTGTCTGATCACGACTCATCGCGTTCGAATTTGGGACAGGGACCAGTAGGGAAGGGGTACTCCACGTGAGGCGCTGTGTATGCGCACTCCACGGGGACTTTCCCTTTCCTCTCGGTACACTTGTTTTATTATCGGCGTGCTGAATACATCGAGGCGCACGGCTGCGACGGCCTCTGACTCGCGCCCCCGTGCCCCCGTCCCTCCCCCTGCTGGCGCTGTACCAGCACCAGCGGCAGGCGCCTGCGTAGTCAGCCGCGAACACGTGCAGAGTGTCGGTGAAATGGGTGCAAACTGGGCTCCTTGGAAGAAATGTGCTCAACTATCGTTGAGAAGGTGCTCCTTCCCCTCTCTTGTCCTCTCCTCCCCCCTCCCCTCCTCCCCCCTCCACTCTCTGCGCGCGTAACGGTGTGAGGCGTTACATTGTAAGGACCACGCTGCTTGGCTCCGCCTGGCCTGACCGTTTGGTCAATGACCACCGAGGGCAGTTCAGTTCGGACCGCGCGGACGAGCCGAGCGGTCTTTTGCCGCTGATTGGTTGAGGAAGAGGAGGGGGCAAGACAGACAGACACACAGACAGATAGACAGACAGAAAAAGGGTGGAGGGGAGTTTCCACAATATTCGGTGGACTCGATTTCGATTTTGAAAGTGCTACTGAAAACAACGACTGCGTAGCAGCCCCGCTGTGGCGACGATCAGAGGAGTTGAGCGGAAATAAAACAAAAGGCACACATCTAATCTAACGGCAGACATAATTGCTGCTCACGCAGACGACCAGATCCAACACTCATGTTGCGACAGCACATTCTGCACCGCCGGCCCGGCCGTCATCAGCTCCTCGAAACCACAAAGCCGAATAGCAATCAAAAAGGAAAGTAGGTCTTCTCGATAAGAATAAAAATCAATTTACAATCCCGTTGCTGCGGTTATATTCTCGGGAAGCTACGTCACACCATCGGTCTCGTGACGCGTGGGTGTGATTAGGGCGGGCTCCCCTCCCACACTTTCAGTGTTACTATCGAGCTGTTGTCTAGCTGAAATCAAACATGTGCCATGTACAAGCTACGCGACGGTGATTGTTTGAGAGCGCAGTTTAAGTCCGGCTCTCGTCAATGTTCTCGACGTACCGTTCCAAAAATTCTTGGCTCGCTCGGCTCGGCTCAACTCGCCTGGCAGAAGAGCCGGCGCGAGTGGCGAGCGTGGCGAGGCGCGGAGCGGCGCGGCGCGGCGCGGCGCGGCGGGGGCATGCGGTTCACAGCATGGGCTTCGGGATTCCTTTACTCAACGCATAACGGGAACGGAAAGGCAAGGGGTTTGGTTCTTGTTGCTGGGCAAAGCCTTGGCATCACCTGGCACATTATGTCGCAGTAAGTCATACATGAAGACCATGAGAGTTACGGGGCTAGGACGCGAGCGGAGGCGCGCACGCGCGCACGCGTCAGATCTAGCGGGAACAGAACGTCTCGTCATGATGAAAAAGAAGCTGCCTCTGGCGCTCAACGGCGTGACAAGGTGTACTGTACAATACGAAGTGTTCTATACCAAACTACAAAAAAAAGTTTTTTCCGCCAATAGAAATTCTATTGTTCTGTCCTGCGATATAGTTTTCGTAACACTGCAGGAAAAAGAGTTCTCCCAAACCAGTCTTTTATCAATATTAATAGTTACGATGATTGCGATTTGGACCTGAGTTATGATTGACTGCTTAACGCGTTATATTCACGAAATAAGTTGTTCGCAGTTGTTTTCACTGGTAAGGCGACCATTACCTTTTGTTCTCATCCATCCAAATCTTTGACTGCAGAAATAAGGTGTATTTTCAGATCTTTCCCGTGGTTAGCGAAACGAATAACGCTGATTTACCAGGGATAATATTGGAAAGGAAGAGTTTAAAAAGAGGTGCAGGGGCCATTCAGCCTCTGAGACGCCCCACTGCAGTAGGAAGTCCTCTACGCGACCACGCCCCAAAGTAAAGGTCTCCACCGAGAGAATAACCTTGAGCCCAAGTTTGTTGACCTTTATGTCATCTCGGCACACCGTGTGCACCTCGCTATCGGGCGAGCAGGTGGCGCGTCCCAGCCCGGCCGCACCTGCTGTGCTGGGCCGGCCCAGGACTGGTCCATGTCCCCAAAGGAGCGCCCGCCCCGGCCCGCCCCGGTCCGCCCTGCCCCCCGCTCCGCCCCGCCCCGCCCCGCTCCGCCCCGGGTTCACTCTAATCAAGCCAGGCCTGCTCTTTCGATTTGACGCAATCACTGAACTGTTAAAGACGAGTCCACGTCAGCCTACGTCGCTTACGGCCCCCGTGCCAGCCTGCCCCGCCACTGCCCCGCCACTGCCCCTACTCCTGCGCCTGCCCGTCCTAACAAAAAGTTACTTACGGATCTGTGGGAACGCGATGATCCGCTCCATCTTGGCGTGGTAGTCGTCGTCCTCCTCGTAGACCTCCATGCCGGCGCGGAACACGCCGGCGTCCGGGTCATCGCCGAGCATGCCGTGGCTGTGGCCGGGGGACCCCGGGTGGCCCGAGCCGTGGCCGCGCCGGGGCTGCGCGTCCAGGAGGCCGGCGAGGTGGTCGTACTTGGGCAGTCGCCTCCCCGTGATGTTGGGGGGGTGTGCCATGTTGAGCTTGTGCAGGATCTGCTCCTTGATGGCGGCCAGGGAGAAGTTCTTGATGGCCTCGCGCTCCTGGCACATGGGGCACGTGCCGCCGTGTCCCGCGGGCCGGATGGGCCGGTCGTCCATGAGGACGTGCCGCACGTCGTCGCCCTGGCGCTGCTGCCGGCGCTGCTGCTGCTGCTTGCGCGCGCCGCGGCTCTTGTGGTGCCGCCGCTCCGTGTCCTCGTCGGCGTACTCGGCCGAGTGCTGGCGGCGCGCGCCCGACTTGCTGTGGTGCAGCTCCTCGACGTAGTCGTCCTGCTCCCTGCTGCCACTGCGCACCGGCGTGCCGCCGCGCTGCCGGGAGTCCTCCATGAACAGGACCGTCGTGCTCGGCGTGGACCCGGGCGCAGCGTCAGTCCGGCCAGAGGTCAAGTCCGCGGCAGGGGCGTCCGCGGAGGCGTAGTCGTTGAGCGCGCCTGCCACGGCCAGCAGCAGCAAGAGTGCCGTCCGGGTGGCGGCGCGCGGCCACCGCGGCCGGGGCGGCCGGGATCTGGGCGGGCCGCGGGAGCGGGGGCGGCCGCCTGCGTCCAGCACCGGGCACGAGCACATGGCGCACGAGCACACGTTGTGCGAGCACACGCTGCACGAGGGCGCGGTGCAGGTCGCGCACGCGCCGCACGGGCACTCCATGGCGCGGCGGGGCGCGGCGGGGCGGGCCACCTCGTGCACCCCTCCGTCACAAGGGCTCTGAGGCGGGGCCGCCCATCGTAACTCACGCACTCACTCGATCACTTCCACGCGCGCGGGGCGTCAGGTTCGCGACTGAGCTCGGCTGGGCCCCGCGCCCCGCTGGTGCACACGCGCTGCGCTACGTCGGGTCGGGCCGGGCCGGGCCGAGCCGGGTCGGGCCGCGCTGATCTGCTGCCCTGCTGCTCGTGCTTCGCGTGCTTCACTTCGTGCTGACAGGAGCCCAACGGGCGGGGTGGGGCTCGGCCGCGGGGCGGGGCGGGCCGGGGCGGGGCGGGCTTGACGCTGCCCGCCGGTGGGTTTGTTCAGCTCTGCGCCTCAGCGGTGAGAAGGCAGATGGAGCCCTGAGGGTTCCTGCTCCTGCGGGTGCCGGGTTGGGCCGGGGCCAGGGCCGGGGCCGGGGCCGGGCTGGTGGCCGGCGGGCGCGGCGGGCGCGGCGGGCGCGGTGCGGCGAGGCTGAGGGCCGCAGGGGCTGTGCTCAGCTCGTTCAGCTCAGCTCAGCAGCTCGGTGCCGGTGCCGGTGCTCGGGTGGGGCCGGTACGGGCGGGGCGCGGCGCGGCTTCGGCTTGCACCACTGATGGGAACGGACTGCTGGGCAGGGCAGGCCGTCGGGCCGGGCCGGGCCGGGCCGGGCCGGGCTCTGGCCACTGGGGGGAGCAGAGCGGGCAGAGCCAGCGGAGCAGAGCGCGGCGCGGCGCGACGAGGCGCGGTGCGGGGCTGCGGGGCTGCGGGGCTGCGGGGCGGCGCAGAGTGAGCAGTGAGCAGAGCTCGGGTCGGCAGGGCAGGGCAGGGCAGTACAGCTGGGCGCAGAGCAGCGCAGAGCAGCGCTCCGAGTCCGAGGCAGAACCGAGTCGGAACCGAACCGATCCCATCCGAGGAGTGCGGGGCTCGGGGGCTGGGGCTGGCCTGGGGCTGGCCTGGGGCTGAGCTGGGGCTACGCCGTGCTCTTCGCGATAAGCGCTGCTGCCTGGTGCTCGGGCCGCGCGCCAGCCTCCCCCCCCCCCTCCTCCCTCCCCTCCAAAGCCGCCCCGCCCCGTCCCGCCCCCAACCCCCCCAGTCCTCTGGCACCCTGCAGTCTCCACGTCTTCACCCCGCCCATGTCCTGGCCTTGCACGAAGCCCAGCCACCACCCCCTCCCCCTCCCTTGCCCCAGGGGACCGGTATGGTGGCTGCAGGTCCCGGTGTAACCTTCCTCGCCGTTTGCCCATTCATTACAGCTCATTCGCGCTTTTCTCGGGCTTTGCGCCGACGGCCTTTTGTGTCTTGTCTCGCCGTTCCGCGAAACGTCCACCGTCCATCCCGCCCGGGCCACACCGGCTCAACGGAACGGTCCGGCCGAGCGGAGCGGTTGCTTATTTTCATGCGATCGCGTCCATATCGGTGGCCGCGATCAGCAGGTGCCTCTGCCCCTGGTGCCCCTGGTGCCCCTAACTTTCCCACCCCCACGGCCGCGCCGCATTCCCACAGCCCCGCGGGCGCGCAGCTCGGCCCGGCCCGGCCCGGCCCGGCCCGCCCGGCCCCGCGGCGTCACAGAGCGCTCTGCCCGCGGCTCTGCCGCCCGGCCCGGCCCGGGCTCACTGACCACCGGCTCGGGTACGCCTCTAGTGACACGCTGCGCCATCTCACACCTGCTCAAAGTTTTTAGGTTAACGTTTTAATTGTAGCACCAACAGACGGTCGTGTGGAAAGAGAAGGGTGCCGGCAAAAGGATACCCTCACGCATGACCACAAGCGCACACAAGACAGGGCAGGGCAGCCGACTTATTCCGCAGGGCGCTTTCCTCGCCCTGTCTCTCTCGCACTCATGGGCTTCGCTGTATAGGTGCGAGAGAGACAGAGCGAGGAAAGCGCTCTTCGGAACAAGTCGGCTGGGCAGGGCAGGGGCCATCGGGCATGGGCTCGGGAGGGCTTTCCTCTGGCGCTGGCGGGTTATCCAACGGCAGGTGCTACGCAGTACGCCGTGACAGGAGTCAGGGAGGGCACGCACGTTGTGTCCCACTCTATTATCGACCCAGAGCTACCAGATAGTTTGTCGAAAAGTGCTCTAAGCACAGAGTAGTCAAGTAAGCAGACCCCATCTGCGTCTCCGCAGTTAACACCTCAGAACAGGTGCGGGTGCGCGGCGCACTCACCGTATTTTGTCTCCTTTTGTAGCAGACTGGTCCACCTCAGACCCTCAAAGCCGCCGAATCAGCTCAATTTTGCTTTCGGCCATATTTCCGGGTTTCTCACACGTGCCGTTTTCGTGTCCATTCAAGTTTCGTGCCGGTGGCTGTTCGTGCTCGACCGCGACCTGACGCCGCCTGCCAGGCAGTGTTGCCAGAAAGTTAGGCAAAAATCCCGCCCAATTCACCTGATCGTAACGGAACTGTATATCCGCCTGCGTGCTAGGCAACTCCCCTGCACTCGTGCACAGATGTTGCCTAGTAGGCAGGCGGAGATACAGTCCCGTTACGCACCGGTGTATTGAGCGAGATTTTTGCCTAACTTTCTGGCCACACTGGCCAGCGCAGTGAGGAGGTGCTCCGCCGTTCGGGTGGGAGTAGTCCATGCCCTGACCTCTGACCAGCATCCCGCCCCGCCCCGCTCCGCGCCGCGCTCTATTCCCGGCGTATTCCGTGCTCTCCATTCCGACGGCAATCGGCGCTCTGGGGCGCGTGGTTCCCCGCACTTGCCGGCTGCATGGCCAAACCGTATGTCTTCCCCGGTGACAGCGGCGGCCGCTCCGCTCCGCTCCGCTCCGCTCCGCTCCGCCCGGGCCGGGCCGGGCCGGGCTGGGCGCGGCGCAAACAACCGCGCGGCTTACATTTGGCTCAATCGGTGCGCATTCGCTTTGCAAGCCAAGGAGGACCACTCGCCGGTGCGTGCGTCATGGAGGGCGGGAAATCCCTTGGCGGCGTTACTAGGCCTGGGGCCGGGCCGGGCCGGGCGGGGTGGGCGGAGTGGTCTGGTGTGGCCTGGATGGATCAGGTCAGGCGGGGCGGGGCGGGGCGGGGCGGGGCGCTCGCGGCATCGGGACAGGAGAGACGTGCTCTGCGGCAAACGAGTTGCGCCTGGCATTTTGCATGGTAACAGGCAGGAATGGGCTGGGCGGGGTGGAATGGACCGGGAGGCGAGGCCCGGCCCGGGCCCGGCCGGCCAGGACGAGGCAGTACAGGGAGAGCCGAGTAGAGGCGGCGAAACAATAGGCGGCCGGGTAGGCGGGCCCTGCCCTGCCCTGCCCTGCCCTGCCCGACCTCGGCCCTGCCCAGCCCAGCCCAGCCCAGCCCAGCCCAGGCCCGGGGCCGAGCCCGGGGGGGCCTCAGGTGTGAAAGATGTGGGGCGGCCTCACCTTGTCTCAGCCCCGTAGGACCGACGAGGCAGGTGCAAAGCGGGCGGGGCGGGGCGGGGCGGCCGAAGCCTGGAGCTAATGGGCAGGCAACGAGCTGCAACGGCCGGGCCTGGGCGGGGCGGGGCGGGGCGGGGCGGGGCGGGGCGGGGCGGGGCGGGGCGGGGCCGATGTGCAGGGGCATGGGCAGAGGCCCTCCCTGCCCTGGGCGGGGTGCAGGCCAGGCGCTCTGAGTGTAACCCCGAGGCACGGCCCGGGACGGCGCATACTCAAGCAGGCCGGTACTGCGGACCGGAAAAGGGTTCCGTTGTCCAAATGGCACCCGGGCCCGGGCCCAAGGGGAGGGGAGGACCGGACGCATTTGGAGCCCTCGCTACTGTTTCAATCACCCTACCCGAGTGAGTGGGGCCCGGCCCGGCCCGGCCCGGCCCGGCCTGTCCCCGCGGCTAACGGATCGCTGGGCTGGGCTGGGCTGGGCTGGGCTGCTGGACTCGTGCTTGCGCAGCCCATTGCATCCCCACACACGAACTTCTTTAAATTATTTTTATACGCAGCTACATATCTCTGTAAACATGATCTATTTATGAATAATTTTGTGCCTTCTTATGAACAAAATACAGTGGCTATGGACAATGTTGTTCATGGTTGCACATGAAATTATGCGCAAATAGAGCATGTTTACAGAAATCTGCAGCTCCGTATAAAAACAAAAGTTCATGATAATTTCGTGTGCACTTCCGTGACCACGGGAACTGGTTGTTAGTGTCGGTCAGGCTGTGAGCCCTCGCACCCGCGCTCTGCGTGCCGTGTTCGACGGCCCGTCTTCCGCGAGTCATCCGTGCGATAAGCCGAGGAGAACACCTCTTTGCCGCTCCTGCGCGTGCTACACGTGCGCGAAGCGTAGGGGCTCCGGCGCGGCGAGGCAAGGGCCGAGGTCGGGCGAGGTGGCCGCGGACCTCAGGGATGAGTCACTGTGCAGCGGGGCGGGGCGAGGCGGGGCGGGGCGGGGCGGGGCGGGGCGGGGCGGGGTGGGGCGGGGCGGGGCGGGGCGGGGTGGGGCGGGGCGGAGGGGCAGGCAGGGCAGGGCTTTGAATCATCCGAGGGGATCCTAACGTGGATAAAAGGTGGCCGGGTCTAACCTGCCGTGCGCTTCCATGGGGATGGCTTTTAGAAGAAGCGAGTCCGAAAGTGAGCAGGAATATACCTGAAGAATGCGTCGTGAACACGCACCATTGCGCAGATAGGAATGATGAGGACCATCTGTAAAAAAGCTCCCGCGGTCTCAAACGTAATCTTCGACTCGTCTCCCGAGGTCACCCTATCGTCGTGCCATGCATCTTTAGCGGCACCTACTCCTACCATTTGTCCACCCTCTCACCTTCCAGGCATTGCGGTGCCGATCCCCCCCCCCCCTCAAATCCCTACCCCCTCTGTTGACCGCGGCCACCCTGCCCACGTTAAGGATAAAGTGAAAGTCATGAATCGTAATCTGAGTCGTCCAAAGAGAGTCGAGGAGGGTAGTAATTGTGTGCCTCTCAGATATGATAGACACTTGAGTCACAACAAGGCCAGAGGCTGCAGGGTCCCTCTCCACCTGGCTGCAGGGTCCCGTCCCGAGCAGGTAGCAGCAGTGATACTTTTGGTCGATGAGAGCGAATGCGTGCATGACAGGTTCACTTAATTAAAGGGACCGATTTCAAGGGTTGAACTGCCCGTCATATCCCCTCCCGCCGAGCACTGGGGCGAGGATGAGGCATTGACTTTTACATCACATGCTGGGCTGGAATACAAATGTATCCCCCTGGGTGACCCTTTCTGCCCCGGCGGCGGCCCGGACCTCTGGACTCCACAGGGTGTTCCCCGAGCACGCCCTTATAGACTCCATGTGCGTTACACCCGCCCAGGCAGCCGTGGGCCTGGCGTGACTGACGAAGCGGAACGGCAATAGATAGTTCCTAAATTGCCACCAACATACCCACCAGTTTTCCCTCTGCCAAAACCCCTAGGGATTTATTTGTTCGGGCGGTATCCATCCCTCGGGACACGTTTCTGGAGAGCTCGAGGTCGGTTGAAGGGCCCCTGGCCTGGCCTCGTGCTGGCACCCCGCCTTGCCTCTGCCTCCCCCATATGTCGCCCTGTCACCTCACGGAATGTTCAGTATGCACTCACACAAGTGATCCTCTGTTGGGGCCCGGCCGGGCTGGCCCGGGCCCGCAGCCAGCAGCCTCTCCCGTCGTGCCTCGATTTAATCTCTGCTGAGCCGGAGATTTATCAATGAGTACAATGGCTCCCAGTGGTTTACGTAACGCTGGGCACGGACCAGGCCCGCACGACCCCGCGCGACGCGCAGCCGCGCACCGGGCCGGCTCGGCTCACCGGGTAAGACTGGGACGGGTCGCACGGCGTTTTCTGCAGCAGGACCGCTGAAGTAACTCTGGCCTTGTGACTTGAACGCAAGGGGCGTTTGGGCTCAAGGACAAGCGCTCTGCCAAATAGACCTTCTCAGCCGAATAGTGCGCACCATCAAAAACGCCGTCATTCTAGATGAACTTCAAAAACTAAAAACATTTGCAGCCGTATTTTATTACGCTCACTTCGAAACTGTTATTTGTTGCATTTGATTGAGTATTTTACTCGTGGGCTATCTAATTAAGCGTCGGCGGGGCGAGAGCGATGCGGGGACGAGTCAGGACAGTCGGAAGAGGTTCATACCGCTTTGTAACGGATCACCCCTCCGGCCTCCGCCCGCCCTGCTGACTCGTCTTTGCAGCGCTCTCGTCTCGTTATCGCTCTCGTCGCTCCCGCCCCGGCGACGCTTAATTATTAGATATAGCCAAATTACTCTCCAGTCCAGTTTAGCGCAGACGCATTTTGGAAGCCGAGAGAGACTCACAGGGATAAGAGGCGTCTACTCGCTCGCCTCGCTCGGCTATGACCAGCAAATAGCGTCCTGCGTCCTGGGCCTAGCGTAGCCTACGTGGAATTGCTCTGCTCTACGGTGTCGGTGGTGTGGTGCTCAAACCCACCCCACATTGGCATATCCCAGCCCTCCCTATCCCAAACTAAATTACCTCACTCTAGAAATCAGGAGTGAAAGGTGCGATCTTAGTAAGGAGAGTGGAGAGGGTGCCGAAATCAGTGGAGGTCCCTAAATAGGCTGCCCGGCCCGTCGCGTCGGCGCGGCTGTATCCGCAGCGGGGAGAGAGACAGCATTACGGCAGTGAAATGGTCGTGAGTGAGACAACGTCACCCTCCCCCCTCCCCTCCCGCCCCTCTCCTGCTCCACACACTCCGCCGCATTGCAACAGCATCGTCAACCATCGCATTCTTTTTCTGCGCTGTGCTCGACTACCTCTGGCCTTTGCCCCGGCTCACTATCAAAAGACCCCGCACTAGAACAAATTACGTCGGCCGATCATTGATTCGAATTAGCTTCTTACTGATGACCCCCTGGCCTACAACTTTGTTCGGCGAAGTGTCGCTTCAGCCACCGCCGCTCCCGCCTCCGGACCGGCGTGCATCCGGGTGGCCCCAGAGGTCCCGCCCCGCCCCGCCCCGCCCCGCCCCGCCCCGCCCCGCCCCGCCCCGCCCCGCCCCGCCCCGCCCCGCCCCGCCCCGGCCCGCCCCGCCCCGGCCCGCCCCGCCCCGCCCCGCCCCGCCCCGCCCCGCCCCGCTTGGTATCGCGGGTCCGGCTGCGCCAACAGGTACATGCCTCGAGCCTCGCGCCTCTCTGGAGTGAAGTTTTATTTCTCGAGACCTCCTTACGCTAGTGAGATGTCACGCTGTACTCTCTGGCTGTCAGGCCGCATGGGTAGATGCTCCGCCTCCGCGGGTAGCAGCTCGCATGTTTCTGGGAGGGTTGGAGAGTGCCTAAGCAGCCTAAGCCGAGGCATGCGTTTTGTCCACAGTCTTCAAATCCGAGGTGGAAAGGTCTCGAAAAATTTCGACCCCTTCTAAATTCCAGCTTGAGAACGGCGAACTAAGATTAATATTTTATCAACCGAGTCAACCTCTCTTAGCATACATAACAACCGCAGGAGTCTGTTCGTCCGTCCCCAGCGCTCCAGCTCAGACTACAACTCGGTTTCCGAATTCCGTGAATTGATTACATTTTTAATACATTCATAAGAAACCCGATGAAAAATGAAACCACAATGGCCTTTTTCGAGTTGCCTCCGATCCATACCGATGCAAACAAACGACATTGTCTCATTCCTTCCGTGAACGAACAATCGTGCGCGGGTCCCCGTCGGACCCAGTCGCCCCGCCCGTCCCGCCCCGCTCGCCAACGACCGAGGCCGTGCCGTGCACTGGCAGAATCTCCACGGGCTACCACGTACCGCCACCGCCTGGCGCAGGGTGCGCAGGGTGCGGTACGCTGCGAGTGCTGTCGCGGGCGCCATCGAATCATTCTCCCACCCTTTTCCGCCGCACTTCCTCTCATGCATTCGCCTAGCATCGCTATTCCGTTTTCTTGGATGGAGCCTTGCGTTGATCAATAAGAGTCAATATTGACGCGGACGCGGAGCGGAGCGGAGTGCCCCGAAGATGGTGTCGACGGACCGGGCGGGGCCGGGCGGGGCCGGGCGGGGCCGCAACACTTCAACACACTGCGCGCCGTGCCGTGTGGCGCGGACCGGCTCGGAGTAGAGTGCGGCAGGTCACATCGATTAGATAGACTGTCTGGATAGGAGTAGGGTCAATAACTTTGACGGTGAGTCCGAGCCGAGGGGAGGGGACACCGCGGTGCAAGCAGCTCGGTTGCGCGTTTTCCCATGGAGCCGGGGTGCGCCGGGTGGCCTACCCCAGCCGCTGCAGGCGCTCACAATGCGCAACAGTGCCTCGCTGCTCTTTCAGCTACGCTCTTCTCTTCAAAATAGGACAACTGTATCGACAAAAACGCCCACATTTGTTCACTGTATACTGTCGCAAAGAACAAAAGGCTAGAAGACATTCTACCACGCCTAACGCTGAACGAGGAATAAAAATATAAAATATATTTAAAAAATCACCCTTATACTGAACAATGATTGGCTGTCGTCCCCAATGACAATATCGTCAACCAATCAGCGTTCTGGAGAAAACAGTTCGCTCGGTAGTTTTTCTTTGTTTTGCGTGAAGCACCAAACACCGTGCCGCCTGCAGTATCTCAGTGATTCATCGGACCACCTTAGTCTTACAGACGCATCGCGCCGCAAATCGAGCAGAGGCGACGGTCGCAGCATCACTGCCCTGCCGGGCCGGCACGCTGCCGACCACGCCACGCCACGCCACGCCACGCCACGCCAAGCCACGGCGCGTCTGACCCCTACTTGAGCTGGCTAGACGGGAAGCGGGGCGGTGGGGGCGGGGCGGGGCGGGGCAGGGCGGGGCAGGGCGGGGCAGGGCCATGAGCCGCCAGGGGCCCGGGCCCTGCCCAAACAGCACAAATAATATTATGGTCCGACTCGCGTGGATGGAGAGAGGGGGGGGGGAGGGGGGCTGGCGAGGGGCAGCGGAGTTACTACGGCCCCTGCCGCCCCTGCCCTCCCCTCCCCTCCCCTCCCCTCCCCTCCCCTCCCCTCGCCCTACCTACTACCCACCAACACCAACCCCCACAACCCCACGAGCGACCGGGACGGTATGGGAGGCCCCAGTAAGCCCCCTCCTCTCCTCGAGCCTGACTCACATGCCCTGCCGGCCCTGCCCCACTTGCTTACATTCTCTTCTCTTGCAGTCGAAATCATCGGGGTCAGAGGGCGCCCAGCGCTGCCCAGCGCCCAGCCTATCCCCATGCAGCCCTCAGTACCAACACACACCTCACCTCCCCGCCGCCATCCACGCCGTGACATAATGGCCATGTCGCGAAACTTTTCCAATCCAGCTGTCTCGCAGGCGGGCAAGACCTGATAAACAGATGTGGCGGTGTATTCCGGTCAGACATTTGCCGTAATAGTTTCCTATATTTTACAGACCCATGACGTTTTTCGAAAGTAAAGTAAAAAATAAATATATAATCGCTCTGGCGCGAATGGTTGTCGTTTTTCTGTCCCAGTATATGCTCCCGATTATAAGCTTTCAAGAGGATGGTTACCGACCTGCCGCTTTTTTGTGCGCGCTGAGTCGGTGTGTACCTAATCAAGATATTAGTTGACGCGGCTCATGAGCGCAATTACTCGATCCTGTTCTTCTTGTCGGTGGTACGGGAGGGGGGAGGAGGAGGGGGCTATGTGCCACCCGCACTCCCTGCAGTGCACTGCTGGCCTCTTCCCCCACTTCTGCTATGCATTTATAATTTATTGCCTCGGAATTTATTCATGGTGCACGTGCGCTCATCATAATGTGAGCCTGCCGACGTGTTGTTCTGAACTGGTATATTCTGGCAAAAAGAAAGTGCGGTGCTTATTTTAACTACTGTTCTTTTGATACTCGACCACGATAACGCGGGAAAAGATACGGAACACATCATCAACATAACGTGAGCTCTATTTTGAAAATACGGCCATCTAACGATATACGGAATGAGCAAGAAAGCATTTTGAGACCTTCACTTACTGGTCGGATAAGTCCTAACTGGCTGAGCTAAACTGGAAACTTCACACCCGTGAGAATGCGTCAGGGGAGCACGGGACGGGGAGCGGGCCTAAGAGAGGTGGAACGTGGCTTTGTAGCGCTTTGTAGTTACCTGCGCATATACCGAGCTAAGCACAAGGGGGAAACGACTCGGTTAATCCGGTAATCCTTAATCCAGATTACAAAATATTTTGTGATATTCCGGGGATAATGCAGGGTAATCCTTGATTTTTTTTTTTTTAATTTAATTCAGAGTTTATCCACGGGTACTCCGTAATCCAGCCGATACAAAATTTTCCAGTTACGTATTTCCCCCTCGACTTAACTGCGCATGTAAGCTATTGAGAACGGGTGGAGAGGAAGAACACGAATAAGAAAAAGGCCAGCTATTCCGGAGAACGAGTAGAGAGGAAGAACACGATTAAGGAAAAGGCCAGAGTTCGGTCGGGCTGCCTCCCCTACTACTCTGCACAGGTAGAGAACCGATCGACCAATCACGGGCCCTATTGTTATTCTTGCTCTTCTTCTTCAACCGTTCTCCGGAATGACTGATTCCAGACAAACGCGGCGCAGGCCAAGGTAACCAGCTCATCGGCTTCACACGTTTTACCTTTTTCTAGGTGCGGCGTCTTCATGGCGCTATTGGACCACCGCAGTGACGCAGAACAGAGCCCCCGCGCTCAGGCCGTGCACTTGAACTGCCGCCCGTATCCGATCAGAGTTCAGCACCGCGGTGGAGAAACGACCACCATCTAAATCACAAAGCCATCTCTATCAGATCTAGATCCACGCAGCTGTTCCGTTGTTCCTCTTTCTGCCTTCCTGAGCTTGGCTCTGACGTCAAACGCCACCCGACCTACAGCGTGTGGTCCCGCCCCGCTGCCCGCACCGCTCTACTCTTTTTTTCTTTACGGAATATAACACTGAATGAAGAGCGCCCTTCCTAGGCAACGCCTCAGCACAGCACGCCTGCGCGCATCTTGCCTATAGGGCAGGCGCGAGTGAGGCTCCCTCTACTGCACTGTGCTGAAGGGCACTTTTAATCCGACTGTAATGGAGGACTTTCCCATAAAGAAGAAAAGAAGAAAATCAGGCCAGGAACATAACAAAACGGCAATGGTTTTGAACAGTTCGTGTGCTCTCGACCAATCACGGCTCAGAACAATTGCCATTTTCTTATGTTCCTGGCCTGTCTTTGTATTTTTCCTCTTTAGGGGAAAGTCCTAATGGCCACATTTTCTAACCGAGCTGTCTGCATCCCACATTAGTATGAAACACAAGGAGGCTTACACATCTTAGGTAACGGGCGTTTCAGAAAGAAAAAAAAAAATAACAGTGTTGCTGGTCAGCCTACCCAATAAGGGGCCACGGTGAATTACGGTTGCAGTGTGTAGGCAAACCCGCATACAGATACTTTATCTCTGAAACACTCGGTGCAAGCTTCTGTGTACTCTTTTTTGCTTCAAGCCCAACCATCACGCCCCCTCTGTCCGGCTTCGGTTGATTCAAGGCGCATTATCCGACTCCGTCAAGGAACAGTAAACACCTTAAAACGCGCGATATTTCCAGGAATCCTGGAAGACTAGGTGGGAGTGAGGGCAAATACTTGGCCGGAGTGGGGGAGGTGAGGGGAGTGAGAACGCCCCCAAACCCTTGTCTAATTTGAGATGACAGTCCACCCGCTGATGCATTCACGAGCAGGAAGATGGGGGTGGAGGTGAGAAAGAATTAAGAAGCGATTCGTTTCTTCCTGGAGAATGATTACTTTTCTTTTTTTATCCTAGTTGCACTAATTGTATTGCTTTCACTTACTCCTTTAAGCAGCATAGCAGAGCTTGCTGGCAATTTCCTTGAAGTCCAATTTAAGAAAGGACAAAAATTAAAGAAAACACAAATTTTCTTTTTTTTAAAATGAATATATTGTTACAAAAACTCATAATTTGATTTAAAAAAAAAAGGCATTCAATATCTGAACACAATACTGTTTTTTCAGTCTTTTCACAAAATTAAAAACGTTTTTATGATGCAAGGTTTTTGCAGCATTGAGAGGGAAGTACACTCCAGTCATAATTGTAAGCAGACCGTTTTTCAAATTCAAGTTGACACAAGCGCCCACTGTTTGTTAAAGTTTCATGCATCTTATAAATTTCAGATATTTCCTGAGGATGAGTGATGAGGTACTGATTGGAACACCCTCTAGATGCCCACTCTGTATCAAACCGAGTATCATGGACATGTGTTACATTAAGTGGTGCGAGCCATGCTCCAACTGCTACATCTTCATTTTTAAATTTGCTGAAAATTTGTTGACAAAAAAAATAATTAACAAAAGTAGATAATACAGCAACAGTTTAGTGTTTGTTTAGACTTACTTCAAAAGCATGGAGTTTTTAGACAAGTAGTGTACTAGTTGTCTTGAAATAACATATCCTCCTCCTCTAGCATATGGCAAATATCGATCGCACAAATTCCAACCAGTTTCTTTCCATTTTCCTTTCTGATGGACTTGAGCGCGGCCGTTAAAGTACCCCCAATACAATTTTTCAATATCTTTCTTTTTCATTAACTCATTCATAAAATGTCTAATATTGACATAACTATCATCATCAACTTTCAACAAAAATTCAAACTTCAAATTGTTTTCTGCCCATGTTAGAGAAGCAAGCAATTTATTCGTAAGCAAATTATAATTATCTTGAACTTCAGGGAGAATCAACAGGTCCTGATAATGTTGATGCTCTGTTCTCAGATTATTGAGTTCAGGCTCCAGTAACTCTTTGTTTCCAATTGCAAATAAGTATTTTACATGATGATCATCATGGTTCAATAGTGATAACCATGTTCTACGCAGGGCGTGCCTTTTTTCAACATGGTCAGGAGCTGAAAGAATCATTATAAGTAATAATGAATTCTTAGCTGCTTTTTGGCTGATGAATTTATCATCTGTTTTGATCAGTGCAACATCATCATCAGATTTGGAACAATCTGATGTGCTAATGAAACAAAGTGCAAAGGAGCACCCAACGAAAAAGCACAGACAACATACAAAAATATGAGTGCCTAACCTGTAAGGTTTAACTTTAGACAGAAAAGGGGGAGTTGATGACGACATTTAATATGAGTATTCCTTCAGATCAAGATGAATGATGTTCTGTCAACTAAAAGAGTAACTCAATCATCAATTCACATAACTGAGATTCAGCTAAACTGCATTTCAAGCTGCAAGCAGAATGAAAGTAACTCGAGATGAACTTCCCATACTGACGATCTGTTGACAATGGCTATATTTCTCATATTTACCTTTCAAAATAAGTTTTAGGGTTAGGGTTCTTGATGTCCACCAATTGGTGATGACATTTTAAAACTGGAAATAGATTGGAGAGTCCCTCGAGTCATTTAAAATGTCGTGCCCGAAATAGATCAAGTGACTGGAACGTTATGGCAGTTATGGGAGACTTCAAGCAAAGGTTTTCCGGACTATTGAATAAATTGGTTAGTTTCTGTGTCACTTGATAGTTATACTTTGGATGGTGTTTTAGTATTTTAATTTAGCTTATCTGGCGGTGATTATCTTATTTTGTACTTTCTTTCATTCCTAATGACAATTTTTAACCTCTACAATTTCTCAGTTCACAGCCAACAGCTCTCTTAAATCAGACATCTGTTGTTTGAAAAACTCCCTTACTTTTTGCAGGGGAATCAATCAAGATTATCACTGAACAGTCCTTCAGAAGAAACTTTAAAGCCTATTACAAATGAAAGCAGTGTAAGCACTATTAAGAGGGAAGATGAGAAACATTCTGAGCAACCTGATGAAATTCTGTCGGATGACGAAATTTTGGAAATGGTCGAGAAAGATTACTTTAAAGAAACAGAATTTGATCCAAGCAGGCATGAGTTAAAGGTTTGTTACTCTGCTTCAATGGAGGACGGAAGCAGGATGACAGAGGTCTGGAACATAACTAAACAGCAATTGTTTTGAGCTGTTCATCTGCTGTCATATAATATCAGTTCAGATCGCCATTTTGTTATGTTCCTGGCCTGTCATCCTGCTGTTCTTTGTGACGCTTCAGTTGTCCATCCTAATCTAATCTAATCTAATCAAGCCAATAATATATACATATTTTTTTTCTTTTTTTTTTCTATAATGATACCAGAAAATTAATTCCAAGTTAAATTGTGATGAAATTTTAATTCAATCAGAGCGACTCCATAGACAACAGAAAGTTGTGTCCAAAAAGGTCTTGTCCCAAATTTTGACAAATCAAAGAGCCTGTAATGAAGAGTTTGAGAGGTATTATACATTTTCTTTTGCTCTATTCCTTTGAAGTGAAGTTGATTAAATCATGTCAATTTTCTAGAATTCAAAATCTTCAATCCCTGTTGCGAGAAACATTGTCAATTTGTCGAGATGGTCGCTCTAAGCTGAACATGGGGAAACAACAGCTAACCACCACTAGTTTAGGTATACTGGCTAACTACCGCAAAAGACAGTTACTCCGAGATCTATTGAGTTCCTTAAATACAATTAAAACCCTTGTAAGTATATGTCATTGAAATATTTTTTACAACTTCCTCAAAGTACCTTAATTAGCTACCTTCCTGATTTGAATGTATCAACTTGTTTTGTTTCCTTATCAGCAACGCTCTGAGGAGCATATTCAGGTTTTGTTGAGTGAATATAGATATGAAGATGCTATCAGCCAGTTGCTAGACTGTCAGTCTGCTGCTTCCTCTTTACGACGTTTTGCTTGTGTGGCAGCACTGAGTAGTAAGCTACAAGATACTCTAGTTATGACTGAGGAGCAACTTGATGTGGCATTAGGAAAGGTGAGAAATCTCTCATGCTGCTCAGTACTGCTCCTCTACTTGTCATGTCTACCCAGACTGTACAGTCCTTCCAGTACCCACTTTACATTTCTTTTATTCATTCTATCTCTACTCTGTAGTAAATAATTCCTTATTTCAAAAGTTGAGAATTGAGATGGAAACCAAGTTTACTTCATACAAAATTTAATGGTCCATCACGGACTGATAAATCTAATCGAAGACATTGCAGCTGGGTCTGTGTTCCTCTAAACTGAAACCCCTCAAATCATAATGCTTTCCAACTTCCAGATTTGTGAGAAATTTGATGAAACATTGTATGGGCAGCTTCAAGCAGCTTATGCTCAATTAGGCAAGACTCAAGCTGCTATGGACCAACTGCACATGCATTTCACATCTTCTATCCAAAATACAGCCTTAAAAGTTATTAAAAGTTTTGTAGGCAAACCAGAACTTGGAGTGGTTGCAAGTGGCAAGCAGTACAATGAGCTGTGTAAGGTTTGTATTTTGCCATCAATTTCAAACTACAAGTGACTTGCTGTGTAGTTAAATGTCATTATTTCCTCTCTGAACAGAATGTAAGGGAAGAAAATTTCATACCTTGCCTCCAAGAGCTATGCACAAGTCTCTGGAGAATTGTTTGTAGTCATCATAGAGTTGCTCTTTGGCATCAGAAAAATTTACTGGGTAGCAGCTCTGGAAGTAAGAATTTTCTATGTACACCAATATTTTTGAATTGACCTAAATTGATTGTTGTTTTATTGTTATAATCCATTTTTGTAGGTAAGGGGACTGAATTGGAGGTGAGCTTTACTAATGAATATATTCGGCAGAAAATGGAGAGTATGCAAGCTAGAATATGGCATGATGTGCAAGCTCGTTTCTCTACTTACCTCTTTTCAAGTGATTTAGCCTCGTTTAAATTTGACAATTTTTTACAAGTCTTGGGACTTGTGCACAGGTAATCTAAACTGTCTTCTAATATTTCAATTTCCAAGGGATCGGTAATTAATTTTTGAGCTATTGCATAGATGTGTTATATCATCTTTATTACAGACTGATGGAAGTTGGAGAAGAATTCTGTGGCAGCCAGTCAGAAGAGCTTCAGAAATCAGTCAGATTACAGAGTGAAAATTATTTTGGAAAATATCATGTTGGTTGTTTGGAAGAACTGCGTATTTTCTTAGAAAATGAAAGCTGGACACATTGCCCTGTAAAAAATGACTTCTCCTGCTTACAACTTCAGGTAATTTTTCTATTCAGAAAATCGATCGACTTCAAGTGTGTGTTAGGGTGTATTTGGATGAATAAATGTAGAATACTTTTGTAAAACTAGGAATTTCGTTCTTTGAGAGGGGCAATTCAAAATGTTCATCTGCATGAGCAGCAGAAGCTTCAACAAAGTCCAGACAGCAGCAATCAATCTCAAGATGGCAGTTCAGTAGCTGGAGGATTTTTTGCCAAGTTTGCAGAATCGGGATCTCCATTTGATTTAACAACTTTTGATTTGCAAGAGGAGGACATTCTTGCAAATATTATTGTAAGTTCATTTAGTATTTGTTTGTAACAGAGATTAACAACTAAAACCTGCATTTGTGTTGAATTTTTTTTTTTTTAACAGGATGAGCCGTCAGGGTACTTCAGTGATGATAGTGATGAGGATGTTCCAGAAGAGCTAAGGGGAGACTTTGTTGATGAAGGCCATGGAGAAAGTGCAATACATTCAAGGTGAGTGTTCTAAGTAACATGTGGGAGGTTTATTGCACAGTTTTCAGCTCAAATTGGACTATTGATTAACATTCACATTTGTACTAAGAAATTAAATGTCAAACAAACATTTTAAAGTATAAGCCTTTTTTTCTTCTCATTAGGAGGAAGTTTTTAGTCTTCCAATTGTTGATTTAATTTTTTATTTGCATTAAATTTTGTCTTACTTAATTGTCCCTTAGTGAGGAGCTTGAAGTTCGGTTTGAAAACTCTGACCGAGTACATTTTAACCCAAAAAAGTGAGTGTAATTTTTTTTTGGTGTGTGTGTGTTTGTGTATGTGTGTGTCTGAAAATATTTTGTAGAGCAGTTTTTTATGCCCTCATAGCAAGCCTAATGAATTTGATTTTGTAGAGCTAATGCATTGTTGCATGTGAAGTAGAAAACGTGAAAAAAGATTTTTTTACAATTGTATTTTTTTTCCCCTTTTTATTATCTGTGTACAACGTAAGTTAGATTGATATTTTAGTTTGAGGGGCTAAAGTTTTATATAAACCTGGTGTCAGGTGTAAAATGGAGAAGGCAGTAATAATTAGTTTGTTCAGTAGTTAGTTCACATAGAGAACAGTAAAGTTGCGTTTTGTGTTCTGACCAAACATAAATGTGAAATGTTATTTTATGGCTGTAGTCTGGTAAACTCGTGAAGACCTTGACAAATATTAATCAAAACTTTGTCTCTCAGAGCCGATTTACTCAGCGGGTAGGGTCGGCAAAGTTGGTCTCTTGTCGCAGAGTCTTCTTTAACTGAAAATTTGTATTGTAGGGCTGCGAAAGGAAACAAGGGACGCTCTCGCCCTCTGCAAGGACCCTTACTAACAAACACTACATTAACTGTCCTCCGACATTGTGGGAAGTACTTACAAATGAGTCGATTATTACGTACTGTTGCAATGGATGTCATTATATGCTTGACCCAGCTCTTTCAGTATTATCTGTATGCAGTAAACACTTTCTTCACATCAGATCTTGTAAGCAAACATATCCTGCTTCTGTTTTATCAAACATATATGCTCATTTAAAACTCATAACTAATGTTTTTTTTCTTTTTCTTTCTTTCAGGTTGATCAATCTAGCCTATACAGTATAAAACTTCAAGCAACACTCAAAAGAATTAATATGGACTTGATTCGACCTGAAAAACTTCCAAACAGTGTTCAGCAAACCAGTCATGATGACAGAAAGAAAGTACGTTTTTATATCTCCAGTTTTTGTAAAACTTATAAGTCATTTTCAAGTGGGGGGAAGTATTTGTAAATTATTAATATTTTGCTAAACTCAAATTTCTTTTTGAAATTTCAGGTACCTCAGCCCCATATATCACCTATCGTCAACCTAAATAATCCAGAAAACCTATTTGGATTATCAGAACGAGTAGTGGCTGTTGAATCCTTAGTGTTCCTGGCTGAGCAGCTGGATAGTCTACGGCCTTATCTGGAACACTTAGTGCGTCATGAACCAAGAAAACATTTGGTTCAACAATTTTATCTTCAAGTAATAGTTTTTGTTGTTGTTGTTGTTGTTGTTGTTGTTGTTGTTGTTTTTAACTAAATTTTGAAAGAACCATTTAATTTGAATCTTTTGTCCTTAATTTCAATCTTGTAGATGGTCAGTGTTGCCTCTGACTTAAGGTTACCCGTATATGCTTGCATATCTTCAAGGACACTTGATCTACGATCCATGTTGAACATGATGGGACGTGTTAACTGGGAAATTAAAGAGGTTTCAAGCCAACACAGCCAGTATGTTGATTTTATTTTGCGAGTAAGTGGAATACAAATGCTGGCCTTAATTTTAAAAGTATGTAACTGCAACAAAGTAGTATTTTTTCAAATTTTAATATTTTTCAGGAAATGCAGATTTTTAGTATGCGTTTAGAGGAAGTTGCCTCTCATTTGTTCATCTCTAAAGATGTATATGACACCCTTTGGGAGGCCTTAGTTATTGTTTGCTGTAACACTTTTGTGGAAGGGTAAAGACATTTAAAATTGTAGATTAATTTTAATATATATTATTATTATGATTGATTTGAATTTTTGTCGCATCTTTCAGATTTTCTAATGCAAGGAAATGTGCAACTGGTGGTCGAGCTCTTATGCAGCTTGATTTTACACAGTTTATTTCTAAGCTTGAAAAGCTTACCACCTTACGTCCCATTCCTTATAAAGAGTTTGTGGAAGTGTATGTTAAAGCTTACTACCTTCCAGAAGAACTTTTAGAAAAATGGATCAGAGAACATCCGGTAAGATTTTAAATCAATCGACTTATACTGCATTAATTGTTGTTTTGGTCACATGTAGCTGATGAATAAGCAATTATTCTCATTTCTAGCAATACTCTAGTAAACAACTCCAAACTTTGGTGCATTGCACTTGCCAGAATAATAAAAAAACTCGCCAAAGACTTTCTGGTGTCATTGAGGAACTTGAACGGGTTGGCCTGATCAAGTAGAAAAGTTACATGTCCATCCCATGGTCTTTCATCCCTCTGTACTCTAAGGACTAACTTAATGCTGGTAAACAAGTGTTAGAAACAGATTCTATCAAGGTGTTATACATCTTATTTGTCAATCAAGTGTCCATTTTCCCTGTGATTCTTAATGTTACTTTTTTGATGTAATTTATGTACTGTACTTATCTTTTTTATTTCTCCAAAGTATCAATCTGATATCAGTCACGCACATACTGTAAATTTTGACTGTGGATATTTCAATTGGAGACCAGTTATAGTATTTCTACACTCTGTTTTGTAGGAAGATTGTTTGGACCATTTTAGGAACCCTGCAATACTGAGAGAGCACATTTTTATGTTCATATCAAAGCTGCATGCAGGAAGGTGTGTTTCTCAAAGAAAATTTTATGCTGCAGTTTGAATTTGAAAATATTTTAGAACGAAAAATAACCTATCTTGTGAATTTACAAAGAATGAATGTATTATCAACATTAGCGTAGTAGGTTCACATATTTTTCTGTTAATACTCAAGACACCCTATAAGCTAGGCAATATATGTGGAAATCATGATCTGTTCTTTGCCATTGAATTGATAATTAATTTAAAAATCAAGCAAGGAGAGCAAATAAAAATATTTTTATCTTATTTAAATGTATAACCTGTTTTTATTGGCTCAGAAAGTATCAAATAGAACTGTACAAATCCAAATTTGATTCACTTTTTTTTGGAGGGGAGGGGGGGGGCCTTGAATAGCATGGTTGTCCACTCATTTCCACTGAGCTATTTAAATCCTTGTTCAAAACTTATAGCATGCATTTTATCCTACATGATTTTGATGCATTTATTCCTTACATTACACACTGAGACTGACTCATCAGATTAATCATCTTTTAAAAACCAAATTTTCAGGAAGCAATTGAGAGCTTTAGTTTTTACTACATTAAAGAAATGTCACCGTAATTATTTTTGTTCCATGTCCCAAAATGAATGTTTTTCATATACCATCTTCCAGAAAATAATTGACTGTTATCATTAGTGTTAGAAAGGCTGACATCATTCACATTTCTTTGTTGACTTAAATATGACAGGGCTTATAATGATGGAGCTCCTGATGTAAATTGTACTTTCTCAAAAACTTGGAAGACATTTAAACAAATTTTGTTTTTATTTGTCTTCAATATCAATTCACTTTGCAGTTTTACCTTTCTTTTTGGATACCTTTCGTCCTCTTTTACGTTTCTTCTTTTTCTTTTTATCCTTTTTGGGTTTTGTAGTTCTTATGCCAGCTCTGAAACTCACACCTCGCCACCAAGCCTGAATGGCTATGATACTCTTCATTACGGTTTTGTGTTCTTCATATTTAGCTCGCAAGTTAGCTGCTTCACTTATTATTTTAGTACGATGAGCATCCTGAAATTTTTTATTGAATTAGTTGTTTGTTAAAGCATATTGAGTCAAGAATATTTTACTTACTTCTTCAACAAGTACTCTCTGCTCCTCTTTTTTCTGTTCCAATTTACTTCGAAGTTGCATATTTTCTGTTTCTCTCTGCATCATTTCAGCATCATAGAGGTCTGTCCAGTGATCCAAATTCTTCCGCAGTATCTGGAATTTATTTATTTATTTATTTATTTATTTATTGTTTTTATTATTAGAAAAGTAGGATACTATTTTTTTTATCTGTTTCATTCCAACTAACCTCTGTGTCCTTTCCAAGAAAACGCATGATTTCAGTGTGAATGCGCTCTTCATTTGGTCCATCAGAATCTTGAAGTTTTTCTATAGTGTCATGGAGTGTGTCTTCCTTGTGCCCCAATACAAGTCCTTGTTGTTCTCGTCTATTGTGTTCCCAAGCATTTGCATATGAAATAGAAAGTCCACCGAGTAAATAGGTATCATGTAAGTTGCTCTGTAAAAACAAGTGTTACAGGCCTGTGGGTATGTAATTAAGAAAAAGTAGCTGTGCATCTAAAAATTTATGTCTCCTCTTACTGTTAATAGTTCTGTCTTATCCTCCCAAAATTTTCTCTGATCGAGCATGCTTTTACGATCATTAGCAAGCTGTTTCAATAGCTCTTGTCTCTTTTCTATTTCATCTTTGTGCTGCTCTAGTAGTTTGCTCTCATCTGCTATCATTGCACTATGGCAATCAAGAGCAGTCTTCAAACTTACAAAACTGTAGGTATTGCGAAGTTCTGCCAAAACGTCCTCTAAAATAGCAGCACTGAAATGACTGCATATAATTTTTTTTTTCAAGATAGATTAGTGCAATATGGTATTAAGTATATATGACTAAATTATTACATAGTCTCACCTATCCTGCTGGATTTTCAGAAGGGCCTCTGTTTGTGGTGGCCACCTGCCTGCCATTTCTGGATAAATTTTTGGCAAAGGCGGGGTTTCTTTAAAGCGAGCATCTAAATCTCTGACAGTATCATGGTAGCTTTCTACTGTCTCTGGAATCGTTTTTCTGAGGATTATCAGTTGATCTACAGCAGTCTCAACAACCAAAGCCACAGCACGTGCTTCTAGCTCATCAAGTTGTGGATAATGGCGCTTTCCAAAACATAGATGAGAAGTCTGGTGTTTTGTTTCACCCTCTTCTCCAAAACACAGATGAGATTCCTCACAAATGAGTGACATTTTTAATAGATCTCTGAAACACCGAATCTGAAGTAAGCTTGGGCTTTGTGCATTGTTGTGGTTGTTGCCAGAGAGCATCATTGTGCATTGTTAAACATGAAATAAGAATTCTCACACACCATATTTATTTTCTTTGTTTATTGAAAGGGAGTAAGTGTTAGTGAGCATTAAGAAATAGAATTGATTTTAAGGAGAAGAAATATAGGCATATTTTACAAATGATTCTCAAATAGACCAATGACAAACATTTGAATAATCTTCTATCATTCATCCCATAGTTGGAGAGTATTTCTTAACTATCTCCCTGTAAAGTTGAAAAATTTCATTAGAGGCTGTTCGACACTTCAGAAGGGCTTCCTGATACTGCGCTTCTGTAAATCTTCCATGTGTGTTGGAGGACACAATATTTTTATCAACATTGTCGAAAGCAAACATTAAACTAGCTGAGGAGTCCTGAATGTTGGGAGGAGCAAAGGTTGCAGCATGAGAATAATTATTACTATGATCAACAGTCAGAAACCAGTTCATTAAAAACTAACCTTCAGCTGTTTATTGTCAGGATCTAATATAATATCACCATTTTTATTTATCATACAATGCACTGCAGCAACTAGAAACTTCATTGACAGTCCAGAATTCATCAGTGCCAAGCAGCCTGCATTTATAGCACATGCCAGGAGCTGATGAAACAACCAGAAACGGGTATGAAAGGGTAGTTTCTGTGGGTGCTGATACAGTATAGGTTACTATTGAATACTTACTCCTCCAGAATCTTGCATCTCCTGAACAGATATAGAGATGAGAGTTCGAGGGTATTGTGAAGTCAAAATTGCAGCTTCAAAAGTATTTTGCAGTGTGCTCTCAAACAGACGATCAGAAACACCTTTAGAAAAACAGGAATGAATATCCTTAATAATCTTTCAGGGGTTTTATTAGAAAAACTGGAAATGTTTTCCTTACATGGAAGTCCACTTTTAGGGCGATATATTCCTTCAACTGTTGCTTTTTCTATGAGTATTTTATTTGGCTTAACTTCAACTGGGCCGTATACACCGGCTATGGCAGCCGTTTCACCTGCAATATAGTTTAAAGGATTAACATTAGATTGAGATTATTGCAAAGAAATATCTTTTAATATGGAAATAATCCCAATCGAAAAGTATCAGCATAAATAAGTTCTGGAAATTAAAAGGAATACCTTGGGTAACAATAGCACTTCCATCTGGTCGACTAAGAACATTCAGTTCACAATAGAATGGTCTCAACTTCAGGTCCTCTGTTGAGTTATTATCTACCATATCAATCATTTTTTTCAAAAATAAAAATCCAACGATAAAAAGAAAGAGAGAATACCACTGTGGTGTTTTGCCCCAGGAAAACCTAACCTGAAGCACCTGAACCCACGATTCAGATGTAAACAATCATGTTATTCACACCATGGCATATAAAAAGGTTACAGTGTTATAGGCAGTTCCCGACGTCAAGTCCGTGAAGTTCTCGAGTTGTCTGTCGTCTGCAATTCGTACGTTCCGTGCGCATAAGATAGGGACGTTATTCGCACGTGCCCTTGCGAATATCAATAGGCTCTCTAATTCGTGCGTTCCGTGCGCATAAGATCGGTCAAAATAATCGGCGTGGGATCTCTGTGGGCTGGCTTGGGAAACCCGGAAAACTGTTCGGAGCGTAGCGGGACCCATTTGAATTCGCGCGCGCTTTGTTGGCGCCAACGGCTCTGGGTGGGCGGCTAAAGAGGCCACTCGTCCGGTGCATCGTGCCGGAACTTCCCTCTCCTTTTTGCTCACGCGTGTGGCGAGGCGCGTGCAGGCGCGTGGGTGCATGTAGGAGAGGACAGCACGAGGCCGCACATAACCAATGAAAATCCATTGTCAATCTCAATCAAAAAATAAATTCGACTCACCAATTACTTCTTTCGCCTCGGAAGAGTCCGTAGTCTATGTAGTCTGAACGCGGTGGAGTGCGGGTAGTCCCTGCACTGTAGCTCGCTGCTCGACACCGGTTTGAAGCAGTGGTACGCCATGCACCGTTAACATGCTGACGGACGCTGACCGCGCGTAGGTGCGTTGTTTTCGGTTTTGTTGCGCCCGGTTTTGTGTCCTCCCCGAAGGGATCACAGCATGTCTTGTTTAATTTTTCAAGCGGCATGGACTATCACGTAATCCCGATGGAAACACAATATCGCCACGAAAACAATACGGTCTGCACACCGGCCAGCTGACTGGACTGGGGCGTGCGGTGCGAAGCTGCGTCCTGATACGTGGGTGTCTTGGGTGCCTTGGGTGTCTGGCCCTATGCTGTTAGCAGGCTCAGACACCCAAGGCACCCAAGACACCCACGTGTCTGGACGCTGCTCGAGCGGCAAGCGGACAGCGGCCACTCTAGCCACTCAAGGCGAATCCACAGTACTGCTCATAATCTCATGAGCTTATGTGGCTCATCAGTTCCTCGCATTCAACTATATGTTTTTGGTGAAAGTGGAAATTTAATATATTTCAAAGAGGCCATTTCACCAAGTTCCCTAGTTTGCCTTCTTACACTCCGCATTCAGAAATGAGAGGAACTTATGGGCTGCATAAGCGCATGAGCTATTAGCTATGATCAGTATTTCGGATTCACCTTAAGTTATCATAATGTCACTGTCGATAGGTTCTAATGAATTAAACAGATATTGCAATCCGAAACACCTAAATTCTGAAGTAAATGTTATTTTCAAAATGCCGAACCCACAGAACACGCAAGCACGGATGCATGGACGAGCGCTCCTGAAGTGGAGGTGGAGAGCTTCCAAATCGACTCACGAGGTGGGTGGGTTGCCTGCCGTCACGGCGCTGTCGCTGTCGCTCCACAGCAACGCAACGGGGACGGGGCGGCTTCAGCGCTCGGCCCGCTTGGACGGCTGAGCTCGGCGCTCCGCTCAGCTCGGCTCGGCTCGGCTCGGGCGTAAGTGGTATTGCGTCGTTTGCTGTGCGTGGGCAGGTGAAAACATGACATTTATTCAGTTTTTTGCGTTTTTCAATTGCAAGATCATCTGAGACTGTGGGCCAGTGTCGACGTGGTAGCGTATAGTTCTGGACATTTTCTCGATTGCGAAAGTGGAGTGATGAAGGTTTAAGATGTGAGAGATGGGAGGTTAGGTTTGTTATTGATGGCTTGTTTTTGCAAACCTGATGAAAGCTCTGCATATATTTAGTAAATCAAAATCAGTTCTTTGTATTTGTGTGATATTTGAACATTTTTGGGTGTTTAACATTCTATGCAGGTTGTGGGGAGATGGTGAATATACTTGTGAAGAACAACGCCCAAACCGAGCAAGGGCCCAAGTGTCCCGGGGAAAACTAACACAATCTGAGATGAAAATGGACTAACTCTACTCACATCACGCTTTACACTTCTACCTCTGGAGCACATAATTATGAAAAGAACGAGTTCAAAATTCATTTTGTGTTCAATTTGGCTCTTGTTTTGTATACCCATTATTAGACGGTTGTCTAAAAGATTTGAATCTTACTTTGATTTTCTTATTCTCAGGTCAGTTGGCTTACTTCTCTTCTTCACGTTGATATATTGTCTTCAAGATTTGACCAACAGGCCAATCAGTCCTGGAAGTTGAACCCACTTCTCCTCTAGAGGATCCAGATTGCTTCTTTGGGAACCCGTGCTTAGAGCCAGTGCTCTAAGCCTCTTAATTTTTGTGCAAAAATGTAGCAATCTTCTCAGAATTGGAAGAGTAAAAGTGTGTAAGGAATTACAGGAGAATTCACTTCCTTTCCCATACATAGGAAAAGAACTGAAACTCATAAAGTGGTAAAATCTTTGCCTATGAGGAACTTGCGCAGAGAGGCGTAGCGTAGTGGGAACCAAAACAAAGCACCATAACCTACGCTTAGAACTGGCTTAAATCTTGGTTTAGATTCCATTCTTGCGTTGCTTTGGTGAAAAGCATGTGTCTGTTAGGGCTGCACATTCATTAGGATCACTTTAAATTATGTTTTACGCCCGTAATGTGAATTATTTAGACAACGCTTTCTGCTTTGTTTTGGTTCCCAGGCTACGCTCTGCCACTCTGGGCAAGTTCCTCATATGTTGTACTTTTTATAGCTAAGTAGTCCTTTCTGGCTCTATTCCTTGGGAGCAAACATAAAATCTATTCAGAAGTCAGACTTTATTCAGTCCTTGATTTCATGCCAAATCAGTGAAATTTAATGATTCCTGAAAGCTCTGAGGCGGGTATTTTGCTCATTTCTCTAAGAGTAAGACCGTTGTATCGGTTCTGGCCGATGGCATTCTCTTCCTAGAGTGTGACGAAGGTTCCCTGCAAATTTGAAAGCAATCGGAGAGATTCGATGATTTTCGCCTTCAAAATGGCAAGGCTTGGGATTTTGGGTCAGAATTTTTTTTTCCCCAGGATTTGTAGGGATTGTGCAGGTTGACTCTTTTGTACCCCTAGACTTACTAAGTACATAAAGTCATTAAGTTGTTTTTTTTTTCAATTCTTTGCTGATATTTTAGAATTTTTATCAAAGTAATCCTTTTTAGCTTTTTTTCTGAGGAAGAAATCAAAAATCTCTAGCCACGTAATACTTATCTCAGTCTTTTATTTTATCTGAAATTAGTGCTAATCTTTCGAAACTAGTTTGTTGTTTTTAACCTTGTAATAATAAGAGTTCTTTTTCCTCTGCAGGGCTAGCACCCGCGGCCCCCTTTTCATTCGGCATCCTGGGATCCACTGGCTGTCGCTCTTCAGGACAAGGACCTGCAGCAAAATCGCAAGTTACTAAATCAAGGTGAGCAATCAGTGAGTTGGTAGTTGGTGGTACGGCAATGGCAATGACTGCTGATCCAATTTTATCTTTTTGTCTTGTGTTAAGTTTCTTTTAGTAGCATTTTCTATGCTATTGTTTGTCAAAAGTGTTTAGTACAAGTAAGTCATTATTTGTATTATAAAATTGAAATATTTGCATTTTTATTGCTGTGGTAGGATTAGAACATATTGGAATATGTCTGTTATTCAGTTTAGAAGGAACAGTGGCAAAACGAGCTCCCCAACCTGGTTTAGTCATGCGCATAGAGAAGTGTTGGGGTTTTAAAAATCTAAGGGTACGCATTAACTGTTTTAGCTACAGTGTAATGAGCCCTTGCTCTAAAGTCACATAAATCCTTTCCAAAACTTTTGAAGCCTTCTCATATTTACAAAAGAAAAAGTGTGTGATTAATCATAGGAGAATAGCCTGCCTTTCCCATACATATGAGAAGACCAAAGCTCAATAAATTGAAAAAAATTTGTTAATACTGTGAATTTTTTTAAAGGAAATAATTCCCTTCTGGCTATTGTCCTTTTAAACTCACAATGGTCTCTACTTAGTTTACAGTTCTTAAAGTCTTTGATTTCATGCAAAATCTGTTAAATTCAGTGATTTCTGAAAGCTTTAAAGCAAGTTTATTCCTCAATTCCCTTAAAGAAGAACCGTTGTAACGCTTCTGGCCCGCGGTATTCGTTTCCCAGAAAATAAGAAAGGTTCCCTGTAAATTCGAAGGCAATCGGAGAGATTCGATGATTTTCGCCTCGAAATTGGCAAGGCCTTTGCATTTAAGAAATTTTGAGTGAAAAATTTTTCATCCCGGAAAATTATAGGGCTGTGCAGGCTGACTGTTATCTACCCCTAGATCAAGCCATGATCAAGCTCCGAGGGAAGGATCACCCGCAAACACTGTTTCTCGAGCAGAAATGCTGTTAGATCTGAAATTTTTTTTGGTGTAATTTCCCTTATTTCTCTCAAAGTCAGACCCTAAGGGCACTTCTGACCTATGGTATTCTTTTCTAAGAGTGTAACGAAGGTTCCCTGTGAATTTGAAGGCAATCGGAGAGATTCGATGATTTTCGCCTCAAAACTGGCAAGGCTATAGCCTTTGGATTTTTGAGATTTTGGGTGAAAATTTTTTTTTCCCGGAAAATTACAGGATTGTGCAGGGTGACTCTTATCTACCCCTAGATCAAGCTCCGAGGGAAGGATCACCCGCGGACACTGTTTCTCGAGCAGAAATGCAGTTTTTTCTGAATTTTTTTTTTAGGTGTAATTTCCCTTATTTTTCTCAAAGTAAGACCGTAAGGCCGCTTCTGACCTACGGTATTCTTTTCTAAGTGTGTAACGAAGGTTCCCTGTGAATTTGAAGGCAATCGGGGAGATTCGATGATTATCGCCTCAAAACTGGCAAGGCTATAGCCTTTGCATTTTTAGGATTTTGGGGCAAAAATTTTTTTTCCGGAATGGCAGGGGGCTTTCTAGCGTGACTGTTATGTACCCCTAGACCAATCCTGGAAGGTTGAATCACCCGCAAAGACTGTTTCTGGAGCATAAATGCAGTTATTTCTGACATTTTTAAAGGTGTTATTTCTCTTATTTCTGTCAAAGTAAGACCGTAAGGGCGCTTCTGACCCATGGTATTCTTTTCTAAGTGTGTAACGAAGGTTCCTTGTGAATTTGAAGTCGATCGGAGAGATTCGATGATTTTCGCCTCAAAAATGGCAAGGCTATAGCCTTTGCATTTTTAGGATTTTGGGTCAAAATTTTTTTTTCTCCGAATCTGCATGGGGTCGTGCAAAGTGACTTTGTATAACCCCTAGACCAACTTTAGACTAGAAAAACAATTTAAGAAGTGGTTTTAAAATCTTTGGTCATTTTGTGTTATTTTTTGCTAAGTAGCCTTTTGCAGCCTTATTTCTGAGGAAGAAATAAAATATATCTAGCCATGTTATACTTTTTTCAGTATTTTATTTTATTAGAAATTAGTGACAATCCTTTGAAAACTGTTTGTCGTCTTGAATCTTGTAATTATTAGAGTTTTCCTTCTTCCTCTGCAGGGCTGGTACCAGAGCGCCTCGGTGCGGGGGTCTTCTTACTGAGCATCTTGGGATCCACTTGCTGTCGCTTTCCAACACAAGGACCTGCAGCAAAATCACACGCTTTTAAATTAAGGTGAGCAATCACTGAGTTGGTGGTACGGTTATTACTGCCGATCCAACTTTGTTTTTGCCTTGTGTAAAGTATCTTTGAGCAGCATTTTCTCTGCTATTGGTCGGCCACCTTTGTTGGCTCTTAAATCTTGTGAATTAGTCAAATCTCTTGTAGCGTTCCCGTGGGCTGGGTGTGGGTGAAATAATCCTGCAGTGTGGGTGTTTTTTCCGCACTGTAGGTGGCTTGGCGGCGCCGTGTCGCTCCCCCTGTTGCTGTGGGTTAAAGCACAAACTCTTGCCTGTAGAGGATAACTAAAGGCACAGAAGGCTCTCGCGCAGAGGATAAACAGGCACGCCCGGCAGAGGTCTGCAAACTCGCTTTCCTGGGCCGATGGGCACGGGCCGAGGGTCAGGTGAGGGGGGAGGGGGGGGGGAGTGGGGTTCTTCGGGAGCGAAGAACCTTCCCCCCCCCCTCCCCTCACCCCCCCCCCTCCCCTCACCCCTCACCTGCGCCTCGGCCTGTGCCTGTCGGCCTAGGGAGGTGATTTTGTAGAGCTTTGTCTCCCTTCCCCCATCTAGTTGGACTTCAGTGGTCATCACTGTAGCACCAACTCACTCTTTTTTTCAACTCTATGTTCTAGGTGCCTTTAACATCGAGGATGTGAGCGGTGTCACCTTGGACAACAATGGAGGAGCGGAGAAGAATATACGCAGCAAAAAAAATGGTTTGTGCATTTCTTTATTGATGTATTTCATTTAAGTAATGTAAAGTGTTGATACAAATAATTTTGAAAATTACTAGTTAATTAATTCTTACACATGTTCCCCAAGATGCATTCTGGATCCTCTTGTGGAGCAGCGGATGGTTTAAAGCCAGCGTGGCCCAACTTCCAGGACTGTGAAACGTAAAATCTGTAAAACGAAGAATAAAGCACAATAAAAATCTAAGTAACAACAATTGTGACTGTGAGTAAGTTTCTGCTCACCTACATCTCCTTCGCTCCTTCTTTGCTGTCCAAGGTGACACCGCTCACATCCTCGATGTTAAAGGCACCTAGAACATAGAGTTGAAAAAAAGAGTGAGTTGGTGCTACAGTGATGACCACTGAAGTCCAACTAGATGGGGGAAGGGAGACAAAGCTCTACAAAATCACCTCCCTAGGCCGACAGGCACAGGCCGAGGCGCAGGTGAGGGGTGAGGGGAGGGGGGGGGGTGAGGGGAGGGGGGGGGGAAGGTTCTTCGCTCCCGAAGAACCCCACTCCCCCCCCCCTCCCCCCTCACCTGACCCTCGGCCCGTGCCCATCGGCCCAGGAAAGCGAGTTTGCAGACCTCTGCCGGGCGTGCCTGTTTATCCTCTGCGCGAGAGCCTTCTGTGCCTTTAGTTATCCTCTACAGGCAAGAGTTTGTGCTTTAACCCACAGCAACAGGGGGAGCGACACGGCGCCGCCAAGCCACCTACAGTGCGGAAAAAACACCCACACTGCAGGATTATTTCACCCACACCCAGCCCACGGGAACGCTACAAGAGATTTGACTAATTCACAAGATTTAAGAGCCAACAAAGGTGGCCGACCAATAGCAGAGAAAATGCTGCTCAAAGATACTTTACACAAGGCAAAAACAAAGTTGGATCGGCAGTAATAACCGTACCACCAACTCAGTGATTGCTCACCTTAATTTAAAAGCGTGTGATTTTGCTGCAGGTCCTTGTGTTGGAAAGCGACAGCAAGTGGATCCCAAGATGCTCAGTAAGAAGACCCCCGCACCGAGGCGCTCTGGTACCAGCCCTGCAGAGGAAGAAGGAAAACTCTAATAATTACAAGATTCAAGACGACAAACAGTTTTCAAAGGATTGTCACTAATTTCTAATAAAATAAAATACTGAAAAAAGTATAACATGGCTAGATATATTTTATTTCTTCCTCAGAAATAAGGCTGCAAAAGGCTACTTAGCAAAAAATAACACAAAATGACCAAAGATTTTAAAACCACTTCTTAAATTGTTTTTCTAGTCTAAAGTTGGTCTAGGGGTTATACAAAGTCACTTTGCACGACCCCATGCAGATTCGGAGAAAAAAAAATTTTGACCCAAAATCCTAAAAATGCAAAGGCTATAGCCTTGCCATTTTTGAGGCGAAAATCATCGAATCTCTCCGATCGACTTCAAATTCACAAGGAACCTTCGTTACACACTTAGAAAAGAATACCATGGGTCAGAAGCGCCCTTACGGTCTTACTTTGACAGAAATAAGAGAAATAACACCTTTAAAAATGTCAGAAATAACTGCATTTATGCTCCAGAAACAGTCTTTGCGGGTGATTCAACCTTCCAGGATTGGTCTAGGGGTACATAACAGTCACGCTAGAAAGCCCCCTGCCATTCCGGAAAAAAAATTTTTGCCCCAAAATCCTAAAAATGCAAAGGCTATAGCCTTGCCAGTTTTGAGGCGATAATCATCGAATCTCCCCGATTGCCTTCAAATTCACAGGGAACCTTCGTTACACACTTAGAAAAGAATACCGTAGGTCAGAAGCGGCCTTACGGTCTTACTTTGAGAAAAATAAGGGAAATTACACCTAAAAAAAAAATTCAGAAAAAACTGCATTTCTGCTCGAGAAACAGTGTCCGCGGGTGATCCTTCCCTCGGAGCTTGATCTAGGGGTAGATAAGAGTCACCCTGCACAATCCTGTAATTTTCCGGGAAAAAAAAATTTTCACCCAAAATCTCAAAAATCCAAAGGCTATAGCCTTGCCAGTTTTGAGGCGAAAATCATCGAATCTCTCCGATTGCCTTCAAATTCACAGGGAACCTTCGTTACACTCTTAGAAAAGAATACCATAGGTCAGAAGTGCCCTTAGGGTCTGACTTTGAGAGAAATAAGGGAAATTACACCAAAAAAAATTTCAGATCTAACAGCATTTCTGCTCGAGAAACAGTGTTTGCGGGTGATCCTTCCCTCGGAGCTTGATCTAGGGGTAGATAACAGTCAGCCTGCACAGCCCTATAATTTTCCGGGATGAAAAATTTTTCACTCAAAATTTCTTAAATGCAAAGGCCTTGCCAATTTCGAGGCGAAAATCATCGAATCTCTCCGATTGCCTTCGAATTTACAGGGAACCTTTCTTATTTTCTGGGAAACGAATACCGCGGGCCAGAAGCGTTACAACGGTTCTTCTTTAAGGGAATTGAGGAATAAACTTGCTTTAAAGCTTTCAGAAATCACTGAATTTAACAGATTTTGCATGAAATCAAAGACTTTAAGAACTGTAAACTAAGTAGAGACCATTGTGAGTTTAAAAGGACAATAGCCAGAAGGGAATTATTTCCTTTAAAAAAATTCACAGTATTAACAAATTTTTTTCAATTTATTGAGCTTTGGTCTTCTCATATGTATGGGAAAGGCAGGCTATTCTCCTATGATTAATCACACACTTTTTCTTTTGTAAATATGAGAAGGCTTCAAAAGTTTTGGAAAGGATTTATGTGACTTTAGAGCAAGGGCTCATTACACTGTAGCTAAAACAGTTAATGCGTACCCTTAGATTTTTAAAACCCCAACACTTCTCTATGCGCATGACTAAACCAGGTTGGGGAGCTCGTTTTGCCACTGTTCCTTCTAAACTGAATAACAGACATATTCCAATATGTTCTAATCCTACCACAGCAATAAAAATGCAAATATTTCAATTTTATAATACAAATAATGACTTACTTGTACTAAACACTTTTGACAAACAATAGCATAGAAAATGCTACTAAAAGAAACTTAACACAAGACAAAAAGATAAAATTGGATCAGCAGTCATTGCCATTGCCGTACCACCAACTACCAACTCACTGATTGCTCACCTTGATTTAGTAACTTGCGATTTTGCTGCAGGTCCTTGTCCTGAAGAGCGACAGCCAGTGGATCCCAGGATGCCGAATGAAAAGGGGGCCGCGGGTGCTAGCCCTGCAGAGGAAAAAGAACTCTTATTATTACAAGGTTAAAAACAACAAACTAGTTTCGAAAGATTAGCACTAATTTCAGATAAAATAAAAGACTGAGATAAGTATTACGTGGCTAGAGATTTTTGATTTCTTCCTCAGAAAAAAAGCTAAAAAGGATTACTTTGATAAAAATTCTAAAATATCAGCAAAGAATTGAAAAAAAAAACAACTTAATGACTTTATGTACTTAGTAAGTCTAGGGGTACAAAAGAGTCAACCTGCACAATCCCTGCAAATCCTGGGGAAAAAAAAATTCTGACCCAAAATCCCAAGCCTTGCCATTTTGAAGGCGAAAATCATCGAATCTCTCCGATTGCTTTCAAATTTGCAGGGAACCTTCGTCACACTCTAGGAAGAGAATGCCATCGGCCAGAACCGATACAACGGTCTTACTCTTAGAGAAATGAGCAAAATACCCGCCTCAGAGCTTTCAGGAATCATTAAATTTCACTGATTTGGCATGAAATCAAGGACTGAATAAAGTCTGACTTCTGAATAGATTTTATGTTTGCTCCCAAGGAATAGAGCCAGAAAGGACTACTTAGCTATAAAAAGTACAACATATGAGGAACTTGCCCAGAGTGGCAGAGCGTAGCCTGGGAACCAAAACAAAGCAGAAAGCGTTGTCTAAATAATTCACATTACGGGCGTAAAACATAATTTAAAGTGATCCTAATGAATGTGCAGCCCTAACAGACACATGCTTTTCACCAAAGCAACGCAAGAATGGAATCTAAACCAAGATTTAAGCCAGTTCTAAGCGTAGGTTATGGTGCTTTGTTTTGGTTCCCACTACGCTACGCCTCTCTGCGCAAGTTCCTCATAGGCAAAGATTTTACCACTTTATGAGTTTCAGTTCTTTTCCTATGTATGGGAAAGGAAGTGAATTCTCCTGTAATTCCTTACACACTTTTACTCTTCCAATTCTGAGAAGATTGCTACATTTTTGCACAAAAATTAAGAGGCTTAGAGCACTGGCTCTAAGCACGGGTTCCCAAAGAAGCAATCTGGATCCTCTAGAGGAGAAGTGGGTTCAACTTCCAGGACTGATTGGCCTGTTGGTCAAATCTTGAAGACAATATATCAACGTGAAGAAGAGAAGTAAGCCAACTGACCTGAGAATAAGAAAATCAAAGTAAGATTCAAATCTTTTAGACAACCGTCTAATAATGGGTATACAAAACAAGAGCCAAATTGAACACAAAATGAATTTTGAACTCGTTCTTTTCATAATTATGTGCTCCAGAGGTAGAAGTGTAAAGCGTGATGTGAGTAGAGTTAGTCCATTTTCATCTCAGATTGTGTTAGTTTTCCCCGGGACACTTGGGCCCTTGCTCGGTTTGGGCGTTGTTCTTCACAAGTATATTCACCATCTCCCCACAACCTGCATAGAATGTTAAACACCCAAAAATGTTCAAATATCACACAAATACAAAGAACTGATTTTGATTTACTAAATATATGCAGAGCTTTCATCAGGTTTGCAAAAACAAGCCATCAATAACAAACCTAACCTCCCATCTCTCACATCTTAAACCTTCATCACTCCACTTTCGCAATCGAGAAAATGTCCAGAACTATACGCTACCACGTCGACACTGGCCCACAGTCTCAGATGATCTTGCAATTGAAAAACGCAAAAAACTGAATAAATGTCATGTTTTCACCTGCCCACGCACAGCAAACGACGCAATACCACTTACGCCCGAGCCGAGCCGAGCCGAGCTGAGCGGAGCGCCGAGCTCAGCCGTCCAAGCGGGCCGAGCGCTGAAGCCGCCCCGTCCCCGTTGCGTTGCTGTGGAGCGACAGCGACAGCGCCGTGACGGCAGGCAACCCACCCACCTCGTGAGTCGATTTGGAAGCTCTCCACCTCCACTTCAGGAGCGCTCGTCCATGCATCCGTGCTTGCGTGTTCTGTGGGTTCGGCATTTTGAAAATAACATTTACTTCAGAATTTAGGTGTTTCGGATTGCAATATCTGTTTAATTCATTAGAACCTATCGACAGTGACATTATGATAACTTAAGGTGAATCCGAAATACTGATCATAGCTAATAGCTCATGCGCTTATGCAGCCCATGAGTTCCTCTCATTTCTGAATGCGGAGTGTAAGAAGGCAAACTAGGGAACTTGGTGAAATGGCCTCTTTGAAATATATTAAATTTCCACTTTCACCAAAAACATATAGTTGAATGCGAGGAACTTATGAGCCACATAAGCATATGAGTGCATGAGCTATGAGCTATGAGCAGTATTGTGAGAGAGAGAGAGTTTCGAGGTTTGTTTGGCCAATGGCGGCGCCAACGGAAGGCCAGAAGAGCAGTATTGTGGATTCACCTTCAATTGCGCGCGCATCCTACCGACAACAAAGCTCTCCGAGCGCGGCGCCTCGCTTTGAATCGTCTCCGAGGGCACCTAAACAGTTCCCGGGTTTCCCACGCCAATTATTTTTGCTATCGGTAGCTATGGTAGTCTAGTACCTGGTGCCAAAGAGCGAACGAATACAAAAAATAGCTTTCCGAGAAATTAGCGGACTCCTGTCGCGTTTTAAATGGTGAAGTTTTCGATATTGATAGTAGATGTATGTGGTTCGCACCGAGCGGCTTCGAAAGGCCTCTTTTAGTACTACATTTTGCCAAAATTTGGTTGGCGCCGCGAATAGTGATTTTGAGGGGGTTGCGGACGGAACTTAGACCCGCGCCCCACCCCCAACCGGTGGAGATATCGAAAAAACAATTTCGGGTCTGTGTGTAGCATCTACAGGAGCATGAGCATCGATCGCCGCAAAATAAAATTCAAGGGGGTCATTTTTTACCTGCTGATTTGGCGTGGACAGCGCCCTATGCTTCCTATTTCATTTTGGGGTGTACTAAACTCTCGGTGGTTCCACCAGCCTATGCTTCCTTTCATATTGGTTATTTTGGTGTACTAAGATCTCGGCAGTTCCACCACAAAGTCGTCAGTCGGCAAATGACCGAACATTTCTGTCTCTGCCCTCCAAACATCGCGTCATGCTGTATGTTATGCTACGTGAGTGACAGACTTGTTTTCCTTGTGGTGTCACTCATTGCGAGAGAGAGAACTTCTGGGTAGTGGACTCACTGCGAGAACATTAACTGATTCTTCGGTAAGGAATACTGCATTTTATCCATCGTACGTTACGGAGAGATATTGAGAGCAGCAAGGAAATACAACTTATTTTTGGCTGGGGATGCCCAGAAAACTACGGCATTTCTGTCCGTTGATGCACTGAATTATTGTTACTTATTTAATTCATGCCCGCGGAGGGAGCACTGCTCTGCACCACCCTCCGTGTTAGTTCTGAGCACATATATTGTTGAAAAGATGGCCAGACAGAGGAAGAATGTGGCTGTAAATGCATGAGAATTACACCTACATTCATTGCAAGAAAATTGTGGTATCATATTGCACTTTCCAAATAAAATAAATGGTTATTCTTCTTTAAGAGTGCTTGTTTTTCTTTGCTATGCAGGTGTTGACATTTGAGTGACATTTACTGACAAGATTTCTCTAGCGTATTCTTTGGTGTTTATTTTTAAAACTCTATTGGTTTTGCATTTTTACCATCATATTCACAATTTGAAATTATTAGATACTATGAGCAAGTTCCCATTGACAAAGATACTTGTATTAAAAAACACTGATTTCCTATGATTTTATATACTTCCTTGAACAATATGATTAACCACCTAAGACTAGAAACTTGCACTCCTAAAATCTACAGAAGACTCTATGGCTATCTTTAACATGACAATCATTTACAAAAATTTCAGAGGCTGACGAGAGATATGGGATGTGTGATTTGTAGGACATTTCCAATACTGATAGCAGTAATCAATGTCTTTCATTTACATATTATAGACGTTTAACTTCAAATCAGTAAAATTGCTATTTGTAAAATTACAAATCATATCTAAGATTTAAAACAATATATACAAAATCATATATTTTAACTCGGAAAACATCTATGAGCTTCAATAAATACAATGACTTAAATTGTTCATTTATGTATCCACAACTTTCCCACCTTATTCCTTTCAAAGATATTCACATGTGGGTAAAGTTTGTTCCATGAAAAATACACAGATGTGCTTGTTTGATGATAATAAAACTGATATTGTGGAAAAAGCTTTGCTTTCACCACAGTGTGGATATTTTTACCAAGATGATTGTTCAAACATGATTCCTTTGGAAATTATCTACGTAGATTGTGTGGCTTCCAATAAGGGATTATTCCCATTTCTGTGATGACACCTTAGAGCCCAAGATGCATTAGGGTTATCTTGAAGTACAGTGGTAATTAGTGCAGTTTGTTCTAGTTGCCTCTCACCTGAAAATAGACATTTTTGCAACATTAATATAAGAGCATTTTTTTTTATTTTAATAAATTTTTATTTTTGAAAAGCAGCATTTGCACATTCTTTAACAGACAAATTGACTTACCAATGTTACCACCAACTTCATAAAGAAAGTGCGTTTTCAGAGCAAGCTCTGTATCAGCAGTAGCTAGCAGACAGCTAAGATTAGCATTGTGAGCTAGTTGCAAAACCCCATTTCCTCTGTGACCATAAGCAGGCACAGGACTAATTTGTCCAAATAAACTGTTTGGGCGACGCTGATTTCTGTCATATCGATTTGCTGCTGACGGTCTACTTAAAGCAGCATCAGGATCTCTTGAAATTTCTTCAACCAAGCTGTTGCAATACAAATTTTCAAATAAATGCATAACTCAATATTTCTGACTCACTTTTAATTGTACAATAGAAAATAGAGGATACCTGAGCACAACAGCACCAGCTGTGGTCCTCTCATTGACTGCGACTGGGAAGTCAGTTAAACCAAATTGAGGGGCACTCACTCTGAGAGCACCACTGGAGTCCAGACCTGTTGGTGTATAGTTCTGATTTTGCTCCTTAGAAAGGGTGTTTGATGCATTTTTACGTCCCAAAAGTCGTTTCATCTGAGGAAAATAAAAATTAAACCTATCTCCTAAGTTTCTATTGCAGGAAGATGGGGCGGGAAAATAACAAAACGGCAATTGTTTTTGAGCAATTTGTTTGCTCTTGATCAACCACAGATCAGAACAAATGCTGTTTCTGTGTTCCTGGCCCATCTTCCTGCTCCTCTTCATTATGCTTCAGCCATCATGCTAGAACTTACTGGTTTGCTCTCTTTGGCTTGGCGACGTTGGCGGTCTTGTTCATTAGATCTTCGAACCTGCCCTACAAGAGCGGGTGGAACTACCCATAGACCCTCTCCAGCTTGAAGAAGACCCTCGCTAACTTGGCAACAAACAGCAGCCAAGCTGACTTGTGAACTTAGAGAGGCTTTGTCGTTGCCATGACCAGCAGATGCCGACTCCACATAGCTATTCAGGTGGGTTAGATAGATAATTTACTAATGTTACTATTTCACAAAACAATGAAATATTTTAAGAATGTTGTGCCAATCTTACCTGGGAGGAAATAGAGATGGGGCAGCTATCATGGCTACATTGTGCAAAGACATTTTGTTATATTCTTGGTTCTCTACAACTCTATTTAGAAAGTCGACTAAAACTCTTAGAGTTGATCGGTTTTCTGAAGGAAGTAGTAGTACTAATAAATTTAGTGCTCTGGCTCTCAGTTGCATTGGCAATTCATGTGTACGATAAAACAGGGCCACTAGTTCTGGAGTCAACAGAGGTTGTGGTAAATCTCTGAGCCACTTTTTAAGAAGAGCAGCAAGCTCATGAACACTGGCTGATTCCAATACTCTCTCTACTTGATCAGGTCGAGAGTAGAAACTTTCTTCCAGGTGACTGGTTAATGTTTCAACCTTCAGACGATGCGCAGCAACTCTTAAAACACCCTCTTCTTGTAAACCTCTTTTCTCCAATTGCTGGACAAGCTAAGGAAAGGCAGGAGCATAGCAAATGTTAAGATAAAATTTTGTTTAATCTGCAAAGGTAAATAAGGTAATTATTAAGTTCTACTCTTACCTTTTGAACAAAGAGGGGTACTTTGGAATGTTCTGAACACAGTTGTCTATCTCGCTCTAGTAATGTGGTGATGGACACACCAAAGATATTTCCTTCTAGAAATAAAAATTTCAAAAATATTATTGAATTATGCAAATTTTTTGACAGTCACCACACCAAAGATGCCTTGCACACATCTTTACCTTCTTTTCGCTTTCTTTTACTTGGCTTTCTTTTCCTAAAAGATAGCCCACAACTGTCAAAAAGAGCAGTAACTTCTAACAACAGAAGGGGATGGAGTTTCTGATGATCTGCCTCACTAAGGAATTCCATCCAGGTTCTTCCACTCTCTGTTTTTTCAGAAGTGAAAGATGAAGGGCCTGTTAATAACTGAAAAGAAAATTCAAACGGTATAGTCTTTCTTTTAGATACAAGTCTAAGGAACCAATAATCTTTTTTGACTTACTGAAGAATCCATTGTGCGTTGTCTGCATACTTCTTCAAAGCTAAGATGCCCTTGAGATCCAGAACGAGTGCGCCTTGCTTCTTGCTGTGCCTCTCTCTCCCTTTCATAAACGCTGCTTTGACTTCGAGTAATAGACGCATGAGGTATGAGACGATTCCTGAAGATCAAAAATTATATTTGTACATGGGGTTCACTCCTAGATAGATTGGCTAAATGTAACTTGATGTACTTACTGTAATCTACTTTTGTGATTGGTTTCACTATCATTTGAGAGATCATGGTTACTACACGGTGCCGAAGAACTCAGTGAGTGATCTGATGATCTATCACACTCCGGTAACCTGGATCTAGTCCTGTGCTTGGATAGGTGCATGGAGCCTATTCGTTGATAGTTAAGCATTTCAATTCCCTCAGCTTTAAAAAACAAATCAAAATAATAAAATGGGGGTTAGTTCAAATGATTAAATAAATAGGGAATGATGCAGATGCAGAGTCGCCGCCAATTCCATCATCACTCTCCTAAATGAAACAGCCTTCAAAAATTTGTATATAATCAACTATCAAAAATCCGTACCGAAACCCATACCCATCGATTAACTGTATGTGTTCACACTTCAAAGATTTTCTTCAATAATACTGACCACAGTCCGAAGCCACAATATCTCCGCCGTAGAAGGAGCCGCGGTAGGCGCCGCGGAACAGCTCGTGCACGGGCAGCACGTCGCCGGCGGGCGCGCTGGGCAGCCGGCGAACCGCCTTGTGGGAGCCAAGGGCCGCGCGCATGTTTACGGGGTGGAAGAGCTGCACGAAGCTGGGCGGCGGCGTCGGGGGCCTGGAGGGTAAAGAACGACTGTGAGGAGAGTCCAGCCCCGGGGGCCAAGGGGCAGCGTAGGCAGGCCCGCGGTGCCGCCGTGCACGCGTTGCCTACCACCCGGGCGCCGTCGGCGTAGGCAGACCCGCGGTGCCGCCGTGCACGCGTTGCCTACCACCCGGGCGCCGTCAGCGTAGGCAGACCCGCGGTGCCGCCGTGCACGCGTTGCCTACCACCCGGGCGCCGTCAGCGTAGGCAGACCCGCGGTGCCGCCGTGCACGCGTTGCCTACCACCCGGGCGCCGTCGGCGTAGGCAGACCCGCGGTGCCGCCGTGCACGCGTTGCCTACCACCCGGGCGCCGTCAGCGTAGGCAGACCCGCGGTGCCGCCGTGCACGCGTTGCCTACCACCCGGGCGCCGTCAGCGTAGGCAGACCCGCGGTGCCGCCGTGCACGCGTTGCCTACCACCCGGGCGCCGTCAGCGTAGGCAGGCCCGCGGTGCCGGCGTGCAGGGGCGCTAGCGCGTATAGGCCTGCAACGAGCGAGCTAAGCGAGCTAGACCCCTCTTTGGACAGGTGAGAGGGGGTGGAAACAGCGTTTAGCTCGCTTAGCTCGCTCGTTGCAGGCCTCTACTAGCGCGGCTAGCGCGCTATACTTACGATCCTCGGTCTCCGTCCCGGTCGGGGCCGGCGGCGCGGGCCCAGTGCGGCACGGAGTGCGGCGTGGGCGGCGACCGGTCCTGCGGCGAGCTGTGCGGCGAGGGCGAGGACCACGCCATGGCGGCATCCTCCAGCGGCAGCTCCGAGTCCAGCGAGTCGGGCGTGGCGCTGCGCGACCTCGTGCCCGTGCTGGAGTTCTGTCAGACAGAGGCGACGCGTCAGGAACGGAGGGTGAAGTGAGGGAGAGCGCAGTAATCTGCCTATCTTAGCAGCGGAGGAATCATAACAGCGAAGGCTGACTCATCAAGCCCTCTCCCCTACTGAACCGAACACTGTCATGTAGCAGTTGCACCACTGGAACATGTGCGTGCGTGTAGATCCCCAGTTCAATTCCCTGCCCCAGTCAGAGCGCAGAGCTGACAACCGGACCGCGGGAGGGAGGCAGCACAGTGAGCTCGTCGGCGCGGTCCTCCTGCCTCCTGCGGCCCGCCCCCGCTCCCGCACCCACCCCTGGCGTCACTGTGTAGACCAGGTCACCGCGACGGCGGCGCCCCCGCCGCAGCCCCATGGAGTGCATGTGGACGGACGCGGATGGACTCTCAGGCGCAGAGCGTGCGCGGCGTGCCGAGGGGCGCGGCGGACTGACTGGCTGATGCAGCGCAGGAGGCGCAGGGCGCGGGGCAATAACTGATAACGGCCGCCAGAGGCACGCCTCTCTATAAGGTGTCCATGGGGAGCAAACAATTCTTATTGAGGAAGGAGCGGCACCTTGGCACGGGAGCGAGCCTCAAGAAGGAGGGAGTGAGACGGGCGTGGTGCGTGATGCCCGGGGTCAGGGCCCTGCGGGGCGGGGCGGGGCGGGGCGGGGCGGGGCGGGGCGGGGCCATTCCTTACACCTCACAACACCCTTAAACTCTGTGAGAGGTGAGAGCGCGGGAAAAAAAAATTACGACAGCTAGCGACGTCCCCGCGACTCATTTCACCGATTTCTTAAAATTCTATAAATTTCTTACAACTCACACGATACTACATGCCGCGTGTTTTCTACAGCAAACGTGCTCCTCGATGAGTCCTTAGACAGGCTGATCCCTTTTTTTGGGAGGGGGGGAGGGGGGGGTGAGCAACTACGAAATATTTGAACATCAAGCAATTCCAAAAAAAAATACAAAAAAAATCGAAAACATCGAAAAATTTAAAGTTTTTAAATGAAACAAAACTTGCAAAATTTAAGAAAACTTGTGATGAACTTGAGGCAATTTGCAGCCAAGTTTTTTTTTTCCCTTCTAAAGTCGCAAAGAAACTCACTTTTCAAAAAGCTGAGAAATTTCGGCGTTACATGACCGCCTCGCAGAATCGGCGTGGCGTACTGCGTACTCAGTACTCACCTCGAGGTCCCGGTCGCGGAACACGTCCCTGATGTCGGGCTTGCGCTGGCGGCGCCGGCCCTGGCCGCGCTGGCGCACGGTGTGGTTGAGGGAGCGCACGCGGCGGCGCACGGCCTCGGCCTGGTGGCGCGGCAGCAGCCGCAGCGCCGGCTCCAGCGTGCAGTCGGGCAGCTCGCGGCCCGCGCGGAAGGGCGCCGTCAGCGGCTCCAGCCCCGCCGACACGAGCCACTCGGCCTCCTGCTCGCCGTCTGCAACAGGCAGGGCAGGGCGGACGTCAGGGTGGTCGGCAGGAAGAGATACACTTTACCATTTGGAAAAAAATCATTGCGCACCATCAATAAAAAGGAAAAAATAAAATCAAGAACAAAATTCAGAAAAAAAATCAGTAAAATCCGAGGGGGGAAAACCTCGGAAACAACTCTGAATTTTGGTGCGCAAATTTTGAGAATGTTTGTGATTTTTGCTTTCTAGAACTCTTGAATTTTTGTGCATTTTGTTGACTTTTTCTTAATTTTTCAGAATTTTTCTGATATTTTTCCTGACTTTTTCTGAATTACGAGGTGTACAAAAATTTCAGAGTGGTTTCCCCTTCGTTAAAATCACACAACACGGTACACGCAAAAAATGTGTGTACGCTTCCATTTATAGTGAATGACCCCTCGCACCGCACGCTGCACCTCACGGGCGTGGAGTCACACTCCAATTAACGCTTAACGTGCGCGCTTCCAGCGCTTCCAACAATGCCGACAAGTCGAGTGGTCCAGAGGATCGCTCTCGTTCCCTCGCCGCGCGGCGCTCGGCTTTTGTGCGAGTGGTAGAACACCACCATCAGCACCAGCGCGACGCTGAGAGAGGCACGAGGGCGATCCTGTTCGAACTCAGTCGGCTAGTCTCGCGCCGTCCGCATCGTACCACGCGCAATAACTACCACGCGCGTGTCGCAAGGAGATCTATAAAGCGACTATACTGCCGCGAATTGAACGAAACCCACGCGATCCGCGTGCAAAATGTATGAATGAATTACCGCGGCGCAATGAATTAATCGACGCAGAAGCAGGTGGGGCCGGTGCTGGGCCGGTGCCGCCTCCCCATAGCGCAGCGTCGGCGCCGCGCCCAGTGCCAGCCCCAGCCGCGTTGTGTCGCATATTCAGTCTCGAGCCGACACATCAGGTGGGCGAGGAGAACCACTGAGCTCGCATTTATTAAAACTGGGGCTGCGACATCAGCTGGACGGGCGGGGCGGGGCGGGGCGGGGCGGGGCGGGGCGGGGCGGGGCGTTAATCACTGCGCAGTACCGGCCGGCCGGCCGCCGGCCGGGCCCCAGCCGACAGCGTTGAGTTAGAGTTTGCAATCGATCGGTTAAGGGCCTGGCGAACTTACCCGACTGTCTTCTGTCCCCCTCACTCTCATCTGACGTGACATTAGAGAGAGAGACAGAAGACAGTCGGGTAAGCACGTCAAGCCCTTAACCGACCGATTGCAAACTCTACGTTGAGTAGTGTCCTCCCGCTCGCTCCGCATGCAAGTGCCCCATGAGTGCGACGAGGACAGATGAAACCACCGTGCGGAATCACCCTGCAGGCAGGGGCCGCTAGTGAGCGTTCTTGACGCTCTTCTTGCCGTAGCGGCTGGCGTCTGGGGTGGGCTGGGGCGGGGGGCGGCGAGCGGTACCTCACTGTCTGCAATCATTTTCCAATCACTTTGCAGTCACTCAGTTTGACGTCCAAAAGCCGCATTTCTACGTAAACTTTCACAAAATCTTCGATTTTTTTCCAAAATTGAGGACATTTAACGTTTTTGTATATTATGGCGGAGATTTTGACTCCAATCATGAACGAGATCTCCAATCAGTGTACACCCATCCAAGTAAAGAGGTACCCCTCGCCTCGGGGGGCGGCGGCGGCTGCAGGCGGCAGGCCTACAGGATGCACACGGTGCAGAATGTGCTGCAGGCTCGGCTGCAGGTCCCTGCCCCCGCGGCGCGCGGGGCGTCTCCCGTAGCGCAGCAGCGGGGAAACAAGAGCCCCCCCCCTCCCAAACCCCTGTCCACTCCGCGAGAGCCCAGCTAGCCTCGCGAACACCACTCTGCATCGATAGGATCTCTTTCTTTGCTCCCTCCACAGCGCCGCCCGGCCCTGCCCTGCCCTGCAGGGTGATTCCGCACACTGGTTTCATCGCTCTTTCCTCGTCACACCGATGGGGCACGGCCATGAGGAGAAAGAGAGAGGGCGCTACAAAACGGTGTTCGGAATCGCCCGACAGCCCTGCCCTGCCCTGCCAGGCGCAGCGTGGCGTGCTCTGCCTGCCGCGCTGTGAGAGGAAGCGCGATGAGATGAATCAAGGGCGGCCGGGCCGGGCCTGCTGCTGCTGCTGCTGCGACCGGTAGATCTCGACGCCGCGCAGAGCAAGAAGGAAGGAAGAGGAGAAAATAAAAAGAAGGAAAGAAGAGAAGGAAAAACGCTTGGCGGAGGCGGCTCCATTCGCACGCACGTCCGGTCAGCCGACACCACCGCTGACCGCCCCGCCCCGCTCCGCCGATATATATTTGCCAGGTTTGGAAGCTTGCCCCCCATGCTCTGCGGTGCTCCGAGCTCGTTTGTCAGCACGGCGTGGAGTCCCCCCTTCCCCTCCAAAGCCCCCCGACAGTCAAGTCAAGGCTCCTAGAGAGAGAGAGAGAGAGAGACTAAATATCAATCCCTTGAACTGCGACGAATATATTATCCTTGGAACGGACGATAAAAACCGAGATAAAACGGTAAGATGAACTACGAACCATTTTTTATTGCCTCGGGAACATTTTATTCAGTCCGTCCGTTTCTGACGACGCGTTTCATGTTTCTCTCCCCGACTACTTTCAGCTGGGCGCTGCTCGGTGGCCAGTGTCGTGTCGAGTGTCCACTCCAGCTCTGTGCCCTCCCATCCCGTCCCATCCCTGGAGCAGAGCGCAGATGAAAGTAAGGCCGACCCGACACGCTGCCTACTAGTTCTTTCCCACAACCACTTTTCAGGTAATCTTTCTGTCCTTCTCAAATAAATGTACTTTCATTTACGTAAAACAAATTGACTGCGGTGCGGACCGCGCGAGGCTCCCGGCAGGAGGGCTCTGGCCGAGGCTCTGGCCGAGGCTCTGGCCGAGGCTCTGGCCGAGGCTCTGGCCGAGGCTCTGGCCGAGGCTCTGGCCGAGGCTCTGGCCGAGGCTCTGGCCGAGGCTCTGGCCGAGGCTCTGGCCGAGGCTCTGGCCGAGGCTCTGGCCTAGCCGCTGACTGCAGGGCAGCTCGCAGGGCGCAGGATACAGAATGCAGGCAGCGCCGGGCTGCAGAGCTGCAGGCGCTGCAGGGGCTGCAGGCGCGAGCCGCGCGGGGCTGACAGCAGGAAGACGATCACAATGACAGAGCGGCGGAAGTGCGGCGCGAGGAGACGGGGAGGGGGGGGGCAGAGAGGGGGAGCAGATACTTTTAGACGATCCAGACCCCCTTTAACGAGACCGGTAACGCTAACAAACAGGGGCCGTCGGGCCTCGCCGGGGACCTCTAATGAGCACGGAGGCTCCCAAAGGAGCGGCCCCGGGCCGGGCCGGTCCAGGCCGATGCGATGGTACAAGTTGGAGGTACGTAACGTGTAGCGTTTTACAACAGGGTACTTTTTCTTACGTAGAGCTTCTTTAAAAAAAAATCTAAAAAAGGGGAGTCGTGATGAGTTGCGATAAAGTCCCTGTGGGCTGGAAGTGGGTTGAACATTCCTATCCTGCAAACTAAACTATGATACAGAGCGTGCACTGTGAGAAAGAAAATCGTAAAATTACGATTTTTTTGTCATTTTTATTACGACACAGATGTAAATTTACGAACGCAGTCGTAGTTCTACGACAGCCTGAGAGCTACTCGTCAAAGAAAACTAAGTCGACACATCATGTAGTCAAAAACTATCGTAACAATACAACAGGAAATTGTAACTTTACGACATCCATCATGGAAAATTTTCCCGTAAATCTTACAAATATTTTTCACAGTGTGGGGACAATCCATGAGGTACTCGCCGCACAGTCGAGCAACCTCCATATAGCACTGCAACTGCAACGTGACGACCACGGAGAGCGACTCGTTGGGCCTCGTCACCGGTGGAGGTGGAGGGTCGGCCCTTCGTGAGATGCGCGCCGTGCCCTACCCTACCCTACCCTGGAACCTGCACTGTGAGAAATTCTTGTACCGGGTACGGGAAAATTTTTCATGAGAGGTCTTGTACAATTACGATTCATATTGTAATTTTTTTTTATAACTATACGTGTCAACTCATAATCTATGCTGAGCAACATTGTCGAAAAAGGTAAAGTCGTACATGTACACGATATGTTGTACATAGTGAATATATTGTACATCTACGGAAATATTTTCCACAGTGCTGTCACGACCCTGTCACGGCGGACCCGCTGTCTCTGCCTACCTACCAGTGTTGATGCGGTTCGGCGCGCGGCGCTCGCCCTTCTCGTCGGGGTCGGCGCGGCCGGCCGCCCTGGCGCCGGCGCCGGGCCTGGCCGGGTGCGGGCGCAGGTGCTGGCGGGCGCGCCTCACGGCCTGCTTCAGGATCCTCTTGACGGCCGCGCTCAGCACCACCCGCTTCCGCGTCAGCATCCCCATGCCGGCCGCTGGCAGCGGTCAGCCGCGGTCAGCCAGGACGACCGTCACCTCCTCGTGCTTCACTCGCGCGGCGCACTCGCTCCGTCTCGCACACGTGCACTCTGCCACACACGCACGGACACATACTACGGACGCACGACCCGGGCGCGGTTCGCTCCGTCTGCTCCGTTCATGCTGGGGGGTGTCGGGACACTCAACCCCCAGTCACGGCCAGCTAAAGCCTGAAACGCTTAGAGCTTTGAGACCTCTCCACACCGCCAACCTGACCAACCAAAAAAAAACAACAAATGCCTGTTTCAACGCTGGATGTTGGCATCACTACGTCACCGCGAATTTTGCCGGTTGTTGTGTTCCGGGTGTACAATACTGAATTTTTTATTGAGATTTGACGAACAGGACAGGAAGCCTAAGCCTAGAACATGACTGTGGATTAGACTCAATGCATAGCAGATCGTTTAGAAATAATCATGATGTTCAGCATAATGTGGATGGTAGAAAGGTTCGGAAGTTTAATAGACACTTGTAAGTATCACTAATTTTGGGCTTTATTTTGAATTTCTTGAAACTTATGCTGAACCAATGCCACTAAATCATTTTTTTTTAGCGAGGAATAACCTCCAATCTTCCAAAAACGCAGAACATCCTTTAATTTCACCACGGTCAAGTCGTTTGCCTGAAGCATAAGACAAAAATTAGAATTAAAATTCAATTTAAAATAATTATTGTTATTCTCTGAATTGGAAGATGCCTCACCTTGCCGTTCCGAATTACATCGAGGGATGTCTGGATATTTTGATTGAGATGTGGCTCTGAGGGGATGACAACTGGAATTGTGTGCAGAGCTGGTGAAAATAAGCAACAACGAATAGTGTTAGTTAATCAGTTTTTCTATGTATGCAGCCATTGAACCTGCATATCAGTATGGTTATAAGAACCAAAATATTATTCATTGTTTTTTTGAAAAAAAATAAAAGCAGATGCAATGTTTTTTTTCCTTATCTAAGAAAACGGATAAGTTTGTCCTTTTCTTAGTGTGATTACTTACTAAGTGTCTCATTGCTGCTGCAGGCAATTACTTTATCCGCCCCACCAGAAGTTGCCGCCTCAAATTGCTCCAGCAGAGCCATTTCATCCGCCAATCCACCTTTTTCAACTGTAAGTTACAAACATTTCATTACTGAATTTCAAATCTCTTTTAACTTTGCTTACATGGTTGACACCTGTAAACTCACTTGAAGCACTGGCAACAGGAATAGCTGCCACATTTGGTGGCACTGGCTCTGATGTGCTTTGAATTGCTGTGTCAAAATAACATTTCCTATTAGTATGTGAACATTCAAATATTATTTGCTTAAAAACAATGTGAAAGTTATACCTGCTCTCAGAAGTTCTGTGCTAGACAGTAATGGATTTGTATCCTGCAGGATCACTGCTGCAGATTTGTTTACAGCTGCAAAACATAAATACAATTACTTTCAATCAATTTTAAAACATTCAATCAAAAATTTCATTTTTAAAATTAATTATTTCTTATAAAAATCTATAGGGGAATTCAAGAAACATTATATTGAATAATAATAATAAAACATACCTTGCAACCCAGTCAGAAGGCGCCAGTCATCTGTATGTATTTCCTCCAATCCAAAGTCTGCAGGTACATTTTTGCCTTTGGCTCTGAGAATTTGCCTTGTCACACGCTTCCTGCTTTCCTTGATTTCTTGGTTAACTTGCTTGCACTGTTGGCGTATAAGGAATGTTGCGAACAAGGACCTCAGGAGGCTTTTCACCTGATCCTGGTGGGTAGGACACTTTACCCAGCCCAAGGCATCAAGGTCCTGCAGCTTTTCTATTACACTGTCAGTTATTTTTTTCTTTGATTGCAGCTCTTTCCAGCATGCAACAATGGCCTTTTGCGACATGAGGAAGCTGTTGATGAGGTGAGGAGACGGCTTATCTTGGCAGCTCATTTCTTCTCTCATCATTTGCAGTGCTGTGTCTGAGGATGAATCACTAGTTGTAAGTACACTATGGCAAGTCTGGCATTCTTTTACTGTTTGGAGCACAGCACTGCAAATCTCAACACATGTCAATGTAGGACCCTGCCTGGCAATTTTTCCATTTGGAACAGGCTTTTGAGTTGCCGGCAGGTTGGCCCTAAGGAGGACTGGCTCTGGAGTGTCCTCAGCTTCTGTAGCTGACATAGCTATGAGGTCAGCAAGGTCTGCTACAAATGCTGTGTCATCATCTTCGCAGTTCCCTACCGCAGAGCCAGATGCTCCTTTGGAGACTTCCATGACCAGCGCTGTTTTCATCCCAGCGACAAATTGTGGAAGGGTGGGGTCTGTGTTGTCCCCACAAGACTGGCGAATCAAGCAGAAGTAATTTTCTAGTTTGTCCTGATTAAAGTTCCGAAGCTTCATAGTGTCAATACCAATGTTTTTCAATTTATTCCAGAGTCTTCCATAGGATATTAAATTGGCTTGTAGGCCTTCCACACAAGGGGGTATGTGACGAACACCTCCAGGAGAATCAGGTGTCTCCTTCCTAATAAAAACCCATTCGGTAAGTTTTTGACGCATTTCTCTCCAATACTGCATGTGATAAGAATTGTTATTCACATTATTTCTTCGAGCTTTCTGCTTGTCTTTCCTTCCAGGTCCATTCATTGAGTCAAACAACTCATCCACCTCCTTGATTAGTTGAGCTGTTTGGTTCCAGTGAGCCAGCCTGTCTCCTGTTAAGTGAGTAAATGTAAACATTGCAGAGGACACCTTCTCACTAAGCACCTGGGCGGCCAGCTTCACCCTCATCTTATTCTTGCCTGCTGGACACATATGGGCATAGGTGAGAGAAGATGTCTTGCATATACCTTCATCCATTTTATAAAACTCTATTACATGGCGCCATTGAGCAACTTTCCCCTGTCCAAATTCCAGATCACTAGTTAAAATGTTGTTTCGAATACTTTTCAGGAGGTGTGGTGTGTCCCAAAGGTGAACTATTCTTTCACCATTAACTGTATACACATTGTCATACTGACCTTGATCAGAGCTGCCACGGAGAATAGTGACAGCTCCTCTGTTGGTTGGCCCTTGGTCGGAAATTGTTGCCAACACAGTCAGCCCAATTCCTTGTAAGTCACGTATGACACTCGGGACTAAAATGGCCAGGGTGTCTGAAGGGCATGTGCTGTGCACAGGATAATAGCCCACTGGAAATTTAAGATCTTCTACAGCACCCTGGACCATAAACACCAAGACATGGTTTGCCAATTCACTTGTCCTTCCCTTATCACCATAATCTTCTACTCCCCTTATTTGGTCAGTAACTGTATCATAATAAACCTCTTCATTAATAAACATTTCATCAAATGCAACAGTGACTAATCTTGCTCCTTGTTTTACTGTTTCAGACTCAGCATCCCTGTTTAAGAGTTTCTGCTGTAGCACTTTGAGAAGAAACGGAGAAACACCAGGTTCCAGTTTGATTTTAGTTAAAATACTTTTAAGAGCCTTTTCACCAGGTAATGTAACACTTCTTCTCAACCACTTGTATGCTCTGGCACTTCTCTTGTAGAGAGCAAGTGCCCAACATTTTTCTTTAACTGTCCACCTCCTATTATTTAAAGACTTGCCATGATTTTTTATTTCTCCATTCAGGATGACCCTTGCTCCCATAGAAATATTTAAATTGCCAATAAATCTGGCATTCCCAGCACTCTCCTTGCCAGCAAGGGCAGCAGCAATTTTGGCTTTTTTGAGTGAGTACTGGTACCGCCTTTTGAATGCAGATGCAATCTGGTGTTTCTTTTTCACCATTTCAATGAGCTTTTTTTTACCAGGTGTCAAGATCTTGGCCTTTATCCCAGCTTCCTTTGCCACACTGATGTGAGTAACTCTCTTTTGAGTTGTTTTGTCTGTAATAAAAATGAATTGTTGAAAAGTACTGTCTTTAGTTCTGATATACACCAAGAAAACAGTTCAATTGATTTGATTAGTTAATGATAAGCTGGAATTTTTTTCATGACTCAAATGCAAAACTGTTGCTGGAAGCAAAAATTTCCATAGGATACAGCATACTTTGTAGTATTGCTTAAATTCTACCATATTTTTCTATTATTGATGTCAATGGATTTTCTTTTGTTCTAGGTGCAATACCAATATTTCAGTGAATCCATTTTCTGGGTGTAAGATGAATAAAAATCAGATGACTTTGGTTGACTTACTTAAAGGAACTGAAGAAGCTTGGGAGACTGCTTTTGGTGTTGACAGTGACGGTGGAGTAATATGTAATGTGAATGGACTTAATAGACTGGTACCAGCAAAAGGTGGAGGAGTAGATGGGACAGAGCATGATGGTTCAGAAAAAGTTTGCTTTCTTCTTTTCACTGTAAAAAGTTTACCATGGTTGATCATTGCCAGATCATAGCAGTAAATTGAATTAAAATACTGAGTGCATAGTATTTAAATTTACCTTCAGGACCATCAGTTAGCAGAGATGTTCTCTTATTACTCTTATCTGGACTACTTGCTGGACCTGAAAGATTTTAAGATTCAATTTTGTTTTGGATACAATAACCAAAAGTGTAACTGATCTACAGGTTGCAGTCAATTTTACAATACCTGGCTGCAGTGACACTGGAAACTTTTCCATCTCCATGTCACTCAATGGCGCAGGTAAATTCAGTGAGGGAATGACAACTCCTTTCACAAGCCTCTTTCTTTCCTTGTTGTAAAAATCTGGTGTTTTAAAATGTCTCTCACACATGAATTTGTATTTGCAGATGTTTTTAGAGGGTATTTCCAGGAGACTGGGACACCCAGCAAGCTGCACCCACTGTTTGCATCTGTTATGTTTAGAATTCTTGTGTCAATAAATTGTTTGATCCAAAAATATAGTTTTAACATTACTAACCCAGCACATGTGATGTGACATTACCTTTCTAAATCCGAAGGGAATTTAAATAATTGAAGTTGCCGACCACCAGGGTCCGGGGAACACCCTACGACGCACTTCATTGTATTTAAAGGTTTTCCGGAGAGACAATATTTGATTATTGTTTGATAATACCGGACAGAATGCGTTAGAGACCCGCGATGACAGCTGTCTGACGTCTCTGCAGTATACAGAAGTCGTCTGCTTTGTTTTGAATTTGTCCGGCATTCTGCCACGATTCGTACCAACCACGACATATTTATGTTGTTCTTTTAAATGAATTGTATACATGACACAATACTACCAGTACGCTTGTCTGCTTTTATTATCATACGTTCAACCGAAATAAGTGATATAAAATAGTTTCTGGGGTCGTGTAGGGATGTTTTGCAAGGTGTAGATTTTGTGCCGGTGTAGTCGTGTCGTGGAGAGTAAGCCCTCTGTTTGAACGCCCGCTCTCGCTAAGAAAACGGAACCAGTCTATCTCGTGAACTGGGGTTGGGGACACTGGCGGCTGGCAGGCGGCTCGGGCCGGGCCCGGGCCCGGGCGCCCGGCTCGCCCGGCCGGGCTGGTCGGTCACCGCTCGGATCTCGGGTGCGGCGGGGCGGGGCGGGGCGGGGCGGGGCGGGGCGGGGCGGGGCGGGGCGGGGCGGGGCGGGGCGGGGCGGGGCGGGGCGCGGCGGGGTGAGGCGGGGTTGCGCCAGGTCCACCTCGTAGTGTCCATAGTTCTGGCCATTCCGCCCCTTACCCCCGCCTATCGACCTCGCGACAATGTCGCACCATTCGATAGGAAATCGCTCCACCGCCTTCCCCCCCCCCCTCGCCTCTCCCGCATCCTGTTCAGACTGTCCCGTTGTCCCGTTCGTCCAGCGGGGCGGACGAGGCGTGCGTGGTGTGGCGGGGTGGGGCGGACTTGTGCCGCACACGAGGCGATAAAGTAGCTGGAAGTAAAGGGAAGGCAAGTACGAACGGTTTCGAGCTGAGGTGGGTTGGTTCTCCAGTCCCTGCCTCTGGCCGAAGCAGAGTGCTACCGTCTCCGACGCATTCTCTCTAAAGGAGGAGGTTTGTAATTTTGAATTCAACCGCCCTGACCGAGGGTTACTATCGAATGGGTGAGAGTAAGAAGATCACAAGGCCTCTCAACACTGTGAACGTCTGCAACCAGGGTCATTGAACTATGGAGGCGGCTGTAACTCGGCGGGTCACCCGGAAGTCAGTGTGTAGTAAGCTCCTCCGACACGACGTCATCCGGGTCATCGCCGTCATCCAGGTGCCCGTGACGTTCGCCCGGCCTGCGCTGCATCCGGCACGGCCCCACGGCCCGCGCGGCTCTGGGGAGGGGAGGGGAGGGGAGGGGAGGGGAGGGGAGGGGAGGGGAGGGGAGGGGAGGGGAGGGGAGGGGAGGGGAGGGGGGAGGGGGGGAGGGGAGGGGAGGGGGGAGGGGAGGAGGGGAGGGGACGTGGTCATTCCCTCGCGTCCCTGCGCCGCGCCTGCTGCGCCCGCGCGCCCGAGTTTGGTATGACTCTGGAGGCGGAGGCGGAGGGGTGTGCGGATGGGAGGGGCGACTGGACGGTGGTGAGGGGGGAGGGGACGTGGACGGTGGCGCCGACCTCGGACCACCGCGGCTGGGCGACGGGCATGGTACAGACAACTCAAGAACGGCGGTGGGCGAGGCGAGTGCGGCGGTGCAGCGAAGAAGTGGCCGGTGCGAAAATGTCCTATCTCATATATGGGCCTTATCACGGGAATGTCCTACATTTCCTAAGGCCTTTTCCATATGGTCCTGAAAAATAAAAGTCCCCTCTTAAATAAGCCCGTCCAATAAATAGAAAGGAAAGTGGTTTTATTTATTTATTTTTTTACATATTAATTTTTTTCTGATGGTTGGAAGACACAGCCAATATACAAATGTACGTGAAAAAGATTACTTAAGCTGTATTTTAATTCAGATTGTATTCCACTGCTTCCAGGAAAGTAAAAATTTCCCGCCTCTCCTTGTAGTTAACATTAGTCTCTGCAAGACGGTGAAGTCTGCGCTGGGACATTTCATACCTCTTACTAACAGGTGGCTTTAAATTAATGTGTCATGCACGAATTTGACCAAGAATCTGATAAAAATCGTGCTCCTCCCGCGACTGTGGTAGAAATTCACCACTCGCCGGATGGACTGCCGCTCGGGGAGTTTGACCGAAACCTCGGCTTCTACTCACTTAACCGATGGCACGGCGTATCAACCGGGCGAATATTGTGTCACATTCGTCTTAACGGCAAACAATGTCCGCAAGTAGTATACTACAACAGTATACTGTTGCGATCATTTCCCATTATTTACTAGGGCCATTTAAATCGCGGGACAGTGACCGCTCGGACATTTTGCGTGGGCCATTGCTTAGTAAGACCAAAAATCCTTGGACAAAATTGAATAGGACATTTTGTTCCGGCCATTTCTTCCTGGAACCAGCGCGGCCTGGCGCTGTGCCGTCCAAGCCGTCCTAGCCCTGCCCTGGCGCAGCCGGGCGCAGCGGTCCCCAACCACGGCGTACATGTATGTACCGGTGTACCGGGTGTTTCTTAGAATGCGTAACAGTGTTGCGGGCTGGCCTACCCCATTCGCCCGTAAGGCGCCATGGCCCCTGTAGCGCTGGAGAGTATGCAATCCCGCAACACTGTTACGCATTCAAAGAAACACCCGGTACATCCCCCCTTCGACAGTCCGATACCAATCGCCACGGCGATTTTTGTACCCGGGGTTCAGGACGCCTAGACCATTTTCGTACCCATGGGTACAGGGTGTACAGGACGCCTGGGCGATTTGAACCCCCCACCCCCACCCCCACCCCAGGCCGCCCGGCGGGCCGGGGCCGGGCCGGACTGTCAAAGGACTTTCCCTCTGGTCAGCGGTGACTCACCACACCATGATCGCTGCACAGGGAGTTGTGATGTGAGTGTGAGTGTGCGTAGCGGGTCACAGGGCGCCCCGCCCCGCCCCGCCCCACCTGTGCGCACTCTCACCCTTCCTCCCGCCGCGCAGCCTGCAGCGCGGTGCGGTGCGGGCGCTACTCCTGCGCCTTGGTTTGTCGTCCGCCCCGCCCCCTCCCCGCCCCTCCCCTCCTACCGCTCGCTCTCCCCCTACTCCGGCGCTCCGCTGCAAAGAGGACGAAGAGCAAGAGACCAAAATAAATCGACGCCAGGAAATGGAATCGGCAGCGCGGGCCGCCCTGTCCCTCCCGTCCGCGCCTCGCCGTGTTGTTGAGACGCGCCGCGCCGCGCCTGCAGCCCACCTCTGCTGCATGTCCCCCAATCCACACTCGAAAAAAAAAAAAATAAGTTCGAGTACCCGGTCATGTACCCGGTGCTTCTTTGATAGCGCATCAGCCTTGCCGTGCCGGACAGTCACCAAGGCTGCAGGGGCCACGGCTCCTAATTGTTAAAAGGGGAAGGTAAATACGCAACACTGTTCAGTATTTAGAGAAACATTCGGTGCAGTGTCGTAATTCACAACTGAGGAGAAGGAACTTCAAGAATAAAGTCGATTCTATCTGATTTTGAGTTCGTCAAGATTGCCCCGGATTTCACTCCCAGACTTTTCAAATTATTACTTTTGGGGAAAGATTTTGAATTTCAAGTGATGTCGAACGAGTAGGTGGGCGCAGGATTTCGCGAGCGGCTGCCCCTTCGGCCCGCCCCGGCTCTGGTGAGCGAGGCACACATTGAGCGGCGCCGGGACGGCCGGGAGGCCGGGCCCTTTGCACTTCGGCTGCGCTGTCAATGCGTCGAGGTCACAGCTCGGCTCGCCAGGGTTTGAAAGGCGCCATGGAGCTCCGACTGCGACCTGCTCCTGCTGGCGGGCTTGGCGCGGCTGCGGCCGTGGCCTTGCGGGTGCGGGGTCGCTCAGGTCGCTGCACCGCCGCTGCTCAGTCACCCAGGCTGGGCTGGGCTGGGCGCGCGTCTCACCGGGCCCACCTGCCTCCAGATCCAGGAGATCGGTTTCTACACTGCCCTCTCCTCTCACTCACTCCTGAAGGCCGAGACCCGTGCGCGTGACAAGGACGGAGGCACGAGAGCGTTCTTCTGAATCTGACGACTGAGGTCCCTGCGCTCAGCTCCTGAGAGGCCGCCGCACAGCAGTTCAGCCCGACCCGAGCCGACCCGAGCCGACCCGAGCCGACCCGGGCCGACCTGGCAACCAACCTTCGCGTGCACGCGGCAACGAGATACCACCCCGCCCCGCGCCGCCCCGCGCCGCCCCGCGCCGCCCCGCGCACAATCACAACACTCGATCAATCAGCCGATACCGACGGTGCGGTGCAGGGCTGAGCCGAGGGCTGAGCAAGCCGACGCGATTGCCCTCAGGGTGGCGGACGTCATCAGTTCTAACTTCATTTCGAGTTTCCCCTCTGCTTTGAAAAATAAAAATGAAAGGCCGAAAAAAGACGAATTTAGCGGGCCAATGCAAACGACCTGTCGTCTTGTTGTTTTGAGTCGTCATATACAATAGTTGGGGGGGGGGGGAGGGGGGGCAGAGAGCGGGATGACACCTCGCTTTCCGTCTCGTCGCCCTTATCAGCGAGTCGCGGCGCGGCGGCGCGGGGCGGCGCGGGGCGGCGCGGGGCGGGGAGGAGAGGAGAGTAGGGGGGAAGCCTGATGCGCTCAGCGCCGCCCCCAAGCACGACGCGATGAAGAAACAAAATAAAAAGTGGGCCGTGCCGTGACACACCTACGCGACGTGAGGCGACGGCTCGCTGCGCTGCCGCGTCCTCCTAGCTCACAGCCCTGCGGCGCGGCCACACTGTGGTCATGAAAGCCAGGCCCGCTGCGCCACAACCACGTGACGACTAAGGCGTCTTTTCTTTCGGCTCTACCACGCAACCAAAACGGGCAAGGGGGGAGGGAGGGGACTGGCGCGGGCGTAGTGGTAGCGAAACGAAAAAAGATGCCTCTAATTACTACCGTTTCGAACACTCGGTACCCCGCGCGAGCAGCACTTACCGTCGCTGCCGTTGCCGTAGTCGTCCTCGTCATGCCCCTTATCCTGGATGATCTTGTACTCGGCCCAGAAGTCCTGAAAGTCCTGCCCCACGTCCGCCTCCATGGTGAGGGGAAGGCAGTACTGAGCCAGGTAGCCGACGGCGACGGCGTCGCGGCCGGGCCGGGCCGCGCCGATAGAGGACTCGGCTCAGCAGTGGAGGGGGCGCGGCCGCGGCGCGGCTTGCGACGTCATCGTGCCTGCCAGCGGGTCCTCGCGCCGCGCCCTACGCCTAGCCGCGTGCGCAGCGTCGACGAGTCATCTGGAACACGCGACATGGAAACAAATATGTTAGAATGACTGGATCCGAGCCAACCAGTGAAGTGCAGCAGCGGCCTAGCGCGGCTCGGACTAGATTTGTGGGCGACGGCAAGTTGAAGTTGAAGCCGCTTATCGCTTCAGGAGCGCGGGGCGAGAGCAGAGCGCACATGCGGGAGACAGGGGCGGTACAGTTTCAGGCGCAGTAGTGCAGTCAGCATAGTGATTGTGATTATTCAGCGAACAATTCTCATGGAAATGTTTGATGAATGTCCTTTTGTTGACTCCTCTCTCAAGTCAAGCGTGTAGGCACACCGAGGCGCAGCCGTGAGTCGGGTTGCCTACGCGCGCCGGGCGCCACGCGCTCCGAGCTGCCTGCCCCTGCCTGGGTCCCGCGGGCCAGAACAGCGACGCACCAGCGGCCCAGCGGCCTTCAGTGGACCGGGAAGTCTCGCTCCGGTTAAGAGACATTCCTCTGACGCCAGTCAAGTCTCGACGGTGAGATGGGCCTCGCCCGGCAGCGGCTAACCAGCGAGCTGTCATGATGGTGAGGGCGAGATACAGACACTCCGCGCCCGCCACCGCTGCCCCCGATCCCGGTGACGGGCTGGCCAGAGTCGGAGGTGAGAGGGAGAAGGAGGGAGTGTGAAAGAGATAGAGACAGAGAGGGGGAGGGGGCAAAGTCATATAAAGACTCGTACGTCGGGCGCCTCGAAGCCGCCAAATTATCATACTCGGGCTCGCCAATCGGTCGAACTCGAACTGCGCCGCCCGCCCCGCCCCGCCCCGCCCCGCCCCGCCCCGCCCCGCCCCGCCCCGCCCCCCCCCCGCCCCGCCCCGCCCCGCCCCGCCCCGCCCCGCCCCTGCCCGGCCCGGCCGAGGACGTGCACATTCCTGTGGGGCCTGGTCCGCCTGGTCCTGCTCCTGCTACTCTCCGGGCCCCGGGCGGCGAGGGGAACCTGAGCCACTCGCATGCCGTGCCGGCCGTGCCGGCCGTGCCGTGCGTGAACCACATTAGCGACTTAGAACGTAACGGCGGAGGTGTCTGGCAGCAGGGCAGCAGGGCGGGATGGTTCCGAACAGCGCTCAACAGAGTCCTCTCTCTCGCTCCTTATGGCCCTGCCCGATGAGTGTGACAAGGACAGATGGACGCAGCCACTGTGCGGAATCACGCTGTCGGGGCACAGGGTCCTGCGCTGAGGGGAAACAAACTCTGAATTTTTTGCACACCTCGTAATTCAGGGGAAAAAAAAATTCAGGTCAAATTCAAGCAAAAAATTCCAAAAGTTCAAAAAAAAAAAAAATCAGAAAAATTCAGAAAAATTTCCACATTAAAATTGAATGTTGTTTCCCCCTCGGGCTCTGCTGCTCTCTCCCCCTCTCTCTGCGCTGACACCACAGCGCTGCGCACCGGCGTGTTTCTGCTGCCATAATACAATGACAAGCAGTAGCTTACAGAGGGTGGCGCGAAAATTGGAACGCGGTGTCCGGCTGGAACCACCGCCGCGTGAAGTGCTAGTCGAAAGTGAGCGGCGCAAAAGTAGGCTCAACCTGGTGGACTGTTCTACGCGAGGGAGAGATCACTCATAACAAATGTGTATCATAATTTCTGTAATTTTTGATTTTTGTATGTATCGTTTCGATTTTTTGTTTTGATTTTTGTTTTGATTTTTTAAGTGACTTATGAATATTTCTGTCACTTTTTAATAAATTTTTGCTATCTCAATCATTATGCCTGACCTTTATCATTTGTTCTAGTTTTTTTTTAAATTATTTGTTCTTGATTTTTCGGATTTTTCTGTAAGTTTCTTCTTGATTTTATATTGATTTTTAAAATTGTTTTTGATATTTAAAATAATTTGTTCTACGGTTCTACGACTCATGATCATTCAGTTCCACCACTTTCCACACAAATCAACAGATCACCGTCGGAATTTTTGCTATAAATTGTGGAAATGCGCCAGATTCAGAGTCCACTAGTCCAGTAGATGCGTGACTGCGGGTCGGGGCGAGGGGAGGCAGGGGACGAAGCGGGGCGCGGCAAGGCGTCTCCTGCACGAGGGCCTCGCCCCACATCCATCTATTCTTATTTATTCGCGGGGATCATAATAAATAATATTGGCAGCGCTGCGGCGCTGCATTGCAGTCGCTTATCGAGGCCGACGGGACCGCTCCGCCCCGCTCCGCACTCGGGGACCACACTTTACATTTATTTTCATATTTTTTTTTTATTGTATGATGTATGTAAATTTTGGTGTGCGTCACGAGAATGTGTCGCTCACAGGTTGTTTGAGGCGCCGCGCAGCCGCGCAGACGACGCGACAGCCGGCCTCGGGACGGCAGAGCAGGGTGCGGTACCGTATCGTCTTTGGCGGCGCCTTGGAGGCGATCTCCGCGCCTGTCGAGGGGGCATTCACTCTCAAAATCTGTGACCCGGCTACTACGTCTATTACGCTGTATTACGCTCCGAAAATTTACAGATTTGGCAAAAGTCAGGCAAAAACGGGCAAAAACAGCCCATAACGACCCAAAAATGAGTAAGATATGGAGATTTTTGGCCATAACGCTTCTATTACGCATTCTATTACGCCTTTATTACGGATAGAGTGACCTGACTAATACGCAAGTGCATGCCCCCTCGGCGCCTGTATCTGCCCCACACCTCACAAAAATTGTCGGCGGACCGAACCGGGGCGACCGGACCGGAACATTTTCCTCCGCCCTCAAGTGACGCTGGAGGAAGCAAAGCCTCGCGCCTCACCCGCGCGGTAGTCTTCGCTCGTGCACCCATACCCATACCCCCGCCTTCTCATTTCCGTAGATCGCTCTCGTGCTTTTGTCCCTGTCGCACCCGCTGTATGGCGGAGTCCTACGTTGGGAGCGGCAGGGCAGGGCCCCATTGCGTGAGACAAGGACGGCGACGCTGAATCAGATGGCAAGGAAGGAGTGACTCCTGCGGTGTATGCAGAGTGAGGGACTTTATGGTGAGGGACGCCATGCACTCGGGAGGTTAGGCCCGCGGTATGTCCGCCTCATTTGTTGTCCCTACTAGGCGCGGGCAGCGAGTGACTCACACACACACACACACACACACACACACACGCGCGCGCGCGCGCGCGCGGCGCGAGGCTTTCCGTGAATGAGCGCAGCGCGACGCGGCGACGCGTCAGCCCACCAGACCAGCCCGCCTGAATAAAGCCACCGGCTCAGCTCGGGTGTCACGGAATACTTCCGCGTATCGCAGCACCTTCTTGTATATTTTTTTTTTTTTTTTTTTTTTTTTTTTTTTACAAAAAAAAAACGAAATCCAGAAAGAAAGAAAAATCCCAGAAAAAAACGGGTGTTCCGTCGGAACAATAACACACACAGTAGAGAGGAAAAATAACAATGAAACACGCACGTGGACGACGTTTCGCAGTCGTTTCAATGTGAGGCTAAAAAAGCAAGCTAGACATATAAAAAGAGGACGAAAGACAAAGAGGATAGACCGACACCTCGCCGGCGTGATGTGCTGATCCAATGAGCCACGAGACAAGCCAGTAATCTGATAAGGTGGAAACGTCCAGACACGTGCCTACAAAGAACCTTTTCTCGTGCTCGTGAGTATTATTTGAAGTCCACTTCTTTTCCTTCCCCATGTGTGTGCCCGCGTCTGCTGCTGGGACAGGGTCGTGATCGCCAGGAGCGTAAGGAACCGCGGCAGCAGGCAGGCGCTTCTACTGCGGCCCGCCCCGCCCCGCCCCGCCCCGCCCCGCCCCGCCCCGCCCCGCCCGGTGGCCAACCTCCAGCAAGGCCACGGCGCCACAGCCAGGGCAGTCCAGTGCAGCCCCCCTCCCAGTAAACAATATGACAATTAATGAGGCATGCAGTGTTGGCTGGAGGACCACTTGTAAGACAAAAGCATGACTTTTCACCTTACATGGGGGCGCAAGGTGTGCCTGGAGGTGACGCACCAAAAACAATAAGGTAAAACGAAAAAAAAAAAAAAATACGATTTCACGAAATCCTGGTAGACAACGGAGTTTCTATAACTAAATCAAATATTGTGAGTGTATAATAAGACTGTAAGAAAACCGACTGGTTTTGTTGAGTTTACGATAGTCAAGATAGTGGCCAGATAATTCTAAGTTCGAATTGATAAGGCGGGTTTCAGGTAATGAATATTCTCCGACAGTTCGGCCGACATTTAATCGACAGGAGCAGAAGAGAAGAGAGCTCTCAATCTGACGGTAAAAAATGGGCGGCGAGGTCACGGCCGAAGGGGAACGTCAACAATAACGCTCCCTCCACCGGGCGCACGGGAGGGGCGAACCGGGGCCCTAACTAATACCGCTGGTACGCCCAGGACCAGCGGGCAAGCGCGCCGCAGCCGCGACGGGGGTGCGCTCTATTGGGAAAACGCGGAGTTAAGGCGTTGTTTACACAAAATGGTACACGTAAATGTACATCATTTCAAGAATTCTGCTCACCAGATCGAAGTCAAACTTACCAAACCGTTTTCCGCAGGTATAAAACTACTATTTACGCATTCAGTTCGCCTTGTCAACGTTTCGATATCTTTAAAAAATGATTTAAAGTCGCGAGGTGGGCACATCAGCCACCGGCAATGGCGGACATGCTTGGCCTGCTTTCGCGTTGTTGACACAACATGCCAACCAAATAAAATGAAAAAAATCACTGCTCTCATAACGTTACGATTGGAACTCATTCTTTGAGGCACACATTTAGTTGGCAGAACCGGGGCAAGTTTCAGTAAAACTGAAGTAGTTTTAAAGAAGGCAGTACGGTGGTCACGTGCGAATTTCAGTGGTGTTATCTCATTCTTGCGCTCGAAACTAAAGGCTGGCTTTGTTTGAACGCAGACTTTAGAGGTTTCTCTTTCGCTCCGTGTTGGCTCGCCTCGGCCTACCCCCTCCACGAAAAAATATCCCCTTCCCCTGTTCATTTTGCCTGACGAGTCGAGCATTACCATAGAAACTCGAATTTCAATTCAAATTTACCAAATTTCTGCAATACAGATTTCAACTAGACTTCAGAATCGAATGTACTAGATTACATTCTAAATGTATGCTTAATATTATCGAATTCCCTTCAGCAGATTTTTTTCTGTCGTAAGGGGCCATATGAAACAAAACACGCACGTTTTCCAGCGATTTTAGAAGGCAACTCCGTTGCCTAATAATATATATATGAATATATGAATATACGTTTCTCAGAAAAAAAGTTTTTGAAAATGACATTACTTGGGCCTAATGTTTGTTTTTAGGATTTTAAGATGAAGGTTCTTGGCTCACTTTCGGGTAGCTGGTGCTGCAGTAGTAAAACTGGTACTACTCTCGGACTGAGCCGCACATAGCGCCCGCATGGGGAGCTGCTCGTATATGGCGAGGCGCCCCCCCTCCCCTCCGGGGCCTCTCTCGCACTTGCGTCCGTTGCACCTACCCAGCGGCCGATCATCCAAATTAGCCGTCGGCAAGGTCCCTCCGCTGCGCGCTGCGCCCCCTCACTCCTGGAGGAGAGGGAGTCCGAGCCGCATCTGATCAACCGGAAGAGATTTCCCGCAGGCAGGATAGAACGGGGGGACGAAACAGCCAGCAATCGCCGTTCTGGTGGATGTTCGAACACCATTATCGAAAGAAAACAAAACTATCTGCCATGCAAAAAGCACACTGTTATTCAATTACTGTGACGTCACGTTCTTTTACGTGTGAAATGTGTCACATTGTTTAAAATGTAGTGTCACATTCTTTTCAACGTGAATCGGTCAGAATATGCGGTCTCAATTTCATAGTCACGTTCAAAAGAATGTGACATTAATATTAAAAAGAATGTGACGTCACAGTAATTGAATAACAGTGCAAAACTTTGATTTTAACATGCGAATGAAAGCGCAGACCTCGTGGGATGAAAGTGAATTGAAACACACCTGCGTCACGTATTACTAGACTCGCGCCCCGCCCCGCCCTAAGGTGGCGCGTTGCGCGTTGCGCCTCACGACCCGCACACGATGGTTTGCTTCGATAGCCTCTAGAGTATTTTCCGAGGCACAGCACAGCGCTGCCCGCCGGCGGCCCTCCGCTTGCGTCACGGCCGCACACGCCGCGACACGGGCCCGCCCCGCCCCGCCCCACCCCGCCCCGCCCCGCCCCGCCCCGCCCCGCCCCGCCCCGCCCCGCCCCGCCCCGCCCCGCCCCGCCCCGCCCCGCCCCGCCCCGCCCCGCCCCGCCCCGCCTCGCACTGCCACGCCCCGCTCCACGCCGGCACAGGACAGGCGCGCACGCCACTTGCGGCCCCTGGCGGGCCTGGCGGGGCGGGGCAGCCGGGCTGGGCCGGGAGGGACATGGCGAGGCGGGGCGGGGCGGGGCGGGGCGGGGCGGAGAGCTTCCGGGCCCCGGGCGCGGCGGAGACAATGCGAGTGGGGTGGCGCGAATTGGCGTGGCGTGGCGTGGCGTGAGGCGCCCGGAGCCGAGCATGCACTGGCGCACCGCAAAAGTAAAGTAAGTGTGGAAGATATGCTTTCACCTTCGCATGCTGCCGGGCGGGCCACGCTGCACGCCACCCGCCCCGCACCGCCCCGCCCTGCCCCGCCCTCGGTCCAGCACGCGACTATTATCTCGCCTCACCAGACTACAGGCCCAGGCCAGCCCAGGGCAGGCCGCCGGGACCCGCTACACCACACAGACCGAGATTTTCGAACGGCTCCCATCATAAAAGCAGCACACTGTAGAGATCGATATGTTCTTTTAAAGTTTGTCTCCTTCATTCACTTCAAGGGCGTCTGAGCGGTCCAAGGGTCGACCCCACCCCTCCTCATATAGAGCCAACGGCCCCTTAGAAAACGCGTTCTCAGTGTCCCTTAACTCTAAATTCAGGTGTACATCGATTATTCTGGAGTTTCTGGTTTTTCGTAATTTCCCGTAATTTTTGCTGATTTTTTTCCTGAAAATTTATTGATTTTTTCCCGAAATTTTTTTAGAGTGGATTTTTTGAATAATTTTGTTTCAGGGTGTACTTTGATTTTTTTTTAAAGGGGGAAAGACCCCTCGGTCTCTCTCCACTCTACGGGCCATGGCGCCTGACGTCGGGAGCGGGTAGGCAGGCCCTCGTGGTGCGCTGGTGCGCGTGTTTTCTGTTCCAAATGGTAAAACGCGGTGGACCACAGTGGCGGACAGTGAGGCCGGCCCCTATAGTCGGAGAGGAGTTGGCGTAAAAATAGAGACGGGAGGGAGGCTGAGGGAGGGAGAGAGGGAGGGAGGGAGAGAGGGAGGGAGGGAGAGAGGTAGGGAGGGAGAGAGGGAGGGAGGGAGGGAGGGAGGGAGGGAGGGAGAGAGGAAGGGAGGGAGGGAGGCAGGGAGGGAGATCGAGTGTCGATGGACACTAACTGGGTGAAGGGCTTCGGGCAGGGTGAGGAGCGGCGGCAGGACTTTATGTTTTGAGATGCTCAAGCTCTGTGTGACTTACCACGGCCAAGACGTTTACTCGTCTGCGTCTGCTGCGGCGTATTGATATGCCCCCCTCCCCCCAAACAGAAACATTCAAACTATTTCTAGACGACGTGTTTGTAAATAAGCTCGAACAGTGTACTTTGTGGGGAGAGCGAGTGGGGGAGAGATAGGAGGGAGGGCTCTGCCAGGCAGGCTCTGCTATGGCAGGAAGTGGCTGTCCTTGGCGCGGCGGCGGCGGGGCGGCGGGGCCTTGCTGTGGCAAAGGATTCGCCAGCAGAACAGAACAGCAGAGACCGCCCGGCCCCGCCGGCCCCGCCCAGCTGAGCGCCGCCTGGCGCCGCCAGAGACGGTACGGAGCAGACGTGAACGTAAACGCCCCGCGCCAACAGCCTGCGGCTCGGGCTGCGGGTGGCGCTGCTGGCGCTGGCTGGCATGCAGACGCGTCGCACTCAGTCTGCGCACTTCACATTGTATTGCTTGGAATCTGCATTTTTCGAGAAATGGAATATCTTATTCATCTACCTTTCATTTTTCGCAAGCCAGCAAATGAAACTTCACTATTAGTCATCTGCAAGGTAGTGATATCAAAAGACCATATCGGTTAAACGAAAAGAACTGCTAGGAAAAGAAAGAAGAAGCAAAGACGGGTATGAGAAGTATATAATGCGGCGTCAGTTTCACCGTCGTATTTAGACGATTATTGAGACTCACATAATGTTAAAAAATGACTCAAGGTCTAAAGTGTTAATTTCGTGTCAAAAGCGCTGCAGGATATTGTTTTTTTCTCTAAAATTGCTGAACTGAAAGAGACGGCACATGATAAATTTCCCATATCACTCTTTGCTGCTTCTTTCTGTTCTTCGTTCTTTTCGGTTTACCGATATGGTCTATACACACCAAGGTTGTGAATCTTGACCAAAAATCATTATCGCGTTACGTTGCGATTACCAGCCGTTAGGTGATTTGACGAACCGCGGTACACAGTTCTCGACGAAAAAGAAAATAACGGGTTACGTTACTTTAAAGCAACGTGAAAACTTTGCTCACTCCTAAATAACGAAAATATGCATAGATAGTCAAGTTTTCTATCCGTGACTTGAAAACAACACTGTTAAAATCGAGGGGGAAAGCAGTCTTGAAAATCGTGTACGGGTGATTACGCATTTACGCCCCTGATTACGCGTGTTTACTCCATATTTTCTGTTATTTTGGTTATTTTACTGGGTAACATACATAATAAGGTTATTACAATTATTATTTTAACGATAATAACCCTTAATAAAACGTTATTATGCCTAGATTACAAGTGATTACGCATTGATTACGGGCCAGGGTGTACGAGTGATTACGCGAGTGCTTTCCCCCTCGGTTAAAGTTCTGCGAAGTATTCGCACTCTTCGTAAACTGCGAAGTATTTGCTTCGTAACTTACAAAGAAAAAAAGGATACTTCGTAGGCTACAAAGCTCATGCCTCGCAGACTGCAAAGAAATTCTTTGCAGCCTACAAAGTTTCTGTTTTCTTTGTAAGTTACGAAGCAAATGCTTTGCAGTTTACGAAGAGTGAAAATTCTTTGTAGCCCTGCAAAGCAAATACTTCGCAGGACTTTAACAGTGAAGCGCAGCACTCATCAAATCCTTTGGCATGCTCTGCCCCGATACACAGCGCTCCGGTCAACGAGAGGCGAGGGGCCAACAAGAGACGTACTTGAATTTTGGAGCTTGTCAAACCAACGAACGTAAACGACGCTCCGTGCGACATTACGGGGCTGCAGAAAAAAACGTCATGACGCTATCGTTACCTATCCTCAAAAAACAAATGCGTCACGTTAACATAAACCGTAAAGTCGACGCGAGCTGTCGTAACGTTCCCCACACTGGCACCACTAGTAATTTCCAGTGCGAGAGAACACCACGACCCGTGGAGAAGGCGGGTGGGCGCATAGTAGGAGAGCAGCAGACATAATCCAGCGGCCGGGCGGGGCGGGGCGGGGCGGGGCGGGGCGGGGCGGGGCGGGGCGGGGCGGGGCGGGCCAACGCCTTCCGGGCGTTCCGGGTGAGTCCGCTCCGCATCCAGCGCCCCGTCCGTCGGACGCGCTCGGACGTCCGCCCGCCGGCCCCGCGAGCCTCGCTTCTCTTCCATGCACCCCGTGCTCCTCTCGGGCCCCGGCCTGGCCAGCCTGCTCCTGCCTCCCTGGGCCTGACGGTGGACTGACTCTGACGTGAGCGACGGGGAGCGGAAGTTATGAGGATTTATCTCCACGGTCCGCCGTCAAAATCTACCCCGGACATCTCTCCTCTGGTTGTACTGATGCGCTGCTGTGTTCCCAGATCTTGATTCGCCGCTGTCTTTATCTGCGCACAGAGCTGCCTGTCTCATCCGAGAGCAGGCGCCTCTGCGATAGCCCTCCAGAGCACTTTCAAAGATCTTCGGACCTCCTTCCAGAGCTCGCTCAAGAGCTCCCCTCCCGGCTCCTCTCTTGATCTCCCTCTACAACCTCCTCGTTTGGCTTCCCACAGAACACCTCTCCAGAGCACCCTTCATACTTTACAGAGCTCACTCCGGAGCTTCCACCAAATTCCAGCCGGCGCGTTGGCTACCGGCCGCCTCGCTGGTAGTACAGTCGTGATTGGGATATCCACTTTCAAGCGGCAGCTCCAGGCAGCTCGCTGCGCTACTGGACCAGAGGGGCCAGCTCAGACCCTGCGCCGCCCTGCGCCTGGCCGGAACGGCGGGGAGAGAGCTTTGAGTTGTAGAGGGAAAGGGGGGGGGGCAGGGCAGGGCGGGCAGGGGGGAGAGAGAGAGATCCAGTAATTACAGGTATACTCATTTGCTAAGGCGGGCCGGGCCTGTCTAGGCTATCGGCAGCGGGGCCGAAGAGAGGAGGGAGAGGAGGTTGGGGGGGGGGGGGGGGGCAGGAAACGCAGGGGAACTCAGGGGAGTCGGTAAAGCGATCGTGACCACGCAGCACTCACTGGCACCATACGGAGCTGGTCACACTGAGGCTCATCTTAAAAAAAAATAAAAACGGCTGAAAAACAGTCAAACCTTGTGTTGGATGTTGGATCCTCCTTTCAGCTCTATATTTCTTTCTTCCAGAAAAGATGAGCGTACTCTATTGGCCTCTGTACGTTTTGTTTGTTCCTAAATCACAATGAATTGAACACGCGCTACACGAAAAAAAAAGTAAGGAAAATAGAATTAATATTCTTCCCTGGTCAATAAGTGACCAAGCAAAAGTTTTCTAAGTGTACATCGGCATTTGGCTGCGGGGTAACGGGGTAAAAGGTAGAGGGGCGAGGAGCCTCTAATGACTACCTGGTAGTCGCTCGGGCTTGTCAAAGGGGCTGTAGAGCGGGGCGAGGAGCGGGGCGAGGAGCGGGGCGGTGAGCGGGGCAGGGAGCGGGGCAGGGAGCGGGGCAGGGAGCGGGGCAGGGAGTGGGGCGGTGAGCGGGGCAGGGAGCGGGGCAGGGAGCGGGGCAGGGAGCGGGGCAGGGAGCGGGGCAGAGAGCGGGGCAGGGAGCGGGGCAGGGAGCGGGGCGGTGAGCGGGGCAGGGAGCGGGGCAGGGAGCGGGGCGCGGGGGAGGCGGGGATAGAGGGGCAGAGAGTAGGAAACTTCAACTTCTGCTTGACGTTCTTCTGGCTACACTTCTATAAATGTCTCTGGACAATGAGCGCAGTGCCACATCACACGGTCATACCCAAAATCAAGTCAAAGCAAATATATGCATGAGGACACAGTCAGTCTTTCACTCCGTTTAACTGAGGCAACATCACGTAGGTGTGAACCTATTTCCTTCCTATGTGCGCTAGTGGTGAGTCGGGGAGTTGAGGGGGGCGGGACAATTAACGGCTGATCTATAATTAAACAGCAACAGAGCACGGCTTGGAACACTTTCGCTCGAAGCGTTTCAGCGTTTCACTCGGGCAACAATAGAAGCTGTGCCGCGTGCAATATCAGAAGCATAGGTGAGGGCGAGGTGGGCGCAGGGCGGCGCAGGGCGGCGCAGGGCGGCGCAGAGCCGATGGACTGTTGTGCATGTTGTCCACACGAGTGCGCCTGCGCCCCGCACGACATGCTCCAGGAGGCTAATGCACGACCGTCTTGACCTGATGATACCGTCCCTTGAGGCACCAAGGCGGAACGGGCCGGCCTGGCATACTCTCCCTGCTGGAGGTACACGCCAGGCAACGCCAGGCCTGGTCGGCGCGCGTCAAAGAAAATTTTATCTACTATTTGACTCTGCACTCCCAAGATAGCTGAATAAGGAAAAGAAAACGTTACTTACGATGGACTCTGAACGCCGAAGTGCAGTGATTAGTGTATCTGGTGTGTTTGATTGATGTTTGCTTGTCCATTCGTCCCGAGACAGGCAAGTATACTCAGGAACAGACGGGTGGGCAAGTTGGCAGGGCGGGCTGGGGTGGGGCGGGCTAGGGCGGGGCGGGGCGAGGCAGGCCGCGCTGGGCTCGTCGCGTGTCCCGTTCGTTGTCCGTCGAAGAAGACGCAAAACAGTGCGGCGGGACCGTACAGGGAGCCCCGCGCTGCCCCGCGCTGCCCCGCGCTCCGCCACCACGGGCCTGCTTGCATTAGCGCGGCAAGGGCGCGGTGGGGCGGGGTGGGGCGGGGTGGGGCGGGGTGGGGCGGGGTGGGGTGGGCGGGTACAAAGGCTCGCGACCGTAATATTGTTCCATACTCATCTGTCCCGGTGGCCACCCCGCCCCGCCCCGCCCCGCTCACCTCCGCCTCGGCTCGGCCCCTAACGGGATCCGATGCGCGTCCCGCCGTCCCGTCCCGTCCCGAGGAGCCCGCGGCCCGCCCCGCCCCGCCCCGCCCCGCCCCGCCCCGCCCCGCCCCGCCCCGCCCCGCCCCGCCCCGCCCCGCCCTGCCCCGCCCCGCCCCGCCCCGCCCCGCCCCGCCCCGCCCCGCCCCGCCCCGCCCCGCCCCGCCCCGCCCGCTCAAGACTATAAAGGCGGGATGGGCTGGCTGCTGGCTGCATGTGGAGAGGTTCAAACAGAACGAAAGCCTGGTAGCAGCATGTCGCGTCGCGGAGGGGACAGAAACACCGCTCTATAGTAAGGTATAGCAAATGTCTACGACCCTCCTTCTTCCAGCTCCCAGCTTTTTCCCTCTCTCTCTCTCTCTCTCTCTCTCTCTCTCTCTCTCTCTCTCTCTCTCTCTCTCTCTCTCTCTCTCTCTCTCTCTCTCTCTCTCTCTCTCACACAGTGATATTCACTGACATGAATAAGACTATTGCTGCTAAACTACAAAAAGCTGAAAATGCGTGCATTCGATTTGTAGTTAATGCTAGAAGAACTGAACGAATTACACCGCAATACAAGAACTTGAGAATCCTGAAAATGGTTGATAGAAGGAATCTAGCTGTAGCTACGCAGATATGCAAAATAATGAAAAGCAGCAAGCCTCAGTACTTAAGAGCACTCTTTAAAACCTCGACACGACATCCAGACAAACTTATCACTCCAATCCCCAGAACTGATAGATATAGTAAATCTTTCTGTATAACTGCTTGCCACATTTACAATAAACACTCCATTCACGATTACATAACGCTAAGCTCAGACCATACATTAAAATCCACTATTAAAAACCTTACCTTAAACTCATATATCACTAAATGTTTCATCAGTCCATCAAATCTATATTGATATTGTTTCACCCCTTTATTAATAAGCAATTATGTTAATTTTTCAATGAGAGCGGTGTGACGCTACAGTGGGACTTAAGAGTCCTTTTGTGTACCACCTCAAATCAATAAATCTAAATCTAAAATCTAAATATCTCTCTCTGCGAGCCATGCTCGGACACTGGACGCTGATCGCGAGCCGCGGACTGCTCCCTTCCCTTGGTGACCTTGTGGCCGGGGGGTCCGCTGGGCCCGGGCCCGTCGCCCGTCAGCCCTTCCCCTGCACGGCCCCAGCAGCGTCTCCGCGGCGCGCGACGCCTCACGACGGTATCTCGCTTATTTTCCGCTCTAAATGACATTTCTCGCTCTGCTTGGCTCTGCGAGATCAGAAGGATTACTCTTGTAGGAGGACGAGCAGTGTGCGCTCGTGAGATGAGCAGCCCCCGCCCCCACCTAGACGTGCTGTCACCCAACCTGCCTCGGCTCGCGGCCGCCGGCCAAGCCAAGCCTAACAGGGCCTTGCGCATCTGGCCGGTTGGTGAGGGGCGGGGCGGGGCGGGGCGTGGCGGGGCGGGGCGCTGCGCGGCGAGGCTGTGGACAGGAATGCGGACGGAATGCGATGTGGGCCAATGCTGACAAATCGGACACCGTGCCCCTCCCCCCTCCCCGCCAGCACAGCCGGCGCAAGCTGCATGCCGTGGTGCGGGCACACACTTCATCATTGCGCGACTGCCAAAAATATTATTATTATTATTACAAGTCGTGGAGAGGAAAAAAAAGGAAGCTTAACACTCATACCTGCTGGACCAGGCGCGTTGAATGAATCTAGATATTATTAACTTTATAATTTTGCTCGTGTCCTAGATAGCCACAGTTCGCAGACTTTTGCCCGATTAGACAAGCAAACTCGTTTGAGTTTTGTGGCCCTACCTTATACTTTTTACTACTTACTGCGGATAAATAAACGTCGAAGCAGCATATCTCTATTCCCACTCCCGCACTGGTAAAACTAAGGCGTAGCCTTACGCCCCGTTTTCAAGCGTACTGAGATTACGCTTGAAATCAAGCGTAATGGGTCAATCGGCTCCTATTTGTCCTATCTAAATGTATGGGAGAATTTCTTTCGTACGCTTGATTTCAAGCGTAACGTCTTCAAGCGTAACTGTATGCTTCATTCAAGCGTACAGTTACGCCTTAGTTTTACCAGTGCGTTCAGAGCGGAGCGGTGCCCCCCTTTCCCCCGCGGTCCTGTTCGTCTGGTCAATAATTTTGGTTAGTAGCTGCTCTTTTCCGAAGGCCGTTGTACTTTTCTTTGTAAAGCTCGGATAGAAATGCTGTCATTTCGTTCTACACTCTTTCTATTAGCCCGATTCTTCCCTTTTCATCCCATTCCATTTTTTCACGACCTTTTTTCTCTTTCCTCGTTTTTTAAAATTACTGATTTCCATGGAACCTGACAGCGGGCCTCCATCGTGAGTTCCTCCCTCCTGCGCCATCGCGGCGTCCGTCATGGCTCTCCAGACCTCCATCCACGCTGCATTCGACACGCTTCCAGGGAGGAGGGGGAGGGCCTGCCTGATAAGAGATCGATACATCTCGGGGGGTTATCGATACCTGCTGCTCCAGACTCCGGAGTGGTCCAGAGCGGGCAGACAGCTCAGGGCGGCTCAGGGCCACCTCGCAGCCGGCACAGTGTGCATACACAGCGAGGTGCTGTGTCACTGCGGACGCACACTCACCTGCTATACCAGCGGCTATACGACTAGCACCTCTGGACTGAGCCACCAATCCCTGCTTCAAGTGCGTAAAATACTGAATTATTAATAAAATTAACGCTTTTTCTTGGGTTACAAGTGGGAATTCACACATGTCCAAAGTCGTGCGCGACATCCACATTTGCATCCGCACTCTCGGATATCCAAGTGCAATGCTGGTCGCTTTCGATGGGCAAACACTCTGCAAGCCCTGCGTCTGTGGGCATGTTGCTGTGCGCAAGCACGCACTGCCCAACATTAAAATCATCACCATCATTCTGCCGCGATCAGATAAGCAGTGCGATTGGCCCAATGATTACTCACCGCCCCGTGACGTCAGCCCGAGCTCTCGACAGCCGGCCCGGCCCAGCCCGCTGGACAGCTCTCCAGCGTTAAACTCTCAGTGCGTCAGACTCTGGGTCACACAGGGCGCGCCTAGCCGCGGTGCGCAGCCGTCGCTCTGTCGTACCTCCGTCCTTGTCGCACCTATGGTGTTGCCCAACTGTTTGGGGTGGCCGGGCCGCCGGGCCCCATGAGTGCGACAAGGACGCATCGGGTATCGCGGGGAGGCTGGCGCGCATGCGCGGCGCCGCATCATAGAGTGCGTCACGTGACTCGCGCGGTGACGCAAGGGCGCCACTGGCCGGAACAACTGTCGCTAACAGCGCCGGCCGGGCCGGGCGACCGACCGCAGCCAGCAGGCTCATTACAAAGCCAGGACGGAATGAGAAAGATCTGAGGGCGGAAGGAGAAGAAAAAGTGAAATGTTTGAGTGGAATGAAAAAAAAAAAAGAGAAAAAAAAGGAGAGAAGAGGAATATCTTCTTTGCCTGTGCGCGCGGAGCGCCGCCTGAAGTACGCCGGTGAGCTGATGATGCGTATAAGCGTCCGAGACCCGCGGACAGTGCTGCCCTGGCCCGGGCCGCGGCCCGTCGAGTGTTGTTGCCGTTTGTCGGCCGGTCTTCACAAAACCTTTCACAACTTCAGGACAGGCTAGTCTTCCGCGACCCTGTGGGCCTCCCTGTGGGCCTCCTTGTGGGCTTCTGGACCTGCCTGTGGGCCCGCCAGTGGGCCTGCTCGAACCGGCCTGCTCTCCTCATGGACGTCGGGTAGCTTGCAGAGCGCCGCTAGCCGGCTAGACAGGTAGCTGGAGAGCGAGGACAGAGAGAGACAGAGAGCGAGAGAGAGAGAGAGAGAGAGAGAGAGAGAGAGAGAGAGAGAGAGAGAGAGAGAGAGAGAGAGAGAGAGATGCCCAACACTCCTGCGGCTGTCCCTCTGCCATCACCAGCTTGGGGGTACTCAAGTTCTGCTCATCATGTATGCGTGGACAGCTTCGATGTGGAAAGGAGGGAAGAGGGAGCAGTGGTGAAGGAGGGGGGGGGGGAGCCGTGCTTAAACCGGGCCCGAGCTAGGTGGAGGTACGGCCCATGAATGAAAAGTACCTGAGGGGTGGGGGGGGGCAGAGCTGAGGCGAGCCGCGTCGAGTGAGGGCCCTACCGATCAGCATAGCACAAGGTCGACCCAGCGTGCCAGGCCAGGCCCGGCCCTCCCGCTCCTGGCAGCGCCGCACAGTGGTTCTGGCTCTCTATCCTTGTCGCACTCATGGGGCTTGGCCGTAAGGAGCAAGAGAGGGAGAGGGGGAGAGAGAGAGAGAGAGAGAGAGAGAGAGAGAGAGAGAGAGAGAGAGAGGAGAGAGAGAGAGGAGAGAGAGAGAGAGAGAGAGAGAGAGAGAGAGAGAGAGAGAGAGAGAGAGAGAAATTGAAATTGAAATTGAAATTGAAATTGAAATTGTTTATTTTGGTTTCTTTACAAAAGGGCCATATCAGGGCCCCACGGGAGCAAGAAACCGCTCTCAATAATAAAATTTCACAAAACGTAAAAAAACAAAAATAAATTTACAAACATAAAAATCACAGTGATAATTTAGGCACATTAGCTTACATTGAAGTTAAGGCACAACGGACAAGCCGTTTCAATGTATTAGGATGGACATAATGCAGATAGTTATAAATGTTATACTTATTCCAAATTCGACTAGATGTTACCTTAAATGAGTGACTGTAGAGGGTTGTTCTATGCAATGGAATAACTAGAGACTGGCTTGACTGTCTATTGCTACGACCAGAGAGAGAGAGAGAGAGAGAGAGGAGACTCTGTTCGGAATAAGCCTGCTGCAGGAGCTAGGGCGTTGCGCAAGGGCCCCACCCCACAGGCCACCGCATGTGTAGACAGAGGAGCCGCGAAGCTACAACAGGTTGTTCGCGCCGCCGAACGAAAAGAGAAGAAGAACGAAAAGAGATAAATGTGCGGAGGTGATGGTTCGTCCTGCATAACCCCCCCCCCAGCCCCCCCCCCACCCCCCTCGCGGTGTCCCACCGAGGAATGGCGCTCCTTTCGCACTTCCTAGCCACTGGAGTATACTTCACCACCACAATAATAACTCTAAAACCTTTACGAACTTATCTGTGGAGCTTCTACCCAGTGTGGATGGACGGCTAATTAGTGAAGACGGTAGCGGAAAAATATTCTCCAACTACACTGATAAAGCAAGTGTGCAACTGCTCAACACTTGCACTGCAAACCCTGGAATCCAATTTCTCACCCAAAATGGGAGAGGACACTTTTCCATACTAAATTAGAGTGAGAATTTTTAACCTCACTCTTTTCGAGCGAGATATTTTTGAGCCTCACTCTATTTGGGTAAGGATTTTTAAACCTCACTCAATTTGAGCACGAATTCTCACTTTATTTGGGCGATGACTCAAAATTCTTTCTCATAAAGGGCGAGGAAAAAAATTCTTACTCTCCTAAGAGTAATAAAATTGCCCTCAAATTCTCACTCGTATGGGGGCGAGAATTATGACTCGTAGACTTTCAGTGTGTAAGGGTGCAAATTCCAGTCTAACACGTACAATAAGTGTAAAACTCGGAAGTTGTGCAATGCAAAAGTCGAACTCGCCAGTTGCACACTTGTAAGTGTTCAACTCGACAGTCGTGCACTGCTTGCAAGTGTTCAACTGTCACGTGCAACCCTTACCTTGTTGAACACTTGCAAGTGCACAACTGTCGAGTTGAACACTTACGAGTGTGCAAAAACTAGCAACTGCACAACTGCCGATAGTGCTAAACTTGTGCATGTTAGACTGGAATTTGCACACTTACAAGAAGTGTCGAGGAGTTGCACACTTGGTTTAACAGTGTACGGGTGCTCCTATACAGTACGCTGAAGTGAGACCGTAAGCACTGAAAATCTACGAGTCATAATTCTCGCCCCCATACGAGTGAGGATTTGAGGGCAATTTTATTACTCTCTGGAGAGTAAGAATTTGTTTCCTCGCCCTTAATGAGAAAGAATTTTGAGACCTCGCCCAAATAAAAGGAGAATTCGTGCTCAAATTAAGTGAGGTTAAAAAATCCTTACTCAAATAGAGCGAGGCTAAAAAATATCTCGCTCGAAAAGAGTGAGGTTAAAAATTCTCACTCCAATTTAGCATGGAAAAGTGTCCTCTCCCATTTTTGGTGAGAAATTGGATTCCAGGGTTTGCAGTGAGCTTGAATTAATAATTTATAATTATTTAAACTGTTGTTGAAGGCGCGCGCACTCATAGCCATGGTGGCGCCACCACGGCCAAGTCCTTCTTTGCCTGCACGGCAACGTCAAGCTGGAGAGGGGCGAGGGCGAGGGTCGAGCCCAGGCGATCGAGATGCAAAACACCGAGGCGGAACGGAGGGAGGGGGGGGGGCAGCAGAGGTCACCAACCGGGTTCAGTCGTCGTGGTTCGCCTCGCTGCACGGAGCGGCTCGTCCCCGTACTCCACAACCACTGCATGTACACAGGGACTATTTGGCCGACGACGCAGCACTTGAGTTGCATGTCCTGGCGGCTGACAGTCATTTGTATAAGCTATGAAAAGTAATCCGATAAAGCTGGAAGTCACCCGGGGTCATCGAGGGTGTCGAGGAGTAAACCAAAATCGTCGAGGGGAAAAAAAGGGAGAAGAAAATAAATGTAATCCGGAGAATTATTCAGGGGATATTTCGGGGATGATCCCCAGGTAATCAAGACCCTACCGATACAATATTGATAATAGTTTCCCCCTCGCCTTCCACGGGTTACACGACGAGGACTGTGCGTCCGCCCCGTCGCGAACGCCCGGCAGGTAGGCAACCAACACACCCCTGTGCTGCGGGACGGCCTACCCTCACAGGCGCTCCCTGGGTGACACGTCGAACGTGGCTCTCTGACACCGTGGAAAGAAATCGTAAATTCACGAAATTTTTCTTTACTTGCAATTACTTGTAGATTTACGAGCTCATTCATTACGCAGTCTTTACGACAGCCAATGGTTACTCGTCAAAGAAAACTAGCTCGATAACGCATGGTGTGAAAAAATTATCGTAACAATACAACTGGATGTTGTAACTATACCATGGAAAATTTTCCCGGTCCCCTTTCCAATATTTTTCACAGTGGATCGATCGACTGTCGGAAATGGGACGCCCTGTGGTACAGGCAACCTGGGCGCTTCATTGCTTTGCGCACCGGACTGTACACCCGAGAGCTTCCTCTGCAGAGGGAGTATTATCGCGAGCGAGGGAGTCTCGCCTCCACACTCAGAGGAAGAGTCGTTTCATTCTCTTACGAATGATTCGTTCTGTTTGGCTCGCCGAGCTGTGCGCAGCGGCACGTAAAGCCGAGGCGACAACCTCAGCGTATTTCCATAGCGTACGTGACCTCACGGTTGTTCGCGAGAAGAAGAGGTAACAATACCAATCGCTTCTTCACGCTGCCGCCCTCCCTGTCGTGCCAGTCTTCAGTATCATTTGCTGCTTCTTTTTTTTTTTTTTTTAAAGATAGAGTAAATCAGGGTGGAATTTTGTCCGTATGACGCGTGGAAAGTTGCTGAGAGTGGAGCGGACGGGCGGACGGTGGGGTCGGGAGACAGGCGCGGAGGTGAGCCGCGGGCTCGGAGGGGTGGGGGTGGGGGGGGGGCAGTGGGGGGGGGCGTAGGGAGGTAGGGGGTTATCGAACCGGTCGCACCCCGAGGCGTTTGGCGTTTTGCTTCCGAAGAGACTCGGCAGCATGCACGGCATGTGTGGCCCCGCCTTACCCCTCCCCGCCCCTCCCCGCGCCCCTCCCCGCGCCCCGCCCCTCCCCGCGCCCCGCCCCGCCCCGGACACGGCCGCTGCCCGGCAGGGCACGCGTGGCCCCGACCCGACAGCACCCGCTCGGCATCAGCCTAAAATTAAAACCCTGATTGGTGTGCGTCAGTCGCAAAATTCATTCCTCCTGCGCATTGCTCCGCCTACCTTACTTCTTTTCACGCTATCCGGTCCCTTCACTGCAGTAGAGCTTTCGGCAGCTGCACTGAATACCCATGTTTGCAAATGTCGCTCACTAAGAGGGGTGTGGTTTTTTACCCGATACACTTCTAGGTCAGAAGGCCGGCGAATGACCATTTTCCACATGGCTTTGGCTTGCCGAGGCCCACCAATGCACAAATGGGCATTAGCTCACCTGCACGAGTGAGAAAAAAGAATAACGCTTAGCACGCTGTTGCTCAGTACGCCGCGGCGCCGCCTCGCGCAGCCCATTAGAAATTTCACGCCGAGACAAGATACACCTGCGCTCTGCCACGCCCGCCCGGCCTCGCCCCGCCCCGCCCCGCCCCGCCCCGCCACGCCAGCCTAATATGGTCGTCCATGGTCATCGGCTCATCTCATCCTCGGTACACAAGAATGTTTACTTCGACCAGCTTTTGTGTCCATGGCCACACCACCGTCTATGTATTGCGCAGCGCGCTCTGCGAATTGCTAAACTGTCTGTTTAAACTACTCTAGACGTGTGAATAAGTTCGATATTAAGACAGGCTTGGTTGTTGGTGTCAAGTATTCTGTACTCCTCCTTAAGAACGCAAAATGTTACTGTCATTGAAGGTGGGCGTACCGGTGGCACTCAAAAAGAGGACGGATAAACGAAACGATGCCAATCTTCACGGTTGAACGAGACTCAGAAGCGGAGTGGCCTCACGGTGAAGGGTGAACACTTTTGACGTCGCAACAGGCACGCTTGAGGAGGGCGGCCGTAAAGCGTAGGTAATTTACCACGGATAGAGTTCTTCAGGCCCAGTGAGTGCGGCCGGCCCGAGGGGAGGGGCAGGGCGTCCAGCGCGGCGGTTACCAAACACCTTATCCAGGAGAGCAGGGCCCCCCGGCTAATGACGGTCCTCGCCCCGGCCCCTGAGGGGAAAACAACTCTGAATTTTCATCTACAAAATTTGTGAATTTTTGTAAATTTTCGTGAATTTTAGCGAAGTTTTGCTTGAATTTAACCTCCATTTTTCTGAAATTTTGAAAATTTTCCTGAACTTTCCTGATTTTTTTCTGAATTTCTCGTTTTTTTTTCTGAATTTTCCTAAATGATGTTAAATTTGGTTCTCCCTCGCCGGCCTCTCCCCTCAGCAACACTCCTCTTCCTCTGTCGCCACCGTGGTGCTCTGGAGAGTTCGAGTGCGCACGCAGTCGTCAGCTCTGTGCAGCGCTCACCATCATGGTCTTGTTGCAGCACCCCCTGGACGTGCACATCGCCCGTGCCGCTCCCGCTCACTCGTGCGTGGAGGATGATCGTTCTCGGGATGCAATAAGACACACACGGCATTTCGTCACCAATAGAACAGAATCTGATCTGGACGAATATCTGTTAGGCAGAATAAAGTGCGAGCGAAGGGCGGAGAAATATCGATATTTCTTCGTGGCGAGGCGCGGTGCAGTAAAAGGGATGACACAGGCTGCACTTGCGGGGCACGGGCTACTCGCGGGCGGGGGCCTGCAGGGGACCTGCTGCACGCGTCCCCCCCCCCCCCCAGCAATAAGAAACCTTGGCATGGCATCCCAACGGCGGCGGCGGCGGGTTCCATCACGTGCTCCCCCTCCCCTCCCCTCCCCGCCCATGTCGACTGCCGCTTCGATTCGGTGTGCGAGGCGAGGACGTTCACCTCCCCGGGGGACATGGAGGAGAGGAGCCTCGCGGTGCGGCCGCCGTGGAGAAAGGCAGGCGTCGGGGAAGGTGCGGCACAGGCGCCGCGACGCCCGGCCGCGCCCCGCCCAGCTCTATAAACTGAAAGCGAGCCGAGACGAGCCGTGCCGTGCCGGGCCGGGAGCAGAAGCACGCTGCTCGGCTCCACCTATGGGCGGCTGCGCGCTGCGCCGCGGTGCGCGCACGACCACATCTCGCCGAGAGGGAGAAAGAAGGGAGAGGGGGCGGGAGCGATAGAGAGAGAGACAGAGAGAAGGGGCGTGCGGGTGAGGCGCGCGAGTGCGAGAGAGACGGCAGAACGTGGCCATGGCCCCACCTCACCTCACGCCACCCCGCCCCGCCCCGCCCCGCCCCGCCCCGCCCCGCCTGCTTGCCTAACTCGCGGTAATTGCCGGAGTGTGTCTGACCCGACCCGGCCCGACCAGGGGACCCACATCAGAGTGGTTCGGTTTCACAGACCCGTCGAGACGAAGGAGAAAAGTCGTATATGGCCGGACGGCCACATTTCTGAAATGTTTGAGGGTAAAAGCAGCTGACCGGACGAGTAATCTCCCTGAGCTCAGCTCACAAGCACACGGGTACGGGCCGCACGGGCGGTGGTTCGGTGAGACCAGGTTAGGCTGTTCTCATGTTCAGTGCGCACGTGTCGCGTTTCCTGTTGTCTGACACGGCGGCTACCACGCATGCCCGCCTCAAAGGAACGCATTCCGAGAGTTTTATCTGCATGTTTGTTTCTGGTCAGTTTGCTCGCTGGTGGCGTGCTCTAGGTGTGGCGAGGTGGGCGAGGCGGGGCGGGGCGGGGCGGGGCGGGGCGGGGCGGGGCGGGGCGGGGCGGGGCGGGGCGGGGCGGGGCGGGGCGTTGCCTGCCGAGCTGGCGACACGGTAACGGTCAGCCCACCGCGCCACATGGCGAGGCGATAGCGCTGCACTCGCGCTGCCAGCCGCGCCGCCGCCGCGCCGAGCCGAGCCGCGGCCGCGAGGACGAGTTGTCTTGGCGGTCCGAGCCGAGCCGAGCCGAGCCGAGCCCAGTCCGGTCCGGTCCGGTCCGGTCCGGTCGGACCGCTACGCGCCGCGACGCACCTCCAAGGACGCGCAGGAAGTCAGGGGCGGCACTGACAGCGGGCCCGGCCCGGCCCGGTCCGGCCAGGGACTTCCCCAGGACGTACCTAGGGTTCCAAAAGCCGGAAAAAAACATGAAAAATATGGAAAAAAAACCGTTTTTTTCGGTTTTTTATTTTTGCAAATTTTCCGAAAAATATGCTTTTTTCGCTTTTTTGTATGAATTGTTGTTTTTTTATGCTATTTGAGCTTTTAGGCACTCGTATTAATAGATAACGTCATAGGTATTAGTTTGGAAATATTTAAAGGAATCTCCCTGTTTTAGAGCCACTGGGCCCTCCGTGCTTCGCGTTAACCGTCTAACTCACGTTTTTGAGGGCAAGATAATATTTTTCCGTTTTTTTCGGAAAAAAACAGTTTTTTTCAATGGTTTTTTTCCAAAATAATATTTTTCCCGCTTTTTTAGAACCCTAGACGTACCCATCAGGGACATTTCTCGGCGAGCGCTGGCAGGGCGGGGCACGACTTCGCTCCGAGGGGGAAACAACTAACTGAAAATTTTGAACACCTCTAAGGTAAGAAAAATTCAGGAAAATTTAGAGAAATTTACACAAATTTAGGCAAAATTTGAGCAATTTTTTTTTACAAATCAATAAAAATTCCTTATATATTCACAAAAATTCCCGAAAATTCTCGAAATTTGTACACAAAAATTCAGAGTTGTTTCCCTCTCGCTTCGCTTGGACGTCACACGGCGCATTAAAAGACCGTTTATTGTACTAATGCGGAGCATTGGCAATGTTGTGCGTTAATTAGAGCAATTTCCACAGGCGGTGTGGGTGGGCGTACGCACTCACCCGCGTGCGCCCCTGGCCACGCGCATACAATGAGAGCTGGGAATGGTTGCCACGTGGTTCGTGATCCCCTCAGCGAAAACATACAGCCAGAGCCATATCTCACGCGTTGCATCGGGATAGGGTAAACGAAAGCGAATACATCCACACCGAGCGGTCAAAACCCCAAAAACTACAACTTTTTTTCCCACATAACGTGTTCTACACTCTGTACTTTGAAGATACATCTATCGCAGCATCACGTTGATAGACAATAAAATACGAAAAAAAACCAACATTTGCGCGCATTGCCTTCTTGGCGAGAATGAGTTATCCCTCCCCTCCCTGCCTCCCGCGGGCGATGCCTCACACGGCACGAGCCCAGCCCATCCCTCACCGCGATGCGTCGGAAACACTTTCCCTCCGCATTGTCACCGCCGCGGCGGCTGCGGCGCGCTGACCCCGAGATGACTCCACTACTCCGCGCGCGGAACACATTATTCGCGCATTCTCATTTTGCCGCCTCATCGCCGACCGCCCCCGGCCCCCCCGGCCCCGGCCCCGGCCCCGGCCCCAGCCCCGGCCCCAGCCCCGGCCCCAGCCCCGGCCCGAGCGAGCGCCAAGTGAGCGCCATGAAAGCGACTGCCGGCCGGACCAGCCAGACAGGAGCCGCAGAGGAGAACAGGAGGACTGCGTTGTGGGCTCAGAAGGGATTGGCTCCGGACTGCATAAGTCAGCGGTGATGAGGCTGCGCGGCCACCTAGACGGGCCAGGCGCCAGGCCGGGGGCCCGGGGCCGCCAAGAGAAATATGCATCTCACACGGCGAGGCGGGGCGGGGCGGGGCGGGGCGGGGCGGCCGAGCAGCGTATACCACCATATCTTCACACGCAACGCATACATTGAGCTTGCAACATGCTCAGCGGACTGCGAACTGAATGAGCTGTGCGCGGAAATACACACACTGGCACACACATAGAACCCCACCTCCTCTCGCACTTGGAGAGAGAGGTAGTAGACATAGAGAGCTGTAAGAAAATAAATAACCTCAGCGATTCAACAGCAGCTTAGACAGCGCAGGCAGAGAAAGGGAGAGAGATAGAGAAGGGTGGGGAGGCGGGCGGCTGGGGGAGGACGGAGGGAGGGGGGAGCGGGGGGTAGGCTCAGATGACTGCATACAATATCAAGGTTGGCACGAGTAACTAGGCTGGAGTCGCAGTGAGCACGCGGCAGGCGTCACCCGCCTCGCCCCGCCCCGCCCCGCCCCGCCCCGCCCCGCCCCGCCCCGCCCCGCCGAGATGAGCGGAGAGCAGAGCGGTCCGGCGTCGAGCGCCGTGTCGCGGCCGGACAGCATGACGCCGCGGGAAACGGGAAAAGTGCCGCCTACTTTTGAAGGACGTCACGTCTTCTGCTCACTCTCAAAACTGCGCCTGAGCTCGAGCTCGCACAGCTTGAGGTCAGAAGTGCAACAAAACGTAAACACTAGTTAAAAAACAATATAAAAAATTCAAAAACCGTTCTATCCGACGCAAAGATGACGCTGAATGAATAGTGCGCGCTGATACTGGCCGCCGAGACAACTATAACTCCCTCTTGCTGCGTGGTGATGGGATTACTCTCGACGCGTGGATCACGAGGTGAGGCGGCTCTCGAGAGCCTGAAGGCCCACATATTCCTTGGAGGACAAAGAACTGTGAGGCATTTCTTCAGGTGCCCAACATGCGAGGGGGCCCCAACTCCTGAAATCATGTGTACACAATCGCTGATAACTTCGAAATCATTGTCAAAAAATGTGGATCTACTGCTGAAAAAAATTGATTTGAGTGCGTATTTTGGGCTCATAAAGCTCAAATTCGCTTGTATTTACTTTACGAATTATTTCTTTCAATTATGAGAGGTGTAGGTGTAATCATGTGAAATCATGTGAAATCTTGAAATCATGAAATTATGTGTACAAATTTTGGGTGAGTTGAGGCCCCCTCGCCAACATGTCACATCAACTTGGCACCCCGAGCTTTTAAACTCAGAGGGAAAAACAAACGCTGTATCTTGCACAGCACTGATGCCTTTGCGGTAACATCCCCCCCTAAAGGTGCCTTTACAGAGGCACCATAGGCACTATCTTAAGGCACGGAAGTATAGTAAATAGCACTTCTCAGGAGGTCCTGGCACATTTGGTTTCCTATATCGCCATCTTAAAGTGTTCAACGCCATGTTTATCACTCGACAGTGTTCGCCAGGTGATCACTGTAGATTACAGTGTCTCAGTGTTCCAGCACGACGGCGGCGGTGAGCACGAGCAGCGCCAGCAGCGCCAGCGATGAAACCGATGCGCAAACACGGTTATGTCTGGCGCGGCACGGGGTCAGCCCGCCTGCCTACTGCAGTCTGCAGCCGGTGCAGTGCACAAGTCTTCCTGGTGCCATCTGCTGCAGAAAGAACAATCGTGTCCTCGTCTCGTCAGTAGGTTAGGGGACTGAGAGGAGCGGGACGCGTGGTTACGACCGCCGCACAAGGTATTAAAAGACTCGCGCAGCCGGCCCCCGGCCCGCCACCTGGTTCCGAACTACTAAAGTGTCTAACTAACTGTCCTCGTGCTGCCGTGCTTGTCTCGATGCCCCCCTCCCCCCTCCCCTCCCCGCCTCCCCTCCGCCTCCCGTTCACTTTTGGCGTCAGGGTCGCGGTCAGGAGTCAGGAGGAGACGCGCCGTTTGTCATTCACTCGGTCGTCAAGCTCCAGCGGCCGGGCCGGGCCGACGTGGAAAGGGAAGAGGAAGAGAGGAAGGCGGAATCGGCGCGGAGCAGGACGACAACTTAAAACTCTCAGACTCCTTAAGGATGTTGTCTTTTTTAGCGACACACACACACACACACGATTCCGTGCATGGATACGTTACAACAATATTATGAATAGGTATCTACAACTTGGACTGTAGTCGTAAACATTTCTTATCAACAAAATTATTAACTGATGAGGAGTAAACAAATTTGTTTGAAGTTCTTAACGGAATCGTTTATATCTTATATACCTGCACAAATACGCTGAAAGCAACGTAAAAATCACTAGAGGAATGAGAGTGCAAAACAGAGGAGGTACCCAAGCATTGCAGCGTTCAAAAGACACCGGAGAAACGAGTGCTCAAAATTGAGGTGAGTCGGCATGCGCAAAACATAAGATATTGAGTGTATACTTAAGGCTTTCGTTTAAGGATAAGGGACAAAATATTTTATGTGGACATTTCGAGTTATTGACTGGAAGAGCATAATATCGTTTAAGTATGATAGAAATTTCAAATAGTACTGATAAGCTCTCTAAAATTTTACGTTGATACGTTTTAGTTCGAAGACAAAACAGCCAGAATTTCAAAAACATTCCCTGATATACTGGTTAGCTCTACGTTTGTTTCACCTTTCTAAAGAAAGTGCCTGTCGCTTCCTGTCGCTCCCATGAGAGATAACGTTACATATGTAATCAGTCTGTGCAGTTTAGCCTGTCAAGGACGCAACTTCTTAATAATATTGTGCACACCCCGCCCCTCCCAAATCACAACGGCTCACAGCGAGGTGGCTGAGGAGAGGCGCGCCGACAGCTTGCAGCCTTGAAGGAACCTTTTTTGCCGGATTGACGGAGTAGTTTGAATAAAAACGACGAGCTCTTTACGCAAGACCACGAGCAGCGCACTTGAAGAAGAGCTGACGGAGCCAACAACTGCGGCCGTGAGCAGAAGAGTGACGGGGAGCGGTAACGGGGGACACATTGGCCGTCGCGGCTGCATCGGACCTTGAGGGGTGTTTTTTTCTCCTTTTTTCCCCCAGGTATTGTCCGCAGAGAGAGCCCTTAAAATGAGCCGACTGCCTGGCGTCCATACTCCGGCAAGACTGGTATGTGGCATGTCGCCTCACTGAGTGTCTTCCTAACGTCAGAGCCAGGCAGCAGGCAGGTTAGGATCACAATGGCGCTTAAGAATGAACCGACAGATCCTGTCTGCAGATGCATTTAGTTGATGTCTGCAACCATGCTAAATGATACAATTTTCAATTGATCGTTAGTTTCCTTTCGGGTGCTTTGCAACCGTTTGAAACCCGGTCCGGCCACTACATATATTCTCTAGACAGGCGCAGGTAAAAGGAAATACGACCAATTCATTACTCTGGTCTCTGGGACATAATAGCAGTCCAGTAAGTATCGCTCAGAGAACAATGAGAGTCATTCGCTTTTTCTGCACCTCCTTCGGGTCAGCAAACTCCAGACGGGCAGACACTCACCTGTCTCTCGGACGCGGAGCGAAGCTGGGACGAGTAATCCAAGAGGTGAATGAAACCGTAAATCCAGAGGGGTCTCTCTCTCTCTCACACACACACACACTGACACACGCGGGCCGGGCTGGACTCCCACACTGGCGCACAAACACTCAGCACCGCTCACGAACACCCGCGCACACGGTGCGCTGCCCGCCGCCGCGAGCCGCTAGTCCGAGACGATAATGAAAACTTGTTGAACCGTCTTCACCTCAGCGCATCCACTCACTCACACTTCTCTCATTCACAGCGTCGCTCTATGTCGGGAGGCCGTCGAATGTCTAAGCGACGGCCGCGGCAAGCTCCACGCGCGGCGAGAGTTGCTCGGGTACTGGCGGGGCCGGGGCGGGGCGGGCGCGGGCAGGGGCTGACGGCTGACTGGCGCTCCGCGCGGCCCCCACTCCCTGGGCTGGGGCCTCCGTATCAGAGATGGGAGGAGGAGGGGGGGGGAGGGGGGGGGAGGTTACAGAGCGGCGCGGCGGGGCATCTAGACCCGCCCGGCGGGCCCGGCCCGGTCCGGCCCAGCGAGGTGCAGGTGCGGCAGGGGAGCTGGGCTGGCTGGCTGGACCAGGTGAGTCTGCCCTGCCGACTGGTTCAGAAGATCGCTCTCGTCCCTCCGGCCGTCCTTGTTGCTCCTACAGCGGTGGCCTATGTTGTCCATAGAAGAGCTCGATGAGTATGACGAGGACAGATGCATGAATAAAGGGATCTTCGGAATTGGTCGTCTGAATGCCTCCGGATCGCTCCGCGCCGAGCCGAGCCGAGCCGAGCCGAGCCGAGCCGAGCCGAGCCGAGCGGCCCCGGCTGAATGGGGAGGTGGCGGCAGAGGCGTCCCGGGCTGTGCACCGGTGGTGCTGTCTATTGCATACTCGGAGATTAATGAGAGGTGGCCGGGGTTGGGTATCTCACTACTTTTGTTCAATTATCTGTGGTACTTTGTCTTACAGTATGGTCCGCAGATCCATCATTGATTAAAGCGGCGTCCAAGGAAACCCAAATTCTCGGGCAGGGGATATAGAACCGAGATTTCACATGAATAGTCGGGCGACATTACTGCCAGAGCGAGAGCCTACCTGGTCGGGGGCAACAAGGGCTAGGACCTGTCCGCGGCAGAGAACACCATGTCGTCACCAAGGGCGATTTCACCTCAACCTTGTCGTGGACCTCTCCCTCTCCCCCCCCCCTCCCTCACCTTCCTCCTCTGAGATTTAAACACACAGTCACGCATAGCGCGCCTTGGTGGGGCGGGGCAGGGCGGCCAGGGCGGCCAGGGCGCGGGTCTAGGCGAGGAGGCCCGAACCACACTCCTTCCACTTTCTCGATGGTTGCAGCAGCAGAAGCGGCAGCAGAAGCAAGCGGCAGCCTTGGGAGGAGCGGAGCGGGGCACTGGGAGGAGAGAGGGGGGGGGGGGTAGCAGCCCGCACTAATCATCAGTTTCCACCTGCTAACCCAGCGCCACGCCGGCGCACCACGGCCCGGCCGGCCAGCAGCCCGCACCGCGCCCCCGCCGCCCCGCCGCCCCGCCGCCCCGCCGCCCCGCCGCCCCCGCCGCCCCGCCGCCCCGCCGCCCCGCCGCCCCGCCGCCCCCGCCGCCCCGCCACCCCCCGCCGCCCCCGCCGCCCCGCCACCCCCGCCGCCCCCGCCGCCGCGCGGCGTTGAGCAGGAAATGAGCCCTGTCCTGTCCTGTCCGGTCCAGCCACAGCCGAAAGGGTGTGAACTGAACTCAGCCACCTCACTCGGAAGGTAGCTCGCGCACCCGCTCCGTCCTTGTCGCGCCTGTGGCAGGGCCCCGGCAGTGCGACAAGGACAGTCGAGGGATCTTCGGAATCAGACGGCAGGCATCAGGACCGCGTCCGCCAGCCAGGTCCTTGACGGCCGCCACCGCATCCCGGACCCGACTGCTCTTCAAGAGCTCTCCTCTTTTTGTTCTCGTCCTCGTCAGCCATCACTATTTTTGGGCTTTACGATGACGCTGCTCGGCGGAAGACTCCAGGAGTGCAGAGTGTGTTCTCTGGCCGCAGAAACCGGCGGTGGATCCAGTAGTAATAAGAGCAGGGAGGCCAGACCGTAAGGACACTGTGAAATGCTTGCAAACTTAATTCTTCGCAGCGTTATTGTGAATAACTTTTGACGTCCGTATTGCAACGATCTCTTTTGCAACCCTTTTAAACTATTTGCTATCGTCTTGCAAAGATGTAGTTAGTTTGCAAGCTTGCAAAGAACTACTTCGCATGATACAATGCCTCGCCGTCCTTCGCAGCTCAAAAGGAAAATTATTTCCAAGTCGAAGCTCTTCTTTGCGAAGCGTTTCAAAGTGAAGCTTGCGCGTAGCGCCCTGCCAGGCGCACCAGCCGGACCCACCCCACCCCGCCTGCTAGAGGATTAATAATTCCCCACCCAATTTAAAACCCCAGCATGCAGACCCGCTGCATCGAGAGCGAGGCGAGCGAGGCACTGTTCTGGTCCATAGAGCGGCGCGCGACCGCAAGATCACACCGCATCGCACCGCATCGCACCGCATCGCACCGGCTCCAATAATCGCAACAAAATAACATGCACCTCGGCAGTAGGCAGCAGAGGCCTGGCTGGCAGGCCCCCAGCTGATCGTGGGAGGCAAATCACATCACCTTCCGCCCCGCCCCGCCCCGCCCCGCCCCGCCCCGCCCCGCCCCGCCCCGCCCCGCCCCGCCCTGGCAGCCCTGACCGCACGCCTCGCCACCGCGGCGTGGCGACACCGCACTTCCGCGTGACGTTCCTCGCCAATAGCCTCCTGATTCAGCCGAGAGATGCCTTTCCTCTCTCGGGGATGTGGATCACGCCCCCCAAATATGTCGTCGGATTTTTCTACGTGCACATATCGTGCTGTTTGAGCAGACGGAAAAAAGCGAGGGGGTTTTCACTCGCGTAATACCGTGTACGCTGTGTCGCGTAATACCGGCGTAATACCACCGAAATACTACAGAAATCTCGCCGTAACACCACTGTAATACCACTGTAATACCGCGTAATGCAGTGTAATACCACGAAATACCGCAAATCACTGTGCGTAATACCACGACATAACGTAATACCGTGTACATGAAGATACCGAGTGGAAACCCCCTCGGAAAAAAGCCACTTATCAATGTTCACAAAGTTGTCCATTAAAGGCTGTAGGCTGTATGACAAGTAGGACTGCGGTGTAAGCTTTGCGTATTATTAAAATGATTTTACGGTCGTTCCTGAAAGTAACATTACGATAGCTGCTATACAACTTTTCAATTTTTTTTTTTCTCTTTTGGTGAAGCTGATTCAACGCGTCCGCGCCGTGTCTCGGATATGAGTATGCTGCGCCACTTTCCCCGCAGCAATCAGCAGACTGCCATCCCTTCTCTATGACGCCTGGAGACACGTATGTATGCAGGCGCCTGTCTCCCTCCAGGCATTGTCCCCCGCAGGACAGGCGCCCGCAGGCTGACCCCCTCCGGCCTGCCGCTGCGACTCCCAACTGTATTTTGAGATGCGCCCGTGGCGCTGTCGTGCCGCACCGGCCACACCCATGTGGGCATTCCCTCCACGTGCATGCGTACGTGCCCGAACGCGCGCCACACACACACACACACACACACACACACACACACACACACACACTAGTAGCCGTCGTCCGCTGTGCTTCCCCACACAGATGAGCTTTGCCTCTGCCTCTGCCACCGGACCAGGTCGAACGGACGGCATAACATGTGTAATGCGAAGGGAAGGTGGCAGTAAAAATGCTTTGCTGCTGCTGCGAGGCGGAATAAGTTACGAAACGTAGCAGGTGCGGGGGGAAAAGGTTTGCACACGAGCGGGCGTCACGTGAGCTGCTCTGAGCGCAGCGCGAGCTTAGTTTGGGCTCAAACTCATCCAACGAACAGTACACGAGGGGAAATTACGTTCACGCATTTATTGGTACTGCAAACTACAAAATCTGAACGCTAAAAAAGAAAAAGAGATCCCATTTGAAGAGGTGAAATTTGGACAGCAAAGTATGGCACGATGGCACAGAAAATTTCCAATTACAGGTGTACACGCCAGCAGAGCCCCTTTGTTTACATGACACATCCAAGACTCATCCCTTTCCTGGGAGTGGGGAGAGGACGGGTGTTGTATTGCGTACGTACCGATACGTACCCGGCCGGCCGGGCCGCGCCGGGCCTGCCTCTTATCACTCGCAACAACACTACCTGGAAGCGGCGCGAGCCCCGCTCTAATGCAACGCGAGCGGCGCGGCGACGTGACCGTACCTCAATGGGGCGGGGCGTGGTCGGCTCGTTGGGGCAAAAATTAACAGAAATGGGTGGTGAGGCGGTTGGAACGGGACGGGATGGGCGGTCGTGCGAGCGGGACAGACCGTTACGCATTCTGAGGCAGACGTGACGGGCAGAGGCGCGTGTGGTGCGGCGGGCGGGGCCGAGCGGAAAACAACTCTCAATTTTGGAGTACAAATTTTGTGAGTTTTCCTAAAATTTCCTGAATTTCTCTGAATTATAGTCAAGTGTCCTAAATACGGACGCTTTTGAGAGAAAGTGGCCTGTGAACTCCGTAGTTTTGATAATATTGAAAAACGGCGCAAATTGTAAAATCTTCGGACCAAGACACACCTACCACCACCTTGAACGATTTTTTTTTATCACCTATGGTGTACCTGTGATGCCCGCGCTAGAACAATGTCCGTATTTAGGAACCAAAATGCCCTAAATGTGGACAACCTTCAAAAATTATGAAAAATGAAAAATTGTTGGGGGGAATAGAAACTTCATAAAAAGTATGACCTTACCCTACCGTCGAAATTTTCTTATCTGGTATAGTTTAGCTGCCAGAACTGCTTTAAGATCGCTTTGAAAGTGCATGTAATCCGGACAACACTCACTTCTGCATGTACACACATGCCTATGTCCCAAGGGGTCCCCCACTCACACAATCTGTGTACACGCGGAAAAACAATCCCACACAATCTGACACAATCTGACACAATCCCACACAATCCTCACAATCCACACAATCCGACACAATCCACAGAATCTCACACAATCCCACACAATCCACACAATCTCACACAATCTCACACAATCCTACACAATCCCACACAATCTCTCACAATCTCACTCTATCCGGGCACCAATCGCCTGCAGTGGATAATTTAATAAGGCGAGGAGTTCACTTTTGGACCAGCCTACCGTAATGCGAAAAAACGGAAACGGTACGCGTACGCGCGCGTGGGGAAGACAGTGTATTGGTGGGGGTATGCGGGTTGGAAGGGGGGTGGGTGGGGGAATCATGAAAACTGCGTGCATCAAATTACGTTCTTTGATATTCATGCTCTATATGTACTTTTTGACTATCAAGCCACATTGATGTATTCATCAGACAAATATATGATTTTTGTTTGTGCGAGAATTGTTGCTGTGAATCCTTTTTTCCTGTTGGCATTTTTTCAAAAAAAAAACATGCAGTGCTTGCTTGTCTTAGGGGTGGCAGTCAAAGTCGCGGGAACGTTACATCGGTCGGTGCAGACGAGTTTGTGAGTGTTCGTAGAGTAATGTTGTCAGGTTTAGTGGAAGAAGTTAAAAGAACATTTTGGTTGGTGAAAATTGCTTCAGATACAAAAAACCCATGCGAGATAAGCTTTCATAACAACTCAAGCCCACGTTCAGGGAGAGGTTAGTGCACATCTATATTTGGTTGAGCGGTACAAGTGATGCAAAGCAATACTTTACGATAAGAAACAAATTTTTTAAAAAAAGTAAGACACTTACGCACAGTGTCCATGAAAATCTACAAATCTCGATGCTGACGACGCACGGCACAAACGCAAAGACACGACCCTCTATCCGAAAATATAAACAAACTCAGCTGGTTGCAGCGAGCAGAGAGCATGACGTCATAGCAGGGGGAGAATAAGAAAAGAATATTCACGTTAAAAAGCGCGAGGCTTCAAAACATTCGCTGAAATCGCACGGAGCAAAAGAACAACACTGAAACGTAGGCTCATAACAGGTATGTCTGCTACGTATTGATTGAAATTAGAGACTCGCGACCACTTCAAGGCAGTTACTTGGATTTGTGCTTGAATTACAAGACATTACTTGTCTTGAAACCACGCACAAAGTTCCAAGACAAAGTCGCGTCTTAAAATTCACGAAAAGACCTGGAAATACAAGAAACTATTTTAACCGTGTTGCTCCAACTTGAGACGAGGAAAGAGCTGAGGGGGCGGGCGAGGCTGCAGGGTAGCGAGGGTAGGCAGGCCCGCAACACGGGCGTCGTACGGGCTGCCTACCCTCGCGTTCTGATGCTTCTGGGGAGACAATCAACAAACAATGCGGCACAATCCTAGACAATCTCACACAATCTCACACAATCCCACACAATCTCACACAATCCCACACAATTTCACACAATCTCACACAATCTCACACAATCTCACACAATCCGCACAATCCACACAATCTCACACAGTCTCACACAATCTCACACTCAAAACAATCTGTGTACACATTTTTGGGGAGTGGGGGACCCCTTGCTATGTCCGTATTTGGGGGACTTTGGGAAATCACTTCTCAAACTTCACACAAGTTACATAAACAAAATTTTCTTGAGTCATCTTGTAGGTGAAGAGTCCTAGTTTCACATATGTCAACCTGAAAGTTGTACGATCAGCCGCTGTCGAGAGCCCCACATTCTTGCAAAGCAGTATAAAAATCGTCCGTTTTCAAGGCGCCCTATATACGCAAGTTTGGCATTTTTTGGAGAGAACAGTATGCAATATGTCGGAAATATTTCTTCAAATCTAGATTCTAGAAGGTCTAAACCTTTCCAGCTATATATTCCCATTTCCGATTTAGAGGTTTTAGTAGAAAACAGCAATGTGTCCGTATTTAGGGCGCTAAAGTTGAAGTTGAAGTCCGTATTTAGGGGACTTGACTGTGCGGGATGTACAGAAGTTGTTGGCCCCTCGGGTGGGTCAGGAAGGGGGCTCAGGTAGGCGGTGTCGGGCGCGGGACGCGCGGTACCGGCGCAGCAGCGCTGCCTGCAATAAGCGACTGCGAATAACTATTGGAAAAATATAATTTGTCTTGCCCCGAGCGAAACGCGCTTCAATCAAACTCGACAGAAAATATCGACAAGAACTCGAATCTTCGCGAGCAGGACACAAAGTATTCATTTCGTCATGCAGCCTCTGGGCTTGTTCAGAGTGGATGAGCAGCACATGCTGCGAGCTGCAGCCGGGCGGCAGCGGGCGGCAGCGCCGATAGAATGGCTAGAATTATGCTCGGCCGGGCCGGGCCGGGCCGCAGTGCACACGGGCGTTGCACGTTGCACGAGCCGCCCGGACGCCCTAAAAAGATAAGCCTCGCTCGGCCCCGCCCCGCCCCGCCCCGCCCCGTCAAACCGCAGGCCAGCAGCCCCTCCCCATGACCGCTCCATATTCCCCCGCAGCTTGATTAACCCTTTAAAACACCATTGAAACCAACGACACTGTTCGGAGTACCACTCCTTCTACCAGCAGAGCAAAAGGACAAGAAACTATTTCCCTCTCGCCCGCTCAACCCTCCTGCGGTGGGGGTGCATCTCGTTAGGACCCCTACCCCCCCTGCCCCCGCCGGCGCCGACGACAGAGTGCGCCGGCAGCCGGGCGCGGCTCGGCTGAGAAAGTCGGACGGAAATTCTGCGACAGCTCCGGTCCGGCCCGGGGCAGGTGGGGGGTAGGGCGTGGCGTGGCGGGGCGGGGCGGGGCGGGGCGGGGCGGGGCGGGGCGGGGCGGGGCCGCGCAGAGCAGAGACGCGCAACCACGCAGGAGCCGGAGCCCGCCGAGCCGGACAGGCGACTGCGTCCGGAAGTGATGAGGGATGTTTATGGTATGACGTCGTGGGAAATAAAGTGGGCTTTGAAGGCGGATTTTGCGTTTTGCATACGCGAGCGCGGCGTGTAAAGCGAGAGGGGTTGCCGAGCTGGATAAAAATTCTGATCAGAAACCTGCATCTTCCACACGAGCAGTGAAACTTCGTCAAACAACTGTTACATTCCGTGTGAAGGAAACGTAACAGTTTGCGGAAGGTGCGCACCAACACCAACAATAATGACAAAGACAAATTTGCTTTTCACATTTATGACTCGTCGCGCACTCAGCGGGCCGTAGCTCTGCGCGTGCGCGCGTGCGCGGCAGTCCAGACCAGTCGGTCGGACCCATAAAGGCCCCCGCTGGAAACCGGCGCAGGAAGAAGAGTTAATAGGTGGGCAGCCGTAAAATAAAAAGGCGCTTGTCAGCTGTCGGGGTGACGGGCCGGGTAGCGCAGCGGGGCAGGGACAGCGGTCTGCCCCGCCCCGCCCCGCCCCGCCCCGCCCCGCCCCGGCCCGCGCCCGCACGCCAGAGGAGATGCAGAACAAGACCACGACGTACAACCTCGAAAGATCGAACCTGGAATGTCGTGTGTATGTGTGTGTGCTTAACTCGAAGCATCCCGCGATCCAAAAATGCTTTCGGGCTGCTCTGGAATGTCGCTGGTGTTTGCACATTATTTGTTATTCGCAGCGTGCCGCTCCTTGTCCCGCCCCGCGGCCGGGCCCCGCGCTCACTCGGGCGGCGCGTGTTCATCGATGGACTGTGCCCGGCCCGGCCCGGCCCGGCGCTAGCTCTGTCGCACACTCATAACTCATCGCACAATGAGCGCGACACCTGGCGGCGCTGCGCGGCGCGGGGCGGGGCGGGGCGGGGCGGGGCGGGGCGGGGCGGGGCGGGGCGGGGCGGGGCGGGGCGGCGGTCAGTCCGCGGTCACCGCGAGACACCGTGTGGCGCTGCGGCGCTGCCCGCGCTGCCCACACCTGCGCGCCGCGCCGTGTGGTCAAACACGCTGGCCGGGCCGGGCCGGGCCGGGCCGGGGCGTGGCAAGCACAGCCGTGCACCCCTAATTGTGCCGCTGGACACCTGGGCACATCGCGGCATCCTCGGTGAGGAGAGCCGAGCGAGGGGAAAACAACTCCGAATTCGTTTATAGTAAATTTTGTGAATTTCCGGGAATGAACGTCAATTTTTGTGATTTTTTCAAAATTTTTCTTGAAAATTTGCCTGAATTTTTCCTCAATTTTTGCGCTTTTTTCTGATTTTTTTCTGAATTTTTATGAATTCCTGCTCTGCGAATTTTCTAGAATCACGACCCCTGATGATTTAGTTTGGGTGGTGGGGCAGGGGTGGCACCCGGTGCGCAAGCCGGGTGGGACCCGAGTGGGACCCGGGTGGGGTCCGATTTGACCCGGTTGCGACCCGGGTGGGGCCCGGGTGGGGCCCGGGTGGGGCCCGGGTGGGGCCCGGGTGGGGCCCGGGTGGGGCCTTGGTTCGGGCCTGGGTGGGGCCCGGATGGAGGCCCGGGGTGGGGCCCGGATGGGAGCGTCTTAATTTCCGGTGGGGGAGCGCGCCCGCGTCTAGTAGGGGCCCGAATGGTCAGCCGGTCGGGGCACTATTAGGCACTATTGGGCACCGGGTCGGCCAGATTTTGCACCCAGTGCAGCTCCACCGCGACCCCATGGAGATACGCGCGCCGCCTTGCGCCATGCGCGCTCCGGAGCGTCCCGGGGCTTCCGATCTGCAGCTGAGCTGGCCGCGGTACGGACACGGTAAGGGCTTTACCGGCCCCGCGCCGGGGCGTGCTTGGCCCGTGCTCGGATCAAAATGGAAAGGGTACCCCCTTTGCTTTCGAGGGTGGGGCCGCTGATGCGGAAATGGGCCAAATTCCACCAAATTTTGTTCCGGGGTTTTTTTCGACATGCCGAGTCTGACTCAAGAGATTCCTAGGCCATCCGGGCGTTCCCAGGGGCGTTCCGAGCTGGAAACAACTCTCAAATTAGAAAAAGAAAAAAAAATAATAACCGCGTAATTTCGCAAAATTTTGAGAAATTCAGAAAAAATTAGAAAAATTCAGAGAAAATCAAGAGAAATTTCAAAAGAGGAAAAATTTAGAAAAATTGACAAAAGTAAAACAAATCAGGTAAAGAATCACAAAAATTCCCGATGATTCACAAAATTCTCCTAAAATTTGAAAAAGATTCAGAAAAATGCAGAACATTAAGAAAATTTTTGACAAATTCAGGAAAATTCACCAGAAACGGGTAGAATTCAAACAAAAATTCACATAATTTCTCGATTTTTTTACTCACACATTTTGTTTACAAAAATTCCGAGCTGTTTCCCCCTCGGCGTCCTCATAGCGCGTCGACGAACACTGAAAATCCAACAGTGAGCATTGCACACTGTATTTAAAGCGTGCATGGCTTGCACGCTGTATATAAAGTGTACAGGATATGCTCACTGTATAAAACGTGTGCATGGACATGCTCACTGTATGTAATGTGTGCATGGTAATGCTCACTAAATCTTCAACAGTTAGCATTGCAACTCAATGTGTGCATGGAGATGCTTCCTGCGTACCCAACAGTGAGCATTGCTCACATTTTGTAGAGTGAGCATTGCCATGCACACATTACCTACAGTGAGCATGGCCATGCACACGTTATAAACAGTGAGCATACCGTGCACACTCTTTATAAAGCGTGCATGCCATGCACGCTCTATATACAGTGTGCAATGCTCACTGTTGGATTTTCAGTGAAGTCTATTTTATTATTATTTTTTTCTTTTTCTAATTTGAGAGTTGTTTCCAGCTCGGAACGCCCCTGGGAACGCCCGGATGGCCTAGGAATCTCTTGAGTCAGACTCGGCATGTCGAAAAAAAAACGGAACAAAATTCGGTCGAATTTGGCCCATTTCCGCATCAGCGGCCCCACCCTCGAAAGCAAAGGGGGTACCCTTTCCATTTTGATCCGAGCACGGGCCAAGCACGCCCCGGCGCGGGGCCGGTAAAGCCCTTACCGTGTCCGTACCGCGGCCAGCTCAGCTGCAGATCGGAAGCCCCGGGACGCTCCGGAGCGCGCATGGCGCAAGGCGGCGCGCGTACCTCCATGGGGTCGCGGTGGAGCTGCACTGGGTGCAAAATCTGGCCGACCCGGTGCCCAATAGTGCCTAATAGTGCCCCGACCGGCTGACCATTCGGGCCCCTACTAGACGCGGGCGCGCTCCCCCACCGGAAATTAAGACGCTCCCATCCGGGCCCCACCCCGGGCCTCCATCCAGGCCCCACCCAGGCCCGAACCAAGGCCCCACCCGGAACCCACCCGGGCCCCACCCGGGCCCCACCCGGGCCCCACCCGGGCCCCACCCGGGTCGCAACCGGGTCAAATCGGACCCCACCCGGGTCCCACTCGAGTCCCACCCGGCTTGCGCACCGGGTGCCACCCCTGCCTCACCACCCAAACTAAATCATCAGGGGGAAGTGTTAAAAAAATTTAGGGTTTGTCTCCCCCTCGGACCCGAGTTGTGTAATTCTTGAGAACAAGAAAATCCTGCTTGTCCGAGCAGCAGGTGTTTTTAAACTTTCTTTTTTTTTTCTTTTCCGGCGAATGAAGGTTGATATGACATACTGGACAGATTCTAGGACTGGCCAACTAAAGTTGCTCGAGCACGCGCCCACCTTTTCGGCGGGGTCGCCGCCTGCTTACTAGGCAAAATCTATACGGGCGTGCAGGACAGCTGCCTATAGGCACGCGTCCGCACCGTCAGCAGCTATAACAGCCGTGTGTTCTCGCAGTTTTTTTCTTTCTCCAAAGTTAACTGAATCTTCCAAGACTTGCAGGCGTAGGAATGGCGCATTTTCACGAGGTGTATCAATTATTACTGCACATTCCGTGAACTATGCGCGTCTTAGAGGTCGACGCCCTACGTGCGGCAGCCTGCCCCCACCGTCCTGGGTGGCGGTCCAGCGCGAGTCAAGTCTGCTTGTCATCTTTAGCCTCGCCCCGCCCCGCCCCGCCCGCCCCAACCTCACTAGCGATGCGCCGGCAGAAGAATGCGCGGTGTAATTAAAGAGTGATTAGCGCTCTCCGTCTGATTCCTTCGTACCTGATGGCCGACAAATATTGAAATATGACTTAATGTAAAAAGTCAATCGTTTGATAACCTCCGCAGTAATTTACAACTATACTTAGCGTGTGGCATCCTTGGTAGAAGTGTCACACCGATATTTACGAGGGGGTAACCACTCCCTATCCTAGTGTACACAGGATTTCTAATTATATGGGATTTCTATGGATTGCGTAAAGATTTCTCCGGATTTTGTAAAGATTTCATATGGTACATTCGGGTACATTTCACAAATATATACCAAATTCCACAAAATTCTAAAAGATTTCAAGAGGTTTGATGGGATATCTCAAGGTTTCATGAGATTTCACTGATTTCTGTGAGATTTTTATGATATTTCTTGCGATTTCTCAGTTGGATTTCGTAGGATTTCATATCGAGATTTCAGAGGATTTCATCGAGATTTCCGAGGGCTTGTACACAGGATTTCACGAGTGGTTGCCCCCTCGGATATTTGACCGCGCCTGCGGCTCGACCATGGGATGGAGGTCTTCCGGGCCGGGACCGACGAGGTCGTTGTGCGATGGAGCGCTCTGCCCGCGTCGGACCGGGCCACGGGGCCACGAGGCTGGGGAAGAGCGAAGGAGGATCACTTCGAAAAATCATGGTACGGTCCCCAAAAAATCATTAAAAAATTTAAAACAAAATCAAAATAAAATGTAGAAGAAAGATGCAGAAAATATAATTTTTTAAAAAGAGAAATAAAATTTGAAAAAATCAGAAATGGGGGTATAAGATCTAAATTTATCAAAAAGTGACAGAACGTTTCCTTAAAAATTCAAAAGAAAAGAAAAAACACACAAAAAAAAAATCAACAGAGAAAATTACCACTGCTAACACTTTTTGTGTGAGTGATCGCTCCCTCGGTACAGAAGGTCGGCGGCCCGGTAGCAGACTTCGTATTTACGTGGTGTTTCATCACGGCTCTGAGCTGTGGAGAGGCACTGAATAGCGTTCACACAAAATCAAGGTGGCTGACCCATCACAGCCTCGTCATGAGTGCAGCAGGTAATGAGCGGAACACGAGCGCGCGATCCCCACCCAGCTCCCAGCTCCTCCTCCACGTCCATATTGCGTCGAGCGCACTGCCGGGCTGGTCCGGCGGCCGGCGCTTCGCGGGGCGGCAGTCGGATGTCCGTCAGACTACTGACGGGCCAGGCGGCCAGGCCGGAGCAGCCGGGACTCCCCCCAACTCCCCCGTTCTGTGTTCTTCTGTAGATTAATTCATCCGAGATCCACCACAAGCAGTTTGCGAGAAGTTGGCAAACGGTTCGGCTGCCGCCTGCCGCCCTCTGCCGGCCCTGGGCCCCACCACGCACAGCGCAGCTCAGCGCAGCTCGCGCCTGGCCTGGGCGAGGTGATGAGGCGGATCTGGACGGGTTGTTGGCCTTCCTCTCTCCTGTTCACCTGCGTGTTTACGTGCCGCAAAAACAGACGTAGTGTTTACCCACGCTGAGACTCTGCCCGCCCCCCCCTCCCTCCCTCCGACACCGCTCCATATCTCCTCACACCGGCTCAGCCACCGCGCAGCTCGGGCATGAAGGGGAAAATTAAAGATATTAACATGGCAGAAAAGCGAGCTCAAAAAGGAAAGATGTTAGCAGTGCAAGGCGCCCCACGACTGCCTCGCACTTTGATACTTCACGCACTGCATTGCACACAAGCAGAGCAGACATCGGCAATAAACACTCTTGACTGATACACTTTCGGGTACTCGCACATCCCGGCGCCCGGTGTCCTCAAAAAATTATAGAAAAGAGAGCGCGTGCAAACTTTCGCAACACTTGTTTAACAACCTGTCTTAAAAACGGGTATAATCGTTGTAATCAGACGGCTCATTCAACCTCTCTACAAACCTCGAGCAAACCATCAAAAACGCTGTCAATCTGCTCAGCCTGGCATAGAGGAGAGGAGAGTTGCCCCGCTGGGGGGCCGTCTCCAACGGGGCCTGTCCTGAAAAGGCGACGCGCCCGCCGCCCTCCCGCCCCGACCCTTAGGGGCTTCGGGGTCGGCGCCACGCGCGCCACGCGCCACGCCCCGCCCTGCAGGCGCTGAATGGGGCACAGTATGCCACGCATGATGTCGTGAGACGGACACACACGTGACGGGGCGGGGCGGGGCGGGGCGGGGCGGGGCGGGGCGGTGCAGCGGTGCCTTTCAAGGGAGGTCAGCCCAGCTCGTCCGAGGTAGCCTCGCTCCCCTCCTCTTTCCGCGTAGGATTGTGTTGGCAGACCTGCACCGGAAACGCTTCCATACCGGAGGCGTAACGTGTTGGCAGGCAGGCGGGCGGGCAGTCTCTACATCCAGCTGATCAAAAGTGGAGAGAGAGAGTCGTCACCGCCTTACTTATTACTATCGGCGATGCGCAAATGCGCCGTCAACCAAACACCACGCCGATTTAACGCTGAGGGAGGCTTAGCAGGCAATTTCGAGGGCGCGAGCTGAGGCGAAACGCGCAAGGCGCTAGCCAACAGCCGCCGTGGTGAGCTTGGAAAAAGAGAGCGAGAGCGAGAGAGAGAGAGAGAGAGAGAGAGAGAGAGAGAGAGAGAGAGAGAGAGAGAGAGAGAGAGAGAGAGAGAGAGAGAGAGAGAGAGAGAGAGAGAGAGAGAGAGAGAGAGAGAGAGAGAGAGAGAGAGAGAGAGAGAGAGTTACTCCACTTGTGTCACCACGCCGCGGGGGCAAAGTCCACCGGGTGCGGTGTGGACGCCAGCAGCGGGTGGCCCACAATGCGCCGGGCCGGGCAGGGCAGGGCCGGGGGCTGGGCCCGCTGACACTGACCGCCCCGCCCCGCCCCGCCCCGCCACGCCTCGACGGTGTGAGGGGGAGGGCAGGGAAGGGGGTTGGTCTGCGGCCGAGGCAGAAGGCGAGTGGTCAACAGTTTCTCATCTGCACCAGTGGGCATCAGCAACAGTCCCATGGCAAAACGATCAGAATTAACGTCACCGGCGCAGTCTTTCCACTTTGCCAAATCCAAGTGTGTGAAAGTCGCACACTTGTAGGTGTGCGAGGGTTCATTCGTGCACTTGGCCACTAAAGGGTGTGAATATTCTAGGGAAAATTCACACGTTAGAGTGGCCAAGTATAGTACGAATATAAATCATAATATAAATAATATAATAAGTCCTCGCACACCTACAAGTATGCAACATTCACACACTTGGGTTACCGGCAGTAATAACCGTAAAGTGTTACTGAAAATTGCAAAAATTTGCTTTAAAAAGTGTCACATTGTGTGTGTTACACACAGGCATACTCTGCAAATCTTAGTGTGTAGTAGTTTGCCACTTTAAACTGCGAAACTAAAGTTCTGCAGTTATAAGTGCAGAACTTTTTTGTTCGTCAGTTACAAGTGCAGAACTCTTTAGTTCTGCACTTGTAAGTGCAGAACTCTCTATCCAGTTTTTAGTGCAGAACTAGAGAGTTCTGCACTTACAAGTGCAGAACTAAAGAGTTCTGCACTTACAAGTGCAGAACTAAAGAGTTCTGCACTTGTAACTGCAGAACAAAAAAGTTCTGCACTTATAACTGCAGAACTTTAGTTTTGCACTTTAAAGTGGCAAACTACTACACACTTAGATTTGCAGAGTATCACGTAATACCGAGTATTCTCTGTGCAAGATTTTCCTTTGCGAACACCCCTTTGGTGGTCCCCGAGCCCGAGGGGTCTCGATATGAAATTGATGTCGTGTACGACGGCCTTGGGCCCGCACGGCCCGGCCCCGCTCCAGGTCAGATTAGATTAGGGCGGACTGTTGTTTGCAAACAGCCCGGCGCGGCGCGGCCCGGCCCGGCCCCGCCCCCGTGACATCACGCGCGACGCCCGGCCCGGCCGAAGTTCGCGGCGCCGCGACGCAGCGCAGGGGGAGCGCGCCGACCGTGCGCACGCGCCTACTACTCGGGTATTGACGTGAGCGTGGCACAGAGAATTTATCCACGAAAAACTTAGGTGAATTAAATTTTGGGGGTTCTAAAATTGATTGTCTCTCTACTGAGATAAAATAACAAATCACAAAGTTTCAAATGGCTGAGCAGGGCCGTATATGCACTGGAAACTCACGAGTGTGAATGTCACACACACGCACTGTTAAAACCTTGCGGAGAAATGCTTCGCATTACGAAGACAAAAGTTCGTAAGCTGCGAAGCATTTGGCTGCTTTGTATTGCGAAGCATTTTCTTCGTAGTGTGCGAAGAAATTTCTTCGCAAGGCGGGGCTAGCAAAGAAAATACTTCGTATTGCGAAGCCTTGCGAAGCAGCCAATTTCTTCGCAACGGTGCGAAGAATTTTCTTCGTAAGAATTTTACAGTGCAGGTGTGCGAGGATTCATTCGTACACTTGGCCACTCAAACGAGTTAATTTTCCCAGGATATTCACACACTGACGGGGCCATGTACTATTTTGTGCATAACTACGTACAACTGTGCACATACGTAACTTACGCACAATATTCTTACATAATTACGCACAATATCGTGATTTGGTACATAAATTACGCATAATTTCGTACGTAATCATGTACAAAATTGTACGTAAGTTACGAATGTTCACAGTTGTACGTAGTTGTGCACAAAATACTACATAGCCCGTAAGTGTGCACTCGTTTGAGTGCCACCAAGTGTACGGATGAACCTTGCACACCTGCAAATGTGCGACATTCACACACTTGGATTTCCAAAGTGCGCGCTTTACTGGTTCTGTTGCCTTGAAGTGAGATCAGCCCTATACCTATTCGCGGTGTTGTGGTGGCGGTGGAGCGATTTGTCGGTCGTACCCACAAAAACAATCACACATCCACGGCGATGTGCCCCCTCCCTCCCTCCTACCCGAACTGCACGCCATCAGGTTGTTTGGCATTGTGATTTTGCAGGCATTATTGTTATTATCGGATTGGGAAGGAGGAGCCTTCACTTTACGCGAGCCCGACGCCCCGCCCCGCTCCGCCCCGCCGGACATCCCCGTCCCGTCTCCTCTCGTCTGATCATCTCGACACCAAGGTTCTGTTCCGTTCGATGCGGCATGCACGTAATTCGGCTTGTGTAACGCGTAGCGCGGCCGCATTAAACGAGATCAGGACGAGGCTCCAAGGACACGGCCTAGCTGGCCGCACAATGCCCCTTTACTTTTCCACTTTTCGTGTAGGCAGCGTCACTATGGCCGTTTAATCTTACACGCAATTGGACGCCAAGTATTTACTTTACATTCAATTTTTGCTTTCACTGCGAGAAATAATCGTAAGGGTCACTGTGAAAAATTGTCGTAGGTTTACGGGAAAATTTTCCACGAAGTGGAGTTGTAAAATTACGATCACTTATCGTAAAATTACAAGCAGTACCTATCGACTTGAAATTCAATCACAAGCAAGAATGGGCTGTCGTAAATTTACAACATTTTTCGTTAGTCGTAATTTACAAAATAAATCGTAAATCTAGTAAAGTTACAACTTCCAGTTGTATTGTTACGATGATCTTTTTACACAAGGTATTGACTTAATTTTCTTTGACGAATAATTTTACGACTGCGCTCGTAAATTTACAACTCTGAGTCGTAATTTCAAGTTACGAAAAAAGTCAATTTACTAGTATTTTTTTTTCACAGTGTTCCACCCCAAATTTAATTTTACTCATTACTTTACTTTCTGTAAAACAGAATTTTCCGGCACGCGTACCTTGTCACATATGGAAAGTTCCCGTCTCTAACTGGTCGCTTCCCCGGCGGGTGACCAGGGCGCTCGGGGCGGGGGGCCCACCGGGGCCCACCGCGGGTGCGGGACGTTAATGTCTTTGCCGCCCATATGGGGTGCACCGTTAGCTGCCGCTCTGCCCTCTCCTCCCCCCTCTGTCTAGCCCGCGGCTAAGACGATGCACCCTCAGACCTCCACACAACAGACGGCTGCGTTATTACATTCCATTATTCCTCTGCAATCATATACGTCGATGCAAGAACAGGCTTTTCGCAAATTTCTGAAAGTACACGCAGAAAGGGATTTAAAAAATCAAACAGCGGAAATTAGATGTGACAAATTAGCAGCGCGGCTAAAAACTGAAAACAGTGGAAAAATAAATAGCAGGGTAGCTAGAAAATAAGCACCGTGGCTTAAAAATTAGCTGTGCCGATTCAACTAAAAAAATAGTACATCTGCTAATTATTATTTTTTGGCTCAGACGCGAATTATTATTTTTTTTTTTTGCGTGTAAATCTTTATTTCAAGGAGAAAAGGATGTAAGAAGTTTGGACACACAATATGAGGTTTACGTAGATGTTATACCGGATTTTAAACTTCCCGCATGCGCAATCGCCTCTAAAAAGAGAGGTTTTAAAATTAATTAATGAAACTGGAAAATTGTGAAAGGTTGTGTCGACCAGCTTCCCCGGCCGCGGTGTCGACACGCGACGCAGCGCTCTAAAGCGCTCTAGTCCTGCAGCGCCTGCAGCTCAGCCGCGCGCCAGGCGATTCGTTTTTCGACTCGCGACGTGTTTGTCGTTGCAGCGTCAGGTTGCAGCGCCAGGACCGACCGGTTGCAGTGTAACGGGCCCCGCACCACCCCAGCCCCACCTTCTCTCAGAAAAAAAAAAAAGTGTTACCGACGACTATCAAGAAAGGCATTCTAATTACTAAACGCAACTTTTGAGTCCTAATAAGTTAGTCAATATGAAAAGCAGATAGAAAATTCAGTATACTCTTTCGAACTGATTTATTTTATTCCAGGATATTGGGAACTTACTTTAATATTAAGTTTTGTGATGCTAAGTGAGAAACAAACTGAATACAAAAAACAGGGTCAAAAACATAGCATATATAAAAAAAAAAACTTAAATAAGTTCTTTTAAACACATACGGAACAGCACAGTATATCACAGTTACCTCTTGGCACAATAGACTCATGATTACTATGTATAATTAATATAGTAGGAAAACATTCGAAGCACTGCAAGCCCTAAGCTGTTATAAGGGCGATAGGCTGTCAATATGAGACTTAACAATATTGATTCTAGCTAAGCAAATAAATTAAACTCTGTGAGACACTCACAAGTCATTTAAAAAAATATACATATATATATATGAAAACTTTGAAATCCTATGGAAAGTCAGCGGTCCAGGTGACCTAGAAGATGTTGCATTAGTGCTTTTCTCTTCTGGAATTTAAGCAGACATACTGTACACTTGAATAGTCTCCTTCTTGGGCCCTCTCCCGGGGTCTTAAAATATTTTTTACTTGGGTCGTGGACTTTAAGGTGTTTCTCTAAGGAAGAGGGGCTCTTAAACCTGAATTCACAAAGGTGGCAAGCGTATGGATTGCTTCCTCCGTGAATGCGCATGTGACGACCTAAGAAATTTGCCGAAATAAATGATTCTGAGCACTGCGTACATTTGAAGGGCATTTCTCTTTGAGTATGGGTGACGGCATGTCTACGCAAATGCTCTTGTCGCTTGAACGACTGATTACACTCACTACATTTATAAGGTCTATTTGGAAGATGGGTGTCCAAATGAGTTAGTAGGTGATTGATTTGCCTGAATCTCAAGCGACACATTGGACACTTATGCGGCCTTGCATTTTTGCGTTGGTATAAGTGCCTTAAAGTGACAGATAACTCACTGAAACCTCCATCGCTAAGATCATCGGGAAAGTTGTCAGTAAAGTCAGAGAAGGCATCAATTTCATCATTTGCTTCCTCAGGCAAATCAATGGATATTTGGTCGCTAAGTTCCTCAAGTGTTTTTAGCGGACTTCCACTTCGCAAAGAATCATCGAAGAAACCGTTTGCACTATCGTCATCAACCTCATCACTCATCGAATAACAAGAATCATTCGAGTTGTCACTCGAAGAGTCACACATTTCCTTAGAGTGGTCAATTAAGTGACTTCGTAAATCACCTGATTCAAGGAATGTCTTACCGCATTCTGTGCATTTGTACGGTCTAGACCCCCTGTGAGTACGGAAGTGTCGAAGCCAGTCGCTTCTTCTTTCGAAAGTCTCAGGACACTCCGTGCAGTCGAAAGATTTTTTCAGAAGATCACCTGGTACAAATAATACTGGTTTTACATCAGTCAGTTCAGGAGCTGTCTTTTGAGGTTTCTCAAAATGACCTGATTTAAATAATACTGGTTTTACATCAGTCAGTTCAGGATCTGTTTCTGTTGGCTCCTGTCCAGTTTCTGTAATATTATCAGAGGTTTTGATGTGACTCTGCAAATGTAAACCAAGGTCATGTAGGCCGGCAAACGCCTTACGGCACACATCACATTTAAAAGGCTTTGCGTCGTCTCTGAAGTGAACAATTAGATGCCTTTTGAGGCTTCTCTGATATGGGTATGTACAGCCACAGAAGTGACACTCATACCTCCTCAAACCTGAGTGAGTTCGTATGTGGTCCTGAAGCGTTCGCTTATATTTAAATGTCTTTTGGCACAAGTGGCACTGAAAATGCCTCTCATTAGAATGAGAATTTAAGTGATCTTTTAGGTATCTCACACCCCTAAACTTCTTAGGACACAATGGGCACGGAATTAATTCCCATTCTCTGTGCACTAGCCTGTGACTCTTCAGACCTTTTTTCGAAGAAAATCGTTTGGGACACTCAGGACATTTTACAGGCTTACCACAACCATTAATATGCGCAGTTCTACGATGCTCTTGAAGCTCGAACAGACTGGTAAACATCTGGAGGCAATCCGTGCAACCATGCATTAGGACTTCCTCGTGGGACCGAATAAGGTGTCGGCGGAGAAGACTGTAGGACTTGAATCTGGCTGGACATTGCGAACATTGCAAAGGCCTGAAGTTGCTGTTTGCACCGGCGTCCCGTTCAAAGTCCTCGATGAATGATTTCTCGTTTCCTTTGCACATTGTCGACTGATGTTGATGCATGTCCTTACAATACGGCCATTTTCTCCCGAAACTGGAAACATCAAAAGAACACAAACGTATTACACGAGTACATACTGAATAGATGTTAAAAAACGGATACTATCCGCTACTTTGAAGTCAACACATAAGGCACCCGACAGGCCGCAGGGGCGTATTAAGGTCCGACCGACAGGGGCTAAGGTTGCCTACGAACAGGGGTTTTGTAACACAATTTGCCTACCTTTCAGGCGGCTGTCTAGAGACCACAGGGGCGATTGTAATTTTGTACGAAAAGGCACAGAGACTTTCTGTTCATACATGCGGACCACAGTGGAGAGATGCGTGATGCGCACACTTCAAATTTAAACATTTGGTCAATGCATGTAAACTGTATCGGAAGCGTACAATGTACGGAAAATCTCTGTACCTTTCAGTGCAAAGGTACAGAAAGAACACGGAGGATCCGGATAATTTATCGACAAGACTTTCTCCGTGGTCTTTTTTTTTTCCCTAGACTTTTTTATTGAACAGAAAATCTTACCTAATGCCGGCAAGGTCTGTGTCTTCGGAGAAGCAGATGTGTCATAGGCAGCGGTGCTCTCCCACCAGGAGCCTGAAAAGAAAAGAAAAATACAGAATCAATACTCGCGTGTTACACACACGAAAGAGCGCCACCGGCGCTGTCACGTCGCTTTCTTTTAGAAAGGTCCTTGTCCAAACGTTTGGAGAAGACTCGCCGAGTCCTGCTTATTTCCCTCGAGTAGCCTACACTGCAAACCACCGGCCGGTCGTCAGTGACCGAGCACCGAGGTCGCGCTTGCCTCCCTGTATGCTCCCACTAGCTGCGTCCGCACGGAGGCGCGTGAGGTAAGTACAGCATGACCGCACACACCGACGCGTAACCGGGCGGGGCGGCCACTCCCAAAAAAGTGAAAGGGCGACAAGGTGGGGCCGCGGCGGAACAACCCTCTGCCGGTGTGGGCCGTCGGTGTCGATCGGCTGCCTACACACGTCACAATGCGATGAGCAGGGCTATCAGCGCCCCACTCTCGCTACTCGACCGTTACCCAAATGTGATCGAGAAGTGCTTTTATAGATTGTATAAGCCAATACCAGAAATCGAAGTGATAAGTGTTCGACAAAAAATACAAGGAGCAGTATATATTTAAAAAAGTTATAATAATAATAATAATAATAATAATAATAATAATAATAATAATAAACAACTTCAGAACGCTGGTTGGTTCATTAAGAAAGCTAAGGGTTGCCTACATACAGGGGTTTTTGCACCTCATGGTGCCTACCTTGCAGGTGGCCTTTAGGGCGCGACAGGGGGTGGGGGGGGGGCACCCCCCCCCCCACCATAAAAAAAAGTCCCTGAACTATAGCTTATAAGGGTTTGTAGAAATACATCATCCAATAGATTGGAGGGAAATAATCTACAGATTTTTAAAGGCAGCAAATCAAAGATCGTCAGCAGGGCTCGCATCAGAGATTTTCAGTTCGACGTCGGCACTCGCAAAAGGCACGCCTCACCAAGCTGCTCCACCCCCGCGCGCCGTGAGAAATAGAAGCGAGTGTGAGAAGGTGGCCGGCGGCGCGTTGGGTCAAAGTCCGCAGTTAAATGTTTGCACTTGAGGGGGACGCGATAATTACCTCCTCACAAACTGCAGCGTATCGCAGCAAACGAGAAGGATGAGAACGCTTGACAAAGGAAGAGAAAAAAAAAGGGGGGGGGGAGGCTTGCTTGTAGCATCTATGAACTGATGTTGGTATCATAGCGGCCGCGAGTCTTGCCGCGAGCGCTCGGTGAGAGGGAAGAACATGACAGGATGGGACGGGGGGAAGGGGCGCGTGAGATCTGAATATTCACATGTTATGACGGCACCATCGTTTTCACGGTTTATTCGTCTGATTACGGGCGCGTATGTGTCGCTCGCAAGGCGTGAGGTGAGAGGAGTGTTACCCAACGCCCCTCCGTCGCTCTCGTTCAGGCCGTGCGCACTCCGTAATGAACATGCGCTCGTTTCCTCGTTTGACGACGCCGGGCCGCGCTCGCCGGCGGCGGCCTCCCCTCCCGTCTCGATTGCTTTGCCGCACCGCAGCCCGGCGAGTGCGACAGGAGGGCGCGTGGCCAGTGCGGCGCGCACGTCACCGCCCACGACAGCGATAAAATTAGCTGCTAAAGTGTGCGACAAAAGTAATCAACTGACAAGAGTGTCGAATATAGTCTTCAACACTTTTATAACGGGTGTCCCAGAGAACACACGCCGCACGGTAGTGTTGCGGGTCTGCCTACCCACTCCGTCCGTAAGGCGCCATAGCCCCTGCAGCTCTGGCAAGTATACAATCCCGCAACACTGCCGCGTGTTCTCTGGGACACCCGGTAGATGCTTATTTCAGAAGCACAAAAGGCACGTTGGGACATAGGCATTCTTTTTTCTCCTTTGAGGCACACATAGGCTCTATGACTAAGAATCAGTGTTGAGCCGTGTTCCGGCCGCACTTGTGTGTGTCGGTTGAACAATTTTTATAAGGGGGTGCGCCTAAAGTTGAGGTAGGCTACAGAGTCACTTAGACCTCAAAACAAAACAACAACAAAAGAAATAAATAAAAAGAGTACCCTTGAAGTACGCTCAGCAGGTTCTTGCGAGGGAGAGGATCATGTTTCCCGTATCGATAGGCGGAGGCGGTTGATGGTGTCAGGCTATTCTTTGTCAATAGAAATGTGTACACTCTATTCATGGCACGCATTCATTTTTTTTCAAACGCGCACAGTGTACACATTTATTGTACTGAGCACGCAGCAAACAAAAGACACCAAGAGACACGCGACTGAATTAAGGGCATGTCTTCCTCCGCCTTCCACTTTAACTCCCTCCTACATTTGAATAAATGTGATAAGACTTCTTTGTGCTCCGCCTCGTCCCTCCTCTCTCCGCGAGCCCTCCGGTAAATGTGTCACCGCGACACGTGTCCTTGCACTTTAGAGCTCACAAGGTCGCCGCCGCTCCACGCCGACGCCCTGGATCGAATGATGAATGAAGGAAAGTCCGAAGCGATGACCCTGGACAAGTGTGAGCGCGGTTACCGCACCGCCCCCATTCATCACCAATGCCTTCACCATTATTATTCAATAACAACTGCCTCCCATTTACCGACAACTCCTTCTTTTTCGTCGGGTTACGTGATAGGATAAGTGACTTGAGCACTTTAACTACTTACTTGGACACTTGAAGATGAAGGATATTTTCGGGGAGGACAAAGCTACATTTGCCGCTGCCGCTGCTCTCTGAATTTTTATGTACCAAGTGTTTCTTTGAATGCGTAACAGAGTTGCGGGACTGCATACTCACCGGCGCTGCAGGGGCCATGGCGCCTTACGGGCGAATGGGGTAGGCAAACCCGCAACGCTGTTACGCATTCAAAGAAACACCCGGTTCAATATTATACATAGCCACGAAGGTTTACGCGCATGCATGGCTCACGTACAACATTCATCACGGTAAAAACAAGCCCTGTACTACGAACTTAGGCAGAATATTAGAATTTTTACGTAAAAAGTCGTACGTAAATCAGTTAGAAATTCCACGTGACCTATGCATGCACATATACCTACGTAAGCTATGTGCAAAATAATTTATAATATTTATAATGTGCGCTCTGAGGAGAAAGCGACAACATTGTCACTTAAAGGCACTACATTATTTCTTAAAAAATTTACTGCCGACTCACACATTTAACAAAATCTTTTTCAAATAGGAAAAAAAAACAGGTCAGACAATATGACAATGTTTACTGTGAACATCATACATGACGTTACAGCCTCTATTTCGGTTCGATGCACAAAACAGAAAAACTCAGCTGAGATTTTTTAAATGATTTTTTTGTCTTTTGCGTGTTTAACGTTTTTTAAAATTATAACAATACTAGGACGAATAAGGATAAGATATTTTAATTTAATGCAAATACACTTGTAAAATCTTGGAAACCTTGTCTAAATGGACAAATTGTCTGCCTAAAGTCAACGCCTCAAAAGGGAATGATAAGCGTTACTAGCCCGCGCCCTCTGGCGGCTTCGGGTGATTTTTCATGTGGGTCTTTAGGTCAGCCTTTCGAAAAAAGTTTTTAGGGCACTGCGTGCACACGAAGGGTCTCTCTCCGCTGTGAATGGCACGATGTGATGTTAACGAACTCTTCAAGGTAAAGAACTTGTGGCAGACTTCACACTCGTGTTTTTCTCCCGAGTGTATTTCCATGTGGACTTTCCGGGAGGAACCTGTGACAAACTTCTTGTGGCAGACCTCACACTCAAAGGGTTTGTCCCCAGTATGATGATAAACATGCCGCCTAAGAGAAGCATAAATCGAAAACCTACGCGAGCACACGGAGCACTCAAACGGCTTCTCCCCCGTGTGAGTTCTTAAATGTTTTTTCAGCGAATCGGATTTGGGAAACGTCTTGTCACATTCGGGGCACACGTACGGTTTGTCCACCACATCGGAATGAGTTTTCAAATGCACCCTCATGGAGCTCCCCTGCGTGAACCTCTGGTGACACTCGGGGCACTCAAAGGGCTTCTCCCCCGAGTGATGCCGCAGGTGCTTCTTGAGCGAGTCCGACTTGGAGAACGACTTGTAGCACTCTGGGCACTGGTGCGCCCGCTGCGACTTGCGCGGCGGCCGCGGCGCCGACGACAGGTCCAGCCCGACGAGCTGGTCCCGCGAGTGGCTCTTGAGGTGCGAGTTGAGGTAGCTGCTGTGCGAAAACCTTCTGCCGCAGAGGGCACACTCGATGGGCTTGTCCGCCGGCGGCGGCGGAGTGGTGGTGTCGCCCGCCTCCCGCACCGCCTCCGCGGCGGCCCCCGCGCCACCCGGCGACCCCGCCTCGGCCTCAGAATCAGACTCTAGTTCGCATTCGACCGGCAGGGTGACCGTGGATAGGCGCGAGTCCGAGTCCGAGCCGTGCTCCCCGCGCTGCTCCCCGCGCTGCTCCCCGCGCTGCTCCCCGCGCTGCTCCCCGCGCTGCTCCCCGCGCTGCTCCCCGCGCTGCTCCCCGCGCTGCTCCCCGCGCTGCTCCCCGCGCTGCTCTTCGCGCTGCTCCCCGCGCTGCTCCCCGCGCTGCTCCCCGCGCTGCTCTTCGCGCTGCTCCCCGCGCTGCTCCCCGCGCTGCTCTTCGCGCTGCTCCCCGCGCTGCTCCCCGCGCTGCTCCCCGCGCTGCTCCCCGCGCTGCTCTTCGCGCTGCTCCCCGCGCTGCTCCCCGCGCTGCTCCCCGCGCTGCTCCCCGCGCTGCTCCCCGCGCTGCTCCCCGCGCTGCTCCCCGCGCTGCTCCCCGCGCTGCTCCCCGCGCTGCTCTTCGCGGCCCGGCCGCCGGCGCTCGTCGCACGCGCACTCCTCCTCGCCCGGCCGCCGCCGCTGCTCCCCGCACGCCTCGCAGGGGAGCGGCATGGCGGCCGCGCCCGACCTGCAAGACGGAAACGAGCGTTGGTTTTTATTTCGGCATGAGACGCGCGCGGCAGGCGCGGCACAGGAGGGGAGCGCCAGGCAAAATTGAAACTATACTTTGCTACTCAACTCTCACAACTACACGCGGTTCGTTCGGAGAGTCCTTCAATTTTCCGCAAAGGAGAGTCGGCAGGGGGCGGGGCGTCGCAGGTGGGCGCGCTCACATACCTAGGAGTGCCAAAATGGTGCGCTATGCAACAGCTTGTGCCTCTGGGCGTGCAGTGCATCATCCTGCCGCATGTGGGTGCGGCCAGGCCCCGCCCGGCCCCGCCCGGCCCCACCGGGGCGCTGAATGCGTTCTGGAGCGTGGCGCACAGGGGCCGCCCCGCAGCAGGGAGGATGGGTTACGCCACGAGGGTGCGTCACGCCAAGGTCTCTCTCTCTCTCTCTCTCTCTCTCTCTCTCTCTCTCTCTCTCTCACTCTCTCTCTCTCTCTCTCTCTCCCACTCCCATAACTCCCAGGAGGAACGGCGATGGAGAGACGACCAGGGCGCTCACGCTTTCATTAGAGCCAGGTAGAGAGCCATTATAGAAGAGGATCCTGACCCGCAATGGTAACCTTAGTGTGTGAATATCACACGGACGAGATGTTTGACTTTCTGTCCCTACCCGTGCCTCTTCAAATGTGAAAAGTTCATTGGAAAACTGTAAAAGAGCACTTGGGTTTTCTGTGGGCGGGCGCTGCATGGCCCTCGCGGGGTGACAGCCCGGGTGACAGCCCGGGTGACAGCCCTCCCTCCCATCACACCGGATGCTGCTCGCCCGGTGGAAGGGAAATCTAGACAGGGAGAGTAGTACTGCTCGCTCTTAGTTAATCTGGAGATCTTTCTCTCTCGCTCTCCCTCACTCTCTATGAGCCATTAACACGAGGCCGCACTACGTTTTTTCATGCGTTCTTCCGCTGCATTTTGTCATTTGAAGAAGTACGCCGGTCCGTCTGTACCGCCGCGGCGTGCGTGCGACGCGATACCGCACGACTACTTTCGCTCTCATTCTCGCCCTGGCCGTGGCGCCGCGTGGCGCTAACCGGGGCGTCGGCCTTACAAATACAACTGCTGGAAAAAAGCCAAACGAATGCTGCTCTACAGAAGACGTACCGGGTGTTTCAGAGAACACAACAGTTTGCGGGCTTGTCCACCCTCTCCAGTGCCAGGCGTATAAGGCGCCCGGGAACCTTAGGTAGGCAGACCTGCAACACTACGCGTTCTCTGAAACATTCGGTACACTGGAAATGCAACAGATTTAAAGCGAAGAAGGAGCGTGCAAGCGAACGAAAGAGAAAATCAGGCAAACGCGATATTCACGTTCCAATGGAAGAGACGAAGAGCGGAAATTGGCGAGATATATTTTTACATATATGCCTGATATTTGAACAACAACAAAAAAAAAATTATTAATACAAAAAATAATACTTTTCGCCCTTTCCTTTCGTTTCGTTTATTTCAGTCCAGCATGGCGTACGACATTCGCCGGAAGCGAGGCTGGCACGTCCGTCCTGCCAGCTGGCAGTCTCTACACACTTTCTTCTTCGTGTTACCCTCCTTTATTTCCTCCTTTTTTCCCCTCTCACACACGCCAACTAGCCACGACAGTTTATTTCACCTCAAAAGTTATATTAAATGTCTACACTCCTCACTGACCAGTAACATGATCTAGCAGAGTTTCCCGAGCGTTTAATTAATTTCCTAGGCGCTCCCTTCTGAGCCCTACGCGCCGGTCCAGAAACAGAGATGACGAGAAAGAGAGAAGACGGCATCTCAAACAAAGAAACTCCCACGGGGTTCATACCGCGCCTTTGCAGAATTAACTCTCCTACCAGGCACCTACAAGACCTCCCCGTCCCCCCTCTCTCCCTCCCTCTCCCTCTCTCATACACACACACACACACACACACACACACACACACACACACACACTCGCACACACGCGCGAGCGCGCGCGCCTTTTAGGCGTCAGCGAACCGAGCCCAGCGAGGTAGGTAGGGCACTTTCCATCATAAAGTCAGCAAGTGAGTCAGCGCTGTGGGCATTCGGGGGCAGCGTTACTAGGCCTGCGCCGCGAGAATTTGCGCCGCACGCTCAGTGGTGCAAAAAAGGGACGCTCGAGCTATCAGTGATGGCTGCCCTGTGATAGGGGGAAAGAGCGCACAGCTAGAGTGTGATCTGGAAATCGATAAAACACACGAACACACACACACACACACACACACACACACTGCCACGTGCGTACGCACGAACGCGCACATACACACATATACACTCACACTCATTCACTAACTCACATTATTAATTTTGACGCACGCGATGGACACAGAAGGAAAGTGTGTTTGGTACTCTACTCTCGCCTTCGGTGGCGCGACTGGGAGGAAAGGGGGGAAAAGCAGAGGAGGTCCGAGGGCTCAACTTAATTAAATGAAAACAAAGCGGTCCCGCCAGCAGACTGCGCGGGCCTGGCCGGAGGGAAAAGAATTCGTAGGCCATCATACTTGCTGATGCTCCCCTGAAGTGAAAAAATAAATAAAATAAATGTGTCACAATTCTTTTTCGGCATTGAAATGTAATCGGAAGCCATGTCTGATTTCTCAAAATGCTCTGAGTTATAACCATTTCTCTATCTCAATTCAAGTCGTTATCTCTTAGTGGCGCGTCGGGCCGCGTTATGACGACGGCAATTAGACAATTTGTCGTAACTGGCGGTGCGAAGCAGAAGCCATCGCAGGCGTTCGGTAAGAGCCATTGAGTGCCACATCAGCGGGGAGGGGCGAGGGGCTTCACCCAGCTCCACCAGCATTGCGTGCTCTTAGCCACCTCTTCCCACCCCTCAACATTCCCAACACAAATTTTATACGATCAAATGCTCACGTCAAAGCATAAAATAAAAATTAAAAATAAATAAATAAATAAATAAATAAATAAATAAATAAATAAGTAGATAAATAAATAAATAAAACCAATTTGTTGCACTCATCAATTGTTGTACATAGAGATCACTTTCTCGTACCGGGTGTTTCTTTGAATGCGTAACAGTGATGCAGGTTTACCTACCCCTTTCGCCGGTAAGGCGCCATTGCCCCTGAAGCCCTGGCGAGTATGCAATCCCGTAACACTGTTACGCATTTGAAGAAAAACCCGGTACAATTAATTTTTGGATTTTGACCATCAAATTTAAGCTTTAGAGTTGATAGTTTCTCGGAGGGCCGAACACTACCAGTCGGCAGTCGGACCCAAACTTACCTCTGTCTCAAGGTCAGAGGGCGACGATGTCCTGTGTCGTCAATCGGACCCGGCAGCCTGCGAAACAAATAACTACAATCAGTAACAGAGACAAACGAAATTTCTTTCAGCACAAGCCATTCTCTGCTGCGTTGAACGACGGAGACCTCAACGCGCGGGGAGACAAGGGCGCCTCGCCTACCACACGGGGTTCACTCAGGGACGATCTCTCTGCCCTTGTCGCACTCATGGGGCGAGAGAGAGGACAATACCAAGCGCTTTGCGGAACCAGACTGCTGTTCAGTGCGCCGCGAGGGACCACAATGCAGTCGGAAATGACAGCAAATGAGAGCATCCCTCCAGCAGGCCTTCTCTGTAGTCTGGCAAGCGCAGATTGGCGCAAAACTATCACAGCCGCTGCAGCCGCCCCGCCCCGCCCCGCCCCGTCCCGCCCCACCACGCTCCGCACCACAACGCATACCTAAGACCAGCAACGTGTAATTTCGAGATAAACGGGGAGGAACAGGGAAAGAGTAGAGGACGGCACGAAAGTGGAAACAAAATCCGCCACGTCCCGTTCTCCTCACGAGATCGGCGCGGACGTGGCTGGATACACTCCCCGTCCCGTCACAAGACGGCCCAGCAGCACCTCTTTACCGTCACATGTAACGCTACGGGCGAAACGCACCGCCACTCGCTTTGGGCCGCGGCGTCCGAATGCGCGCGTCCGCCGAGCCCCCGTAAATACGTGCCTGATTATGATTCTCGTAACGGCGTGTGAAAACAAGCAGGCCGGACGCGGTGTTACGTGCCGGCGGGGCGGGGCAGGGCGGGGCGGGGCGGCACCCCAGTCTGCTCCTTATCCTTCTTTTTCCCCCTTTTGTGTTTTACATTTCTCCGCCCGCCCGTTGCAATTGCACCGCCCCGCCCCGCCCGGCCCGGCTCGGCTCGGCTCCTCTCGGCTCGGACACGCTGGCGCCCCGAGCATGCACACGATCTGGCTTTTGCACCACACAATATCCGCTCAAAGCAATTAGCCGGTCACGACGACCCGCGGCAACCGCGCGAGCGCGCGCGTAAGTGTGTGGGGTGCAAAGTGCAAATCGAGCTTCCAACACACCTCAAGAATGTTTACATTTGTAGGAAATTCGTAATTCTTAAACAACTTAAAAAAGAGAGAGAAAAAAATCAACAGATAATTTGCGTTTTCCACGGAGATGAATTATTGTTTTAAAGACAAAAAACTGATTTGAACATTAAATGCGATAAAAACAGTTGATTTGGAAACTAGCTTTTCAATTTTCTAGATTCTTTATTTACTGAAGCCGCCATAGCGCGCGGAAGGAAAGGGAGCCGCTGCGGCAGCACTCGCAGGCACCTCCCTAACGGGGCTCCACTTTCCACACATTGCGACGATGCTGAGCGGAAGGAGGGCGTGGCGGGGCGAGCGCCGGGCCGGGCCGGGGTCCCCCGCTGTGGTCACGTTCCACACCGCCCGGCCCGGCCCGTCACTTTGCGCCAATCGGTCAGCAAGTCTAGTTTTCATCAAATTGACCGCCGCCGCCAGGCCGGGCCGGGCCGGGCCGGGCTCTGCCCTGCGTGCCGCGGCGACGGCGATGGGGGCTCCACTCCCCAAACCTACCATTTCCTTGTGGGCTGGTAACTCTCTCGCACCCGCTCGCTCTATTACTGTCCCCAAGCGGTCGGACCGGGCCTGCTTCAAATCTTCCCGACGGCTCACTCGCCTCGCCACAAACTTCTCCTTTCGATTCATTACATATCCCGCAGTCTCCCCAAAATCCATCACATGAAAACGACGAGGCCCGCCACGCGCCACGCCGCACACAGGTCTACTCCAACATGAGGGAGAGCGGGAGGCACAGAGGAGGGAGGGAGCGGGAGGTTAAAAAGAATATCAACTACCTTTTGAAGAGCAGCAGAAAATGAAACCAAACCATTTTAGCAAACTAGAACCCAAGAGAGTGACTGCCCGTAACTCATTTTGGAAAAACCGATGTCACTATTCTTGCGGCTTAAAAATCTTGAAAAGCTACAGGTAAGTTTTTAAATCATTAATAGGCCTACATAAGAATACCTTTCTTCAGAAAAACCCAGAAGTTCATCAGCAATCCAGGAGGGAAAAGAAGGAAAGAAAAAAAAAGAGAGAGAAAAGAACACTTCCTCTTCTCAGGCCTGGTCATTGGTCATTGAGACCCGATCTGGAACTGATTCTGTCCGAACATTCTGATGCCTTCAAGGGAGATCGAATGCACCCTAAGAGCATTGCGGTGGCCGCGGTGGCGGATCTACGCGCTCCGCGCGCCCCAAAGCGGCGCAAGTTGTTGGCTCACTGTGGATGGGGTGTGCGGGGTAGGCAACCAGCAGGGGCCGCAACACCCGGGCGCGAGGCGGGCGGCCTATCCCGGCGGTGCCAGGGGCTCCCGGCAGGGCGGCTGGCTCACTGTGGATGGGGTGTGCGGGGTAGGCAACCAGCAGGGGCCGCAACACCCGGGCGCGAGGCGGGCGGCCTATCCCGGCGGTGCCAGGGGCTCCCGGCAGGGCGGCTGGCTCACTGTGGATGGGGTGTGCGGGGTAGGCAACCAGCAGGGGCCGCAACACCCGGGCGCGAGGCGGGCGGCCTATCCCGGCGGTGCCAGGGGCTCCCGGCAGGGCGGCTGGCTCACTGTGGATGGGGTGTGCGGGGTAGGCAACCAGCAGGGGCCGCAACACCCGGGCGCGAGGCGGGCGGCCAGGGGCTCCCGGCAGGGCGGCTAAGACGCGACGGTACAGAGGCACGCGTTTGGCGCAACGGCGCAACCCGCAGCAGCGCTAGCCGCCAGATCCGACACACCTCACCCCAGTTGAGTCAAGCATTTCACGGATATTGCAGCTAGCGATGCGCGCTGCCCAAGGATAAGGGTTGTGTCGGTTTGTGTCGGGATGGTTCGTGCAGTGACCGACGGATAAAAACTATACTGCAACCATTGATAGTGCAATATCCGCGGTGCAGCTAGGCCAGGGGAGCCATATGCACCAAAACGCGAACGGCACTTCATTAGGCCAATCTCTTCATAGACGGTAAAACATGAAATCTTTCACGCAGTTGTTGCCTAGACTCGCGGCCCGCTGGCCCAACAAGGCGGGCTGGGCGCCCGGCCCGTCAACACAGCTGATTCTGATTGGCTAACTAAGCGCGGCGCGGGACGCGGAGAAAGGGGCAGGGAGGGGGGAGGGGGGGGGGGAGTAATCCTCGCCATTGTGCGCCGCAACGCACTTTCAGATTCACTGCACGCGCTCTATAAGGCACAGAGAGAAAAACATGAAAACGCCGCGATCGTCTCTGCGAATACTGAAGGCGAGAGCTTCAGTAGCGAGAATGACTTACGATCGGTGCAGGATAATGAGAACTCTGAGAATAATTGAGAAGTTGTATATTTTAATAATTCCATTAAGAGAAAAAAAAGAAGAAAAAACATAAAATAAATACCCTACGAAATATATCTTAGGACGAAATGTGGCAACTATACAAAGCCAACAATTCAAGGATTACAGTTGATTATTTCTGAAAAAGCGTGTAAACGCGTGCGCCACATATTTGCAGCTTATTACGTATTGTGCAACAGCTTTAATTTCAGAGCTATTTTTGCTAGGACGAGGATTGCGCTTGTGCCCGGGCCCCACCCGCGGTGCTATTACCGTCGGCACTCGCCAAGTGTCATTTCATACCGAAAGAAAGGAACGACTTATTCATAATTTTCACTTTCCGTGGGAAAGGGGACGCAGCGGGCGCTTGGGCAATGCGGCAACGGAAAAGTGGTGGTGGCGGAGGAGCGGGGAGGGGGAGGGGAGGGGAGGGAAGCGTTACGCCCTCGCAGTGTCGCGACCCGCGCAGCGCACCCGCGAACGGTAATAAGAACAGGAGGCGATGGTCGCGGCCGAAGGGGCGGGGCCGAGGGGCGGGGGGCAGGGCGGAGGGGGGGGGGGGGGCAGCGCACCGAGCGAACCCTCTCCGTTGCACTCAGTCGCCGCCAGTCGTAGTCTGACTGCCGCGAGAGGCGACTTTTCGTCCACATCTTAGTCTTTAGCTACGATTCCCATCTAGCTTAGTCTTAGCTAGAAATCCCAAGTATAGCACAATATTTTAGCCTCGAGGCACTCGAGATTTTGAGAAGACAAGGAAAGCTATAGTACTTATTTATTTTAAAGTTTCGAATGTACCTTTGAAAGCCATCCGCAGTCTTATCATCGCGGAGAATAAGATTTTGTTCTCCCAACAAACAATTTGTTCATATAGCCTTAACAATATTTTTTGCTCCAGCAACTAAAACAAAAATATATATATAAAAAAAAAACTGTTGGCTAAGCAAAGCGTCTGTTACTACAACAGTAACAATAACAGTAACAGATGCTTTGCTTTGCCAATAGATTGTTTCTTGCTAGAGCATAAAATGTTGAGTCTATATTAACAAATTGTTTGTTGTGAGAACAAAAGCGTTTTTTCCGTGACAGCCCAGATATTTACTAGCACCATTATTTTATTCTTGTGAACTAACGATGGCTTGAGGTAAAACCTGTCACAATTTTTAAAAAGGTTATGCCACCATAAAAAATAATGTGAAAGAAATATCCGTGGAAAAATCAAATGTGCCAATTTTAAAGAATGTGACGTAACATGAATTGGATAACAGTGCGTGCCTCACAAAACAGAGATCCATCCATCCGCGATCGGCACATCGGCCGGCGCAAGGCCAAAAGATTTTTGTCCGCAAGTAACGAGGCATTGAGCTCTGCTCTCGCTCCCTGGTGGCGGCGCCACCACCAGGCACCGCCTCGCCGCAAGTGCGCGTCTCATTACCGCAATGTCGAGCCCTGGCCTGCCCTGCCCTGCCCCTTCAGATGACAGCACCGGTGGGGCGCGCGGCCCGGGCCGGGCCCCTTCCTGTGGGAGAAAGGCGCAAAACGGCTCATTTAAATCGGCGCTTTGTCACAGGAGTGCTTGCTGCTGCACGCCACCTAGAGACCCTCCCGTGAGAGATGCGCAGGCGAGCGCTTGGTAGTATCGTGGAGGCAAAGGCACCCTGCGCCAGGCTAGCGGGCGCATGGTACTACCAGTCGTCTGTGATTGGCCGAGAGGGGCCCCCTCTGCGCATCTCTGACGGGAGGGTCTCTAACGCCACCCTGGAGCGCCCTGGAGTGAGTTGAATATGCGGCCATACAAACGCGGCTCTAGTCGCAGAGATAATAATGATATTATAACGAAACTAATTATTTCACACACAGGTGCCGTTGAAGAGACAGACGTTTCCAAAAGATGTAGTTAAATGCAGTGATCTTTTTTTTCTTTTTCTTTCATCAAATCAGATGTGATACGTAAGTCATGCGAAGTCAAGCAAATTGATGTAAAGGGAAGGGCTTCAAAAAATTTTAGTGATTAAGAAAAGTCTTCTAGTTTTTCCTAGTCTCACGAATTAGGCCTCGAGCCACCTAGAGTAACGTGAGAAAAGTCAGTTATTCTACTTCGAAATAAAAGCGGTTGAGTGACATTTAATCCCTCCGCTAGCGCCGCGTCTATTCAACGGGTTACTTTCCACGTAACGTTCCGGATTTTGAAATGGAGTTTTTATTAGTTTATAGAAGGGATGATTTTGTCCGACTGTGTGTGGTCCACACGGGACGCTGTGGAATGCCTCGCTCTCGCCCAAATTGCCGCCGTTGGATTGGTCATGAGCCGGCCGGAGGGCCCGAGCCCGAAGCGCTACCGGCCGGCCGCCGGCCGCAGCAGCAGCCAAAGCGACCGCCGGACAAAAATCTCGTCGTCATGAAATAAAACAAGAGGGGTGGAAAACAGGAGACAAGACCGATTTTCAGTAGAGGAGTAGCCATGGGCTTACGCCCCGGCAATTAACATTTAGACAATTTTAGGAAACAAAACTAATAAGAAGCTGGCGTCGCAGGTCCCATTCCAGCAGTGTACCTTAGGTCTGATAGCTAAGATACTGCTGGCCAGGCAATCGACATGATTCTCATTTGATACGCATCTCATTTTAATACCCATCTTAATGACTATCGATTTGATTTCCTTCCATTCAAAAAGAAAGAAGTTCAGTCTGTATGTAATCTCGTACAACACGAAACACTTTACTACCCTCCTGCACGAAACACTTTAGAGTTTCGTAGGCATTTGTTCCAGACAAAACTCGGGATTTATTTTTCAATGTTTTACACTGCGAATCTAAGTGTGGAACATTCATACGCAAGGTTGCATGGAACAAAATGTTCCACGCTTCCTTCCGTGGAACATCGCAACCTTGCGTATAAAAGTTCCACTCTTGGATTTGCAGTGTACCTACACTAATAGCCTCCAGATCACAGAACAACGCAACATGAAATTAGATGAGGATGAGGAAGGCGGAAAAACTTGTGCGAGAGGTCGGCGGGCCGGGCCGGGCCCGACCGGCGCCCACTACACTCTCGAGCTCTCGAGTATGAGAGGTTGCCGATGCGACAGGCGCTCCTTGCCTTACTTACAGAAAACGAATCTACGCTCCCTCCATCCGTCGGCGAGAAAACGTAATCAGCGATCGGCGGGAGGGAGGGAGGGAAGGGGAGGGGGAGGGGGAAGGGGAGGCGGAGGGAGGGAAGACGGGGAGGAGAGAGAGGGAGGTCGGTGGGAGGGGGGGGAGGGGGGAATTGTAGAAAAGAGAGGTGAAGGTGGACGGAGGGGAGCGGAAAGTTATGAAAAGACGTAAGTGAAAGGTAGGAGGGGCGAGCGGGGCGAGCGGGGCGAGCCCAGCCCCAGCCCCCCACAGCACCGCGGGGACAAGCTTATTTCAGAGATGGCCTCTCGATGCCAAGGTCAAGCAGAGATAAAGTGTTTGTAGAAAAAAAGCTAGCGGTGCAGTCGTGTTGCCTTTCAATTGTAGCAATCATGATGCTGACGGTTTAAACATATTTGCGAGTGGGCCTCAACTCACCCAAAATTTGTACACATGATTTCAAGATTTCACATCGATTTCACATGATTTCACATGATTGCACATGATTACTCCTCTTATAATTGAAAGAAATAATTCGTAAAGTAAATACTAGCGTATTTTGAGCTTTATGAGCCCAAAATACGCACTGAAATCAATTTTTTTTCGGCAATAGATCCACATTTTTTGACAATGATTTCGAAGATATCAGCGATTTTGTACACATGATTTCAGGAGTTGAGGCCCCCTCGCATATTTGTATTGATAACTGCAACTGTACAAAATGTTCGGCATTGTTCATCACTGAGATTCAGTATCTACAGGGCCCACCTCCAAAAACTTCCTTTTTGTTTTGTATACATACAGTCTAAAGAACAGCAGGAACAGATATGAATTCTAAATTTTGTCCGATAATTCCATGAGAAAGTTTTTAAACAGGAATTTCAAGTCTGACTTCAAGGTTTTAACAATTACTACAAAAAAAAATATAGTAACTAAGACAAACCAGACACGTGAGACAGATGATAAAATAATCTTATGAAAGAGTACTATTTAACATAGTAATGCTGTTGGAATGTTGTTTTTTTCTTTCAAATTTTTATTCCTTTAAACATCACTTACCTAATTGTACGGGACGACTTATTTTGGAACTGAAATTATTCTTCAGAATTAGGACAACGTCAGGATCCAAATCATTTATCAAAAGTTACGTCTCAATAAAAGTGTGCAATAAGAAGTAATTTAAGTTAATAATAGAATTTTACAGTGGTACACTGTAAGTAATTTGTAGAGAGAATTAAAACAGTTTTTTGAAGTACAAATAAAGAAAAAACTATAAAATACTATGCAGCTCACATCTACTGACCAGAATGTTAAGAATGAAGCAAAAGATGTATGTCAAGAAAAAGTTACCTGTTTCTCCAGTCATGACATGTTACTTAAGTAAAGTTCGGATTTTCGCGCGCCACACGTAACCAAGGCTGACAAACACACAGACATTACACCGATACCAGCTAAACAGCTGCTTCTTATTTTTTTTTTGAACACACGAGGGGAAATGTATGATTTCCTGAACGAGCGGCTACAGGAGACTCCGGAATACACGAAAACATAACACTCACCTTTTCCCCTCCGCCGAAAAGGCAAAGTCTAGACTATCTCCAGAAGCTCCAACAACTCGAGGAAAATTAACTTCTAGGGGGACGCAGAACAATCTTGATGACTTCAATCACACCGCGATGAGCTGCGGGCGGAGGGGGTCCACCACGAGCACGCACGCGCTGGTTCCGGGCGCCAGTTCAACAAATTTCAAGTAAATCAGACACACCGGGACGCGATTTGAAGGTTAGGTCGGCGCCCAGCGCGTCCGGCCGCAGCGGTGCAGTGGCGGCTGTGGCAGGGACGACAGGCGGCAGGGCAGAGGGCAGGGAGTGAGGCGGCGGAGGGAGGGGAGGGGAGGGGAGGGGAGGGGAGGGGAGGGGAGGGGAGGGGAGGGGAGGGGAGGGGAGGGGAGGGGAGGGGAGGGGAGGGGTCACGGATAGCATGCGCTGTGCGCTTCTCCAATTCTCCACCCACACGCTGCGCCATGCAGCTGCATGCAGGCACTAATGCCTATGCCTACCTGCCGAGCGATTCCGAAGATCGCTTTCATACCTCTGTCCTCGTCGCGCTCATGGAGCACTACCACGGCCAGCATAGGGCACCGCTGTAGCTGCAACAAGGACGGAGGGAGGAGAGCGATCTTCTGAATCAGTCGGCTGGGGTCTGGGCAGGTCTGGGGCGTGTTTTGTGGGCTGGGGCTCGCTCGTCACGGACCTGCCGACTGCTTCGAAGCACTGCTCTCGAACCTCCATCTCCGTCCTTGTTGCACCTATGGCTGTGTCACATACAAGGCACAGTGCCGGCTAATGAGTGCGACAGGGATAGATGAGGTGCAAAAGCTATCCTGTCCTCTGTCTGAATACTAGATAAAGGAGAGGAGATGCGCGGTGCCCTATGCTGAGCATGGGCGAGGCGCGTCCCCGCTAAATTGCCCCCCGCGTTCGGCTTGCTGCGGTGGTTGGTGTACCTCGGGTCGCGTTCGGCTCCGGAGCCGAAGGAGACCCGGGGCCGGTACGTGAATCGCTCCTCCGGGCTGCCCGGCGGGCCGGAGCGAGCTGGGCAGCGGCCGCCCGCCGCCACCTCGCTGAAGGGCTCGTCGTCCGCGTTTCACGTACCGGCCCCGGGCCAGCCGAGCAGAGCCGAGCCGAACATAGCCGAGTGCGACCCGAGGTACACCAAAACGCAGGTAGCTGGTTTGGAGACGAGGACGCCTTAATGGGCTGACCCCCGATCTCCTCTACTTTATCTAGTGTCTGAATCGACCAGAAGGACAAAGGAACAAAGCAAACCAAACCAAACGCACCTTGTCCGGGCCCATCCTGGGGTGGCAGGTGGCAGTTTATTGGGGACAGGCTAGGCTAGAGGTCAGCACGGGGCAGTGGTGCCGTTGTAAATTTTTTATAGGCCATACGGTCCTTGCCGACCTGGTTGGTGGTGTGAGGGTTGCCTAACTCCCAGGCGTTGTACCTCGGAAATTTTGGTACATCTTTATTTTTCTAGAACCACTTCTAGAAACTGTATTTGGCGCCTTCCCTATCAGGCTGGTTGTTTACACATCTACTAAAAATGATTCGAACGATACAAAGGGCATATGTACCATGAGCTTACGGGTAGAGTAGAGGCCGAAGCAGAAGTTAAAGGAGCGGGGGCAGGAGCGGGGGCAGGAGCGGGATCTGGGGCTGGGGCTGGGGGCAGCCGGCAGCCCCATACGCATCCGGGTGCGTATGGCCTGGGAAATTTTAAAGGCCATACGGTGCCTTCCAAAACGCTTATAGGCCATACGCCGTATGGCCCCGTATGGCCTCAACGGCACCACTGGCACGGGGAGCTTGTGGCGCCGCGTGGCACCGGGGGGACTGCGGCTTATCGCGTACACGTCGGTGAAGGGGGGGACTGTGGGGGGGGGGGGGGGAGGTTCGGGTCAGGACAGCAGACTGATTTAGAAGAGCTTTATCCTCGTTCTGTCTCCCTCGCACCCGTTTGGCGCATCCCCTGAGCGCGAGAGAGACAGGGCGAGGAAAGCGCTTTACTTGAATCACCCTGCTAGGCAATCCGGGCCGATACGCGAGGAGCGCGAGGCAGAGGGTGTGCACTTCAGGGAGATGTTACGCTAGAGCTAGTTCCGCACTTAACAAATTTATTTGGGCGATCCACGTGAAAGGGGCAGTTGGCGGTGCTTCCCCCCTTTTTTTTTCGAGGAGAGCCCTGCTGGGTGGTGACACCGCCCGGCGCCCGGGCCGTTCCTGGGCTCGTACCCGTGCCCGTGAGGCCTGTGGCCGCTGACCTTTGCCTGGCTGACGACTGACTGTATCTGGAACCAGAGGACTGGTCAGAAGTGCTCCGGGATGTCCCGCTCGCTCCCCGCCCCGCTCCGCCCCGCCCCGCCCCGCCCCGCCCTCACTCGTCCCGCAACCCGCAACGCGAGATGAAGAAACGTCTCGCTCGGGAAAGGTCGCCGAGTGTCCTGTCGGGTTACTACGGTCTCGTGGATGACACCGTGACACTAACGCAGCGAGTCCTTCGCTCATCTGACCATTGGTATAACAAGGCCCGGCGGCGGGGAGACGCGTTTCTTGATTTTGTGTACCTATATACTCAACGGAAAAGTTCCTCTTCGGTGTTGCGGGCTTGAGGACGTGCCGGACTCACGGATAACAACTTCTTCCAGGTTTCCGTAGGCGGCTAGGAGTTTTCTAATGGAGAAAATACATTGAAAATTCAAATCTGCAAATTCAAATCTGCTTGTAAAACCTGGAAGTGGTTGTTGTTACTGTGGCTGGGTGCGTGCAGGCCAGCCCGGAGGAAAAGGCTCAAGCCCTCGGGGACCTTGTGCGCGAGCGTGCTTACACACACGCACACATATCGAGGATCCCCTCTTCCGGCGAAGTTTTTCACCGTGAGTCCAAATAAACAACCTTGGTGCAAAGCAGGAGAAAAAAAATTTAAAAAAAATAAAAAGCTGCAATTAGTTTGCCTCCGAGTTGCGGCGAAGGGGGTTGGGTCACACCATGGTTACACCGTTACTTCAGCAGACTCTTTGCCAAAGGGCCGAGCGGAGCGCATACGGGAGCCAGACGCAGGGCGGGAAAAGTGTGTTAGTGGTGGCCCGGCCCGCCACGCTCTGGGGCTGTTGTGGACGGCTTCCCAGGAAAAGTGGTCAATTTCGAAGCAGACGACAAACGTCGGCCGCAGCGCGGCGCTCTGCCGGCTAGGCGACCTGCTGGCGAGGCGAGGCGAGGCGAGGAGACCAAAGGGCCGCCGGCCCGTCGCGTTGCGTCAGCTGGACTCGGCGGGGACGCATCGGACACGCGAGCTGAGCCGCGGAGCCGCCGCTTTTGTGGTCACAAACAATTTTAGTGTCGCGAGTCCACCTTGGTCGCGAGCGACGCGCGACTCTTCCTGATGACCGTAAAAGGGACTTCCCCAATCCGCTCCGATCCGCGCTCCTCAAATCCATCGGCGGTAATGCACCGCACTGTTGCGGCACTGCGGCAGCGGGTCACGGTCGAACAAGTCTGGGGAAAATGTCGGATATTCTGCTCTCTTCGACACGTGATCAGTCAGCGGAGTCAGCGTTCTGAGTACGTATAATATGTCATCCGCGGCGCTGTTACGCACGTTCTTGCGAACTGCCTACGCATATGCACTGGAAACCCAAGTGTGAGAATGTCGCACACTTTTAGGTGTGCGAGGATTCATTCGTACACTTGGCCACTTAAACGTGTGAATTTTCCTAGGATATTCACACGTTTAAGTGGCCAAGTGTACGAATGAATCGTCGCACACCTACAAGTGTCCGACATTCGTACACTTGGATTTCCAGAGTGGTCGCTGCCTGCACCCCGTGTCGCTGCGGGTACATCTTGCAGTGCTCCTGAGTACCTTTGTCCATCTTCAAGGGCGGAGCGGCGGCGCGGCGCACGGGAGGCGCAGCGCTTCTTGATCTTCGCCACAACAGGGCACAAGAGGAGTCTCGCCCCTCCCCGCCTGGACTCCCCCGCTCTGCTCGCTGTACAGCGGACCGCGGCCTCGAGGCTTCCGATCCTATCTGCCTGACGCATCGCACCTCGCCGAGCTCGCGCAGCGCAGAGGATCGCTCTCGCGCCTCCGTCCTTGTCGCACCAATGGCGGTGGCCTATGTTGGGGATGGCAGGGCCTCATTAGTGCGACAAGGACGGAGGCGCGAGAGCAATCTTCCGGATCAGACGGCTGGAGATGCGAAGATGCAGCAGCCGCGGCGCTCACGGTGCAGAGCCGGACCAGCGGGGAGCCCACCACTGCGACGCTGTTGTACCGGGTGTTTCAGGGAAGTCGCAAAGGAGCCGGCAATATTGCCAACTGTCCGTAATACGCTCTTGGGTAGGCAAACCCGTTTGCACCCTGTGTTTTCTCTTGGGTTGAATGCTGAATCACACAAACTGGCCCTCCGGACTCCGGCCGGAGTATGAGAACTGCGGATGCGCATCACACCAAATTGCGTTCGGTTTCCTCGCCGCGTTCTCGTCGGGAGTCCTCGCCCTCGTCGGCGGTCGCTGCTCTGAGAGTGCACAGGCCGCGCCCGCCGCGCCCGCCGAGCCGCACCGCGACACACAAGCGGGTCACGGCGCTTCCTTTCTCTCCATTAGCGGAGTCAATATCCTGGCCCTGCGCCGCGCCGCGCCGCGCCTCGACTCGACGCTGCGAGTCGTCGATGCCCGATGTGATGGCCTGATGGCCTCTGCCTGCCTCCCCGCCTCTGCTCTGCTGCCGAGCGATTCCGAAGATCGCTTTCATACCTCTGTCCTCGTCGCACTCATGGAGCACTACCATGGCCAGCATAGGGCACCGCTGTAGGTGCAACAAGGACGGAGGGATGAGAGCGATCTTCTGAATCAGTCGGCTGGGTAGGCGGCTGTGGTTGGAGCGACGCAGTGGCGTCAGTCTCGCGACATGCTCATTTCATGCATGATGTTGGTTTATCGTTTTCTCGCGAGGATGACATCCCATTTTTTAAGTAGGGGCGCATAGGGGGAGTGTGATGCTGAGCAATAACATACCGGCTTGTCTTTTTGCCGCTCGTGGGTGTCGACACTGTCAGTGCTCAGGAACTCCCTGCCGCTGCTGGGGTAATCAGTGACTTGCCCCATCGGCCGGACCCCGCCCCGCCCCGCCGCGGCCTCACCGAGGGCTGTGGGGCTCTACGGCCTACGGGCTCTGGGGGCCAGCGGGGGCCTCTGCAGCTCTGCAGGCCTCTCAACGCGACGGGACAAGCGCTCCTTGAGTAACGTTGATTGGGCGCCGCTCCGCTCCACCGCGGCCCCGCGCTAAATGCAGACTATTCGCAGGTGCGAGTTCGTCATCGACTCCATTATTCGCCCTCCTTACTCGTCACGCGCCGTTGAGTCCCGCCCCGCGCGCTTCGCCTCACGAGCCTCACGGCATGGAGCTATGCAAGCCATGGGAGGAGGACGCCCTGCGGAGTGGCGGCGCGGCGCGGCCGGAGCTGCGGGGCGCTGCGGGGTATCCGAGAGATTGCGTAGAGTCCAACCAAATGGAGTTTCCGAGAGAATTCGACACACAGATGATCTGACGCAAGTGCGTTTAGCTTCCTTCGAGCCCCTCCTCACCTGCCTTCATGTGATGAGTGGCTATTCTTCGTCAAGTAAGGTTATTGGTAAGAGACGAGTCCTAAAACACAACCACGTTCTGTCGTCAATTTGTTTTCCTGTAATGTGGGACAAATTTTGAAAGGCTCAAAAACAAAAAGATAGCGTTGGCTCCAAGGTTGGCTCCCACAGAGATTGAGTCCGGAAGTCCGCAGCACCTCTGCCACTGCTGACATCCTTGTCACAGAGCGGGGCGAGGCGCCTTTCTTTAGACTTGCGCAGCCTAGGCCCGGATACCGGGGAGGGCTGGGGACCCGGCCGGAAATGCGTTTTAATCTGTCCGCCGGGCCGCCCGCGCCCGCGCCCTGCCTCACCCCGCCCCGCCTCACCCCGCCCCGCCGCCTACAGCTGTCGCCTTCTCCGCCCCGCCCCGCCTCGGCTCCACTCGCAGACAGACAGATTGAATCATTTTGGTCGTCATGACGTCAGCGCTTCACAGCCAACTTAGACCGGCGCGCCAGGACCACTATTTGCGCAGTGTTGGCGGGGACAGCTTTAAACGCTCCGGTACGCTGTCAAAACGAAATGCAGGAGTTGAGGGAATGCACTAGAGCATGCATTATTCACCCTCACGAACACACACACACACACACACACACACACACGCCACCCTACCCTGTTGCACTAATTTGAATAATTGCAGCGCGGTATTGTTGCAGGTGATTTGAGGAGCACTTGAGGGCGGAAGATAGATGGATGTGCGGCACAGTGTGCGTGCTAATAAGCTAGACTGTTATAAGCCTCGCCTATTATTCTCTAATTAAACGCTATCACACGCAAATCGTTCAAAGAAAAGAAAACATTTGCTTGCGGCGAGAGTCCGTGGGAGCTTTGGCCGGGGCGGTGGGCCGGGGCGGTGTGCCGGGGCGGTGTAGAGTAGAGCAGTGGGCAGAGCAGAGCACCCCGCTCGGCGTTCGCGACAACAGCGGCCGCGGCGTCGCTCGCACTCACGCTCTCCTCCAGCGAGCACAGTGCTGTGTGCAGTGTCCTCCTCTGTGTTTCCCTGCCATGTCCTGCGGCCCGCGGCCGCCTTTGCCTTTGCCGTGCCAGACCTGCCCGTCAGATCGCCCCTGAACTTTAATATCTAACTTGTTTCCACAAGTGTTCCGCGGGAAGCCCCTCCCTCTGTCTGCGCGCCTCGTGGCCGTGCTCTGTCAGCGGGATGTCACGTACGTCACGTGGCCCACCCCCCGCGTTGACAGTGTAACCAGCGATATGTGATTTTGGAGTTCTCTATTTCCCCCATGTTGTCTTCTTGAATCGCAGGTGATTCTGTTAGTTAATGGAAAAGTACCCCTTCAAATCAAGTAAGTGGGACGAGATCATTAAGATTCTAATTTAAATCAAGTGCATTGTAAAGGTACCTGTTGGTTCAGAGAACACGTTTCACAGTATGCGGGTTTGCCTGCCCGCTCCAGTCCTCAGGTAGAGCCCTACCCAAAGGCTCCGTAACCCCTGGGGCTGCTAGACCCGCGCAATACTGCCAGGTGTGAAATTAGCCCTGAAACACCCGGTCCAGAGATTGTTCATTATGTTCGAAGAGCACACTTTTCTGGATGTTGGGCGGAGTAGTCAGTATCTCTGCCTACTCGTGAGCACACCTCCACGCCGGTGGCACCCACCGAGGGGTCCTTCACTATAAATTCAAGCGTACACCGATTTTTCTGGTCTATCGTGATTTTCCTTGATTTTTACTGGATTTTTTTTCCAGATTTTTACTGGCTTTCTCTATTTTTCTTGATTTTTTTCTTCTTCTGATTTCCTCTTGATTTCTTTCTGATTTTCTCTTGATTTTTTTTGGCTGATTTCTCACGATGTTTTTGCTGATTTTGTTGTAGGGTGTATACTGAATTTTCTGCGCGAATAGGACCCTTCGTGGCGCCGCCCTCGCGAGGAGCCGCGGCTAGTGGGCCACTGCGGCGCCGTGAGTGCGGCTGACCACCATACACCGCGGCCGCTTGAGCTGCCTACCCAGCAGGCACCTCTACGCGACGCGGCGCGACGCTGACCGCACACCGCAAATCATCGCCCAAAGACCAGACAGGCGGCGCCATCTAGCGGCCGACCGTCCGACTCGAGCCGCACGAGCAGCACGAGCAGCACAGCACGAACAACTTGCCCCGTTCTTGTTTCCCCCCTTATAAACGAACTGCGTAATTCATTACGTCGCTCAAGCGTTGCCTCTGCGAGGTTTGTTGTAATTTTAATGATATGATACAGGACAGGACAGTGGATTAAGAACAAAAAATATTTTTGTAGTGTTGTGGACGTTTGAAAGTGCCGCTGGTTGAGGAGTGGCACTACAAGTTGTTAATGTGACATCGCTTTAGGTTTATAAATAGTTTACGAGGAGATTTCAAACAATAAAAAATAATTACTTCAAAGTTGAAATAGCATTTCTCTGTTCAGGCAATGTCGGAATCATTCCGACTTTCCCAACTTTTACTGAATGTTCAAATGCTGATGTTGGTGTGCTGTAAATTTGGCTCCGGCCGTGGTGCAGTCCGCAATGACTCTCCAAATAATCGAATTGGAAAGATACAAGTGGAGTGACAAAATAGGGATCGTTTAATGTCTTCCTTTTTAAACAACTACTTCACACATATATATTCATGGAAGTTCGTTTCAGACATGAAAAGAGGCCTTTTCACCTTAGGAGGTTGTTGAACCTGCCTGTGCTCTAGAAACAGAAGAACGTCTGCTCTAAGAACGTATACACGTCAGTTTACGTTTCGGTGTGTCCACAAGAGGCTATCTTCGACAGACTGAGTCGTAGTGAGAGCGACAATTTAATCGTAATTCACAGTCATCATGAGCGTCCCCGTAGGTCGTAAGTAAACATTTTTTTATTCGATTCCGTATGTCTGACCCGATCAACTCGTAGTCCGAGTAGACGTTTGGGAGGCCTGTCATGTCCTGAATAGTTACGTGATTCCTTTCATGCCGGCTGTCATTTCTAACTTTTACTAACAGTTACTTGCGTTATTGTAACATTTAAGTAATCGTAGTTGTGAGAAACCTTCACAACACTTTGGTGACGGTCCGGTTTAAACTTCATGAGAATGGAGTAGTCTCCTAATGTCATCTCTACTCCATTCATTGGAGTGAAAAGACCCCCCCTGAAATGCACATTTTGACATGTAGTCTTGTCAGTGATATTATTCTCTATTTTACTAATCACTAATAAAGTTTGAGCATTAATTTTCTTTAGCTCATTCCTTGCACTCACATAACCTCTTAATCTGGAATATCTCGTGATGGTTGGTGGTCTAACCCTCTGCCTGACTTTAGTTCATTATTTTCCACGGAGGATGTTAGCGAGTCATTTTAAGGTCAAGATTTACCTCTCAATATATCAGGTCTTTATTTCTTATTTTCTACTTAATTTTTTCTTTGTGTAATTTCTTGATGTTTGACACTATTCCCATATTGGAATAGCCTTATCTAATCTTATTACTGAGGGATACGATATTTGGTACAATCATTGTTCTAAAAATACCTTGACCCCAAAGGTGGCATGCTTGGCATGTTTTTTAAGTACAGTTCCCTAAAATATTTTGTGGAAGCAAATATTGATTAGAAACTTCTTTTGTTGATTGTGAAATTTTTATTGTGAGATGTTTCTATATCTGCACACCTCCTCTCAACTCCTGACTTATTCTTTTAAAATTTGGCTGGTGAGAAATACGCTTTTTCTTCTGTACTGCTATCAAGTACTTGTAGCTGTTTCCCGTTCTGAAGTAAGCAACTACAGGGTTGTACTGATGTCAATAACATTAGACTGTCTCCGTTCCCAGCAAGACTAATCTTTAAAATTTAACAAAGTCACTGGAGGATTTCTGACGAAGGTCCTTTGACTCTTCTTTTATTACTCAGGTGTTTACCAAGATGGACTCAGTCTCTTTGATCAGATTGCTGGCAGGGCAATGTTTCTTATCCTGAGATACATATGCATATAAAATACGTTCAGCTGTTGTAAATTTAGGAGGTGTAACTGAGGATTTAATTTTGTGGAGTTGGAGACGAACAGGGAGGTGGTGGAATAAAGAGGGGAAGTAAGGATGCCCGTGCTGGCAGGTGCCGGTCGGGGCCTTGCCCGGCCCGCCCGGCCCTTGCGCACAGGGCTCTGGCCGGCCTAGGTGTGCCCCCTCCCCTCCTGCCTGCAGTGCGAGTGAGAGCGCTTCTTGCGCAGCTGGGCTGAGGTGCGAGGGACGAAGAGAGGGAATAGTGACTCCGCTCGAGCTATACATTGTCTGCCACTCCTCAAAGGACGTGAAAGGGGAATTGGAAGGTAGGGGAGGGGGGTGGGGGGTAAAGGAAAGAAGGAGCTCCCTGCCAACGGACCACACTGCGAAAAATTTCGCGTCGGCCTGAAAAGGTGGGTGACTCAGTTTTGCCACGGCTTCCCTTCCCTCAGCCTGTAGCGCGAGCGAGAGGGGAAGAGGCAAGCTGTAGGCAGAGGGAGCGAGCGGGAAGCGATGCGTCTGCCGAGCCGAGAGCCACATGAGAATTATCTCTGTTGCGTAGGAGTGACGGAGCGTGAGCGTGGGCCAGGCCGCGACCAGCCGTCTGATTCCGAAGATCGCTCTCGCACCTCCGTCCTTGTCGCACTTATGGGGCACGGTCATCCCCTACATAGAACACCACCATAGGTGCGACAAGGACGGAGGTACAAGAGCGATCTTCGGAATCAGGCGGCTGGCTATCTCTCCATCCCTCGCTATACTCTATCCGCTTTAATTCCTCCCTCATTCCCTCGCGAGTTCCCCCGCCGCGCCGCGCCGCACGCGGCTGTTATCCTCTTCCCCGTATTGTGGTGTCACCCCGCGGGCCGTGGGCCTAGGGCCACCCTCGAGCCCGGAGCCGCGGAGCCCGCCCGGCTTGGCCGTCCCCTGGATCGCGACGCGACATCGCGACCCGTGCTGCCGACCATGCCGACCGATTCCGAAGATGAAAGCTTATTTCCATGCATTTGTCCTCGTCGCTGACATGCGGCACTGCCTCGGCCAGCTGATCGTTCCGCGGCGGCTTCCCCGTTGAGACAGATCACTTCTAAGAGGCCCGCGCCCGTGCCGCGACCCCCGTCGAGTTGACCCGCTGTGTGAGGTCACTTCAGGCCGAGGCGGCCGGGCCGGGCCGGGCCGGGCTGCGCGGGCTGCGGCGGGCTGCCGATTGATTCCGCCAGATCGTTTAGTAGCAAGGGTCTACCACTTCCGTAATCCTCGTACACCCCTCTAGATGATTATTGATAAGCACATAATCATGTAAAATTTTCAAATATTGACAAATTTTGACAAATATGGAGAAATATTATCTAATCTGACCAAAAGTTGCGTGATTACTGGCCATTAATCCGTAAATATGTTAAAGATAAACTCAAATAATCATTGATAATCACCATAATCGTGACTGATTATAATCCTCGTATGCGATTTTTCTGAGTGGTAGGCCCTTGTTTAGTAGTGCCTGATGGCGGCGCCCCTGCGATACCCAAGCGCTCTTCGCGACCACTGGCCGGCCGCACTATAAAATGAAGGCGACTGTGACTACGCGTTGACCTGCAAAGTCTCTGGCGTCTCCTGGCCGCCGTGAGTGTACGATATTTCGTAATGTACATTCCGGTAAACTCCTTCCTCTGACTCCGGGCCGGGGCATTGCCGGTTGCCGGGCCGGCGAGGTTAGTGACTGTGACTGCCCTCAGCTCCCTCCGCTCCGCAAGGTCGAGGTCGTACTTGATGACGCATCGTATACGCGTTCAGTATTACTGTATTGACCTTGACTGCCGCTGGCAATGGGAAAGGGAAGGAAGGAAGGTAGAGCCGCGAGAGACGCTCGAGTTATTCAGCTGCTCCTGCTTCTCGATGAAGCTCATGTTGGTCCTCTGAACACGTTGGGTCCCTCCCGGGCCCGGGGAAGTCCCGCGCGTGCAACGAAACGCGCCCAGCCCACACATGCCGTCGTGGAACTCGACGCGTAAATATAATAAGATTTTTCCGTTTGTTCTGTCTTATTCCTCTTTATTTTTCGCCGTTGTGAGACGCCTGGCCTGGGCCCTTTGTGTTGTGCAGACAGCAGGACTCAGCGTCAGCGGCCCGGCAGCTATAACTATGCGGCCATCGCCTGCGCGACCCTCCCGGACAGTAGCGACGACGGTATGGCAAACAGTGCGTCGCGTGCACACATTTGCTTAAAAAATAGCATTTAAAAAAGTTATTTGTTTTTTGTCAATGTTCGGCAATAATGCAGCCATACTTGTCGATCTGTCAAGTGAAGCTTTGTAACAAAATTCACGCATGCATTTTGTAAATGTTCTTTACTGACGAATCATGCTAATCTCTAATCGTGTCTCGTATCACACATCTCTTTATTTGGCATCAACGTGTGGGCGTGTCCGTTCTCTCGCGCTTGTGACTCAGGGGTCCACGCGGTTCCACGTAATGCCTTAGAGTTGGTAGCAGCAGCTAGAGAATCGACTGCACGGTGTAACTTAGAACTTTTCTCTACTTTCGGGATGTCCAAGTGTTTTAAGGGTATTTTCTTGTTATGCTTTCTTGTAAAAGGTAGCTCTTCACAACTCGTAGATTTTCTTTTTAAATCTGAAAAATATCGTAGTGCTTAGTGAAGCAGTTTCGAAGCACTACATCTTCTGTTTTGTTCCATCTTTCCTTTCTCCAATCGCCCATTATCTCTGTCCCTCTGTACACTACACCCGGCTCTCTCTTGTTTCCTTTTCGCACTGTGACCGGGAGCGCCGCGCAGCAAATCTGGGCTCGGCTGGCTTAGCGTCCGCCATTTCCATAGCACTTTTTTCCCGCCTTGTACAGGATCCGTTTTTTCCCCTGGATGCTTTGCCGATTCTCCTCCTCTCCCTTTCTCCCCCGCAGGTGCCAAGTCAGAGGGGGCGGAAGAGACCGGAGAGCCTCGCCTGAACGCGAACTGCGGGAAGGCAAGGTGCCCTGCTCTCCGCTCGGGTGTAGGCAATGGCCGGTCTCCTCTTTAGGGGTCTGCTCGATTCGTGCCTTCGCCTTCTCTCCCTTCCATCAGGCGCAGTTTCAGTGGTTTCAGGCCAAAGGGTCGTCAACTCCGCTTGACCGTGTACGGAGGAATATGGAAAATTACATGTATTATTGGTAATATCAGACCAATTTTACAGTACAGACGTCATAATCCTGGGAAAATGGGTAATATTGACGTAATATCACCTGTAATATGGGTAATTTCAATGTAATATTTGAGGTATTATCATTTCGTGTACGGAGGAATATCGGAGTTGACGACCCTTTGTTTCAGGCTCGTGTCACTGACTGGGGCCGCAGTCCGCGCCCAGTACACTCTTGTTTAGAAGATTGCCTACTTTCAGGCGGAACACTAGCCCCCCCCCCCCGGTAGCGCAGCCCCTTTCTCATTCTCACCTTAAATCCTGCGAGCCGTCCATCGAGCTCCGGTTTCATGTTGTCCCCGGTTGGCAGTGTACCTTGCGGTGCCGGTCCGTCGGTCCGTCCCGTTCCGCTAGGGCGGCGGGGCCGGCGGGGACAGAGGCTCGTCTCGACGGCCACCGCAGGACGCGACGGCGCGGGGCGGGGCGGGGCGGGGAGGTATCGACGATATCGAGCACCCGGGCCGGGCCGGGCCGGGTGGGACGCGAAGGGGACGGAACAGGCTGATAGGGCAATGAGGTATTTTGCGGGACATGTCGCACAGTCCTCTGGGGCAGCGACCTGCCATACCGCCACGAGGACCTTTACCCCCGCGAACTTCAACCTTTGCGCACATCACGCCACGCCCCGCCACGCCCCGCCCATGGGCTCCGAGGGCCCTACGTCAAACACGAGAGTGTAGCTTGTCATCGAGGGAATTTGCCCGGTCCGGCCAACCTTCCGATTCCGAAGATCGCTCCGTCCTCGTCTTACCTATGGCGGTGTCCTGTGCTGGGGCTGGTAGGCCCCCATGAGTGCGACAGAGACAGGGCGAGGCAGGGGCCGCGGAAGTACTATACGACAGCAACTTCGGTGGTGTCGTTGGGGTTGCCTGCCTACCCGGCGGTTTTGGGTGCTTTCTTAATGTGAATTTTGTAAAATTCCAAAAGAAAAGTTTTTTTCCCAACTAATAGGTTTTTTTAAAAGAATAGCATTTACATTAAAAAATAAAACAAATTGATCTAGCTAATGACTTTAAGAAATGTACAATTTACAGGACAAGTTACAGAAACCAAAAGTTTGTTTATTTTTAGACATTTTCAAAGCGCACTGTAAATGAAAAGACCTCCATTGACCAAGGAAATGTGTGTTTTCTGCACATTTCGACCGGGCGCAGGTTTGAATTCACTTCAAATTCAAATTTGTATCTAGTTAAGATGTGCGCAGAAACGCATCTTTCTACGCATATTGTCCATGGACGGTAATGAACGAGCGCCGCGGCCATGCTAACGTAGCGCACCCTTCACCCTACATCTTGAGGGGAATTTTGCGGGGAGGGGGGCCTCTGGCCCCACTCGCCCCCTACTTCCGCGGCCCCTGGGGCGAGGAGAGCGCTCTTCTGAATCAGTCAGCTGGCGCGTGGCGGGTGGCGGGCGCGCCTCCGAGGTCCCCGACGTTCTCGCTCCGCCCTGCCTCGGGGCCGGAGGGAGGCCTGGCCGCGGCAACCACTGTGCGCCACCTGCAGGCGTTCTCCGCCCCGCACGCCGTCTCTCCTTTGCTATGCGCCGCGCGGGCACCGGCCGCTGCACTGCGCCAGCAGATACGCCCCCTTTTACGTAACGTTAAACCTCGCAGAAAGGTGACGCAACAGCCCCGAGCGACTCTGCGTCTGCTTCGAGCACTTTTGTTAGTGTGACCGGCCGGGGCCGGAGTGCCCGGGCCGCTGGGGGGCCTCCGGGGCTGGGCTCCGCCTCACTGAGGGAGGGAAGTCCTCCTTCCACCCCTGCTTATGTCTGCCAGGTGGTTTTTCTCGGGGCCCGGGGCCCGGTTTGGCCCGGTCTAGCACTCCACTCCGAACTTGTGTCCAGCGAACCAATGCAGCTGAGCCAAAGTAGCACAGCCTGGGAATGTGAATCCTCCCTGCCTGTACGCACGCTCCCACTTCCTCTGGAATTTCTGGTCGCGGTGCGGCGCGTGCAATTTCTGCGGCAGCCGTCAGGAATCGACACTTCGAATGGGCATTGGAAGAGCCAGGGTTAGGAGAGGGGGAAGTGCCAACCCAAAGGCTGGGCGCTGCGAGCGAGTTGCGGCGCGCGGCAAGGTGGCTTGAGGTGAGGGACCGGGGCCTAAGCCTAGTCGACGGCGGGGGGGGGCGCGAGAGCCCCCGATGCGATCGCCTATCCCTGCCGGGCCGGTCCCCGCCCCCGCCTCTGCGCTGAGCTTGAGGTGAGGACCAGGACCGGCGCGGTGGGCCAGGGGGGCCTCGCGGCCTCGCTCACCGGCCGGGCCGGGCCGCGCCGCACCGCGCCGCGAACCAGGTCGGTGCTCTGCAGCTAGGTCCAGGCGGCGGAGGCCCCCGCAGCCCCACTTGCCGGCCCCGGGAGCGTGCCCCCCTCCCCGCGGGGCCCTGCCCAGCCCCGGCTCGGCTCGGCCCGCGTTGCGCACCTGTGCAGGGCTCGGCTCGGCGCCACGCCGCGGGGCCGCCAGCTCAGCTCAGCTCAGCTCCAGCGAGCCGCTCCGGTGCCGCTCCGCTCCGCTCCGCTCCGCGCGGGGCCTGAGCCAGGCCTGAGCCTGAGCAGTTCAGTACCCGCGCCGCCGCGCTCCCCGCCGCACCGCGCCGCGCCCGCCGCGCCCGCCGCACCGTGCACCAGCGCCATGGGGACGCTCGGCACCACGCTCAGGCGATAATGAGCGCACACGCGACCAACAACAACAACAACAACAACATCGCGGCGGACGCGGAAGGCCCGCGCGCCGCTAAGCAGGGTGCCAGCGCGCCCGCCCCCGTCGCCATGGCGCTGGCGGGCAGCCCCGGGGGCGTCCCCGACGAGGAGATCGAGTACCCGTCCCTGGAGTACGAGGAGGACGTGTACTACTCGCACCGGCCGCACGCGACGCCCAGCTTCGACCTGGTCGAGGGCGAGGGCGAGGACGGGGGCGACCCCGAGGTGGGGATCCCGCCGCCCGCCCTGGCCGCGCGCCTGTTCGGCGACGAGGAGCTGGACGACGCGGACGTGGACCAGTGCCTGGCGCTGGCCGCCATGCACGGCCTCGACCTGGACGACCTGGACGTGACGGTGGACGTGGACATGGACGCGGACGTGGGCGTGGATGCAGACGTCGGCGCCTACTCGGTCGAGACGGAGTTCGTGCGGCCGTCGCGGGGCCTCCTGGGGCTCATCAGCAAGAAGCGGCGCCGGCCGCTGGTCAGGGTCACCTTCCAGGACCTCACCAAGCCCTACTTCTCCAAAATGAGCTCGGCCAGCAACTACCGGCGATTCCTGCAGCTTGTGAGAGGTGCGGGTTGACCTCTCGCTCCTCCCCGAGTGTGTTCTTCTTGGGGTTGTTGGGTGTCGGGGTTCGCTAGGCCTATACAGGCCAATACAGTGACGGGGAGTCGAGGCCCAGCGGCCAAACTCGAGGCCGTCCGTGTGCCGTGTGGCCCTCGCACGGTATCTTGAGCGCCATCTGCCACCACCGAGTCGAACCGAAACCGGCCAGCTGGGCAGCTGGGTCTGAGGCACCGGCACCGCAGCCGCTGGCCCGAGCCGAGCAGAGCGTGGAAGTGAAAGTTGAGCAGCCGGGAGGGGGGGGGGAGCGGCCTCTGCCCTCCCACTCGGCGGATTCTGATGCGAAGAGAGTATAGCGAATCGTCCCCCTTAAAATTCAGGGTTGAACTAGTTGATGTCTTCAGGGATCAACCCTTTCTTTCAATCCATTTCATTCACAGATTTTTCAGAGAAATGTTGCGAGTCTTGAAATCCTCGACACTCTGCATGTCATATGTCATCTAATTTGCTGTTTGTTTTCTGATTTTCTTTGCAGAGGAGCCTTCAACAGACATGCTGTCACCCGACTCTGGCGTGTCTGAGCTGCAAGGGCTTACCCCAGAAGAGGCAGAGAAGCAGAAGGAAGAATGGCGCAACCAGTTGGCTGAACTTGAAAATGAAATTCAAACCATGAGGTTTGTGCTAGCTTCAAAAGTGAAGCAGTCACAAGAACTCAAGCGCAAATTGGGCTTCTCTGTCTGGCGAGAGCTTACTGATGATGTATCACAAGGACTGCGGAATGTGAAGGAGTCCAATGTGTAAGTACATTTTTTTGTTCTTGTGTGTAAGATTTTTATTTGAAAAGACAGATCAGTTTACAAAAAAAATAAAATGTTTTGAAAAGAAAAAGTTTACTGACCCGTACTAATTTTGCTTTGTTTGGTATAAACTAATACACCTCCCAGTGCCAAGTGAACTTTGTTTCTCAAGCTTTCTTAGTAAAATATAAAGTTTATTAAAATGCTTCTTTTCCAAAACTTCTTTTCCAAACATGCAGTTCTATGCGAGGTTTGCTGGGTTCAGGGTAAGACATTGTGTCTCAGTCTTTACTTTCCCATATTGTATGCTAAGACAAAACAAACTATTGTTTAGTTGGAATGTTGTTTTGGCTATTTTTATAGATTTTTAATTTGACCTTACTCTTTTACTGTCAGCAGAACTTGTAGATAAAGAGTTTTATTAGTAGTATAATAGTAATGAGCATGACACAAGAGCTTACTGCATCTTCAGCAAACAAAACCAATATATTCCATAATCACTAAGTCTGATTTCTATTTGAACCATGTCAATAATTCAGGTATCAGAGTGTAGAGGAGAAAATTGGACAGTTTAGCAAAGCCGTTGCAGAACAGCCAGTGTAAGTCTGTCTGTGTGATACTGTACCTTGGAAAATTCACTTGGGCCTAATCATGTTCATTTGTCAATTTTCATCGTTCAAATCCTCATTCCTCCTCTCTAGCTTTGTCTGTGTTAAAGCTTAATTTCATTTTTTTTTTTTTTAAATACTAGAAGTGATTAATTTTGAAATAAATTTGTTTGAATTAGTTGGAGTAATTTCAACGTTTTATTATAGAACTATTATTACATTCCTAACCACATATGGCTTTAGATTATATGCAGTTTTGGTCGGTTTGATTGTCATGTAATCATAAAGTAGAGAGAAGATGAATGCCAATACTTCATTACATTGTTATTTACGTCATTACCAAACTAATTTTGGGATCTGCAATACATCAACTGTTTTTCTGACTGTGCTCATTCTGTTTTTGTGGTATGGTGTAAAAGTGCTATGCATGCCTAAGGCTATAGTTATGTTAAAGATTCAGTGTTTAATTTCAGCAGCAGTATACATATGTTTTTCCTCCACGTTGCATGCACATTTGGAGTCTGTCAAAATTAAATCCTCTTTGTTTTTTATGATGACATTCCCTTATCATATTCAATTTATGCATGTCAAAAGAAGCTTTACTTTCATCAGCACAGAGTTTCCTTTTTCCTTTAAGCCCAACTGACTTTTTTGATGATTTTTTTTTCCAGGTATCAAAAGACTGAATCTGTAGTGAAGGCTACTGCTGAGAAAACTACATCTATTCTTGGAGGTCTTGGATCCGGCATTACTATGAAGCTAGGTCAACTCAAGAATTCCGAGTCGTTCCGATCCTTAGAAGAGAAAGTTGGATCAGCTTATGAAAATGTGAAGGTAACCTTAGATTGTGTGAAGGCTTAGCCATTTGTCTCTGTAAATGTCAGCAACACTCATCAGTCATTCTAATTGCTGAACCAGCAGTTACAACTTAATGACCAATTTTTTACAGCCTACTTCATTTTGTTTCTTCAAATTTGAAGGGTGTTATGAACTCTCTTTTCAGAATGCCTTGATCCGATAGTTAAAATGCAGATCATCAGAGTAGGGAAGGGATTGGGTAAGAACTGCTCTTTGTGGTTGGGAATCTGGATGTGATAGAAGGTCCGCATTCGGGGACAAGCGCCTAGAAAATGGAAAATGAGGCATACAGCTTTTTAAGCACTTTATTTAATTCTTTCCTTATATACTTTGCCTTCTATGGTCTGGTAAATTTGCTGACTTCCTAGTGAGAGCCCCCAGATATAATATTTCATGCATGTTTGTTTTGCAAAGGATGGGCGAATTGAGCATGTTGTGTACTTACCTTTAAAACCTCTGTGTGCTGTTTTTAACCAACATGCTGTCAATCTTCTTATCAATTCGGGTTTTACTTTGAGATTTAGTGCCCTTGCAGTGAGTGTGAAAGGAACTGTTACAAGTTTTGGTTGCTTTCATAATGCTTCAAATTGAGGATGGTCCTCAGGTCACTATTTGTAGTTCTTATCCCTTTTATTTTGGGCTTTATCATTATGGTTTTATCATTTGAAATGAATGTTTTCATACAATAGGGATACTCTTAACAAATGGTTCTGAAGTAAAAAATATCATCTCATTTCATAATTCTCACTAATTTTCTCTCTATGTGTTTGTCTTGTATATAATATTCCTCAATGGTTACCCTCCTATCAAATTACTTTCATTTTTCCAATTTTCTTTTTTACAGACCAAGGTTTCCACATCTCGTTCAAGTTCCATGCAGAGCTTTGATGAAGCACTTCGTGAAACAGAATACAAGAAAGGAAGCACAGCAACAACACCTACAATTCCTGAAGATCGACCAATATCATAACTCAAAGATGCATTATTTTCAATAAAATCCTCACTACATCAGAAACACAAATGAATGTACTTTCCGCAACTGTGTAAGTTTAACTTACAGGTTCATATGAATATTTGTCCACTGTCCCTAGCTCATTTATTTTCTGTACTATCTTTGCTTCAATCATTTTTTATCCTACTTGGTTCTATCATTTGTTTGTGAATAATCTTTCTGGTTTGGTTATTTTATTTTTATAAGAGAAAGGATATTGATTTGGGGTTTGGTATGTAAGCAACTATATCTGCTAAATCTTTTAATACCCCCAGATATGAGTTTCTCATTTTTATGTGACTTCACTCAAGCTCCTTAAATTATTCCCTCAATTCTAGTTCATATGGTGAAGCCATTGTTTGTTGCTTGTGGTTGAAACTGATAAACTAAGTTTACAATAAGAATACTTTTATGGTTCTTTCTGGTTTTGTTTTCCTTTCTCCGAGTTAGAATTCTCAGATTACACATTAGTGTGGCAGGCTGTAAAATTCTTATAAGCAAATGATATTTTGTCACTTTCAACATGAAATAGGTGTATTTTCAGAAGTTAGAACTTTAGTAATTGTATTTGCTTGAAATAAATTTATTTTATTTTAGTAGTGATAGTACTTTTCCATGTGATTTAAAATCTGTTAATTATTTTTAAACTATGTCATCAGCTGATGTTTTCTGATCTTATTTTCATGGTGGTAATTTTAATCTTAAATTTGAATTGAAATTACCGTAGCTTCTCTCAAAGTCAGCTGCCGAACTGCATATTTTTCAACAATGTAAGAAATATTCATTGCCGCATGTTATTTTCCAATACTATTATTACTTTGCACTCTTTTAATTAGAGTGGTTGTAAAGTAATTGGCATCTACAGTCTCCTTGTCAATAAATAAAGAAATAAATAAACAGTAGCAAAACGTGTGACGTCAATCTTATGTCAGATGTCAAGGTGCTAGGTTGTAGGATGAGTTCTTGTGCTCACACTTACACAGCATTCTCGCTCATTTTCCGCTACAAGTCGTCGTGGGTTGGTAGATTTTCAAAAAAGTCAGCGTCAATCGAAAGATCAGGTTTTCTTAAGAAATAAATAACTTGCCTACATCCTTCATCTAGGACGAACAAGGAAGCGAGATGGAGGTAAAAATCCGCGCAGCGCCTAGATTAGATGCTGCTAGCAGTGCCTCCAAATGTGCTGATTGTCGCGGGCTTTTCGTTGTTAGCGCAGAAACGAGAAAGCACGTTAAAGCCTGTGCTGCTTATTAGTAGTGCCTAGCCCAGTCCAGAGCTTTTCCGATTTCGCGCCAAAAATCGGAAGCCTGCGAAAGTCAGCCCATTTTGGGGCACAGGCTGCCAGCGTCCGGCCGACTGCACCCCTTGACAGCTGGGATATCGCGCGCGCAGTTTAAAGCGGACAGGTTTGAAACCCGCTTGAACGAGAGTGCCTCCACCTCTCTTAGTCCACCTTGCTTCAAGAAAAATACCATATACCAGGAGCATTTGGGAAATGAATTGAATAGAATAAGAGGAAATAGGTGTCAACATTCTAAATTCCCATGACATCGTTGCGTAGAGGCCCCGTAACGCCCGACAGGTGTGGCCACCTCTCTGGCATTCGTGTGATGGTGGTTGCCTACCCACTGGGTGGCGGTCGACTATCGGCTGGCCGCTCCAACACCAGCAGGGACCGCCTGTGGAAACAAGCATAGGCCACCGATCGTACACCTGGCCGCCAATCGGACCTACTCCTGGGTCGGCCTCTGGACGGAGCCTGAATCAGCGCCGGTTTACCGGCGTTTGCGTCTTCCACGGTATTTTATTTCTGTCAATACTTTCCCTTAAGTACACAGAGGTGTTCCCGCAGTCCTCCCCCCTCCCATGCATTAAAGAACAACCCTGTTGATGGCGCTGCTAGCAGGGTCGCCCTCGTCGCACTGGGCGAGCCTTTAGGGACTACATCGAGAACGAACATGGTGGCTGAACATCGTCGAGGGGTGAGCTCGACGTTTAGTTCACGCAGCTGAATGTTCTTGTTGGAATTGGATTGTTCAAATTGCCGACAGTCGATCTTGCGCAGCGGCCAACCGAATAATTTCCGTGTATTTGAGTCAGTACTTCAATCCGAGGAGAGGAGAGAAATTGAGATCTGGACCAGCCTGGCCTGCGGCTCGACCCGGGACATGTCCCACTGCTGGAATGAGAAGAACATGGGTAAGTCTCAGAATTGCTTATCATAATTGTCCGTTTTGGGACTCGTCCAAAGTTTTATTTTTGTTTTTGTTTGAGGAGCTGTTTCTGAGAGTAAAACGCAAGATCAAGTCCAAGCACTTTAAAAAAGAGGCCTGCATCGCAAAGTACAAATAAAGAACAGGATCTCATTCCGGATGAGGCACATGTCCGTGCTCGTTTACTGTACTGCCCATAAGACCCGGACTCCACACTCAAAGCCGGCGACCAGGCAAAACGGGAAGATTAACACTGCCTGTGCGAACCGAAACATCAGAGGCTCTCGGCTCTAGCTTTAGGCTCTCGAGTTTCGCTCTCTAAATTAGCTCTCCTAGCCCCCACTAAACACGACATGTCCCTCGTGGGCTCGACCCGGCTGGCCGAGGGACTCGTCTGAATATTAGGTGCGAATGGGTGATACGCTTTTCGACACTAATTCTTTGCATAGCTCATATCAGCCGCGAGAGGACGATAAGGGAAGTCCCTGTGCCGGGCCGAGAAGTGCGTCCTGGTGGTCTTGGGCTCCGAGACGAGCCGCGTGGCGCCTCCTGGCGGCCGGTCGCTGCACTCAGCTTTCTCCTTTCTCATGATCGCCAGCCTGCCGTGACCTACCCAGCCAGCCCTACCCAGCCTTCCTCTGCCTGAGCTCAGCCCAGCCAGTCCGTCCACCCGCCCCGCGCCGCGGCGCTCTGCACGGCGACTGCAAGTCACGTGCGGGAGTGTGCAGGGCAGGGCGGGGTGTAGAGCAGGGCAGGCGCGTAGGGGCTGCGGGGGCCTCGTCCGGCCAGGGGCCCAGCGCGGCGCGGCGAGCCCCAGCCGTGGCTGAGGTGATGGTCTAGTTCACCACGTGCGGGAGTGTGCAGGGCAGGCGCGTAGGGGCTGCGGGGGCCTCGTCCGGCCAGGGGCCCAGCGCGGCGCGGTGAGCCCCAGCCGTGGCTGAGGTGATGGTCTAGTTCACCACGTACGCTGTTTCATTTTCTGCCCAGATGCGGCACTCCAGCCTCAAGAGGTACTCACCTACCCCATGTTACATACATCTTAAAGCTTCACACCACAAAATGTCTTCATACAATGAAACGCCCCTTATGCACCTTCGCCCCGCTCCAAACAAGACGCTTCGTTATCACCGACCACGACGGATAGGTTAATGTCACAAAGACCAATAATCGGTCACGTCACCGTGCCGCGCAGCGTGCGCCTGCGCGGTCCCGCGGCCGCGACTCTACTGCAGGATCGAGGCGCGACCGACCGTCGCCCTGTCGGGAGTTCTCTAGTGAACCGGCTGAAAGGTAGGCAACTTGAGCTACACAACCCCTGTATGGGGCAACACATAGGGTGCCCCCCCCCCTCCCCTCCCCATACGGATCAGCCCCAGCTCCATTGGAGTGGAGGGGATGGCCAGGATGTCAGGAGCAGGCTCTTCCCGGAGAAGCTACAACGAAGAGGAAACGACTCTGCATCTTGGTGTACTCATGGTGTGACTTGTCGTGAAATTTTGTGAATTTTCGTGAATTTTTGTGACTTTTCTTGACTTTTTGTGACTTTTTGTGAATTTTGAGAGATTTTCTTGTGAATTTGGATAGAACATTTGTGAATCGCAAGGGGATAAGATGATCGCCGAGGGATACGATAATCGCAGGGGAATAAAATAATCGCAGAGGAATAAGATGGTCGTAGGAAGATAACGCCTGCGACAAACTGGATAGGCCAACCTGCCAAGCACTCATGTGAAGGTGGCGGCCTACCCGGAGAACACAAGCGCAGGGGGAAGCAGGAAATAAATTCGTACCGTCACATCCCGATGATTTGAGTGTGGGGGCACCTTTAAAGTGTAATTTTAAATTCACTTCTGGAAGGTTGGCAGAAAAACTACTTTACAGACATCAGACATTGAGAGATAGCGCCACCTAGTGGCTGCGCGCGAACTATTTCGAGACTTGGCAACTCGGCGCGCCCAGCTTACATCTCGGCTGTTCACACTATCGAATTTAAATAATTAGCATTCTTTTTCACGTAATGTGTAGTTTGAAGTAGCTTTTATGGTTGCGGACGTCGCTGCACGAGGTTTCATGTGTCGTCATTGTGTAGGACCAGGAACGCCCGAGTAAAATGGTCAATTAAAAAGCGATATTGTCCCGCAATTTACTCATTTCAACGCTTTAATTTTTCTCCAAACTTTCCCAATTAAAGGAGTTTGAAATATAACTGTAAAATGTAATTACATGAATATTTATCTTACTGAAAGCTAACAACCAATCAGGAGCTTTGGCCTTCCCTCCCATGATTCCGTGCGGGAGGACGCCGGCGACGCCGGCTTGGGTGTGTGTAGGTGACAAAGACTGTGTTTGAACTGGTGCGTTATTAAACCCAATCAAAGTGATTCTGGTATTTATCCGTTACCCCATACCTGAAATCTCAAAAAAATATCTAAAAGTTGAATTTGTAGTTCACTTCCCGAATGTTGGCAAAAAGAAATTGACAGGTAGCGCCACGTAGTGGCTCCGCGGGAACCACTTAGCGTCAGTCAACAGGGCTCTGTCCGAAAGATCGGTCGGTATGCGATCGGTCCGTGAGTACGGTCGGTGCGAGAGAGATAGCGTCCATTGGAATAGCCATTGGTCCATTGTCCATTGGAGTCGCGAAGGATCCCAAGGTCCTCCGCGGTCACTTCACTGCGTCCTCGGGTCAACTCGGGTAGTTCACCCCGCTCGCGGGGGTGAGTCGCGAGTGCCCTCGCGAGTCACCCCCGCCGCGGGGCCCTCGCGGCATCGCGGTACGCGGCATGTCACTTCGCGGGGCGCTCGCGGGGGAGCAGCTTCGCGGGATCCGCGAGTCTTGCGCTCTCCGCCCGACCTCACGCATTTAGGAACGGACCCAGCGGCCTCAGAACAAGTGACAATCGGGCAGCGGCCTCACTCACTCTAAATCCACCAACCGTTTCTTCTTCATTTTTCGCCTTGAAGAAGTTCGCTGCTATCCCGCTAGATGGCGGCGATCTGCGCATGCGTATCGTGTATATTATGATTGTAAACACACATTGTTTACCAACACTTCTAGCTTTGTTTATTTTAGTTAAATCTATGTTAAAGTTGGTTAAAATTTTTGGAAATTAAGAAGAGTATTTTGTTTTATTGCTACGTCGTTTTTCATAGTATAGGATGATTCCAGAATAAAGTTATTGGACTTGGAACTTTCCATCCGCGGGTGCTGACCATGACTCGACTAGATGGAATTTAAAAACGATTTTTCGCGAAATTTTACCTACACAATCGAAAAAAACCTCTATTATTGATTCATTACTAGAGCAGAACCTATAGTTTTGTACTATTCAGTGAGTTGTATGTGTTGTAAATTCAGCGCTGAAAGTGGGGACTAAATTGTACCGTACTGAGCACAATACTCGTTCTTCCACCTCCAGAAATGGATGATGAGAGATGGAGGTAAAGAACGAGTAAAAAGGTCACTCCATTAAGTCATTGATAGAGAAACAAATAGCTTTGAAAAAACTGTTATTTTAATAAGATTTGACTCTTACAAATATTAGGGGCGATACTGTGGATAGGATTTAGGTGAGAGACCGTACTTGGAACCGTACTTGGAATATATTAGTTATGCCAGGAGTGTTTACATTAATATAGTCTTTCTAAAACATTGAACTTCATACTTATTATTAATATATAGCCATATAACCATTGAAATGGTACAATTGTTTTAATTCTATCCTTAATAGCTGACATTCATTATTTCAAAATAGATACGCCTCATCATTTAAAGGTCCTGAGTCTTTGTGAATGTCTTGATCGTATTTAAAGTTACTGACCTCTGTTTCAATTTTTCTTGCAATGTCTTTTTAAACCATATTCTAAGTGACCCATTTCTGGCTTACTATGGATTCATGTGAGTTGGTTTGAGGGCAAACTTAATTCAGAAGGATAAGGAATGAGAGGTGGGGAGGGGGACTGTCAGCATGTGATGCAGGTGCATTCTTTCCAAACATGTAAATGATACTTACCCCCTGATCTCAGATGGGTGGGGTTAAAATGGAGGGGGTGAGAACCGCACTCGAATTTCGGCGCTACCTGGCCAGCGCCTACCCGCAGGGCGGGGGCCAGCCAGCAAATGCTGTTGTTTGAATTGCGGCGCGCGAGGAGGATGTCCCTCTCCTCCCCCTCTGCCCTCCAACCCCCCCGTCCCCCCCCTCCGTAATTGACTGACTGACTGACTTGTGGGTTGCCTGCCAAAACGGCGGTTTGGTTGGGTTGGGTATATTTCTTTTAACTCTCAATTCGCTTAGCAAATACGTGCCTGCCGCACGCGTACTCCTAGTTTTAATGTTTCTGAATTTTCCTGAATTACGAGGTGTACGCTAATTTCAGAGTTACTTCCTCCTCGGTCTACAAGTCTTCAAGTCCTAGCAAGCCGCAAGTACAAATTTTTGGCTCTGGTGGAGACAGTCTTGTGGGGACTGTCTAATAGGCAAGGAGCATGAGTGCCTGTGCCCTTGTCTCGGGCCCCGGTGCCCCGGTGCCTCGGCGCCGAGCTCGGCGCGGCCCGGTGGTGGTCCGCCGTGTCCGGTCCGGTCTGGCTCGCAGCAGCACACTGTCCCCGGGGTCCAGGCCGGGCAACCCCTGCAGCAGGGACAGGACAGCACACTGAGGCACTGTCTTTCCGCGACTCCCCCCCCCCACCCCCCACCCCGCCCCGCCCCGCACCCCGCTGCGGCTAGGCTCGCTGACCGGCCGCCTCGCTAGAACCGCCCCGCCACCGCCACGTTCCCTTTCAAGTTGCACCACTTTCTCTTCCCCATTAATCACCGACTGGGCCGGGCCGGGCCGGGCCGGGCTGCTCCAGGCTGCGGCTCCAGGCTGCGGCTCCAGCGTTACGCCCAGCGCGACCACCCCGCGCCGCTCCGCGCAGCGCCGGGCCGGGCTGCTCCAGGCTGCGGCTCCAGGCGCGGCTCCAGCGTTACGCCCAGCGCGACCACCCCGCGCCGCTCCGCGCAGCGCCGGGCCGGGCTGCTCCAGGCTGCGGCTCCAGGCGCGGCTCCAGCGTTACGCCCAGCGCGACCACCCCGCGCCGCTCCGCGCAGCGCCGGACGCCGGACACCGCCGGACACACGTGCAATAATTAGTGTCATTTTTCTTTTCTTTTTTTTTTGCCGGGTGCCGGTGCCGCTTTACGCTGGAACATTTGGAAGAGGACACTCTCACTCCACCGCAGCCCCCGCCCACGCGAGTGTCGCGTACCCTGCGCGGTGACGGGAGGGACGGCGGCCAGTAGGTCTGCACAGAGAAGCACATATAGAGAGCCTTAGTAGTCTTGTTTCTCGCGCTCTCCATGGACAGAGAGACCATCAGGCCTCGAGGAATCACCCTGTTAGACTGGCGGGCAACACTCGATACTGTCGGGGCGGGGCGGGGCGGAGCGGGGCGGGGCGGGGCGGGGCGGGGCGGGGCGGGGCGGGGCGGGGCGGGGGTCTGCTCCAGGAGGGACTCACGGGCGCAGGGTCGAGGGTGGCGGGTTGAGGTCTGAGAACGGCGATGCAACTTTCTGAACTTTCGGCGCGCTGCGGCAGGGCGCCTACCCCTCCCCGCCCTGCTCCGCCCTACCCAGACCCAGCTCCTGCCCTGCCTTGCCCCGCCGCGCCCGCCCGCCCGCCCGCCCGCCCGCCCGTGGCCGCGGCACGCCCGACGCCCGGCACGCCGGCGGCACGGCGCGCGGCTGCTCGCAAATTCGGGCCACTAGGCTACACGGTGCGGTGGGCCCACTGAGCCAGCCCGCCCGCCGCCCGCCAGCCAGCCGAGGAGAGGACCCGACCCGCCCGACCCGGCCCGACCCGGCCCGACCAGGCCCAAAAGGGGGCGAAGGCAAGTGGGCCAGAGGCGGCGGAGGCGCGCCGTGCTCCGCTCCGGCTCCGAGCGGCGCGGGGCTGGGCGGCCCGCGGCCCGGCACCGGCACGTCCGTACGGAAACCCGACTCTGCGAATGTGGGCAGGGGATCATAAAGGTGAACCAGGGTTCTGCAAAGGTTCCCTCAGCAAACTTTACTCAAAAACATTCCCTACATTTAGGATCCTCGTAGCCGCGATGAGCACCAACGCTCCGCGAGGTGACGGCGTGCGGGTCGCGAAACCAAGCCTCCCGCGGTGGTCGCGCGGTAAGGCGGGGAAGACCACGGGGACAACAAGAAGGGTAGGCAGAAGTTGGCGGGGCAGCGGCGGCGGCGGCTTCCGTTTATATTGTTTTTGTCTCGTCACTGTGGGGCCGCTCAGTTTCGGAGCGACCACGTAAATTAGAGCTCGGCTACCACCACGGGGGTATCCTGCCGTCGTAAATAACCCACCTCGGCCGACCGGGACCCACCGCCAGGCCTCAGCTCGGCTCGGCCCCTGCGAGCCGCCGCCCTGCTGTACGCCAAGTAGCGCCCGCCCCGCCCCGCCCCACCCCACCCCACCCCACCCCACCCCACCCCACCCCACCCCACCCCACCCCACCCCACCCCACCCCACCCCACCCCACCCCACCCCACCCCACCCCAACCCACCCCACCGCGCACTCCGTAGCGCCCCGTCTGAACAGGGGGCCGGGGCCATGCGGTGACCCCTTTCCGATTCTGCGTTCTGAGAATTTCTGATCCTCGCCCCTACCTTTTTTGGGGAACCCGACAAAGGAGCAAAAGCGGCACTCCCTTCGCCCTTCAGCCGCGGTAAAGTACCTTTCTGTTCAGCTCGTGTGTGCGTGTGTGTGTGCGTGTGTGCGTGCGTGCGCGTCCCGCTAGTAACAATCAACACCATAATTTTATTAAAACTTCAGCACTTATTACCAAGTTTAAAACCTCCCTTTGCATATGGCGGTGGCAACAAATTTATAATTAACCAAAATATATTTATGAATTTTGCAAGAATTTTTACTGTTTTTTTTTCCTCTTAATATTATTCAAACTAACCTTACACCTCACTGCGCCTGGAGTTGGAGGTGAGCGACAGCTGGGTGCTCAGTGCCAAGGCTGAGCGATGAGCGAACTCAACACAACCCGCCATGCTCTGCCTGCCACGCCCCAGCCCACCCTCGCCTCGCCCCGCCCCGCCCCGCCCCGCCCCGCCCCGCTCCGCCCCGCCCCGCCCCGCCCCGCCACCGCCACCGCCACCCTCAGTCGCAATGATGGGGACGGCACTGCTGCATCGCGAACTGGAAGTTGCAATAGGCGCCGTGATGCAACGTCGTGCAGTGCACGACACGCGAGCACGCAGGCCGCAGGCCCGACCGCCTCGCCCCGCCCCGCCCCGCCCGCCCCGCCCCGCCCCGCCCCGCCCCGCCTCGTGTGAGTAGGAGTGTTTGTTTTACGGGCCGGGCGGGGCGGGCGGGTGCATCCTTCAGCGCTGCCCGCCCCGCCCCCGCCCCGCGCCTCCCCCGCCTGCCCGCTGTATGACCTTCGCTTCGCGGATCTGTGTCAATGACGCAGAGAGGGGCGAAAAACCTGCAAACGATAAGGGTGGACTGCATGGATTCAAGACGGAGATGACAACATATAAGCTTCCGCATCTATAGAAGTATGGACCACAGACTATTCTCTTTAAGAGTGTAGTACGGAACGAAAGCACGGTGCAAATGAAGCCTCGGTCTGGTCCGGTCGCGACTCATTTGGCGTTCCGTCGATCACGCCGGACCGGAGTGGACAAGGCAGCGTGTTGGACCTTTTGATTTGCGGTTTGGTACGCAGAAGTGTTGGTCGAAGTAGGTACCCCCTCCCCTCCCCTCCTCCCCCTCAGGTAGAGTGATGGCTGGCCGCAGTCAAAACACCTTGCTGATGGGAGCCAAGCGGACCCGGCCGGACCCGCCGGACCCGGCCGCGCCGCGCATTTGGCACGCTTTATTCTCCCTCGTTGTTTTCATTAGGGATGACAGCTTTGTTTGCCCTCACTCAGGTGCGCTTTGCAAACAGTGCGGGGCCTCCTGGACACTTTGGCGAATAGTAGGGGAGAATAATGCGACGTAGGCTTGGACAGTTCCTGGGTGAACGAACACAGCGCCGCTCAACGAACTCGAGCGTCCCGTTCCCGCTGGCTGGGGATATGACGATGAAACTCGCACTCTGCTGAGGGTGTAACTTTGCACTGGTAAAACAAATGTATAGTTCTAAACATCAAATGATGTTTAACTGCTAATGTTTAATACTTAAACACTATATCATGTTTAGTTCAAACTATACATCAGCAGATGTTTATTTTCTAAACACTTTGCAAGTGTTCAGTTTGCTATACACTTGGCGCAGCGTGGTGTTCCTATGTTTTTCCATGTGAAGCCTCGCCCAGGTGTACACTTCTATACATCACAAAATGTTTAATCTTTAAACATTTGTGAAGTGTATAGGTGTTGAACATCTTGTCATGTTTAGTTCCTGCTATAGAATTGCCAACTGTACACCATGATGTATAGAAACTAAACAGTTGTTTTACCAGTGTGCTCCTCATGGACACACGCTCCTCGCTCTGTTACCAGCAGATGGCCCCGCTCTTTTAGTTGGCGAGCACATCACACCCGGTCCCTGGTCCCAGATCCCCCGGCCCCCCGGCCCGGGCCGCCAGCATGAGACATTGCCATGACATAGCTGACCACAAGGAGGTGTCGGCCGGACTGCACCGCACATCGCATACAACACGCTGAAACGTAGCCTGGCGACAACGGGTTCGGAAACTAACGGTCCACGCTGTGCTGTTGGTCGCTCCCAGCCCCAAGTTTACGGTAGGAGAGGGGTTTGTTTGTTTGTTTGTTTGTTTGCCTGCTTGTTTGTTTGTTTGCCCTTTTCCGAACTTTTGTCTTGTTTCGGCCACACACACTTGGGGCGTCACCACCATCCCACTAGCACTAGCCCTGTCGGCACGAGAGAAGGATGGCAGGGTGAGGATGACGTGGTGACGGGGCGGGGCGGGGCGGGGCGGGGCGGGGCAGGGCGGGGCGGGGCGGGGCGGGGCGGGGCGGGGAAGTCACTGACACCGCACCCTGCACCGTGCACCGCACGAGGAAGTGCAGCGCACAAAAGGCATCAGGACCCGCGGGAGGAGCCCACCGCGCCCCGCCCCGCCCCGCCCCGCCCGGGCCATTGTGTCCGATTACCTGTAGGGTGCTGTGGGTGCAGCGTGGGGTGCGGTCCTCCCCCGCCCCGCCCCGCCCCCGCCGCGGGGATGGAACGGGACGATCCTGCTCTCCGCTCCGGGCCGGGGTCATGCCCTCCCCGGCGGTCAGTCACTCCTGCGTCACAATGACGCGATGTGCTCGGCCTGGGCGGGGCCGCGCCGGGCCGCGCCGGGCCGCGCCGGGCGTGACGGTATACGGTGTCGGTGTTTGGCGCCCTCGTCTCACCCCAGCCCAGCAGGGGGTGAGCTTTGTGACGGGGGACGTCGTGACGAGCGGCAGCGGCCCGACCGCACCAGCGACGCGATGACACTCGGTGTTGTCTCTCATGTCCCAAGCATTTCGCAGCACGTACACAGTGTTGTAGTACAACGGTTAACTATCAACCAGCTAGCGGTACTATGTCGTCACCGCACACTTGGTAGTAATGCTCACCATTTGTTTGTTTGTTTGTTTGTTTGTTTGTTTGTTTGTTTGTTTGTTTGTTTGTTTGTTTGTTTGTTTGTTTGTTTGTTTGTTTGTTTGTTTGAATAATGCATTTGTTGGTCAGCGCGAAATTGACAGAATGTCGAAATAGGGTATTCCGGACAAGCCGAGGACCGGAAACGAAGGCGACGTCCACAGTGGTCGGATCTCAGCCCAATGGCTTCTGCATCCGGTTTGTCTGCTGTGGATACCGCCGCCATCTTTGTTCAGATTCACATTCGCATATCGGCGGGTGTTCTAGGAAAACATAACGGACGGAAAGGAGTCGTAGAGGTGACAAATCACAAGCGAAGTCCTCCGCTAGTCCTCCGTGACCAAAACAACACGATATGCGAATGTGAATCTTGAATCTGAACAAAGATGGCGGCGGTCCACAGCAGACAATCCGGATGCAGAAGCCATTAGGCTGAAATCCGACCACGGTGGACGTCGCCTTCGTTTCCGGTCCTCGGCTTGTCCGGAATACCCTATTCGTACTCTTGCATCTGTAGACATAGCGTTTACGAAAGAATATTCCCTAATAACGTTAGTGTTTGAAAACTGATACACCCACAAATATAATTAAAATGATCTACCCCTGAAAACACTGCGCATGCGTATGAATCGCTCACTGTGGCGCGCGAGGTCGGGGTCAACGAAGTAAAGTGGGTCATTTGGTCACGAGGCAAAAAGGGACTCTGGGAGGAGAGGAAGGGCGCAAAAACTAGCTCGGTGCAGGCCGCCGCCGCCACCGCGCAGCACCGCGCAGCACCGCGCCGACTCCCGCGATCCGTTCCCCCTGTTTTTGTGCGTTTGTCGGGCCGGGGCCGGGCTTGGCTGGGCCGGGCGGGCCGGGGCGGGGCGGGGCGGGGCGGGGCGGGGCGGGGCGGGGCGGGGCGGGGCGGGGCGGGGCGGGGCGGGGCGGGGCGGGGCGGGGCGGGGCGGGGCGGGGCCGCCAGGGTCCCCGCGGGGAGCGGGCCGCGCGGTTGCCGGCCGCCGGCCGCCGGGCTTATAGGCCGTTTTCCAGCACATTTGTAGTGCACTTCATATGCAACTCTCCGAATGTCAGCCCTTCTTTTCAATATGTTTTACGAGTGTGGGAGTAGGACCCAGAGCGCACATGACTAGTTTCGCTCATAGTGGCATCATTCCTCAATGAGCAGTGAGCTGCTGTTCAGAATTTTCCCGAAAATTATGGAACGGTCGTGCAGGACCCGGACTCCCCGAGGTATGGCTCTCTTGCGCGCGATGTGACTGACTGATTTACTGCCTCGTGTTGGTTGCAGAGAGGGGGGGGGGTCAATGGCGACGGTCGGGTGGGGTTGAGCAGCCGCGCCGAGCAGGATCGTGGCCTGTACTGCGCTGCGGTCTCGGTCACGGCCGCACCCAGCTCAGCTGAGCGCTCCGACGCGACCCGACCCACCAGAGCGACTTGGCGACCCCCACCTTGACGACGGGCTGGAACGCTCTGTACGTTCGAAAACAATCTCCTCGTGGCCACGGTGAGGGCAGCAGATCGAATCAATGGCGACAGTGCCCCCGCCTGGCTCGGCTAACACCTCCGTGACGCTCTCGGTCCTCTCACCTCCAAGTAGTGTTGCAACCGAAAACTTTGAATCGATTGATGTTGGACTCCAAATCCGATGCGACCATTATGGATCCGACATACTCTACTCGGTACAAGGGCTATACGATTTTCCTCCGCAAGTGTTGCGTGTGGAAACGTCACCATGAAATCAAATAAATTGTATAATGAACTCGGGTGATAAAAAGGCATTGAGCTGGTTTACAGTAGGTCTTGGTTCAAATAAAGTTCAGTGACTTTTTATTCTTATACCGCTCATTATCACAAGAATGGATCCAGAATTTTTTTTCATGCGAAACGTGTTAAATCCTTGTCATTTGCAGTGGCAACAGTTTTGCGACGCGAACTTCAGCAATCGTGTATTTTGAAGCGTCACATCGCCCTTTTCATGTTATGAATATTCATTGTATTTTTCTTTTCAACAGGTTCTGCATACGAAGCTTTATTTTAACTCCCTGCTCAAACGCTTCAATACATACAGTATTGTACTTCGTGAAGTCACTTTTAATGATGTATACTCTGCAAACCGAAGAGTGTACTTAGTACACACTTATTTGTGTGTACTTGCAAGCGCACACCTACAGGTGTGTACTTGCCATAGTACAGAACACACCTATACGTGTGTACTATGGCTAGTACACACCTATACGTGTGTGCTTGCAAGTACACACAAATATGTGTGTGCTAAGTACACACTTCGGTTTGCAGTGTAGCTGTCGGTCGGTCGCTCATTCAAGTCTCCACGGAAAAAAAGAAAAGTCGGACAGGAGCTAGCTGCTTTAGCGGGCCCAATCTAGCACACTGAAAATGGAGGAGTCGCCTTTTTCGATCTTGGGAGAGCGACTTTTCTGTACGAAATTTTCATATGCTCCTGGGAGAGCGACATTGATGAATATCGCTCTATTAGAGTCACTTTGATGACTCTTTTTGAGTCAAATCATTTAAACGTCACTCTTCTGGAGCGATTTAAACATTCTAGAAAATACTCGATTTGAGTCGTTTTAGCGAAAGTCACTTTTACTGAGCGATGAAAAAAAAGCTCCGCTCATTACGGGCGAGAAATGTGACTAGTACATTTTCAGTGTACCCATGCATTGTATTTAGCTGTCATGCAAAGGGAGCTAGTTATACAGCTGATACATTTGCTGTGCAGCTAAAAATTTAGCTCCCCAGCAGTTGTTGCAGGAATGCACTGTAAAATGCTTGCAAACTAAATTCTTTGCAACGTAGCAAAGAAATTTTAATATTCGTATTACGAAGAATTTGTTCGTATTGCAAAGAACTTCTTTGCAAGCTACTAGAATTCTTACAAACTATTTGTTTGTATTGCAAAGAAATAGTTCGTAAGCTTACAAAGAATTAGTTCGTAATACAATGCTTCAAAATTCTTTGCAACTTACAAAGAAAATAGTTTGCAATACGAACCAATTCTTTGCAAGTATTTTACAGTGTGCTTAGCTAGACCCGATCTAAAGACTTAGCTCGCTCCAGAGCTAGAAAAATAGCTCAGCAGCCATTTCTTTTTTTACGTGTGCGCAAGGCGAGTAGCAAAAGCGACACATACCCCATCCGGTGGGTCAAGAGGTCACACTCTCTTTGAAAATAGGCATAAAAATATGTGGGTCACTGAGTTAGAGCGGACCTACTCCTGGGTGGATGGGGCTCCTTTTTTGTGCACTTTGGCGCGTGTTAGCGCGTGTGGAGTTTTTTCTTTCTTTTGTCTCTGTTGTGTCTCATGCTGAGCGTGTCGGGCGGCACGCGGGGACCTGCGTGGCGGATCTCACAGTAAAAAGCCCGTCTTTAGCCGACATGGTGAAAACAAGGCCCGGTTAGTTGAGCCGAAAGGGGATACTTTTCGCATATGTTCCATAAAATTTAGGCAACACGCTTATTCACCAACTTTTTTTTTTCTTCTTTTTTTTCCCTTTGCGACCAGATCTTTATTTTAATTCAGGATAAGTACAGCCTCAACATTCGAGTGAGTCTTTCACAATCTACGGAGCTCCCCGGAAGTTTTCTCTTTTCCCTCCAACCAATATAAGTGAAAATCAATCCTCGGTCTTCGTTTGTAACCGGACTTTACTCCTTCATCAGACGTAGAAGCTGAACGGAACACCTCGACGGGCGGGCCTCGGCCACGGCTCGGCCACGGCTCGGCTAAGGCCCGCGCCCACGCAGCGGCGGGGCGGGGGCTCGGCGCATGGGCCGGGCCGGGCCAGTGCGCCCCTGACCTTGACGCCCTCGATCCTTGTCTGCAGCACTGTAACGTACGGTGAATCCTTTCCGCAAGCTACGGCGAATGTCCACTGAACGCTACGGGGTCATCCCAAACAAATAAATTGTGGTAGTGGTGACCCCGAGGGGTACGTCACCTCCTCCAATCAGTGTACACCCTGAGCTCCAACCATTTTCCAATTACTATCCAGCCACATAATTTTGCGACAAAAATCTATTTTAAGCACCTGAAGATTGCAAAATATCGAATTTGGTGCCAACAATTTTTTGCTTGCATTTAACTTTGGTCAAATTTCCCTTCCAATCACAATACAACCCTCCAATCAGTGTACACCCATTTCGAGAGTGAGGTACCCCTCGGGTGACCCCCTTGAATTTTTTTTTTGGTTTTGTTTTGTTTTGACCTTAGTCCATAGTACCCTTTGAGAGACCTTCCCCCAATATTTTGCAGATTTTTAGCTCAAAGGGTTCCGGAGATATAAGGATTTTAAATATTTTGAGCTTTTTTAACTGAAATTTCGAAAAAAAAACGTCATGGGCGGAGCCGAAGAGCTCCCGAAAGCCCAAAGCGAGTAGATCACGTAAATTTACGTAAAATGATTCCAGGAATCCGAATCCGACAGCAGAGTGGACGAGTTTTAACTCCTAATCAATTGTAATACCCCAATAGTCGAAATTTCGTTTATTTTTCATGCGTTTTCGCAGCCCTGGACGGCTGACCTCCCCATAACTTTTTGACCTTTTTATGGGTGAAAATGACAGATAGTTACTCGCTCTTTCAAATAAAACGGGTGAGACATGTGGTAGCAAACCTCGTTTAGGCGCTACAGGCCGGCGAAAATGGAAAAAAAAAATCGATTTTGGCGTTTATCAGGGTTTCTTATGGAGATGTTCCCCACCTCGTATACGAGATGTCTAGGTGATTTTAAGGGGTTTTCGGCCTGCTCGGTCAGTTGTATCAATAAAAAAAAGTTGGGTATTTTGGTCCATCTACCAGTTTTAGCTCTTAAAAAAAACTCAAAATCGTAAAAAAAATAATATTTGTTTAAAAATTTTTTAAATGATGCTGAGGCCATATTTTACTCCCACAACCTTCAAATTTTCAATCCCGGTCCCCCGAACTAATGTTTTTGCCCCGTAAGGACAGGATTTAGAAATAACACTTAAGGACCCAAAATGTTGTTTTCTAGCGACCATCTAAAAATGATCAGGACCTCAAAAAAAAGCATTTCTAGATGTTTTTCTAGTCGTATTTAAGGGCGTGTCCATGGTAAAGTAACAATGCTCAACCCTATCATGCACATGCGAGCTCGTTTGAAAGGAAATTTTACGCCGGAGATGATGCTGACCTCAGAAGTTATATTTTAAGTGGTAGTCAGAAAGTTGCATCCCCAAGTGTACGAATGAAAATTCGCACACCTACAAGTGTGCTCTGGAAATCCAAGTGTACGAATGTCGCACACTTGTAAGTGTGCGACATTCACACACTTGGGTTTACAGTGTGCGACAATCGTACACTTGGATTTCCAAAGAGAGCACCATAACCCACCTAAGCATATATAACTAGTTCAAATTGTTCAAATCTTGGTTTATATTCAATTCTAGCGTAGCTCTGTTCAAAAACGAAAATGTGCTCAGACATTTGGATCACACTCTCAGACCTCAACTGATTTTATTCTTAGTAAATACCTACGTTTTTACGCAGCAGGATTACTGATAAATTCTTCAGTTATTCTGTATAGTTTTGTCAGTAATCTACTAATGAAAGATGAAATTGTTAGTAACGTAAAAAGGAATTCTTTCGTACTACTGACAAAAAATGTTGTCAGTAGCTTATAAAGGTTTTTAAGCAGCAGGAATACTGACAAAGGGGTCTGAAAAGTCAGTAACGGGCTGAGAGTGCACATTCCCGGAATATTAATTATTTAGAGAGCGAATTCTGCTTTGTTATGGTTCCCACTACGCTCCGCCAAATATCTATGCATGATGTGTCGGAAAATCAGAAAAATAGTTGATCGTTTGGTGCATTGCACAACTTGTCCCAACGCGTCTTCTTGAGTATCATCGCGCAGATGAGACCACGGGCGTTGTGGGGCAGGGCGGGGCGGGGCGGGGCGGGGCGGGGCGGGCCGGAGCCTGGCGTGTCGAGGCGCGGCGCCACATCAGTGGAGCAGAGATGACGGGGCGGGGTGGGGCAGGCAGGCAGGCCTCCACCGCTACGTAGCGCGTCGTCAGTTGGAAGCTGCTGGGGCTGCCTGGGAAGTAGGAACCAGCCTGGCAATTCAGGAGACGTACTGTACCCGAGCCGGGGGAGGGGGGGGGGCGGACAATGTCATTAGGAGGAGAGGGAGAGGGGAGACAGGGCGGGAATAAGGAGCAGCTAAATTTGGTATTCGCGGTGGCGGCTGTGCCCTGCGCCCTGCCGTGGGGCCTGGCGGGCCTGGCAGGGAGAGGGGGAGCGACAGGGAAGGAGGACGCGGAGGAGGAGAGGGCGCGGCGGGGCGGGGCGCGGCGGGGCGGGGCGGGGCGGGGCGGGGCGGGGCGGGGCGGGGCGGGGCGGGGCGGGGCGGGGCGGGGCGGGGCGGGGCGGGGCGGGGCGGGGCGGGGCGGGGCGGGGCGGGGCGGGGCGGGGCGGGGCGGGGCGGGGCTGTCGCTGTCTGCACCGGTACCGCGCGCGGTTCGGGATTATGCGTGTGCCAAGAAGTATGAATGAGACGGGCCGGGCCGGGCAGGCCGGGCTTACCGCAAGACGCCCTAACATGCCAGCCGCGCCGAGCCGCGCCGAGCCACGCCGCGTCGGCCGAACTTCGGGCGGGCATGCCCCACCCGCCCCTCGCGCCACCTCGCCGCGCCCCGCCCCGCCCCGCCCCGCCCCGCCCCGCCCCGCCCCGCCGCGCCCCGCCCCGCCGCGCCTCGCACGGAGCCATGTCCCGTTGTGAGCCTGCCCAGCGCCCAGCCCGCTGGTCTGGTGGCCCCACCCGTCCCCGCCCGTCCCCGCCCGGCCCCGCCCCTCAGCCCACAGCACCGGCCCGCACCCACCACGCACACACACACACACGGGGCGGGGCCTCGGGCTTGACTATTGGACAACACGTGTACGCTTTACCCCATCGGCACTGCTTTAGGCTGCTCTTTGTTCACCTGCACCGCTGAATGTGAGGAGCGCCGAGAGGGGGGTGGGGGGCAAATCACTCATACAATGTACAATGATTTTGTTAGACCCTTCTTTTCTCAAAGTAAATTGATGTCACTTTTTGATAAAGTTTTGATCTTGTCCCCCTATTCCTTGCTTTTCCCCCATTTTTTTTTCTATATTTTTCTCGTCTTCCTTTTGTCTTTTTGTTTTTTAATTATTTTTTTTGTGGGGGAGGGGGGGGGGCGTGCAATGATTTCTCGCCCCCTCGAGAAGCGCTAGGTCAGAGCAGAGCGGGGCGGAGTATGTCGCTGTCATCGCCGTGATGCAGTCCCGGTGCTGGGTGCTGGTAGGCTCGGCAGTGCCCCTTCGGATTTTGGTAGCGGTGTGTGTACGTTGTGAAAGCATCCTCCGTAGTGGGCGAGGTACGTGTAAAATTCTCGCATTTGTGAAAGAAGCGCCAAAATTTGCACAGACCTTCTTAAAGATGTACGGAACAATTCAACCCGAGGCCTTTTGGAAATTTTCGAACCGTTCGGCCAGAACTGTTCGGCCGAACGGTCCGGAAATTTCCAAACGGCTCCGGGTGGAGTTGTTCCGTACACCCGTAAGAAGGGCTGTGCAAACTTTGGCAAAATTTGCACAAGATGCACGATTTTTACTCGTTCTTTACCTTTTCCACATCTCCCTTAACATAGAGGTGAAAGAACGAGTATTGTGCTCAGTGCGGTGTAAGTTAGACCCCATTTTCAGCGAAGAAATGGTAATACTTACGGTTATGTCTGTGTAAGCAAATTGTAGCTTTTTACCCAGTAATAAGTCAATAATAGAGGATTTTTTCGAGTTACAAAGCAAAATTTTAAGAAATTAAGAATCTAAATTTCGAACAGAGACGTCCGACTGCTCGCCGCGAGACCACTTTTATCCCGTGCGCATTACGACTTAATTACGGACGGACATACAACCAAACTACACTATTTGCCAAATAAAGTTATCACGAAACGTATCAACAATTTTCAACATTCTGCAGTTTCTAATTAAAAAGTAAACATTACATTCATTTGTGTTTATCAACATTGAGAGTATCAATATCAACACAACCGATATGGGTTGTGCGCATGCGCGAGTAGAGCAACGCCTTCTATTGAGATATTCTGTAATCATTTAAAGTTTGTCTCAAAAAGAAAACAAACGCCGCGAAAGGTTTGAACGTGGAAAGTGGAAAGCCGTGACTGACAACAAAGTGTCGTGTGTTATGGACTCACTATCCTGCTGTTGACTTACCATTTCTAGTTGAAAGCTAACATTATTAAAGTTAAGGGTAAATAGGTAAAGAACGAGGTTTTTCTTTTTGCATCAAACGTGTTTGATGCGCTTACAATCTACTTGTTATAGAATGTGACGTGTACCTCGCTCACTATAGTGGGTCTGGCAAGGCGTGGCGGAGCGTGGCGGGTCGCGACCTAACGCTGATGTCCTGGCCGTGGAGCGGCCCGTCCCGTCAGTCAGGACCACCCCAGCCCGGTTCGACAAGACGCGTGCGGAATGCATGCCGGGCTATGATGGATGGATGGATGGATGGATGGATGGATGGATGGATGGATGGATGGATGGATGGATGGATGGATGGATGGATGGATGGATGGATGGATGGATGGATGGATGGATGGATGGATGGATGGATGGATGGATGCGTGCGACCCCCCCCCCTCCTCCCCTCTTCCCCCTTCTCTCCCCGCTGTTACACGGCACCGAGGGCACTGAGCGTTAGCGGAGCCCCGGTGCCCGCTGCGTAGGCAACCTGCTTGTGGCACAAGTGGGCTTGCGTTGCCGAGCATCTAGGCAGGAGCACAGCGTGCAGCGTGCAGCCCAGCGGGATGCACCCAATTCTCTGTACTCTGGCGACTGGGTCAGCACGGCCCCGGCGCTCCGGAGTACACGACAACACGCTCTCAGGCGCCACCGCCCCGCCCCGTCCCGGTCCCGCCGTCGAGAACCGCACATCCGGCGGTGGACCCACTTCACGTCTCGCCATGAATGATTCAGGGGCAATCCAGCGCACGGGGTGCCGCGCCACGACCCGCCCGCGACCCACCCGCGACCCGCCCGCGACCCGCCCGCGACCCGCCCGCGACCCGCCCGCGACCCGCTCCCGGCCCGGACAAGGGGACCGGACCGGACACCGCGCTGTCTGGCGGCCGCGACGGCGCGGCCATCCTCAGTGTTGCCCGCGGATTTAGCAGTTCCCTAAGCGTCAGTTTGTCAGCCCGTCGCGGTGGCCTGTCAGCGCGGTTTGTCTGACTGTCCGCGGCGCGCGGCAAGCTCAGCCCGCCGCTCTGCCGCTCTCAGTAGGTCAGTGAGGCACTCTGCTCTCAGCAGCGACACGTGCGGCTGCGCGGCTGCGCGGCTGCGGCGTGCTGTCAGCGCGGCCCGTCAGCTGTTCGTATGCGGCTGCGCGCTGCGCGCCACTCAGTGGGTCAGCCCCGCAGCGACACATAGAGGTTACTCACAGGCAGTATCAATTTGGTTCTACGCCTCTGGGCGTCCGTAAACGCATGTAATCATGCGAACGAACGCGGGACATTTCCGCATCCACCTCAACAAAGCAAGATATCCATTTATTAAGAAGTTTTCACATTCTGGAAATTAAATTTTGTTAACTTTATTGTCGTACTCTTGTTTCTGAAAGAGTGTGGAATCCAAAGGAAAATTCCAATTCACATCTCCACTTGTGCAAGTGCTCGATTGGGAATTCACGCACCGAAAAGTGAGTGACATTCTCACTCATATGGGTTTCCTATGCAAACTGTCGCTCTCCCAAACACGCCTCATCCCTGCTCCTCTAAAGGAAGCGTGTCCTGTCCCTGTCTCTGTGGGACGAGGGATCTCAGCCGATGGACCCCGCTGTATCCGATCGGCTACACCGCGAGGTACGGTCACGGAGCGTGGCAGGGGCAGGGCCAGGCAGGGCCGGGCAGGGCGTAGCGGCCAGGCCGTGGGCCGCGCGGCCACCGCGGCATTCGGAAGCGGGTCAGAGCCGTATTGTTTGAATCCCCCTCCCTGCCGGCCTGGCCCGGCGGCCCGGCGGCCTGGTATCAGAGCCCCCTGAGCCGCGCATACACGTGAGCCGCGAGCCGCTCCCCGCGCCCCGCGCGTCCCCGAGACGCATGAGCAGGTTGGTCCGACCTGCAACCGCTTCGTATCAGCCGAATGAAATTTTTCAATCACGTGTAAACGCTTTTCCCCCGCGGGCTAGTGTTTTTGGAATGTTCTGAAAACGATGGCCAAGTTCGTATATGTAGTCTTTAACAGGATTTTGTCGATATTTTCTAGACGATTTGTGAAATCGTAAGGATTACGGGAAAAATTTCCATAATAACTGTGGTTAAGTGACAACTACCAGTTATGTTGTTACGAATTTTCTCTTTACACGTTAGTTTTGCTTTGACGAGTAAGAATTTGTTGTAGTAAATTTACGACTGCGCTCGTAAACTCACAATTCTGTGCCGTGATCACAAATTACGAAAAAAGTAGTAAATTTACGATTTTTTTTTCACAGTATGTACAGAGTACTCCTGTCAACATAAATTTTGTAGATTTTCCTAAAATGATTTTTAATTTTCTTTTTTGGAAATTATTTTATTTCCTTGGGTTTCGTTGTACCACCGTCTCTCAAAATTTTGTAAATGTCCTTATAGTTTTTTCCGGTGATCCTGATTTGACGATGTGAAAATTCACATCACTTTGTGAAGGTGTCACATCAAATGTGATGTGAATTTTCACATTACTTTTAACAGTGTATATTTTTCTGAATGATAAGAAGGTTTGATTGTTGGCTTTGATTTTTTTTTTCCTTGTGATATTTGAAACTTTCTGAAATGGTTCTAAATGACCCCCTCTGCCTTTTGCTCTTTAGACATACACCAACGGATCGATTGGTCCCGCTGCGTTTCACGTACTTGAGACGTCACATTCGACACGAGCTTCGCGTCGTGTCGGCGTGTGGCGCAAGAGTTGTATTTCGTCCGGCAGCGCGGGCCAGGGCTGGACGCGTGGCGCCTCCGCAGGCACCTCTTTTCGGATTTACAACATCAAAGCACCAGCTTGAAATTTACTGCTGGCAATGCATCCCTCCTCAGGTGATAAGACGACTCGGAAGGTTTGGGGGAGGGGGGGTGCAGGGGGAGTGAGCGGGCCGGTGAGAGGGGAAGGGGAGAGGGGCCGCGCGGGCCCAGCGCAGGCGGGGCCGGCCCGGCCCGGCCCGGCCCGGGGTCTGGCCAGGATAACGGTGCTCATCGGCCCGGCGGCTGCCAGGTCGGTCGGCCCGGCCGACAGACGCGCTGGGATGCCGGACGACTGGCTGGCTGCTCGGCCTGCCCCGCCCCGCTCCCCGCCGCGGTCCCCGCGCCCCGCGCGCCCGCCCCGCGGGGTCGGCTGGCTGACGGCTCGGGCGGGGCGGCCCGCCGCCGCGACTCACTGGACACGGCCGCTGGCTGGAGGGCCGGTAATGGAGGCCTCCTGGAAGTCTGGGAAGCGGATCGGGATTGGGATCAGGGGGATAATGAATATCAACGGGCCGAGCCCGGGCCGGGCAGGTCAGGGAGCTGCAGCAGGCTCCAGCGGCCTGTGCGGCTCTGCTGCAGGACTGTTGCAGCTTGAGCACCTGAGGGATCCTTCACTCAAACAGAATCAGTGTACATTCTACAACAAAATCAGTTAAAAAAAAATTTCAGAAAAATCAGAAAAAATCGTGATTTTTTTTTAAATTCTGGAATTTAAAAGAAAATCAGTAACCTTCAAGAAAAATCACAAAACACAAGAAAGAAAAATCGATATAAGCTTGAGTTTATAGTGAAGGACCACTCAGGACCCCACGGCAGCTCGCGGCCTCTCCATGCCCGCAGCCCTGAGGACAGACAGAACTCCGCAGCGCGGTCCTGTCCTCCTGCCCACTGGGGGGGGGGCGGTGTGCCATTCCATATGCAAGCGCAGCGGTCCGGCCTCTGCGCGCCGTGTCGCCTTTTCATGACGCGAGCGGTGTCATGTTTATGAGAATGTGTTTGTGATGCCCAAGAGCGTAACAGCGTCCAGCAGTGCGCAGGCACTGGAAAGCCAAAGTACGTATATGCCAATATCGCTCACTCGCGGGTGCACATGACAAATTATTCACACACTTGTGTGTAGATACTTTGACTCATCTGTACTTGAAATAAGCGCACGACGTAGAAATTACACAAATGAAGGAAATAACCCGTCTCCAATACCAGTGAGCAGTGAAGGGCGAGTCGTGTTTCGGGTTCGGCGCCATTGCGACACTTGCGCTCCTCCCTGCCGGGCTCGGTCCCGGTGGTCCCGGTGCGCCCGCACCGCCGCGCCGCTCTGCCTTGGAGTGCCCGTGCCCGAGCCCGTGCCAGGCCCGGCCCGGCCCGGCCCGCTTCGACACCCTCGCTTATGTTTAATTGATTCGTCAGGTGGGTTGCGCCACTCGACCGCACGGCCGGGGCCGGCTGGGCTGGCTGGGCATGCAAATACCAGACGAAGGGCGCGGCGGCGCGGGGCGGCGCGGGGCGGCGCGGGGCTGCAGGCAGGGGCAGGGGGCAGGACCGGGCAGGACGCCGCCAGGCCGCCCGGCCCGAGCAGACCAGGGGTCGACAAATCGCGGACTTCACCTGCCTTATCGTCTTGCAAACGTACTCCGCATATACTCGGTACACTCGTCTGACACCGCGAACTATCGGGCTTCAACTCCTACCCCACGTGTACCTCGGAACGCCCTTGCGCGCACCAGACGTATGCGGACGGCAGACCCTGTGGTGGTGGGGGCGCGCTGAGGCCGAGGTAGAGGCGGGGGTGGCAGAGGAGCAAGGAGGTAAGCGGGGCGCCTCACGGGGTCACGGCACGCTTGATAAGGAAACCGTGACAGCGGCGGGGCGGGGCGGGGCGGGACGGGGTGGGGCGGGGAGGGGCGGGGCGGGGGAGGGGAGGGGAGCCGGCAGCAGCGTCCGATGCGCGGCCGAGCCGGGCCGGGGCGGGAGGGGAGGTGATAATGAAAGGCCAGCCCTGAATAATCCCCGCCCGGGGGGGACCGGATAATCTCGAATGGAAATTATGACCGGCGACTTCCTAATCGAAGAGGCAAAGGTCAGGCGACCTCAAGGGCTCCGTTTTCAGATCCGCACAATCCTCTTTGCAATAAACCAATACCTTCCCTTTGGAGATTTGGCTCGATAGGTTCTCTTTTCGGAACATCATCGCGCGGTTGGAACTTGAGGACACAATCAGTATTATTGTGAAGGCGAAACAGGCTCGCATCGTTGGGCATCGTCAGGCAGGTATTGAAGAAGTGTCTTTGATCTGAGTTCATTCTAAATTATCGCACACAGTAATTTCGTATTTGAATGTTTGATTTGAGAAAACTTTTCGTGGGAGTGACATATTTCCACCACCCCAGTCTGGTTAGAATTCTACATAAATTTTTTTTAAAAAATAAAATAGTGTCTTTGACAATGTGCTGTGCACTGTAGAAATTTGTTGTAAAAAAAAAAAAACACAAACAAATTTACAGTTCGTTAAAAAAATTAGTTGAGTTACAAGAAAAATCGCGAAACAACAGGTAAAGTTTATCAAGTAACAGAATCCTTTTGTAAATGAACACACAAATGAAAACTGAATTCACAGTCAGGTCGTTCTACAAAGTTCTCAGATATTTCCTCTTAATTTACGAATTGTTTTTTACAGTGTGGAACAGGATGTCGCGCATGCGTGTACCCGTGTTCCTCAGTCGTGGGTTCGAGTCCCCGTTACTCTCCTGCTTTGCTCTGGCGCTGGTCTTCTTGAGGAACGTTGCTGCGCCCACGTCGTACGTGCATGTGTGTGTGTGCGCGCCTCTGTGTGTGTGTGCGTGTGTGTGTGTGTGCACGCGCCAGCAGGTGGGGTGCATTTTTAATTAGATGAGTGCGGCTGCTCAAAACAGTCACAAACGCGACATTTGCTCTCGTTTCTCTCTCTCTGCTCTCCTTTTTCCCTTCGCCCCCTCCCCTGTCTCTCTCTGGTTCGCTGCCACCAGAAATTTTTCATCATGCGATTTATACAGGCGTGGTTCGCGTGCTCGCTCGCGTGCGGCTCAATTAATACACCGACGCTGGCGCACGCACGCACGCACCGAGGGGGAAATAACCGCTGAATTAGGTGTACAAATTTCGTGAATTGGATGTGAATTGGCTTGAATTGGCTGTGAATTGGCTTGAATTGGCTGTGAATTGGCTTGAATTGGCTTGAATTGCCTATGAATTGGACTGAATTAGTGTGTGAATTGGCTTGAATTGGGTTTGAATTGGATTGAATTGGGTTTGAATTGAATTGAATTGAAATTAGATTTGAATTCGGTTGAATTGACTTGAATTTGTTTGAATTGGACCGAATTTGTTGAATTAGTGGTGCACACAAAAGTCCGAGGTTATCTCCCCCTCGCACGCACGCACGCACGCCACACAGAGCTCAACACTACACACCGTGCGACGCGCGAGGCACACGGCGGCCCGTTGCCCGTTGTGTGTGAGGCACGCATCGTCACCCGGACCGCAACACCCCAAATTTTGTCATGATGAGGAGAAGTCATGAAGGAGAGAACTAAGGCAGGAACATTCCCTCGTTGCGGCGCGGCACGGCGCGTGGGTGACATGGTTCCGCTGCGGCGCGCGCCACGGGGCGGGGCGGGGCGGGGCGGGGCGGGCAGGAGCGGAGACCTGTACGCACGGGACGCGACACGGTGCGGTGGGGCGGGGCGGGGCGGGGCGGGGCGGGGCCGGCGGTGGTAGAGCAGAGCGCCTGCCTTCTGGTCGAGTTAGAATTATTGATCTCAATATGTGTCCGTGCGTCCAAGATGCGGTTTTGACAATTGGGACAACAGGTGTTCACTGTTCACGCAGACCCACTCACCCATTCCACTCTCCAAAAAACAAACAAAAAAAAAAAAAAGTTTTATTATTCTAGAACAGAATCGAGAACGTGGGCTTTCACGAGCACTGATTTTACTTCAAGAACTCGCCCCACGGTTTCTTGCAAGGAGTGAGGGAGAAACAAAACCTGTTATAATACCTTTAAAAATAGTCACCTTGTTTTTGTGGATGTTTCATCATCGTCCTGCAAACATCACATCACGCTTGTTTCCTGTGAGCAAGTTTATTGAAATTTTTGTTAACTCTTGCGGTCTCATCAGCCTGCGTTAAAACATATAAATCCAGATCGGTATTGGAAGCAGATGATACTTTTTGCTGCTAGCTTGTTTTACGTTTTTGTCGCTGGGGATATTCAATTTCGTTATGTCCGAAGTGTTCAAGTTGGAGGGTAAAATATTGAAGTAAGTCAGGGGCGGTTTTAAGTTCGGATAACGGGAGGGGCGATGTACTGTGGGTTGCCTAGGGTTGATAGGGGGGTTGGGGGGGGGGGGCTCTGTTTCGCGCGGACTGAGCTTCAGCCAGCCACTCACTCACTCACTCACTCACTCACTCACTCACTCACTCACTCACTCACTCACTCACTCACTCACTCACTCACTCACTTACTCACTCACTCACTCACTCACTCACTCACTCACTCACTCACTCACTCACTCACTCACTCACTCACTCACTCACTCACTCACCAGCCCCCCCAGGCACTTTATACTCAGGGTACGCGCTTGGTTTCTGGACTCGAGAGTAAGAGGTAGCTGACACCATATTGTGTCTTGCACTTTCGTGTATGTTTTAAAGTAAAGGTGTTAAGGTATCATCTGCTAAAAAAAAAAAATTAAAAACTATCGCAAAACTGGTGAGATACGTGTGCCGCGCTGTCCCGTCATTGTTCGTCTGGAGGGCCCCGGGCCCCTCCCCCTCCCCTCCCCCACGGGGCAGAGCAGAGCAGACCCGCGGGCCGCGGCGCCCTGGAGGAGACGGGAGAAAGTAAAGGCATCGACCGTGAGAAGACGAGCAGTATGTGTCGGCTGGTCCGCCATGCCCAGCTACTTGTCCGTCACGTCACAATCGAGTCGGTTCTGCTAGGTTCATCGCAATGGATATGGAAATCAGTTATTTCCTCTCTACTCCGGGAGCCTCGCAATAAAGGGCCCTGGCCGCCGCCGTGGGTCGTGGTGCAGGAGTCCTTCACTCAAAAAAATAAAAATGAAGTAAAATTTAAAAACTAGAAAAGTCGTGAAAAATCGGGGGAAAAATACATGAAAAGGAAGAAACAGTAGAACATCAGATCAAGAAAAATCAAGAAAAAACAGAAAAATTGGTGTGCACTTGAATTTATAGTTGGGGACCCCTCGGGTGGACCCACCCACGAGGGCGCTATACGAGGGTCCTCCTGCAATGTATTTACTGTCGTGAGTCGTGCACTTGGGTTATACATAGTTTAAGCACAGGGAAACCAAATGTACGAGTGCTACACGACATTTTCAAATGTGGAACGCGAACTTTCGTAATTCTATATGGTTGCCAGCATGTAATGCAATCAATTTCGTCCAAGGGTTGAACGGAACACTCGCGTACTCCCCGGTGAGATCATTCATCGCTCATTTTTTTTTTTTAAAAAAGGGTCTGCCATTGCATGAAATTGCTTTGGCGTAAACGCCTGAGCCACTTGCGTTGTAATTGGCACGGACGAGCACGGGCCTTTCCGGATGAGCGATACACCCGACATTGTGGCCAAACGTCGTGAGATTAATTCCCCTCAGGCTGCAGCATGGCATGCTGCAGCCCCGGGACGTTTTTGCGCGCCGCGCCGCGCCGCATCGTGAATGGCGGCGTACATTCCCTCTCCCGGATCTGTCTCCGGGATCTTCCTCCTCCGGGTCGGGCCTGGCTGCCTGGCTCCGGGGGCGCCTGCCAGCCTGCCTGCGCTGTCCCACTGCCCTTCCTGCCCCCGGCCCCCCGGAGCCCCGGAGCCGAAGCGGCCGCCGCCGTGGACTCGATTCAAGCTCCGGCCGCCGCGCGCCCGGAGTCGGAGCCTCGTTCGGCGCGGCCCGGCTCGGCTCGGCCCGACCCGCCTCGGCCCGGCCACGCCCGTCTCGTCCCGGCTCGGCTCGTCCCGGCTCGGCTCCGCGGCCCGCGGCGCGTAGCGGGCCGGCCCATAGCAGTGCACCTCCGTCGGCGCAAGCGTACGCGTACCCCGTGCCCGCCGCGCCAGGCCCGCTCCCGGCCGCAGCCCCGCCGGCACCGGCCAGCCCGCCCCGCCCCGCCCCGCCCCGCCCCGCCCCGCCCCGCCCCCGAGTGAGCCGTGCCACCAGCAGACAGCGGACAGGACTTCGCCGCGAACTGTCGATTCCACCCGCCACCCTGGATTACAGTGCTTGTGTGTGACTATGACGTGACGTCTGTCAGTGTGTGTTGGTGCGCATGGCCCGTGGGACAGGGCCGAGTCAGTGCTTGACGTGCAGTGAGTGAAGTGCTTTGGATACGCCGCCCGCCTGCGCCCTGTGGATTACCTCCTCGTCCATCACCAACACGCTCTCCTCCGCCCGTTACACCTCCACCCCGGGCTATAGTTTGGGTCGCACCGTGAGTTACACACCTGAGCGAGCGCTCGTTTGGACTTCCCCTCAGCTCCCTTTTGCTGTCTCGTAGAGTCCGCCCTCCACCCCCACCCCCTGTTTCTCTTCTCGTTTATTCCTCCAGTGTGCGCCTCCGCTCCAGCAGGGCGAGGATGGCAGCCTCGCCTGCGTCTCTCTGACCCGACCTGGAGGCCGGGACGCCATGAGGCTCTGTGCCCTCGACACTCACCACACCAAACTCACCACCACCACCACCACCACCACACTCCCCAGCGAGCCTGGCCGACTGTCATAGTCACGATGGGTGGTTTTGCCCCTTTCCCCTTGCGACGAGCGTTGGGCCCTTCGTCGAACCTCTTCCAACGGTGGCAACCTCAACCAGGTAAACACGACGCAATAGTACGGACGAGCTGTACGCCGAGCGCCCTGGTCCGCGCCCGCTGCCCGGCGAGCTGCCCGGCCCCGCTGCCCTGGCGCAGCAGGCGCAGTGTCGACAGGAGAGTAGGCACCGAGTATCCCACACGCGGCGCGGATCCACCCCGCTTCACGCCGCTGTGTTTTACTGACTTATTGCCTATTTTTTTCTGGCCACACTGCCCCGGGCCCCGGCACGCCCCGGCCCCGGCACTTCCCCGCCGCAGCCCCAGTGCGTTGACACGGCGCTGCAGCGGGTGGTGCGGCGACAGGCGACGGCCTGGTGTCACTGACGGGGTCCTGGCGGGGGTCGCGCTCCGCCGGGGTCGGGCCGGGCAGGGCAGGACAGGGCTCGGATCAGGATGACTCTACTATAAGAGAGCGACGTTGGCGTGGACGCGGCGCGGCGCGGCAGGGTTCGAGCCGCCGCGCGTGGAGCCGAGGCGAATGCGATGGTGACCTCCCAGCCACATCCCCCCCCCCCCCCCCCCCCCCCTTATGCTCCCCGGCCTATCAGTCGATTGTGGGACGGAATAGCAAATGCAGTATGTTGTGTCACAACGAGGCTTCGATGTACCGGGTGTTACAGAGAATACGAAACCGTAGACGAGGTTGCCTACTCGTTCCAAACCGTAAGACGCCCGGAACCCTTTGTGGGTCTGTGGGTTGGCAATCTACTATACTACTATACTTTTAATGTCCTCTGAAACGCGCGGTACAAAGTGTGCTCATGACTCAGCAACAAGGTGCATCAAGCACGAGGGGGAAACAACTCTGAAGTTTAGTGTACAAATTTTGTGAACACCTGGAAAAACAAACGTGTGATTTTTTCAGGGGTGTTAAAGGTTTAATGCCTCTGCAAAGGCATTAAAACCTTCCCAAAGGCGTTAATTTTTATACCCTTACGACATTTTAATGCCTTTCCAAAGGCATGAAACGTTTAACACCCCTGAAAAGGTTTTAAGACACACCTTTGTTTCTCTAGAGAATTTTTTTTTGTGAATTTTAAGTGAATTGCAGTAATTTTTTGTGAATATTTGGTTGATTTTTTCGTAGAATTCTATGAATCTTCCTTATTCTTTCTATTTTTACTTATTTTTTTTTGATTTTTTTTTTTTAATGTTCCGAAATTTTCTGATTTTTTACTTGATTTTTTTTTTTTTAAATAATATCTTTGAGTTTTTCTGAATTACACACTGCAAAATGCTTGCGAAGAACGGGTTCGCATTGCAAACAAAATTCTTTGCAGCTTGCAAAGAATTCTCAAGCATTACATTATGAACTTATTCTTTGCAAGCTTGCGAACTATTTCTTCGCCTTCACTGGAAAAACAAAGGTGCTATATATAGCACCCTTTTTGGGGTGCTATTGAATTTTTTGGGGTGTTACTGCACTAATGCTTTTGTAAAGGCACGAATAGGGCCAAAAATAGCACCTTTGGGAGGCGATAGCGCCTTTCTAAAGGCACTATTTCACTAACGCCTTTAAAAGGCATTAGAAAGCACCTTTGATTTTACAGTGTTGCAAAGCATTTGTTCGCAAGGATTACTATTACCTTGCAAAGTAGTTCTTTGCAATGCAAACAAATCCTTCGCAATATAAATAACGTAAATTCTTCTCAATGTTGCGAAGAATTTAGTTTGCAAGCATTTTACAGTGCAAGGTGTGTAAAAATTTCAGAGTTGTCTGCCCCCCCTCCCCCCCCCCCCTATCAAGCATCACCTACCAATCTCCTTGATCATAACGACATGTGCAATCTGTCATTCAGTCCAAGCGCGCGAAAAGGCAAAAAACTTTTGCACGCGCGCGTGTGTATCCCGGCGACAAAGTTTTCTCATGAGGCGTGCCGCTATCGCGCATCGGCAGGTGGTCCACCACACCCGCGGCCCGTAACGGTGCGGGCCGGGCAGGGCCGGGCCGGGCCGGGCGCGGCGCTGCTGAGCCGAGGCTGAGGGGCTGCTGAGGGGCTACCCGGCCTGCCTGCCTGCCTGCCTGCCTGCCTGCCTGCCTGCCTGCCTGCCTGCCCGGCCCGGGCCACATCGGAGCGGAGCTGGGCTGAGCGGAGCGGCGCATCTCAGCTCCATTTCCTCTCGTGACCCAGATTAATCCGTTGGTCGGCTCCGGGCCGGCCGCCGTCGCGGATTGAAGCCGCCGCACCGCCGCGGTGATGTCCGACCCGACCCGACCCGACCCGACCCGACCCGACCCGGAGCGCGTCGTGTTTCCGATATGCTCCGACGGCCAATGACATCGCGCCGACTTGTTTCAATAATTACCCGCGCTTTGTGTGCCGTGTCCCCCGCGGCCGCGGCCCGGACACCTCCAGCACGTCCCCTGTACGTTGGGTTTGTTTTGGTTGGGTGGGGCGTTCAATGGCCCCTGCCCCCCGCGCGCCCCTTCAGCCTCTGGGCCTGGCACCCATTACCCCGGACAGCACAGGGCCATCGGCGCAGCGCGAGCACGAGATGGCCACCGATAACCCTGTTCTCGGAAAGATACCACCCCATCGTATATGCCCAGTACCGCGACCGGTGTAGTCGCAGCTCCCCCCCCCCCCCCGTGCCCTCCGTGAGCCCATCATGACTCGGAGCGCCCTCAAAGTCACCACGCTCGCCACGGCCCCTGCAGGTAGGCAGCCTTGCCTGCTCCCGCCGCGCCCCTCGCCACGCCCGAGCCGAGAGGGCGAGCACTGGTATCAGTTTCTTCCCCCGTGGAAAGGACGCAGCACGGGCGGTCTGCCCGCCTCAGCCCGACCTCTTGGTCTCCTCCGTCACTGTGAAAAATGTGTTCGTAGATTTACGATTCATTTTGTGAATTACGACATGTTGTAAATTTACGACAGCCCATTCCTGCTTGTAATTGAATTTCAAGTCGATAGGTACTGCTTGTAATTTTACGATAAGTGATCGTAATTTTACAACTCCACTTCGTGGAAAATTTTCCCGTAAACCTACGACAATTTTCCACAGTGATTCGGAATCAGCTCGCAGCTAGGAATCCTCAATAAGTCAACGCCTTTCAGAGTACGATACTACGCTTGTTCTCAAGCATCTCGAGAGATGTTTTGTTTCATTAATATATGTCGGATTCCTAGCTCGAAACTGGATGTTTGGTCGAGTACGTGAAAATGAGATTGATGCTCAGCTGCGTGACGCTTCTAGATCATTGTGATCTGGGACCTGTCGAGTTGTCAAAGGCAGTAGGTGTTGATGATAACTATTTAATTTGGCCATTCCCAATCCTTGAGAAAAAAGTAATCTTCAAAGTCTTAACATTAAATCTGAAGATATATTTCTTCTGAAGTTCACATCCCAGATTTTAGTATTCCAAATATAAAACAAAATTTGCCTTGAAAGCCAAATTAGTTTTGACAGATCGTTCTCAACAACACCATTTTGTTTTTGCACGACGGCCGGGCGGGTGGCTGAGAGCTGGACTGACCGCGCTGGGTTGTTTTCATCGGTAGGTATTGGCTCGAGCCATATCTGCTATGGGCGAGGGATTTGTACCCGGGGAGAGCAAAACGGCCTGGAAACGGTCACGGTGGCCGGCGTTTGGTGTCCCATCTTGATGCGTGTTTTGTACTAAAGCAAACCACCAATATGGACTATCAAATGCTTGTTCCCGTGATAGTTTTTTTTCCTTGTGGACTGTTTTGTTTTTACTCTCTGAAAAAGTGCTCTGCTTTCGATTATTTATTATTTTTTTTTTACGTTAAAAGTGCGCTCTTCTTTGCCTGTCCATGCACCTAAGTGTTGCAGCGTCACACACACATGTAAGCTGGAGGGCCAACAAATGAACACACACATCAAAAATTTTACTTTCTTATTTGCTCTATCGGATTTACTTTCCTCTTTTATCACATAAAAATTATATATATAATTCAAAGTCCTGCGGCGACTGCTTTTGATCTGTGCTTAACTGCCTGATCGGCTGAGGCTTTATGATTCATGAATAGGGGAGGCTACTTGGTGCCAAATGCAAACATGGATCTCCTACATCGCACACTCATCGAGTGTTTCAACTAGACACCCACTCACATGGCAAAGTTCAGTCTTTCTTTCTTTTCCTGTCGCCGGTGGAAACAAAACATATGATGACGGCCGACTCCAGCGCCCTAACTTTTGGGCTTTTCTTCCCAGTCTCTCTACTTTAATACTATATTATAAAAATATGCGCTTCGGTCATAGCTTTTCCCAGTGTGCTTTAGTTCCCCTTTTTTCCTATGCATTCTCCATCCACACTCTCAGAAGAGTACAACCTGCCCTTGAAAACTGTACTTTTGTTCCGAAAACGACTCATTTAAAAATTATCTGATTTATCACCATAATTTGTCGGAACTCTCTGCTCTCCACTCCTGAAGACATTGTTCGCATTGTTCCCATTAAGGGGCACTAAGCGCCTACGCGAAAATATTCCATCATTATTGGACTTTCTTTAAAAAAAAATAATTAAAAAAAAACAGATTTGTAAATGAAAAATCCAAGCAAATCACTGAATGGTGACATCATTAAGGGCATAGAAAGTAAAGTGACTATGCCGTCTCACATTTTTCATCAGATGGCTATGCATGTGCTCGGCGCTTGGTTCCCGTTAGTCTGTTGTGACTCACAATCGTGTTTGGTGAGTGTGAGTGAGTGGGCGAAGCGCACGGTCTGTGAGTGAGTGAGTGAGTGTGTGTGCGTGTGACTGTACAAGTTTAAACGCTTGTGTGTGCATGCTTGGTAGGGCGGGGGGGAAATGACCCGATTCAACACTATTTAGTTCAATAATGAAAACCTCTTATGGAATCAAAACTCAACGACTCAATGTTCCCATTCGTCCTATAACCATCCTGTTCCTCCATTCCTTTACTTCCTGGACTTTTTGATAACTTTTGAGCTTTTCTTCTGCTTCCTTTCTTTCATTTTCCTGTTATGTCTGTAAAATGTGCATGTATTTCTGGCATGTTTTTTTTTCTCTTTTATTTAATTTTTATTATTTTTTAAATAGGGTATCATATTGATTTTCTGTAGTATAGATCTTTGCTTTTCTCATCTTTGCTCAAGATGTCATATTTTGTTGCAATTGTGTTTTGATGTTTTATTCCTATCTAGGTTGGTGACTTCTATCATTTGATCAGTCGTTTACTAATTTAAATTCTGTTGTAATGGACTCATGAGGCACATTTCGAGCTGTGGCTTTTCAATCTTTTGTTATATGGCAATTTTTGAGCTTCGCGGGATAAAGTAAAAGTACTTTGCGTTTGGGTCACAGTAGAAGTTAAGTTTGTAAATAACCGCTCGGAGCAGCCGCGGTAAGTAAGGTAAATCTAATTCATTATTCATTCCAGGCGCGCGAAATAAATGCCTGTGGACCGAACGTACCGATACGCACCGGGACCGAAATAAAAGAGGCTTCCTCTCCTCGGGGCGCAGAGAGAGAGAGAGAGAGAGAGAGAGAGAGAGAGAGAGAGAGAGAGAGAGAGAGAGAGAGAGAGAGAGAGAGAGAGAGAGAGAGAGAGAGAGATTGACGGGACGAGCCGACGCGCCCGCCTGAGCCGCGCCGCCGTGTTCTCAAAATTAGTGGGCCAGCGGTATGGGCTAGCGGTATGCCTGGCCCGAGCCCAGCCGAGCCCAGCCGAGCCCAGCCGAGCCGAGCCGAGCCGAGCCGAGCCCATCCAAGTCGAGACGGGTGGGGCAGGGCGTCGTAACATAACGAATATTGTTTTAAGCTTTTCCACACTTTTTCGTCAATATCTCACAAACGGTGCATTGTATCTAGACAAGATATAGTTCATTACAGAGCTGAGATTGCACTTTAATTTCGTTACCTTATGACTCAGTGATCGAACTGGCCCTTTTACCCTAAAAAAATAATTATCAGTATCATTTTGTTCTTCTGGCATCAGTAATAAAATTGCACTTAGTTTTTGTTTTTAGAAAAAAGGAAAAAAATTGGACGAGGCCTAGTTTTATCACTTCGAGTCACAAGGTACCGAAATTAATGTGCAATCTTAACTCTCTAATGAATCATAGCTTTTCAAGATTACTAGCACCGTTTATGAGATACTGACGAAAAAGTATATTAAAATGCCAAATCAGTTTTCGTTTCGTTACGACGCGACGCTCTGGGGAGGCGTCTACTTTTGGGCCACGACAGGGACCGGACCGAGCCACGGAAACTCCCCTGTGGCTAAACGTCAATGGGATCTGGCTGAATACAGCTAGAGGGATGAGTCAAACTCTGGCGTAATTTGACGAAACCCTAAACTTTTGGAATTCGCAATTTCTCAAACGCACAAGACGGTAGAGGATTGACCTGATCTATAGTGATGTCTTGCAGTCATGTGAGATGCGGCTTGCTCCGCCCGTTAAGTTGATTTTCATGCATACCTCTCAGCAGTGAGGTACAGCCTGGGCACGTGTCATTGGTCAGCTCGTTTAGGCAGCTCCGGCACTCCACGTAGCTCACTGGGCGCTACGGGCGCTACGCGGCGCGGCGGGTGCGCTGCTACAGGCCACCCGGCCCAGTGTACCGGACCGGTACTAGCAAGTAGGCCATCAGCGATGGAGAGGCGGCGGGGCGGGGCGGGGCGGGGCGGGGCGGGGCGGGGTGGGGCGGGGCGGGGCGGGGTGCAGACCGTGCAGGCCGTGCGGGGCGCGTCGCGCGGCGGGGCGGGGCGGGGTGACCAGCAGTCGAAGCGGGACGTGTCCGGGTGCGCGCGCCGGGGTGTGGCTGGGTGGGGCGGGGCGGTCTGCGGCGGGGCGTTGTGGGGCGAGGAACGCCCAACGCCAAACAGGGTTCGGCAGTCACGATTTCTCGGGCCTCTTCAAAGAGTCGGAAGTGACCGAAAGGCCACCTCGGTCGGGGGTGCCCCCCTACGCCCCCCCCCCCCCCCAAAAAAGTTTAGCCCCGTCGAAACAGAGGCGAGGCCCTGACATGACATGAGCCACGTCCGCGCGGTCGTGGTTCAGTCGCGGGGCCGGGCCTGGATGTGCTGGGATGGGACACTGGGACACGGGGCTGGTTTTACGGCCAACGTCTCGAGCGCTGGAGCAGGTCTCTCCCGAGCGCCAGCCAAACTGAGCGCTAGTGTCACAGGGGCACTATAGTCTATAGTCGCGTTCGTATGCGCGGTGTTTTAGAATCCCTCCCGAGTTCAAGTCTCTACGGGTAAATAGCATTCTGAATTGATAAGAAAAGACACTTGGCTAACATGGGCTAACTGCTTAAGGGCTCTGATGATTCCAGTGGGCAAGAATAGCCTTACGTGGTTTTTCTTGAAACATGCCTTTTCTAATAAAAAATGGAATGTATTTAATGGCAGAGTAATGAGTAATAATCGTGTTTTCTAGGCGCCCCTGAGACACGCGCGATGCGGAGCGCAGCGTAGAGGTGCACCCAACCCACTCCCTGTTACAATTAGCAGAGGAAACAGAGCCTGGCTTGTCTGACTGGCGCATCAGCTGGCTGCAACAAGATGTGTCATCCTTCCTCTCGCCACTCGTTTATCCTACTAAGCAATAAGCATTTACCCGGCCGAGTTCAAATGCTTATCCGTTTCAAATTCGAGCAATGCCGGAGAGAAACCAACCCTCTTGTTAATGTCAAGTTACCCATAAAATAAGAGCCGCAGCGTTCTGTATAGGATAGATAGTTTGATTTCATAGCCTTTGCTGTCGTCGGCTCAGAAGCCCATGGCCGTTACATTCCCTGTATTTATTTACGACCCCTATCGTAATCCCCCTTTTTACACGAGTACTCCCTGCTCTTTTCGGGTCGGGCTATCGAGCGACACTTTAAAGCGGCGTTAGGATTTATTCCCCGCGTCGTTAATCTATCTAATCCCGGCCCGGCCCGGCCCGGCCTCCTGGAGACAGCGGACTGTCGCGCGGCGCTGACCCCCCGCCCGGGCCCCGCACGGCGGGGACGTAACGGGCACCGCGCGCCCCGACCCGACCCGCGTCGGCAGCGGAGGGACCGCCTTCAATTACACGCCGGCCGTGCTATCGAGCGCGCATGATAACCGTGGCCCCCGATGGACCGCGCCACGCCTGGCCACGCCTGGCCACGCCTGGCCACGCCCCCCGCGGGGTCGCTACATCCCGACCCGACCCGGTCCACGGCGGCGGCAGGAGCCGGCAGGAGCCGGCAGGAGCCGGCAGGGCACTCCTCTCCCCTCCCTCTTCCCTCTCTGTCTCTCTTCCCGGCAGATCCTGCGGGAGCCTTCAACTTGGCCTTTGCCTGTCCTTCCCCCTCCAACGCGCGCGGCTGGACGGAATGCGGCGCAGCGAGGCGCGGCGGCGGGGCGCGGGGCGGGGCGGGAGTAGCGGGTCGGCGGCGACGACGGTGGCGTCCTTCGGAGGGAAGAGAGGTGGAGAGAGAGAGAGAGAGAGAGAGGAGGGAGAGAGGGAATAAGGGAGAGAGGGAGAAAGAGATGGAGGGAGACGGACCAGGTGGAACCGAACGAAAGAGGAGAGAGAAAAGCCGGTGAAAGTAGGAGCGGGCGCGTTGCGGTGGAGTGGGGCGGTCTGCCGCTGTTGTACACTACCGCGAGCCCCAACAGAATACGCCACTCACTACGCCATTGTGTATTTTTTGTGCTTTTGGCTTGACCTTATTATGTTACTTGAGCGGGCAGAATGATGGGCGCAAAATGCCATAGGCACATTGGTAGAGCTTAACAGTGTATTTTTTTTAAATATGTGTTTTAACGTGTAAGGTTTGAATTCCGGAAAATGCGCAAGTGCTTTCTCTCTCTCTCTGCCCGTCACAAATATTTGTACAATTCGTCGAACCAGAACGGAATTGGCTCGCAATCGACTCTATGAGTTAATAACACTTGCAGAGTATTCAGAGTAGTCTAGTATTCATTTCGAGGGTATGGACAACAAACAATAACATGAAACAATCAGTGTAATTTTTTTTTTCCGGTGAGTTGGGGGAGAGTAGAGACTGGGTTTGGGAGATCAAAGTTCATGAATTAGACAAGACAATACCTCAAGATTTTTTCAATGATGATCACTGGTAGAAATTAAAAAAGTTCGCTGCCTTAGTCGAGACATGAGCCGTAGCCGGGCACAGACTCCTTGACTCGGCGCGCGCTAGGGGCCTGGGCTGGGGCCGCTGACCCCCGCGGCCCACGAGCCGTGTCCGGTAGAGCTAGGTGCTCGTGCTCTGCTTGTCCGTCTAGCGAGGGTGCGGGGCGCGGGGCGCGGGTCGTCGCGGCGGGGCGCAGCGAGGCGCTATGGATGTTGGTGACTCATGCCCGAGGCGCAGCCGCAGCAGGTGCCTGCCTGCATTGCAACTTCTTGGGAATCATCCCAGACAATTTGCTGCCTCCTTGTGCTCCATGCCACGGTGGTGGCGGGGCGGGGCGGGGCGGGGCAAACAAGAATCGCGCCGTCCGCCCCCCGCCCCGCCTTCCGCAGGAGAAAGTGGCGAGTAGAGGGGGCAGTGCTGCTCGTGGCCCCCGCCGGCCCCCGCCGGCCCCGCCCGCCCCGCGCCTCACTTGCACTGCCAGTGTGCCAATGACCTCGATCTCGGCCAGCAGCAGCAGCAGGCGGAGCAGGCGAGCCTAGGCGAGCCCTGCCCACACCGGATCTAGCTAGATGGGGAGGGGTGGGAAGGAGGCCCGCGGTGGCTTGGCAGCTTGGCAGCGCGCAGAGGCTTTGGATTCACTTGTTGCGAATTTGAAAATTTACAGATTTGCTTGTGCACGCTACAACTGTATTTGAAGGGTTTTGTGCAAACCTTCGCACAAAGTTAAACATGCAATTCTATTCGCAGAAATTTGTGCAAAGAAATGTACTTTTTCATGCATTGAATTGCATAAAAAGCTGCAAGGTTGTTCATAAATTTGTGCAAATAAAGCGTAGGTTTAACTTTGTGCAAATAAAAGCTCCAAATCCACCCGCATGGAAATAAGTACCAAATAATGTGACTAGGGAAAGTGTCCAAAAAGTGTACAAAAACTATACAAAAAGTATACAAAAAGTATAACGAAAGTAGCACCAAAGTGTTGCCGTCCCAATCTGCTATAGTTTATGTATACTTTAAGTATACTTTTACTAAAGTACCACCTAAAAGTGTCATTTTTGTATACCTTTTTCCATGCGGGCAGTTAGTGTGCGACGTCAAGCTATTGCCGGGCTCCGATTGTTTCGGATGGTACGGGGTTTCGGGCGCAGGGCAGCGTGATACAAAACTTTTTTTCGCCGGTAATCGCTACCTTCGTTGATCAAACGACTTCGTGTAGGTGCAGCCGCTCTTGTGTTGTTACCAGAACGTTCCGATTTTAATCGAAAATCCAGGCGTATTGATCGGAAACGATGGGAGTAGGGACGGAAGAGGATGTTGACAGCAGTTTCGTTGCTGTAATTTGGACATACTCGCCGACCCACAACGTTTACAGCAATTCATTTTGTTTCCTCTTCAGGAGTCTCTCGTCTGTTTTGATTTGTTCGAATTTATTTCTGCTACGCGCGTTATTCCTGTGCCTCTGCCTCTTCTGGTCGTTAAGCCCAATGGGTATAAGATATTGGGTGACACTTTGGCGAAGCGCTACGCTCGGCCTCGCATTACCAATTAGTGTTCTCCGCTTTCGAGCGTTGCGAACGAAGTGCGCTGGCCGTGTTCGTGCTGCTCGTATTCTTTGGAGTCGAAACTTTATTATTGCGTGAATGAAAGTAGTGCGCCCTCAGGACACATACGCCCCGAGACCGAGACACATGCTACGGGTTTGGCTGAGTTTTATTTTTACTATCTTTCTGTGGAAATTCATGGTGAAACTTCAGAATTATTGTTTTTCTTCCCATGTTTAATCTCACCATGTTATTTAACCTTAAAAAAAATCGAAAAGTTATTGTTTTGGAATTTTTCTTGCGATTGAATAATTAATTTCTTCCTTTAACAGTTTCATTTCTCGAAACAGACCTACCATGTTGTATTCACAATTTGCGAATTTCTATATGTACTGAAAGTGGTTTTCCATTTAAAATACCCCCCATTTTATAGATTGCTCATGTGGCGGGGCCACGCGACTCTGCAAAGAGGAGGAGGCAGACTGAAGTAGGGCAGGTCCGGCCAGGCCAGCTCGAGCATGAGGTCTGCGAGCCAGGCGCGGCGCGCTGCGTTTTTACGCCCGTTTCGCACCGAAGCCAGGCAAAGCTGGCGAAATTAACATTGTCCGTAAAGACAATGCTGAGTCTGGGAAGTGGAGCGGCAGCAGGTGTGGGACCAGCCAGGGGTGAGGGGATTGTGGGGGGGAGGGGGTGAAGGTCGCGCGAGCTCGCGTGAACTAGCGTGACCCCGTGGGGTGGGGTGGGGCAGGGCGGGGCCGCGTCACGCTCCGGAGGCACGGGGTAGGTCCGGCCCGGGCCCGGGCCCGGCTCGCCATGCACTGCCTTATCGTCACACAGTTGTAATCGCTTCAAATATTTCCTTGAATAAATTCGTAGGAAGGAAATTCATAAGTCATCGCTTGGAGAAGCTTAACTTGCAAACCTAAATGTGCAAGCATTGCTCACTGTTGCAGATCATTGAATTTTTCACACTAAAGTAAGTGGAGGGACGATAAACATTAAAACGGGAATTTTGACGACTTCGCTCGTAAAGTTTTAGTCGGTTTCGACCGTTTTTTCTAGCATAACCGTACCAATTGATCTACGGACATTTCCGCACCTACGAAATACTGACCAACCGGCATACAAAAGTCCTGTACTGCGTATTTTCTTTCTCATTGAGGACTTTTAATGGTTACTTCACGCAATCTTCCGCTCTTAAACAGGTACGGAAACACCAGTAACCTCCAACTACAGTTCTTTACGTATTTTGGAGGTTCGGACTACTCCGTTAAAAATACAACGGTGCGTTCCGTAGTAATTACCACAATCATGCTTCGGAATAAAGAATGCTCTTCGCACACTACTTATTGATTTGAAAAACGGCTATCACTTGCAAGTCTACGAGTGGGTCGAGAGTGGGTATTCTCTCGTCTATACACGTGTTGCGGACAAAGTAGTATGCCGTACACCTAAAAGTGCGTCTAGGAAAAAATAAAATACTTTCCTGCCAGTGAGAGACATGCGTCCCTTTAGAACTCCCAGTGTTAAGACTTCAGTGTAGAGTAGAGGTCGAAAAGTGATATTATCATAGTGTTCTGGACCGAATTTTCCGACGTTGTAGGGGACCCTGTGGCCCGTGGCATCGCATGACGCAGAGGGACGAGAAAGCGAGCTGGACAGAAGGTAATATCCCCACTTTAAGATGGGTGTGCTGCGCCCGGCTGCGCCCCGCGCCCCACCACGCGCCCAGTGATACAACCAGCATTTCCCTGAATCCCACAGATCGACGTCATCGCAGGCGGGGCGCTCCACTCGGCCCCGGCCTGGCCTGGCCTCTGTGTCAACGACCGCAAATACTGAAATAATGTTGATTCGCGCCAAGTTTCTCTTTCGTTGGTCAGTTTAACGTCTCGCATGCTCATAGGGGCCGGACCTCAGCCCAACGGCCCGGCAATATTGTCATCGCCCTGAGCCGTCTGGTTCCGTCTGGACCCTGCTTATCTAGTGGCCGGTGTATGTCAATGAACCCTGCAAATCGTAATAATGCAATGCCACTCGTCACATCGACAGTCGGGACCAAAACGAACGTTTTGGCCCGCAGGAACAAAAATTTCATCCCTCAGGAAAGAAGTTATAGAAGGTTAAAATTAACGTGGCGCCTAACGGGTACTTCGGGCAGGCAACCCGCTTGACGCCTGAGCCTGGGCCACTGATCACTGGCGATACTGGATGCAAGAGTAGGCGGGCCGCGTGTTTAGAACAAGACATTCATCATTGCGCCGTCCGTCCTGGACTTGTTGATCCGGCCCGCGATGGTAGGGACAGGCTGGGACCTCCCCCGCTTTGCGCTGGTCGGGCCGCCGGGCCGCCGGGCCGCCGGGCCGTCCCTTGTGTCTCGCTCGCGAATTCCCCCCCCCCCCCCCGCACCCGTATTGACCTCGTTGTCCGGCGGTGTGTGTCGGCCCGGCCCGGCCCGGCCCGGCCTGGCTTCCAAACCAGTCCCCGCTCCCCGGCGACGTCCTGACCGTCCTCACGTCACCCGGATGTCAGCGGCCGGCGGCGTGCGTGCGGCGCGCGTCCAGCGGCCAGACGAGCCACAACAACAAATATACTTTCTTTCGTATTTACCTCAGAGGATGAGCCCAGCCCGTCACTCGACGGATTTCCTTTCCTTTTTTACACTAGGACATCCAAGTGTGCGGACCTCACTCACCTCGGTCAGTTTTCGATTTCCAGTGTAGCCTGTACTACTGTGCATTTAGATCGTCGAATAGTGTGCGTCATAGTTTGTTATACCTCCATGATGCGCCTTTAGCGTTAGCTGGCTTTCGCAGGCGCATAGAAATAAATGTTTGTTTTGAAACTGTGTGATGTTTAAGTCCCGCTGTGGTAAAAGGACAGTGCACACATCCGTCTGCGACTGACTGGGGGGAGGGGGGAGTGGAGTGGAAAAGGGGGGAGGGGGCGTACAAGCGTGAGTGCGTCATGCAGACCAGTCGAAGAGAGGGCAGGTAAAAGGAGGAAGACACGCAGAAAAAGACCGTGTGAAAGAAAGGGAGGGGAAGTTGGAGAAGAAACTTGTATTCTATTCGGGGCGAAAAACTACTGTGCAGGTGTGGTGTTCGGCGCGCGGCTCCGTGTCATAGAATAGAGTAGTTGTCTGAACTAACTTAATGGAAGAGTTCAAGCCAAGCCAACACCCCCTTCGCTGTATGGCACCTGCCCCACCGCAAACTTAGCCGCGTTCCTCGTTTTCGATCATTGGAGCATCTCTCTCTCTCTCTCTCTCTCTCTCTCTCTCTCTCTCTCTCTCTCTCTCTCTCTCTCTCGCCTACGCTGTCGAACGTGGGATAGGTACACAGGAGGATGATCAGAGCGGCGGAGGAGAGAGAGAGAGAGAGAGAGAGAGAGAGAGAGAGAGAGAGAGAGAGAGAGAAAGGAAGGGGGAGATACCAGAAGTGGGTGACCCGGTCCCTGTCGGCCTGGTTGCGGCGGAGCGGGGCGGGGCGGCCGGTCGGGTGGCCGGCTAACGGTACCCGGAGAGCTCAGCCCCGCCGCACCGCGCCGCGCCGGTGACTCAGAGAAGACTCAGACGAGTACCGGCCTGACTCCACGAGAACCCGTCCGAGTAGGGAAACGGAAAGGGCTGGAGAACAAGGGACGAAGGCTCGGAGAAATTAGACGCCACACTGTCTTGCAGACGATTTTAATTTTTTTTTTTTAAAAAAAAATTAAAATGGCTGAAGAATGAAATTGCAATGTGATTGTCGCGTCAACCACATCATCAATAGTAATACCTATTTCATGAGGTGTGCTAAAAAGTTTGTGATGGTGTCAAACCTTTCGCGATTAAGATTGTGAGCTCGTGGGAGGATCTGCACGCGTGACAGCGGCGCTGCAAATGAGGGCGTCTGTCGCCCGCCGGAGCGAGAGAGGTCAAGAGAGATGGGGGCTCGGGCGGGATGGGGCGGGGTGGGGCGGGGCGGGGCGGGGCGGGGTGGGGTGGGGCGGGGCGGGGCGGGGCGGGGCGGGGCGGGGCGGGGCGGGGCGGGGCGGGGCGGGGCGGGCATTGCGGCCAGGCCAGGCCGGGGCGGGGCGGGCTGAGCGGAGCGGAGCGCCGTGCGCTATAGGCCACCCGCTCCGCACCCCTGCATCGAGGTCCGGGAAGTTGCCTACGCGGCAGGCGTTCACATCGTGGAAACATGAAGTAAGCTATGCAGTTGTCGAAAAGCATGCAGAAATAAAGTTTCCAGGGGCAGAGAATTTTGCGAATTTTTGAAAATTAATCGTTGGACGCACGGTACGCTGGAGTGAGGAGAGCCGCCAGGTGGAGCGGAGGGCCACAGGGTAGGCCGCCCGCTCCGCTCGCAAGCCGTCGCCTGTCTGAGGTTGCCTACTCGGCAGGCGCCCGCGCTCCTATCCTCCATCTCAGTGCTGCTAGATAAGTAGGTTGAAGTTCCCACGAGTACTCTGCTGTGAAGCAGACCTTTATCTTTACCTGCCCACATAGCAAACTTAAGCGTGTAGCCTACTTAGTGCACACTTGTAAGTGCATGTTCGTAAGCACACTCTTTCAGTTAGTTGTGAGCAGCGCAAGAAGTCGATTGCTAACAAACTTGGAAGGCGTACAACTGTAGGTACGCGCTTAGTATCAACTAACCATTAGAAAAAAAAATCCTTTGTGGGTGCAAGCAGGAACCAGTGAGAACTCTGTACACACTTCAGTTTGCAGTGTACTACGCGAAAGGCAGTCTCATGCGTGTACAGTGTGCCTAGTAGTCCGGCAAAAATATCAACATGCCTCCACAAATGCTCTATGAAAACGCCGCAGGTATAACGAGCTACATTTGGAAAAAGCAGGCGGAATACTAGAGCTGGAACAAAAATTGCATCTGGCTCTGCCGAAACAACTCGGGGACAGTAGTTTACCAAACTACTAATAGCTGGGACTTTATGTGGCAAAATTATCTGTGTCGCAAAATTTTACAAGTTACGGGTAAGGGCAAGAAATCAATGGAAATGTGCCGCATGAGTTCCGAATCAAGGGTCTACCACTTCCATAATCCTCGTACACCCCTCTAGATGATTATTGATAATCACATCATCATAATCATGTAAAATTTCGAAATATTGATACAATTTGACAAATGCGGAGAAATATTATCAAATTTGACCGAAAGTTGCGTGATTATTGGCCAATAACCAGTAAATATGTTTAAGATTAACTCATATAATCACTGATAATTACCAAAATCGTGACTGATTATAATCCTCGTACGCGATTTTTTTAAAGTGGTAGACCCTTGTTCCGAATAACCCTGTCGCTTTCATCCTACTAATCCGCCCGCAGCCCAGCTGGAGCAGGTCCCCCTGGTGCGGCGCGGTGCGGTGCTGCGCGGCGGAGGTCAATGGCGCGGCCGCGGTCCGGGCGCGACGCCCCGCTGCGCCTCCCGGCGCGGGACTCGCCAACACTTTCTTTTTTCTCTGTTTCTGCAGTGGGAGAGGATGCACCGCCCCTCCGCGCCGAGCTCCTCGGGCTCTGGGCTCTGGGCCGTGGCGAGCTGCGCGCCGCGCGCCGCGAGCCGCGAGCCGCGGAGCTGAGCAGCCGCCTTATTTCTGCCTGCCAGGTGGTGGATGCGCAACTTTCACTTCTCCGGCCTTTTCACGATGTTGATCCGCCGTGCTGGCCCGGCCCTAGGCGGCCGCGTCGCGGAGGGGGGCCGCGCGGTGGCAACGTACCCTGGCGGCCGCTGGCGGCGGGGCAATGCCCTCAGCCCTGGCCTGGCCGCCCCGGTCCTGGCCGCACGTCCTCATGGTTCGCCCGTGTTGCAGGTGGTTCCCGGCAGCTAGACTCCCCGCTGGTCCCCGCCATGCTGGCTCTGCCCTCCGGCCTGGCTGGCCCGGCCCCGACGCCGCCGCCCGCCTCCGGATGACAGCCCCGGGGACCCCGCGCCGCCTCCGCCTGTCGCGACCCCCAGGATCCTGGCCTTGATGGACTGCAGTGAGACCGCCGTGCTGATCGGCAACCGCTGCGGCCTGTGGAGCGGCCTGCCGGCCCTGCCCCGCACCGCGCCGCCGCGCCCCGCCCCGCCGCGCCCCGTGCCGCCCCGCGCCGCCCCCGCGCGCCCGCCGCCCGCGCAGCCCCCGCCGCCCCCGCCGCCCGCCGCCAGAGCCTCCCCCGGCTGCCAGATGAAGTTCCAGGGCGGCGACTCTGAGCTGCTTGGCATGCCGGCGGACTCCCTCCTCATGGGCACCATGTCGTGCTGGGGCTCGGGCCTGTCCGGCCTGTCGAGCCCCGACCAGTACAAACTCCTGCTCGACGAGGACAAGTCCTCGCTCGACTCCCTCGACTCTAAGGTCGCCATGGACACCTTGGACAGTCTGCTTCTGTCGTCGACGGACGACGTCGCGGACGTGGGTGACGTGGACGACGTCGTCACCGAGGACAACTTTGCCGAGCTCAAGCCGCTGCCGCCCTTCACGGGCTACACCGGACATCTGAGCATCAACGGCATCTCCGGCCACCACTACCACACGATAGCGGCGCCGCTGTCACCGGACCCGGGACTCGTCGAAACGAGCCTGGAGAACAACAACAACACCCAGGTGACAAACCACAACCACGTGCATGCGTCCGACTCGGCGTCGACTGCGTCCACCACGTCGAACGCCTCGAGCGTCGGCCTGTCGTACTACCAGGACCACCATGTCGTGTCCTCGAGCACCGGTTGCGGCCTTGACGACATCAAGGAGGAGGCCTCGGACTACACCAGCCTGCTCGACAACGAGGACATCGCGGCGCTCATCGGCTCGGCCATCGCGGACACGACCGTGCCGAGCGTGGTGGACAGCGTCAATGACGTGGGCGACGCGTCGCGCGACTCGTGGATGGACCTGGACGCGTGGATCGACACGGCGTGCTCCAACGACAACAAGTCCACCATGCTGCCCGTGTCGCTGCAGGACTTCTCCGGCACGCAGTTCAGCCCGTCGCCTCCGGGCGCGCAGTCCGCCACCCCCGTGCCCGCCGCGCCCACCACGCTGCAGTCGCTGCTGGGCTACCCGGTGCAGCCGCCGGCGCCGCCGCCGCAGCAGCAGCAGCAGCCCATGCTCGTGAAGCGCGAGGCCACCACGTCGTGCTCGTCCTTCACGTCGAGCGGGCTGCTGGCCGTGAAGCGCGAGGCCACCACGTCCTTCCCCGGGCCGCCGAGCGGGCCGCCCTCCTCCCTGCTGCACAGCCGGCTGCAGAACGGGCCGCCGGCGCGCGCGCCGCCCAGCCCGCCGTCGCACGTCGTGTCCACGACGGACCCCAGCCACGGGCTGCGGTACCACTACTCCCCCACCTCCACCACGCCCAGCCCCGTCAGCACCAAGAAGTCCCGGAACCGCAACAAGAACAAGAACAGCGGGGGCGGCGGCGGCGGCGGCAGCGCGTCCAGCTCCAGCGTGGCCTCCAGCTCCAGCCTCGTGTACACGGCCGACGGCCTCCTCGGCAAGGAGAAGCCCGTGCACCGCTGCACCATCTGCTCGCGGGGATTCCTGAACAAGAGCAACATCAAGGTGCACCTGCGCACGCACACGGGCGAGAAGCCGTTCCGCTGCGAGGTCTGCGGCAAGGCGTTCCGACAGAAGGCGCACCTGCTCAAGCACGCCATGATCCACAAGCGCATCGGGCGGGACGACCCGCACGGCTACCCGCACGAGCTGCGGTGCGACTAGCTCGTGGGCGTACAGACTGTGCAGTGCTGCCTAAACCTTGTGTTTTGTAAATAATTATAATTATTTCGTTTTTATTTTTCTCTTGTCGGTTGTGATTCACCTTGTTTTCTGTTGGTTCTACTGTAATTTATTATTCTGTTTTTATTTTTACATATATATTTATAGTGTGTGCGGATGTTTCTGTTAATGTGTAAATTAAAAACTCGGGTACCTTCATTCTGACTCTTCTCAGAAATTCGCCGCAAATGGAATGTCATGACGGGAATGATGAGGCCTTCTGGTCAGTAAATCTCAAAAGCAATCGCGAATGATATTAATTGTCAATTGTGAGTCTCCCATGTTTAATTTAAGTATTTATTTAGCGTAAGGGCCCAAACAAACTTAAACAGTATTAAATACATCGCGCGCCAAATTATTGTCATGTGTTTGACGAGATACTTGCTCTCCTTGTTTTCTTTTCTTCAGCTGTGAATGTTTGAGGCTAGAGCCTCCTATTCTTTAATCGTTTGCTTTTTAAGCGGAATAGTTTAACAGGCTGTGGCGTCAAATCTATACTCATGTACTTTCCCCTGACAGAAAAGAAAACCAATGGTTCAAGTACTTTTTGGCCGAAGCTAGTTTAATGATAGCCAAACTATCTTCACTATGTGCAATTCAAAAGTTTAGGTTTGAATCGCGGGCTAGTAACCAAAGTGATGCATGACTGAGATTGAATGATTTGACTGTATTTTCGTATGGAATCGAAAGGATACTTCGGCTAACTTTTTGAGTTCGAAATTAAAATTTTAAATGCAATCGGACCTGTGACTGTTGTCTCAACCGTACTAAAACATTATGATCTGTGCTAGATTTTTCCTGATTTTGCACCTAATTTATAATTTTGCTGGCCTTGTAGGCCCAGTTAAGGAACAAATCCTCGCTATAGGGCGTGCCCAGTGGCATGTGATGTAAGTTAAGTGGGAGAAGGCAGAGAGAGCCGGGTGCTGATCTCAACCCTGGAATCTCGAAAACCCAATGCATACATTTTATAATAAATTTTATGACATTTTAATAATATTTTTGTATATGTTTTGTATTATAAGACAACGTGCAATTTTTTTGTGTTGGAAGAATTTCCGTGTACTTACTGAGTTAAGACTGTGATTGTCTCTCATCGCACAACTCCCGATAAGGAACCAGTAAAAAATTCTGCGTTGGTACAAAGTCTCTTTCTGTTATTTTAAATTACTGTGACTCTCGTAGCTGTAAGAAGCATAATTTATTGTTGATTTTAACTTTGTCTTAAAAGGAGCATTCCAATTGAGGCGAAAACTACACTGTTTCTATTTTTCCCTTAGATTGTAAATAAGATTAATTATTATATTTTGTATACATTGTAAATAAATAGATTATATGGAATTATTTATGTATTGTAATATTTTTCTAGTGTCTTTTCTGTGTACTCTGTTGACATTCTTTCTTAACATAACGATTCAACTGGTCGTTATAAACCACCCTTTTCTTCTTTATTGGCAAACAACGATTGTAAAAAAGCAATTAATTTATTTTGAGTGGGCGGTATTGTGATTTGTGAGACCGATGTACTTCAGGATTCTTTGTTCTCTTTCAGCAATTTAGTTCTATCCCTGTTCTGACTATGGCCTAAATAGGTTGTCTGCATAACATAACCAGTCGACGGACGTGGCTGAAATTTAAGTTTCATTTTACTTTTTTCACTTTTTGGCCTGACATGTTAAAATTAATTTTTCATTTTTCATCCGCAGCTACTTTTTGTACCTCCTAAATTGCGAGAAAAAAAACAAGATACCGATGTATATTGATTGTGTTGTTTTCTTTATTAAAGTAAGAAGTTGTTGAACAAACAATTGTCTCATTTCGTTATCCCCTCACCAAACTACTTAAAATGGCGTCCAAACATAAAGGTAGTTAATAGCAAACGGGCTGGGGGAGAAACTCGGGAAGGGCGAGGGGCGAGCGGGCGCGGAGCGGAGCGGCGAGCCCCGAGGAAAAGCCACAGTACAGTGCAAGGTGCCTCCTTGTGGTTCCAGACGGCATTTAAACCGGGTCAGCAGTGAGCACCGCCGGCCGCGGCTGCGGGGCGCTGCGGCCTCCTAGAGTGTAGCGGAGACTGACTGGGCACGGGTACGGTCCGGTACGGGCGCTCACAACACATGCTTCAGTATCACGTCCGCAATATAAAATGAACAGTTGGCGCCGGCCGGAACTCAAGAATACTTACGAGTGAGGGGGCCGAGCTCATACAGGGAAGGACCAGGGAAATGCCATCGAGACCGGCCGGCCGGGCTGCGGGCTGTGCTGGGCGCTCGGTCGGTCGACGTGTAGGGACGACAGGACTGGCCGGCTGGCCGGGCCGCGCAGCCGCGCATGAGCGCCGGCAAATCACCGTCGGTTGAATAGCGGGACGCCCGGCCCTCCCCTTCGCTTCCCCGGGTCCGGCCCCTCCTCTTAGGGGTTCGAAACGCGCCCTGCTCGTGCTCCGTAAAAGGTTACATTTTTCCAGCGGCGTCACGCTTTGCTGATAACACGGGCTCAAGGCAAGCGCTGCGCTGCCGCCCATCCGTTCCACTCGGACCCGGGCCGGGCCGGGCCGGGCCGGCCAGACCCACCGCAACAGCGTTTTACGCGTTCAGCTGAAGAAAAAGAAAAAAAAACGTGCGCAAAAGGTCAGGAGAGTCGCGAGGAGCAGGTCCACCGAATCTGACGAGCAGACACTACACATTACACATCTCCTCGGGTAGCGAGCACGCGCAGGCGCAGGCTCACCCGCCCGCAACCGAACAGGGCTGCTCCTTCCAGGACGGCGAGGGCCTGAGCCTGAAATGAAACTTAAATTTCAGCCACTCCAAAGAATAAGTGTACAAAATCAGTGAAACAAAAAATACGGAAAAAGAAAGAAACAGAAAAGAAAATCAAGAACAAATCAGAAAAAAAAATAAGAAAAAAAAATCAGGAAAAATCCGGGGAAAATAAAAAAAATCACGAAAAGATCAGTTAAAAAAATAAGTAAAAATGAAGAAAAATCGCAAAACACTAGAAAAATCAGAAAAATCGGTGCACGCTTGAATTTATAGTGAAGCAGGACCCCTCGGTCTGAGATCTTTTATCGGCAGTGGAAGGGAAGGGTTACTGGAAGGGAAAACGGACACGGCTGGGCAGGGCGCGGCGACATTGTCACACACGGCCAGTAAAGAAGAGAATCCGTGGTCAACGCTACCGGCTGCTGCTGGGCCTTGCTGCCCTGCAGGGGCTGCTGCTGGGCCCTTCGACCATCGGCTCAGGTCGGAACACTGGGGGCCGGGCCGGGCCGGGCGTGGCGGTCGGTGGGCCGTAGCCAGGCCCCTATTGCCACCCCCGTTCACAGAAATTGACAACAATTATAATACCGTCACAAAACGTGCAGGCCAAAATCCAGAGTTGGATGCTCCTCGCTGGGCCTGCTTGGCCAGCGGCAGGTGCGGTGCAGGAGGCAGGAGGCCTGAGCGGCCCAGCCGAGCCCGGCGCGGGGCGGTGCAGCAGGGTGCGCAACGTGCAGCGCGGCGTGCAGCGCGGCGTGCAGCTTGACGTGCAGCACGGGTAGGGGGCCGCCGGGCGGGTGGGGTCGCGCTAGGCCGGGCGTGCAGCGCGGCGTGCAGCGCGGCGTGCAGCTCGGGGGCAGGGTCGGCCGCGGGCCGGGCCGGGCGGGGCGTGCAGCTTGCCCAACGCGTTGCTACACGCCGGTGCAATATCCCTGTGACCTTGTCCGATCCGGTCCGGCCCTGCCGTGGCGCGTGGCGCCTCCCCTGCCGCACTGGAGTCCACCTGGACCTCGGCCTGCACCGCCACCACCCCGGGGGAGAGGACCTTCACCCCCTTCAGCGTTCGTCCCCGGCTTGCTCTACTTAGGAGAGCGGACGGACTGTAAGGAGGGGGGGGGGGGGGTAAAGGGCCAACAGAGGAACAAGTCTCCATGGTGTCCTGCGCCGGGGAAAATTTCACTTTTTTCTCGCGTGAGGTGTGTCTCTAGTCCGGTCCGGCCAGGAAAGACCAAAGGAGTTTCGTCGAATCCAGAACACGAGAACCGGACTTGTTTCTCTGGCTGCGAGGGCCGGGCCGGGCCGGGCCAGGTCCAGGGCAGGGCAGGGGGCTGCTCAGCTCGGGTCCTCCCCCCGCCTCCCGCCTGGGCCGGGCCCGGGCCCGGGCGCGCCCCTGCCCTCCCCGGACGCCATTGAGGTCGCTCAGCTCGGCCCCAGTCCGCAGGGCGGACAGGACAATCAAGACTTGGAGTGCTTGCAGGTCTTACGGGCGAGTCGCGGAGTCGTAGCGGCTGTGCGATCTTCTCCCCCCCCCCTCCCCCTTGTCCCGAAATATTTTCTGCAGGTCATTCCAAGTCACTCTTTCCGCTTTTGTCGTGAACAATGAGTTTTGCACCCGAGTCAGGGGACGGTGACTCTCGCTGGCCGCAGCTGAGAAAGTCACAAGAAGCACTGTGGGCATGTGTGTGTGAATCGCGTTAGTCGTTGGACACACGAGGCTCGTGGATACTTACTCGATTACTCGTTCCACCCCGTGGCCATGGCCCCTGCCAACGACCCTACAAAACAAGTTTTGCGAGACCCCCGCAAAAACCGAGTCAATTCTATCCTGCGCTTTTTTATCTCCTCGGCAAGTTCCTGCAGCATCCCTGCAGGAGGACACAGGAGGAGGCCCGGCAGAAGCAGGACGCGCGAGCCGCACATGGAGCGCATCCTGGAGCATGTCATCCGGTGATTTCAGCTTGCAGAGAGAAAAAACAAGGCCACGGTGCCACGAGCACAGTGTGGCAAGCAGCCCTGCCCTGGGGAATCAATGACGACTCGACATGTCTGCTCTGCAGGTAAATGAGCCCGTCAGTGGACCAAATGTACCTAAAATGTAAATGTAAATTTACACTGAAAACGGGGGAATGATGCATATCGATCACGAGACGACAACGCGCATTATTGTGCGGTTTTTGTGAAATATCATTTCAGCAAACTTCTGAAATTTTTTTTTCAATGACACCATCGGATTCCTCGTAAAATTTCCATTTAATCGAATATACATGTCATTGGGTTTCGAGCCCGGAAAAAGACACTTACAAGAGTGATTGTAGTATAACGTGCCACGAAACTCGTTCAAAAGGAAATTTTACGAGGAATCTAATGGTGTCATCGAAAATAAATTTCAGAAGTTCCCTTAAAGAATATTTCACAAAAACCACATAATAACGTGCGTTATCCTCTCGTAATCGACATGCATCATGCCCCCATTTAAGTTACAGTGTACTTGCTTGGCAGAGGTACACTGGTAAAACAAATGTGCAGCTTTGATCACTTAAAGTGTGCTTTTTAACAACTTTGCACATTACATGGTGTCGAGTTTTACTAGACATTACAATAACGTCTAAACTTTAAACATCTCTCAAGTGTCGAATGTTTGCACACTTGGACACATGCCCCAGCTATTGGGAAGCCATAACACACGTCGAGTAACTGCACACTAAATGGTGTGCAGTTTATTAAACGTTTCGGAAGTGTCGAAACATTGCACACCAAATGACGTTTAGTTAAGCTAAGCTCGACACCTTGAAGTGTGCAATCTTTGCACATTTGAAACTAAACACCATTGATGTATCAAAAATAACGAGGGGTAAATAACTCCGAATTTTGATGTACACCACTAATTCAAAATTCACACTAATTCAAACTAATTCACGCGAATTCAAAACTAATTCACGCGAATTCAAAACGAATTCAAAACAAATTCAAGCGAATTTAAGGAATGACCTCAGAAAATACACGCACATCTGATCCAAATTATTCTCTCAATTACATGATGAAATAGGATTTTTGGTAAATTATTGTGAATGATTTCTATTTATTCCAAATTATTGGAAGTTAACTTGCAACTGCGCAAAATAATCACAATTATTTCAATTATTTTTTAAAACTTTTCAGAAACAAATTTTGCTCTGCAATTGAAAGGGTGGCGTGAAAACATGGAAAATTTTTGCGGCAGTAAACCTCCCGAAGGAGGTTGCGGTTCCCGCCAGGCACAGGGCTTTTACCCCCTGTGGCAGCCAACTGCTTCGGTGTTCCATGGGAACCGGCGCTTTGCTGACTGCGATCCTATCGCGCAATTCGACAGATTTGATCCCCGTACCACCATTGGCCTACCCCTAGAGGTACGAGCGGTGTCAAGGGCGTTAGACTTCCTGATCCCAGTTTCAGAGGCCTTACCTCAGAGGGGTACGCGGGATTCGAACCCACAACCCCGAGTGCCGACACGTAGCCAGAACAGGAAGCGACCCAACGCCCAGAGCCACCGAGCCAACGGAGGTGAGACGTGTTTAACTTCTATTTGACCTGCCATCCAGCTGCGGCCAAAGGGAATGTCAAGCGCGAAAAACACTATCCCGAGTGGGAGTCGAACTTCGGACCACTCGGTTCGGAGTGGCGCGCTCTACCATCTGAGCCACGACGCCACGATGACTGTACAGTACGACGGGTTCGAGTCGTATTTGCCCTGTCCTCCTGGCTGGAGGCTGCAGGATACGCGGCAAATACGATTCGAACCGGTCGCAGTAGACAGTCATCGAAACGTCGTGGCTCAGTTGGTAGAGCGCGCCACACCGAACCGAGTGGTCCGAAGTTCGACTCTCACTCGGGAAAGTGTTTTTCGCGCTTGACAGTCCCTTTGGCCGCAGCTGGATGGCAGGTCAAATAGAAGTTAAACACGTCTCACCTCCGTTGGCTCGGTGGCTCTGGGCGTTGGGTCGCTTCCTGTTCTGGCTACGTGTCGGCACTCGGGGTTGTGGGTTCGAATCCCGCGTACCCCTAGGTAAGGCCTCTGAAACTGGGATCAGGAAGTCTAACGCCCTTGACACCGCTCGTACCTCTAGGGGTAGGCCAATGGTGGTACGGGGATCAAATCTGTCGAATTGCGCGATAGGATCGCAGTCAGCAAAGCGCCGGTTCCCATGGAACACCGAAGCAGTTGGCTGCCACAGGGGGTAAAAGCCCTGTGCCTGGCGGGAACCGCAACCTCCTTCGGGAGGTTTACTGCCGCAAAAAATTTTCCATGTTTTCACGCCACCCTTTCAATTGCAGAGCAAAATTTGTTTCTGAAAAGTTTTAAAAAATAATTGAAATAATTGTGATTATTTTGCGCAGTTGCAAGTTAACTTCCAATAATTTGGAATAAATAGAAATCATTCACAATAATTTACCAAAAATCCTATTTCATCATGTAATTGAGAGAATAATTTGGATCGATCAGATGTGCGCGTATTTTCTGGGGCATCCCCGAATTTAAAACGAATTCAAGTAAATTCACAAAAAGATCACAATAATTTCAAAAAAAAAAAACTTTGCAATAAATTCAAAAAATTCAAAGCTAATTCAAAACAAATTCAATTCAATTTAATTTAGACAAATTCAATTCAAATTCACGCAATTTGTACACCGAATTCAGAGTTGTTTACCCCTCGAAAAATAAACATTTGTTTTACCAGTGTAAGAATCTTCGTCTTTAAAGATTTAAAGGCGGTCAGTGTTAACAAGAATGTAAAAGACTTACAAAAACATAGAGTTTTGTCAACAATGTGTTTTGCCAGAATGCGCCTAACGAATGCTCACACACGTTGCTTAACACTTTCCCCCTTAAAATAAAAGTCTGTCCGCATAATTTTTAGAGCACTTGAAATGCAGGAACTGTTGTGTCCTGAGGAGGTCGCATCTGTTGTGCATGCGGCCGTTGTTCTGGCTGCGTTTGCGGTGCGATCTCCAAAGTGAATTAACACTTTGAAGCTGGCGTCAAATGGTGTGACGCAAATTAAGATTGCATTTCTGCTGTGAAAAATATTTAAGTAGATTTACGATACATTTTGTAAATCATGGGTCATGGGATGTACACTGTTAAAAATGCCGTGAGTTACGGTTTGCCTACGGTCCGTGTAGTTTTCGTGTACGGTCAGACCGTAACGTATCCTTACGGTACGGACCCCTAAGAGAAAATAGACATCTATTTTATGTGCAAAAGACGTCCACTGCTAGACGGCTAGACGTCTAGAAAATCCCGTCTTGATGGTCGCTAAATTAGCGTCTAATAGACGTCTCTCTTTAGACGTCTACGTCTAGATTTGTCTAGACGTCGACCTATAGACGTCTATTAAACTTTCCAATAGCGACCATCAAGACAGTATAGTAGATGTCAAAGTTTCACATCATAATTGTATAATTGACGCCCCTGATGGAAAATTGACGCATCATAGATATCGAAAAAAGGTCGAAAGATAGATGCCTAGCCGCATTGACAAAGTATAGTTCACAACTATACTTGAAACCTGTAAACTCTTTGGTAGAGTTGTAGGCACAGGCTACCTGTCAAGTGACAACAACCAAGACATACAAAACTTGTATTAGACTTCCATCGGAGGGGCGCGGAGCTCATCAGATGGGAAACTGCGACAGGGCGCACATTGTTCACATCTATACAACGTAAACGTCGCCTCAGTCTACCAAAACATCGTAGCAAGTGCCTCCCGAGCATTAGGACTAAATACATTATTTGTGGATAACGATTGATTCTTTTAATTAAAAGCTGCACGCAGTCTATAGCAACATAACTTTCGGAAACATACGCCGAAAAATCAAAATCATTATTCTAAAAATAGTGAATTTGTAGTTAAAAAAGGGAGAAGGGTGCATATGTGCTGACTGCAACGCCATCTTGCGGGAGCTTTGGCACTAAGATCTACAAATCATCTAGATGAGATCTAGAGCTGCATGGTAAATAGATTGCGTAGTCAGCGTTTACGAGGACGACAATTAGACGTCACCTTGCGGTATGAAGTGTCACAGGCGGTACACCTCGCGGTACTCGCTAAATCTTATGAACTTTTTTTTATACGCAGCTACCGATTTCTGTAAACATGCTCTATTTGTGAATAGTTTTGTGCCCAGTTATGAACAAAATGAGCCAACTATGAACAATTTTCTTCATAATTGCGCGTCTAAAAAGATAGATGTGTTAGACAAGAAGTAGACAGTCTCTGCACGTCTCCAGCTAGACCTAGATGACCCGAGACATCTATTACAAATATTTTAGACATCTATTAATGGACTTCTAAACATTTAGACGGGATAGATCTGCCACGTCTATTTCGCTTCAGGAGGTAGACGGTGCATAGATCGTCTGCGCCCCTCTATTATAGGCTGTTATTTCGACGTCTACTTGCCTAGAGGTGGTAGATGGCAGGTAGACCGTCTATGGTCGTCTATTTCGTTGCGTTTGGAAGACGTCTATTTCGCTTCAGGAGGTAGACGGTGCATAGATCGTCTGCGCCCCTCTATTATAAACTCGTTATTTGAACGTCTACTTGCCTAGAGGTGGTAGATGGCAGGTAGACCGTCTACGATCGTCTATTTCGTCGCTTGTGAAAGACGTATATTTGTGTAGATGAGCTAGATGGAATGTAGAAGATCGAAGATAGTCTATTTCCTGTACATTGCAAGACGTCTATTGTTTTAGAGGTGCTAGACGCAGTCTAGACAATCTACGTCTCGCCGTACCTGTCTATTACTCATCTATTAGACATCTATAGCTAGATGTCTAGCAGCCTAGATGACACAGACAAAGTTTAGATCGTCTACCGTCATCGATAGACGTCTATTTTCTCTTAGGGACTGTTCTTCATTGTAGATGGGATGTGCTCAACTGAACTTCCCCAACATATTTGCATGTTGCGGTTTGTACCGTAAGATTCAGCCCGTTGTCAAAAATAACGGTCCGGGTACAGGTAACAAATTTACGGTGCATACCGTAGGCATTTACAAAATCAAGTTCCTGCTCGTTGTCTTCAAATCGATAAGAAGTGCTTCTAATTTCACGATTTGCAGTTTTAATTTGACAACTCCATTCTACTTGTTGGAAAATTTTCCCGTTCAACTAATAATTTCAACAGAGCGTGGTGTGACCAAAACTGATGACATTAATTGAAGTGACGCATGTTACATTAGTTTTTTGAGTGCAGTGTCAGCACAGGATAACCTCTCGCGCTTCGACAGCATACTATTCAGGAGCTTGGCGTTGGGGCCATGCAGCGGGGACAGAGGGAGCTTGGGAACTGCCATTAGCCATGAGAGCGCTGCGGCTGCAGCCGCATGCGGCCGGTGCAGCATGTGGCATGCATGCTATCAGCAGGTGGGACCCAGCAGTGTGCAGTGCAGCCACAGCCAGGCTTCCTGCGGCGCGCCGGTCCCAAGTGTGTCGCGGGGGAGGCAAGCAGCAGCTGAGTCCCTTCGAAAAATCATTGTACGGCCCCAAAAAATCATTTAAAAAAAATAAAAAGGACGGAAATAAAAATAAAAATTACATTAAGAAGAAAGATACAGAAAAATCCGAAAAATCCAGAACAAATGAACGAAAAACTGAAACAACAATTTTAAAAAAGGCAGAAACAGTAGAAAAAGATCAAAAGTCATCAAAAAGTCGCAAAAATTTTCCTTTGAAAAAATATAAATAAAAAAAGGTTCAAAAATCTTTGTACACAAATTGTATGAGTGATTCCCCCCCCCCCCTCCCCCACGGTGCAGCAGCGGCAGCAGCGGCTTTACTCTCACAGCCTCACACCTCTACTGCGCGCGGAAAAAGAGAGCACTCGGGGATGGAATAGAGCCAGGCTGTGCTCTGCTTTACTGGTACTGATTCCTCGTTTTACTTTTATGAGCACGTTGCCAACGAAAGCGGGTGCCCTTCCGGCAATATTCCTCTTCTCCTGACTCCTCGCTAGCTGAGCATCCTACAGGTCCCTTACTGGGTCAAAGTTCAATTACTGCTGTTTTGTTTAGTTTTTTGTTTTGTTTTATTTTTTGTTTGGTTTTGTTTTCACTGGAAAAACAAAGGTGCGAATCCCTACCTTTAAAAGACACTAACAAAGTTTAATGCTTTTCCAAAGGCACTAAAGTTTGGTGCCTTTGGAAAGGCACGAAATTCGACCTTTCACACCTTTGACTGGCTAGCTTCATATGCGTTCCATACAAGTTTAGTGCCTTTGGAAAGGCACTAATTTTTAGTGCCCTAGGAAAGGCACACTAAAGTGCGCCCTTGACGTTAGTGCCCCGGGAAAGGTGTTGCTTAGTGCCTTTGTTTTTCCAGTGTTTTGTTTTGTTTTTTGTTTTGTTTTGTTTTTTGTTTTGTTTTTTGTTTTGTTTCTTGTTTTGTTTCTTGTTTTTTGTTTTGTTTTGTTTTGTTTTGTTTGCTTTGTTGATGGTTTAGCGCGTTGCACGATTGCACGGTTGAAATTAGTTCGTGAGACGAGAAGGAGAAGGTGTTCAGGTCAGCGGCTGAGGCGAGCCGGGCCGGGGCGAGCAGCCGCCACCTGTTGGCACCCGCGCCGCCCCGCGCCGCCCCGCGCCGCCCCGCGCCGCCCCGCGCCGCCCCGCGCCGCCCCGCGCTGCACCCTTTCCTAGGGCTGGCACCGCCCCGCCCCGCCCCGCCCTCCCTACACAATGGGCTGCTGGACAAGGCGGGGCGTGGTGGCCAGCACAGTTGCCCGCAGCGCCGCGTCGAGAACCAAACCACCCCGCCCAGCCCCGTACCGCCCGGTACCGCCCCACCCCGCCCCGCCGCGACACGAAGGAGATCCAATCTGTGCCCACGACGCCACGTTGGTGTGCCATTTCTCTCGGGGGCATTCCTCATTCCATTGGGCACTGCTGAAACCTTGCCCTTCAGGAGTTGTTCTTGTGTGCCTACATTTCAGCCGGTGCCGGGCATTTTGTGTGCTGGTGCTACACTGTAAGAAAAAACTAGAATTTAACTACAATTTTTTACCGTTATTTCGAAGTACAATAAAATATTGTACTAAAATTGTACCCAGTATAGGGTAAATAAGTGATGTACGGTAACGAAAACCGTAAACCGTCAATTCAAAACCGTTGTTTAGTTGTATGAAGTACGGTTTTTCTCACAGTGTAGGAATTCCAATTTTGTGGTTACATCAAAAACAACTGTCATTTGTCCAATAAAATAATGGAAAGAAAAGAGAGGAAAATCTAGCGGTCATGTTCTACCATGATTCGAATTCAGGATACTCGGAAGCCCACGCGTAGGTGCAACATTAGCACATACATCCACAGAGATGCCCCCCCTTTCCCCTTCCCCCTGAGGGCTTTATATGAGAACGAGTTTCGCGGGGCCTGCTGCCTTCTCACCCAGCCGCGCCGCACCTTGTCTGACTGTGCACTCCCCCCGCCGCGCCGCGCCCCGCCCCGCAGCACTGCCTCGGCTCGGCTCAGGCAGGCGAGTTTCCACAATGTTAAGGTCAGGGTAACGACGCGGGCAAGGCGCTGCCAGCACCCTGCCCCGTCGGGCGTCGCTCCGGGCCCGGGCGGCTCGGCCTCCTGCATCCAGAAACAAATGAAAAACAATTGAGGCACCCATCGCAGTGTCAGCTCAGAAACAACCACAGAATTGCGTAGTCGAGACAACATATACCAAATTATAATAAACAGAGTCAGTTTTCGCAACTATGAAATGTCACTTTCAATCATGATTTTCTGTTTGCCCGTAAGTTAAGTTTGCAATGGTTTCTAAAATTTTTCAATCTCCCGCGGGTCTGGAAGTCACTTGAGGACCGCTTTCCAAAGCTTTAGTGATTTGCCAAAGCTCGGCCAAAGCATAACATTGCGCATTGTGAGGGCATGAAAATCACCGCAAATCAAATGTAGGCCAGGGTAGCAAACATCACACATCTAAAGCAATTTTAAAATCCGGGCCGCAATAGTTACAGCTTTTGGTTTCGCGCTCTCTGTGGCGTGGCGTGGCGCGGCGCGGCGTGGTAAGTGCGGCTAAGTGTCATCGTCGTCGTCGTTGCGTGACCGGCTTTCGCTGAATCGCCGCCGTGAATCGCGTCCCGTCGTAGCGCGGCAGGGCCCCGCCTGCCACCGCCCCGCCCCTGCCCCGCCCCGCCCCGCCCCGCCCCACCCCCCGTTCCGCCCCGCTCCACTCGGTCGTCGTCGGTCGTCACCCCCGGTGCTCTCCCCCTCCCCTCCCCTCCCCTCCCGTGCGGCTAGGCCATGCCGTTCTCCTGTCGTCTTTCTTGCAGAGTAGCGGCGGCGAACTAGGAGCATTTTCCCGCGGTGGTGCGGTAGGGAGCCGGGCCGGGCCGGGCCGGGCCGAGCTGGGCCCGACAGGCATTCCCACTTTCTCCTGTGGCCGGCCCGGCGTGGCGCAGAGTGGCGGGGTGGGGCGGGGCGGGGCGGGGCGGGGCAAATGGAGTTGGGCGGGGCGGGGAAGTGGGGCCGAACCGACACATTGCTGCTCGCATGCCACGCGAGTTTCATCACTCCGCACCGAATCACTGCAAAGAACGCCGATTGGATGGAAGGGCGGCATCCGTCGTTATTGCCCCGCCCCGCCCCGCCCCGCCCCGCCCCGCCCCGCCCCGCCCCGCTCCAGTCGAATGACAGCTAGCCAGGGAGGCCGCGGCGCGTCCTGTTCTGCTGACTCGCATCAGTATTGTCAGCGGTGTGGTCCTCTCCAGCTTGTTCAGACTGAGGTCTGCAGTTGTCGCGTCACTGAGAACGTCAGTGTCAGAAGATACTGTTTTTTCCGGGTCATGATTCCATTTACCGGGAGAGTCATTTTGCAGACAGGATAAATCCCCACCTTCTAGAATGTTAAATCCCCCCCCCCTCCCCCAACAAAAAAGGAAGAAATCACACCACTTGTTCGAGTGTACGATTAGAAATTATTAGAAATTGTCACATCGAAAAGTGTGCGACATTCAACTGCCCGGGTTTCCCATTGCTGTTGCGCCCAAGAAAGAGGTGACCGGCACATCGGCTATCGGCTGAGACGCAGACGGCAGGCGGAGGAGAGCAGGCCAAAAGAAGAAAGAAGGGGAGGGAGGGGGGGGGGGACGGAAAGGGCTTACTGCCTGCCAGCCCTGCCCGCCCCAAAAGCACCCCGGCCTGCCCGGCCAGCCCGGCCCGGCCCCGCCGCAAATTGTACCGGGATGTTCTTTGTGCAGAAGCAGGCCAGCACTTTCGGCTTCACTGAGGGCCGAAACGCCGAGTAGCACGGCGTGGCGTGGCGTGGCGTGGCGTGGCGTGGCGTGGCGTGGCGAGGGCAAAGAAAGACCAGGAGGAGTGGGGGCATTATTCTGATTCCAGGAGGGCCACGGGCCGCGGCGAGTCCTGTGAAGGGGAAAGGGAAGGGGAGGGGGCGCGGGGAGCAGGTGAGGTGGGGGTAGGGGAGAAGGAGCAGCCTGAGAACCGTTAGTCGGGTCCAAGACGCCCCGCCCCGCCACGCCCCGCCCCGCCCCGCCCCGCCACGCCCCGCCACGGCTCGACGCTCCCTGGCCACCAAGTTGCGTCGGTCGGTCGTGGGACGCCCCGGCCCCACCTTCCTCCCGCTCCTCATTGTCGTCTTCCTCCTCTTTAAACACGCTTCTTTGGTCGTGTAAGGTGAAGAAGACCCTGTCCCTCTTGTCCACCCCCCCCCCCCCAAAAAAAAATATTCTGAGTTGTTTGCGACGGTTTACATTCTAGCCTCTTGATCAGATGAGAGGAAACACAGGACAGTACCAGACCTGGTGCTCTAACGATCCAAGCTTTCGGATACAAAAATCTGTGGGAAAAAAAAATACTGTGTCCATTACTCCGCCGCCCTAAATCTAGGATGTCAATTTTGATATTTCATGCCAAAAACTGTATTCTGGATAATAAATGTTGTATTACTTACAAAAAAAGAAAAACTGGGATGTTAATTTTCGTATTCTGTTCGTATTCTGGCTCAGGGCGCTAGAGCAGCATATCTAGGAATTTTTTCCTAGATAAACCCTGCCTACTAGGCAACATTCGGACACCACTGTGTGGCAGGTTGCCTATAGTAGGCAGGGTTTGTTTATGAAAAATTTCCTAGATTTGAAACCCTACAGGGCGCATAGCCAAGCGCAGCACCATTCACATTCACAAACACGGTCAGGCCAAGGTTTAGATCGAGGGGGCAACCACTCCCTATCCGGAGGGACACATGATTTCACGATTTATAACATTTCTCCAGATTTCCCGAGATTTCTCGAGATTCCTCCTGCTCTGATTTTACCTGATTTCTCTGATTTTGTAGGATTTCTTCACATTGCGTGAGATTCCACGAGATTTCAACCAGATTTTAACGGATTTCTCAAGATGCCTTCAAGATTTCACGGGATTTCGAGAGATTTCGGTGAATTTCATTTAGATGATTTCCAATGATTTCGGTGATTTCGCGAGATTTCAATGGGATTTCTCCGGGATTTCACCGGCTAGGGACACATGATTTCTTGAGTGGTTGCCCCCTCGGTTTAGATTTTCGTGCAAAAATCACACATTTGAAGGGACAAGTATTTGAATGAATATTCGAACACCTACAGGTATGTGAAATTCACACATACGCACCTCAAATTTAAATTTTCATTTTCCGTGCTCATCGCTTGCGGTGGAAGCTCGCCTATCTTTTTGACTGTGTGACATTCGTACTCCTGGCTGGGTTTGCTCGTCCTCCAGGCGCACGCGCACACTCACACACCACCACTTTCCCTTATGCCGACTGGCTCGTCTATTTGCCAGCCGGTGCGGCACTTTTGGCTATCGGTCGTTCCGTCGGTATAGGTGACGAAGACTTCGCAATAAGAAAACGAAAAAAAATATATATAAAAAAATTATATAAAAGTGCAAGATCATATACACAGGACCCAACAACACACGCGACACCTAAACATCAATCCCTTCCCTCCCTATCCCATCTAGAGCCCTGCGCGATGGGCAAGAGAGTGTTCCATGGAAGCCGCGGGCAGCGGAGGGGAGGGGAGGGGAGAGGGAGGTACTGTGGGGGGGGGGGGAGGCGGCAGAAGGCGGTCCGCGGCACGCCAGGAGAAAGTGGTGAGCCGCGAGGCGAGCGCTCCCCTTCCCCCCCCCCTCCTCCCCCTTCCCCCTTTGAGCCCGCACACTTACAGAGCCCACAGGTGTCAGAACCCCGCTCCGCAAAACCTCGCCCATCGAGTTGAGTACGCCATCCAGCGTTCGTTGCCCCGCGGCCCGCGGGCCCGCGCAGCCCCCCGCCGAGCTCTGCCTCGCGCCCCACCCTGCTGCAGGGGTCCTCGCCCTGCCTCGCCCTGCCTGGCCCTGCCCTGCACTCGGCCGACAACCATAATGGTTCATTTCATTCCCCGGATGGCGGCGGCGCCGCGGGCGCCACGGTACAGCGGGCCGGGCCGGGCAGCGTCCGGCTGACTGCCGCGGCCGTAGGTTAGGTTAGAGAGCCACCCCGAGCCCCGCCCCGCCCCGCCCCGCCCCGCCCCTGCGGATTTGACCGTGCTGGAATGTCGCCGGCGACCCTACCCGGCGCCGCGGCGCGCGGCCGCCCGCTGTGACCCCTCACGTCTGCAGCTGTGTGTGTTAGGGGTAGCGTGCCACGGACCACCCGGGCCGGCCCAACTCGCCCCCTCACGGGAATCTCGCATCTTGTCTCTCCAGTTTGGCCCGAGTAGGCATGGTCACGGCCGCTGGGGCCTGGTCGGGCTGGGTGCCGGTCGGTGTCCGTATGCGCAGTGGGCATAGAGGCACGGGCGAGGGAGGGAAACAATTCTGAATTTAAGTGTACATATTGTGTGAGTTTTCGTGAGTTTTTGTGAATTTTTGTGATTTTTATAGAGTTTTTTTTTTTTAATTTTCTCTTCTAGTACAGTAAATATCCAAATTGATGTGAATTTCTCTGAATTTTCCAGAATTTATAAGAATTTTTCCAGAATTTTCCAGAATTTTTGTGAATATTTCTAATTTTTTCTTATTTTTTCTAATTTTTTCTGATTTGCGAGGTGTACAAAAATTTCAGAGGTGTTTCCCTCTCGGGCAAGAGGGTCGGGTGTCTCGTGTCGTGTCGAGGCTGCTAGACTTGAGCGGCTGCTCTCACGCGGCAGCGGCGGCTAGTCCGCCCCGGCGCGCCGAGCCCCCGACATGTAGGCAGTCCCGCGGCACATGCGTGCGCAGCGGGCCTGCCTACCTGCGGCGCCCGCCTCCCGGCTGCTCTGCTAGGCTGCCTCAGACACACTGGAAAGAAAAGTCTGGCACGTGTCTTATCCTATATTGCTCTCGCCTTCCTTAGGAAACATTTCGTAAGAAGTCTCTCGACCGCGTGCTATTGAAATGCGTTGTTTACCCATACGGAATGGGATCGATTAGAGTAACATGTCAGATAGAAATTTGCGTTGAGCGCTCGTGTTTTCTTTTTCTTTTTTTCTGATTTTTTGTGTTTTGTTTTCTCCCCTGAACACACTCGGTTTGCCTGGCATGACCTGCCCCGCCTCTCTCGCGTTACAACAACCTGCACCCCTTGTATCCATTTTCATATCGACATTCGACCCCGGGCTGGGCTGGGCCGGGCCTGGCCGGGCCGGGCCGGGGGTTCCCTCACCTCGGCGTGGCGGCTCTTTCACCAGCCCCGCCGCCGAGACTTGAACGCCCGAGGCGGCCTGGAGACGGGTTGACAGACGGTAGGGAGGCGGTGCTGGCGGTGCGCCTCGATCGAGAGGATCCTTGCCGTGCTCGAGCTCACCTGGTCTGGTCGGAGAGCAGAGGATGGCGTCAAAGGGAGACGGAGCGAGCCGAAGAGGGGCGGGGTGGGGCGGCATTCGTTATTAATTAAAAAGCGACCGCCCGCAGCGGCGTGAACAGAAGTACGCGTGATGCCCATGGATCATATGATCTTCTTACGACGAGAAATGAAGCTATAGGGCGATGATGTGCCCGTGCTATGAGTAGCCTCCTGGCGGAGTCAAAAGTGCTCTGCAAACTCAAGTGTGAGACAGTATCACACTTTTTACTGCAGTACCACTGTGTCTCACACTTTCAAAAACTATTTTCTGTCGTTGAATACCAATCACGTTTTAGAGAACAACATCAGCTTTGGTTGAAAATCCCGGTGAAAACGAGCTACCATGTGATGGGGTTTGGAACAACAATAAATTAAAAATCGTAAATTAATGGTTTCGAAAATTTATTGGAACGTTGCTGTTTGCGATCAGAACCCCATCACATGGTAGCTCATTTTAACCGGGATTTTCAACCAAAGCTGATGTTGTTCTCTAAAACGTGATTGCTATTCAACGATAGAAAATAGTTTTTGAAAGTGTGAGACACAGTGGTACCGCAGTAAAAAGTGTGATACTGTCTCATACTTGAGTTTGCAGAGTGTTAATGAACCATCGTTCCATAGTGGTGTGACAAAAATCTACACCGCACGTTGAACAGGGATTAACTCAGTAGTCTCTTTCTCGTCCTTGACTTGCGAGATTTTGGGGAACACCATTTCTCGCAGCACCTCGCCTCCGGCCCCTGACTTCCCAGCACAGCCTCCGTCGTTCAGAGTCTAATTTACGTCCAGCCCCCGCCACTGCCGCGGGGTTGGGGCTGCGGCTGGCTTGTGGTGGCCTGCTTGCGGAGCTGCACGTGGAGGAAACTGACTGGTAGGCCGTACAATCCTACACCCTATCCGTAGGAGGCGACTTTTCTACAATCAACGAGAAGAATGAAATGCCATTACGCAGATGCCTTAAAAGCGAAGATTTTTATAAGCTGTGATCCCCGTAACTATCGAAAAAAAGTGAAATTAGGGTAGGTTTTTTTTTCGGTTGCCGTATGTTATGGCATATTCTTCGAGGGATACCTTTACGTTGGCTATGAAGACTGAAGCTCACGTTACTGCCTGATCCAGAAGCATAATGAGCGAGGCGCATGCCGCTTCCCTATCTCTCTAGTCTCTAGTCTCTAGGATGAGTTTCTCATCCCTTGGGACGCCACGCCCAGGAGTGGCGCATGCAGGTTCAGGTTAGTCCTCTCAGGAGGATGCGCGGCCCGGACCAGACAGGCCCTGCCGGGCCCTGCGGGCTTGGGCCCTGCCCACAAAGGAGCCCAGCGCAGGCTGGACTCACCAGCAGACCGGCTGGACCTGGGCGCGCCGCGCCGGGACAGGCACAGAGGAAAGGAGGAAGAGAGCCGAAGAATGGAGGCAAGAGAGAAGGGAGGAGAGAAGAGAGGAGCGAGTGAGAGAGAGAGAGAGAGAGAGAGAGAGAGAGAGAGAGAGAGAGAGAGAGAGAGAGAGAGAGAGAGAAAGAGAGAGAGAGAAAGGAGAAGAGAGGGAGAGAGGAGAAAAGGGGCAAGAGGCGGAGTGGAGGTGGAGAGGGGTAGGGGGCGCAGCGCCGGCCGGAGAAAGAGGGAGAGAGGTGGGGGTAAGCCAGGCTCGGCTCGGCCCGGCTCGACTACTCCCTGGCCTTGTTTCTTGACCTACTTGGAGCAAGGTCGTTAACTCTTGAAGCGCCCGCCGCGCCGCGCTGCGCCCGCATAGTAGGCCAAGCGAGAGAGCTGTGCTGCCTGCGCCCCGCCCCGCCCCACCCCGCCCCGCCCCGCCCCGCCCCGCCCCGCCCCGCCCCGCCCCGCCCCGCCCCGCTGTTGCTGGGCCCCTGCCCCTCCGCCGCGCGCCGAGCCGTGCCCAGCTGGGCCGCGCCGCCGGCCGCCCGGCCTGGAGAAATGGAAAGAGACAGAGCGAGAGGCGCGAGGCGGCGAGGTGGGGCGTGGGGCGGGCCGGCAGTGGGTGAGAGGGAAGACCTGCTCCGCCCCCAGGCCCAGGCCGAGGAGGAGTGGGAGGTGCGGTACGCCCGTCCGGTCCGGAGCTGGGGCTGGGGCTGGGGCTGGGGCTGGGGCTGGGGCTGGGGCTGGGGCTGGGGCTGGGGCTGGGGCTGGGGCTGGGGCGGCTTGGGCTTCAGGCGGCTGGGCGGCGGCAGCGTCCAAGTCTAAGAAAAGGAAAGGTGTGGCCCTAGACCAGCCCGAACCCGCTCAGCCCAGCCCTAACAAGCCCTGCCCATCCCAGCCAAACCCATCCCGTCCCATCCAAAGGGTCGTCAACTCCGATATTCCTCCGTACACGAGATGATAATACCTCAAATATTACATTGAAATTACCCATATTACAGGTGATATTACGTCGATATTACCCATTTTCCCAGGATTATGACGTCTGTACTGTAAAATTGGTCTAATATTACCAATAATACATGTAATATTCCATATTCCTCCGTACGGTCAAGCGGAGTTGACGACCCTTTGGTCCCATCCGAGCCTTGCCAAGCCCAGCCCAGCCCATCGCGCCCCAACAAAGCTGAGATAAGTGTACGAGTGGAAGATTCACATACCGATAAACATGCGACATTCGTCCGTTGTGGTTGCCAGCGTGGGATGAAGCGAGACAGAACGACGCACGGCCTATTAAGCAGTGTGCGTAAGGGAGGGCCTGGAACGCCACGGAGGTGAGGTGAGGAGAAGGGATGGGGGGGGGGGGGGGGGGGGGGGCGACCTACATCTCGGTCCTGGAGTCTCCGGCCGGAGGTACGAAGGGCCACAGACTTGAAAGGGCTTAACTTAGGACCGGTAACGGTCCACTATCGTTATCCTCATTTCCAAGTTGACCTCAAATTTATGGTGCGATGAAATCCTTACCAATACAAATTTGTTTTACAAATCCAGATTTTTCTCCTTAAGGGGAGGATTCTCTTACTTCTTTTACACATGCCGAGAGCAAATGAGATCCAATGAGATCTATTCAGTCTTCTGAAAAAGAAAAAAGAAGATACTTCACAACTAAGATTATATTATCCTTTTTTTATTATACATACCATACAAATGAGTATTTGGCTGTAGAAAGACATATTCGAACAAAAAAGAGTACCTGTTACTCGTCCGCACGTCTCTCAATAATCTGCAATCGCACTAATCCGGTATGACTCGGTGGGCATCCTACACCACATAAACGACTCAGAGGTTGAGTGGGCTGCCTGCCGTTCCGGCGGCGCTGATACCATCCCCGTGCTGCGACCCCACTGGTCTAGTCGATTCTGCGTCTGAATGCAAAGGGATTTGCAGATGTCCCAATCCCAACGACGAAAGGTGCATCCACAATAGACACATCAGACACATCCACATCACAAAATGAGTCCTATTTTTAAAAAATAAAATAAAAAAATTATATTTATTCGAATAGTATGTGGTATCTATTATCCCTTATCTTGCCAAACGATGTTGGGCTAGAGGGAAGTGAAGAAATGTGATGTGATGTGTCTGATCACATCACATTACTTCACTTCCCTCCTGCCCGACATGGTTTGGCAAGATGGGGGATAATAGATACCACATCCATTCAAATATTAATACATTTTTAATTTTATTTTTCGTAAATAGGACTTATTTCGTGATGTGATGTATCTGATGTGTCTATTGTGGATGCACCTTTAAATCCCGATTGATGGAAGAAGAAGACCTTGCCACCTTGGGTAGTGAAAGAAGAAGAAGAACTCTACACTTTAGGTGCCTTATTTTATGCGCATTCGCCCCAAAACCGGGGAAGGGAAGCAGAACCCTAAGGGCACGCACTCACGGATGCATGCAGGCGCGCTCCTGAAGTGCAGAGCTTCCAAATCGACTCACGAGGTGGGTGGGTTGCCTGCCGTCACGGCGCTGTCGCTCCACAGCAACGCAACGGGGACGGGGCGGCTTCAGCGCTCGGCCCGCTTGGACGGCTGAGCTCGGCGCTCCGCTCCCGCTCAGCTCGGCTCGGCTCGGCTCGGGCGTAATATTTGGTATTGCGTCGTTTGCTGTGCGTGGGCAGGTGAAAACATGGCATTTATTCATTTTTTTGCGTTTTTCAATTGCAAGATCATCTGAGACTGTGGGCCAGTGTCGACGTGGTAGCGTATAGTTCCGAACATTTTCTCGATTGCGAAAGTGGAGTGATGAAGGTTTAAGATGTGAGAGATGGGAGGTTAGGTTTGTTATTGATGGCTTGTTTTTGCAAACCTGATGAAAGCTCTGCATATATTTAGTAAATTAAAATCATTTCTTTATATTTGTGTGATATTTGAACATTTTTGGGTGTTTAACATTCTATGGAGGTTGTGGGGAGATGGTGCATATACTTTGTGAAGAACAACGCCCAAACCGAGCAAGGGCCCAAGTGTCCTGGGGAAAACTAATACAATCTGAGATGAAAATGGACTCACTCTTCTCACATCACGCTTTACACTTCTTCCTCTGTAGCACATAATTAAGAAAAGAACGAGTTCCATACTTATCTCAAAATTCATTTTGTGTTCTATTTGGCTCTCGTTTTGTATACCCATTATGAGACGGTTGTCTAATAGATTTGAATCTTACTTTGATTTTCTTGTTCTCAGGTCAGTTGGCAGACTTCTCTTCTTCACGCTGATATATTGTCTTCAAGATTTGACCAACAGGTCAATCAGTCCTGGAAGTTGGGCCAAGCTGGTGTTGAACCCACTGCTCCTCTAGAGGATCCAGAATGCTTCCTTGGAAACCTGTGTAAGAATAAATTAATTAGTTAGTTCCAACATTATTTGTCAATTTACACTTATTTCAGTCTTCGATTTATTCAGTGTTATTCAGTGTAGAAAGGACAGGATTGATTGCCACTTTTTCAACCTAGTGACTCATGCCCATGCGGATGTGTAAGGGTTTTAAAAATAAATGATTCAGTGTTGAGGTAACAGCGATAACCTCTTATACTGTTTGGATCTCAGTATTGTGAAGGTACGCATTGCTTGTTTTAGCCACAGTGTAATGAGCCAGTGCTCTAAGCCTCTTAATTTTTGTGCAAAAATGTTGCAATCTTCTCATAATTGTAAGAGTAAAAGTGTGTGAGGAATTATAGGAGAATGCACTTCCTTTCCCATACAGAAACTCATAAAGTGGTAGAATCTTTGCCTTTATGTTGTACTTTTTATAGCTAAGTAGTCCTTTCTGGCTCTATTCCTTGGGAGCAAACGTAAAATCTATTCAGAAGTCAGACTTTATTCAGACCTTGATTTCATGCCAAATCAGTGAAATTTAATGCTTCCTGAAAGCTCTGAGGCGGGTATTTTGCTCATTTCTCTAAGAGTAAGACCGTTGTAGCGGTTCTGGCCGATGGCATTTTCTTCCTAGAGTGTAACAAAGGTTCCCTGCAAATTTGAAAGCAATCGGAGAGATTTCATGATTTTTGCCTTCAAAATGGCAAGGCCTTTGCATTTTTGGGATTTTGGGTCAGAAATTTTTTCTCCCCAGGGTTTGCAGGGATTGTGCAGGTTGACTCTTTTGTACCCCTAGACTTACTAAGTACATAAAGTCATTACGTTGTTTTTTTTTCAATTCTTTGCTGATATTTTAGAATTTTTATCAAAGTAATCCCTTTTAGCTTTTTTTCTGAGGAAGAAATCAAAAATCTCTTGCCATGTAATACTTATCTCAATCTTTTATTTTATCTGAAATTAGTGCTAATCTTTCGAAACTAGTTTGTTGTCTCAAATCTTGTAATAATAAGAGTTCTTCTTCCTCTGCAGGGCTAGCACCTGCCCCCTTTTCATTCGGCATCCTGGGATCCACTGGCTGTCGCTCGTTAACACAAGGACCTGCAGCAAAATCACAAGTTATTTATTCTAGGTGAGCAATCATTGAGTTGGTGTTCCAGCAATTACTGCTGATCCAATTTTATCTTTTTGTTTTGTGTTCAGTTTCTTTTAGTAGCTTTTTCTATGCTATTTGTCGGCTCTCAAAGCTTTTGATTTAATCAAATTTTTTGTAGCTTTCTCCCTGAGGATTATTGGGTGTCCAGGAAAACCTGCAGTGTTGGTGTTTCACTGAATTAACGTGGGTGGCTTGGCGAGCCTTGGCCACCCCGTGGTTGTTTTGGTACACTGAAGTCCTATTCGCAGTGGCAAGAGATGTGCGAAGCGACAGCCTAGTGATAGGCGTCCCCGTTCCCCGTCCGAAAGTATCTAGGCTGACGGGACGCTTTTGTCGATTTCGAATCTCGATCGATCAAAGTTTTTTTCGCCTATTACCCTCCAATACCGGAAGAATGATTCGCCCCAAAACCGGGAAAGGGAAGCAGAATCCTCAGAGCACGCACGCACGGATGCACGCAGGCGCGCTCCTGAACTGCAGAGCTTCCAAAACAACTCAGGGGGTGGGTGGATTGCCTGCCTTCACGGCGCTGTCGCTCCACAAAATAAGAGTAAATAACTCCAAACAACAACAACAACAAAGTAGAAGAAAAAACAACAAAGAAACACGCTAGCTTAGTTGTTTTTTCTTCTACTTTGTTGTTGTTGTTGTTTGGAGTAATTTTGTCGTCTGGTACCTGGTAAGCCACTCAATTTTCACAGAATATGTGTTAAATTCGTCCCGCACTAGTAGTTTCCCTTTCTAAATGTGATTCAAGTCATTGTTGTGTACTTTGACTAGTGTTGAACTTTTACAGTTTAGGGGGAATTACGAATTTATAGCGGAAAGATGATGAGGTTACGTACTTCTTCCTAATTCTCTATTTATAGTCCACATTTCAGACACAAATCTGAGGCAACTCAAGTCGGAAAAAAAAAATTAATTTTAAAGTCGTTTCTCTGAAATAGAAATGAATAGGACGTTTTCCTGAGGAAGGACTGTAACATTAAGAGCTGCTGAAACTGGGCTTTCTGTTCTGTCGCATTTGCTGATTAAATTTTATTACAATTGTGGTTTTATGTTTAGCAGAAGTGTTAAGTAGAATGTAGAGGTGATGTTCTGAAATTGAAATTCTTGAATTTTTAATGCTGTGGAAGAGGATTAGAACAAATCTGGATGTATCTGTTATCCAGTATAGAAAGATAACTTGATTGTGAATTCATCAATCTAGTGAGTCATGCCCATAGAGATGTGTGAGGGTTTTGAACATAAATGATTCAGTATAGAGATAGCAACGATTTAAAGAAAATAACTCTTATGCAGTTTGCATCTCATTATTCTAAAGGCACGCATTGCTTGTTGCAGCCATAGGCGGTAGAGTGACCTTGTTCAAAGCCCCTTAATTTTTGTGCAATAATGTTCCAGCCCCCTCGTAATTGTAAAAGTAAAACTGTGAAAGAAATTAAAGGAAAACAAACTTCTTTACCACTACATATTAGAAGAACATAAACTCAGAAAACGATAAAATGAGTGATTTTTTTTTTAAGTAAAAAAAGACCTTTCTAGCTTTATTCTTGAAGAGCACTCTAAAAATCTCTACAGAATTTACTAATTTTTCAGTCTTTGGTCTCATGTGATACCAGTGACGTTCAATGATTCCTAAAACCTTCGAGGCAGTCTTTTACCTCATTTCTCTCAAAGTAAAGACAGTAAGGGCGCTTCTGACCGATGGTATTCTTTTCTAAGAGTGTAACGAAGGTTCCCTGTGAATTTGAAGTCGATCGGAGAGATTCGATGATCTTCGCCTCAAAAATGACAAGGCTATAGCCTTAGCATTTTTAGGATTTTGGGTCAAAATTTTTTTTTTCCGGAATGGCAGGGGGCTTTCTAGCGTGACTGTTATGTACCCCTAGACCAACCTTGAAAGGTTGAATCACCCGCAAACACTGTTTCTGGAGCAGAATTGCAGTTATTTCTGAAAATTTTGCAGTGGTGCTTTTCCTTATTTCTCTCAAAGTATGACCGTTGAAGCGCTTTTGGCTTGTGGAATTCATTTCCTAGAGTGTAACGAAGGTTCTCTGTGAATTTGAAGGTGATCGGAGAGATTCGATGATTTTCGCCTCAAAAATGGCAAGGCTTATAGCCTTTGCATTTTTAGGATTTTGGGTCAAAATTTTTTTTTTCCGGAATGGCAGGGGGCTTTCTAGCGTGACTGTTATGTACCCCTAGACCAACCCTGAAAGGTTGAATCACCCGCAAACACTGTTTCTGGAGCAGAAATGCAGTTATTTCTGACATTTTTTAAGATGTGATTTCTCTTATTTCTCTCAAAGTAAGACCGTAAGGGCGCTTCTGACCTATGGTATTCTTTTCTAAGTGTGTAACGAAGGTTCCCTGTGAATTTAAAGTCGATCGGAGAGATTCGATGATTTTCGTCTCCAAAATGGCAAGGCTATAGCCTTTGCATTTTTAGGATTTTGGGTCAAAATTTTTTTTTTCTCCGAATCTGCATGGGGTCGTGCAAAGTGACTTTGTATAACCCCTAGACCAACTTTAGACTAGGAAAACAATTTAAGAAGTGGTTTTAAAATCTTTGGTCATTTTGTGTTATTTTTTGCTAAGTAGCCTTTTGCAGCCTTATTTCTGAGGAAGAAATAAAATATATCTAGCCATGTTATACTTTTTTCAGTATTTTATTTTATCAGAAATTAGTGACAATCCTTTGAAAACTGTTTGTCGTCTTGAATCTTGTAATTATTAGAGTTTTCCTTCTTCCTCTGCAGGGCTGGTGCCAGCGCCGCGGTGCGGGGGTCTTCTTACTGAGCATCTTGGGATCCACTTGCTGTCGCTCTTCAACACAAGGACCTGCAGCAAAATCACAAGTTTTTAAATTAAGGTGAGCAATCACTGAGTTGGTGGTACGGTTATTACTGCCGATCCAACTTTTTTTTTGCCTTGTGTAAAGTATCTTTGAGCAGCATTTTCTCTGCTATTTATCGGCCACCTTTGTTGGCTCTTAAAACTTGTGAATTAATCAAATCTCTTGTAGCGTTCCCGTGGGCTGGGTGTGGGTGAAATAATCCTGCAGTGTGGGTGTTTTTTCCGCACTGTAGGTGGCTTGGCGGCGCCGTGTCGCTCCCCCTGTTGCTGTGGGTTAAAGCACAAACTCTTGCCTGTAGAGGATAACTAAAGGCACAGAAGGCTCTCGCGCAGAGGATAAACAGGCACGCCCGGCAGAGGTCTGCAAACTCGCTTTCCTGGGCCGATGGGCACAGGCCGAGGGTCAGGTGAGGGGGAAGGGGGGGGGGAGTGGGGTTCTTCGGGAGCGAAGAACCTCCCCCCCCTCCCCTCCCCTCACCCCTCACCTGCGCCTCGGCCTGTGCCTGTCAGCCTGGGGAGGTGATTTTGTAGAGCTTTGTCTCCCTTCCCCCATCTAGTTGGACTTCAGTGGTCATCACTGTAGCACCAACTCACTCTTTTTTTCAACTCTATGTTCTAGGTGCCTTTAACATCCAGGATGTGAGCGGTGTCAGCTTGGACAGCAAAGAAGGAGCGAAGGAGATGTAGGTGAGCAGAAACTTACTCACAGTCACAATTGTTGTTACTTAGATTTTTATTGTGCTTTATTCTTTGTTTTACAGATTGTACGTTTCACAGTCCTGGAAGTTGGGCCACGCTGGAGTTGAGCCATCCGCTGCTCCACAAGAGGATCCAGAATGCATCTTGGGAAACCTGTGTAAGAATTAATTAACTAGTAATTTTTAAAATTATTTGTCTCAACACTTTACATTACTAAAATGAAATACATCAATAAAGAAATGCACAAACCATTTTATATTCTTCTTCGCTCCTCCATTGTTGTCCAAGCTGACACCGCTCACATCCTGGATGTTAAAGGCACCTAGAACATAGAGTTGAAAAAAAGAGTGAGTTGGTGCTACAGTGATGACCACTGAAGTCCAACTAGATGGGGGAAGGGAGACAAAGCTCTACAAAATCACCTCCCCAGGCTGACAGGCACAGGCCGAGGCGCAGGTGAGGGGTGAGGGGAGAGGTTCTTCGCTCCCGAAGAACCCCACTCCCCCCCCCCTTCCCCCCTCACCTGACCCTCGGCCCGTGCCCATCGGCCCAGGAAAGCGAGTTTGCAGACCTCTGCCGGGCGTGCCTGTTTATCCTCTGCGCGAGAGCCTTCTGTGCCTTTAGTTATCCTCTACAGGCAAGAGTTTGTGCTTTAACCCACAGCAACAGGGGGAGCGACACGGCGCCGCCAAGCCACCTACAGTGCGGAAAAAACACCCACACTGCAGGATTATTTCACCCACACCCAGCCCACGGGAACGCTACAAGAGATTTGATTAATTCACAAGTTTTAAGAGCCAACAAAGGTGGCCGATACATAGCAGAGAAAATGCTGCTCAAAGATACTTTACACAAGGCAAAAAAAAAGTTGGATCGGCAGTAATAACCGTACCACCAACTCAGTGATTGCTCACCTTAATTTAAAAACTTGTGATTTTGCTGCAGGTCCTTGTGTTGAAGAGCGACAGCAAGTGGATCCCAAGATGCTCAGTAAGAAGACCCCCGCACCGCGGCGCTGGCACCAGCCCTGCAGAGGAAGAAGGAAAACTCTAATAATTACAAGATTCAAGACGACAAACAGTTTTCAAAGGATTGTCACTAATTTCTGATAAAATAAAATACTGAAAAAAGTATAACATGGCTAGATATATTTTATTTCTTCCTCAGAAATAAGGCTGCAAAAGGCTACTTAGCAAAAAATAACACAAAATGACCAAAGATTTTAAAACCACTTCTTAAATTGTTTTCCTAGTCTAAAGTTGGTCTAGGGGTTATACAAAGTCACTTTGCACGACCCCATGCAGATTCGGAGAAAAAAAAAATTTTGACCCAAAATCCTAAAAATGCAAAGGCTGTAGCCTTGCCATTTTTGAGACGAAAATCATCGAATCTCTCCGATCGACTTTAAATTCACAGGGAACCTTCGTTACACACTTAGAAAAGAATACCATAGGTCAGAAGCGCCCTTACGGTCTTACTTTGAGAGAAATAAGAGAAATCACATCTTAAAAAATGTCAGAAATAACTGCATTTCTGCTCCAGAAACAGTGTTTGCGGGTGATTCAACCTTTCAGGGTTGGTCTAGGGGTACATAACAGTCACGCTAGAAAGCCCCCTGCCATTCCGGAAAAAAAAAAATTTTGACCCAAAATCCTAAAAATGCAAAGGCTATAGCCTTGTCATTTTTGAGGCGAAGATCATCGAATCTCTCCGATCGACTTCAAATTCACAGGGAACCTTCGTTACACTCTTAGAAAAGAATACCATCGGTCAGAAGCGCCCTTACTGTCTTTACTTTGAGAGAAATGAGGTAAAAGACTGCCTCGAAGGTTTTAGGAATCATTGAACGTCACTGGTATCACATGAGACCAAAGACTGAAAAATTAGTAAATTCTGTAGAGATTTTTAGAGTGCCCTTCAAGAATAAAGCTAGAAAGGTCTTTTTTTACTTAAAAAAAAAATCACTCATTTTATCGTTTTCTGAGTTTATGTTCTTCTAATATGTAGTGGTAAAGAAGTTTGTTTTCCTTTAATTTCTTTCACAGTTTTACTTTTACAATTACGAGGGGGCTGGAACATTATTGCACAAAAATTAAGGGGCTTTGAACAAGGTCACTCTACCGCCTATGGCTGCAACAAGCAATGCGTGCCTTTAGAATAATGAGATGCAAACTGCATAAGAGTTATTTTCTTTAAATCGTTGCTATCTCTATACTGAATCATTTATGTTCAAAACCCTCACACATCTCTATGGGCATGACTCACTAGATTGATGAATTCACAATCAAGTTATCTTTCTATACTGGATAACAGATACATCCAGATTTGTTCTAATCCTCTTCCACAGCATTAAAAATTCAAGAATTTCAATTTCAGAACATCACCTCTACATTCTACTTAACACTTCTGCTAAACATAAAACCACAATTGTAATAAAATTTAATCAGCAAATGCGACAGAACAGAAAGCCCAGTTTCAGCAGCTCTTAATGTTACAGTCCTTCCTCAGGAAAACGTCCTATTCATTTCTATTTCAGAGAAACGACTTTAAAATTAATTTTTTTTTTCCGACTTGAGTTGCCTCAGATTTGTGTCTGAAATGTGGACTATAAATAGAGAATTAGGAAGAAGTACGTAACCTCATCATCTTTCCGCTATAAATTCGTAATTCCCCCTAAACTGTAAAAGTTCAACACTAGTCAAAGTACACAACAATGACTTGAATCACATTTAGAAAGGGAAACTACTAGTGCGGGACGAATTTAACACATATTCTGTGAAAATTGAGTGGCTTACCAGGTACCAGACGACAAAATTACTCCAAACAACAACAACAACAAAGTAGAAGAAAAAACAACTAAGCTAGCGTGTTTCTTTGTTGTTTTTTCTTCTACTTTGTTGTTGTTGTTGTTTGGAGTTATTTACTCTTATTTTGTGGAGCGACAGCGCCGTGAAGGCAGGCAATCCACCCACCCCCTGAGTTGTTTTGGAAGCTCTGCAGTTCAGGAGCGCGCCTGCGTGCATCCGTGCGTGCGTGCTCTGAGGATTCTGCTTCCCTTTCCCGGTTTTGGGGCGAATCATTCTTCCGGTATTGGAGGGTAATAGGCGAAAAAAACTTTGATCGATCGAGATTCGAAATCGACAAAAGCGTCCCGTCAGCCTAGATACTTTCGGACGGGGAACGGGGACGCCTATCACTAGGCTGTCGCTTCGCACATCTCTTGCCACTGCGAATAGGACTTCAGTGTACCAAAACAACCACGGGGTGGCCAAGGCTCGCCAAGCCACCCACGTTAATTCAGTGAAACACCAACACTGCAGGTTTTCCTGGACACCCAATAATCCTCAGGGAGAAAGCTACAAAAAATTTGATTAAATCAAAAGCTTTGAGAGCCGACAAATAGCATAGAAAAAGCTACTAAAAGAAACTGAACACAAAACAAAAAGATAAAATTGGATCAGCAGTAATTGCTGGAACACCAACTCAATGATTGCTCACCTAGAATAAATAACTTGTGATTTTGCTGCAGGTCCTTGTGTTAACGAGCGACAGCCAGTGGATCCCAGGATGCCGAATGAAAAGGGGGCAGGTGCTAGCCCTGCAGAGGAAGAAGAACTCTTATTATTACAAGATTTGAGACAACAAACTAGTTTCGAAAGATTAGCACTAATTTCAGATAAAATAAAAGATTGAGATAAGTATTACATGGCAAGAGATTTTTGATTTCTTCCTCAGAAAAAAAGCTAAAAGGGATTACTTTGATAAAAATTCTGAAATATCAGCAAAGAATTGAAAAAAAACAACTTAATGACTTTATGTACTTAGTAAGTCTAGGGGTACAAAAGAGTCAACCTGCACAATCCCTGCAAACCCTGGGGAGAAAAAATTTCTGACCCAAAATCCCAAAAATGCAAAGGCCTTGCCATTTTGAAGGCAAAAATCATGAAATCTCTCCGATTGCTTTCAAATTTGCAGGGAACCTTTGTTACACTCTAGGAAGAAAATGCCATCGGCCAGAACCGCTACAACGGTCTTACTCTTAGAGAAATGAGCAAAATACCCGCCTCAGAGCTTTCAGGAAGCATTAAATTTCACTGATTTGGCATGAAATCAAGGTCTGAATAAAGTCTGACTTCTGAATAGATTTTACGTTTGCTCCCAAGGAATAGAGCCAGAAAGGACTACTTAGCTATAAAAAGTACAACATAAAGGCAAAGATTCTACCACTTTATGAGTTTCTGTATGGGAAAGGAAGTGCATTCTCCTATAATTCCTCACACACTTTTACTCTTACAATTATGAGAAGATTGCAACATTTTTGCACAAAAATTAAGAGGCTTAGAGCACTGGCTCATTACACTGTGGCTAAAACAAGCAATGCGTACCTTCACAATACTGAGATCCAAACAGTATAAGAGGTTATCGCTGTTACCTCAACACTGAATCATTTATTTTTAAAACCCTTACACATCCGCATGGGCATGAGTCACTAGGTTGAAAAAGTGGCAATCAATCCTGTCCTTTCTACACTGAATAACACTGAATAAATCGAAGACTGAAATAAGTGTAAATTGACAAATAATGTTGGAACTAACTAATTAATTTATTCTTACACAGGTTTCCAAGGAAGCATTCTGGATCCTCTAGAGGAGCAGTGGGTTCAACACCAGCTTGGCCCAACTTCCAGGACTGATTGACCTGTTGGTCAAATCTTGAAGACAATATATCAGCGTGAAGAAGAGAAGTCTGCCAACTGACCTGAGAACAAGAAAATCAAAGTAAGATTCAAATCTATTAGACAACCGTCTCATAATGGGTATACAAAACGAGAGCCAAATAGAACACAAAATGAATTTTGAGATAAGTATGGAACTCGTTCTTTTCTTAATTATGTGCTACAGAGGAAGAAGTGTAAAGCGTGATGTGAGAAGAGTGAGTCCATTTTCATCTCAGATTGTATTAGTTTTCCCCAGGACACTTGGGCCCTTGCTCGGTTTGGGCGTTGTTCTTCACAAGTATATGCACCATCTCCCCACAACCTCCATAGAATGTTAAACACCCAAAAATGTTCAAATATCACACAAATATAAAGAAATGATTTTAATTTACTAAATATATGCAGAGCTTTCATCAGGTTTGCAAAAACAAGCCATCAATAACAAACCTAACCTCCCATCTCTCACATCTTAAACCTTCATCACTCCACTTTCGCAATCGAGAAAATGTTCGGAACTATACGCTACCACGTCGACACTGGCCCACAGTCTCAGATGATCTTGCAATTGAAAAACGCAAAAAAATGAATAAATGCCATGTTTTCACCTGCCCACGCACAGCAAACGACGCAATACCAAATATTACGCCCGAGCCGAGCCGAGCCGAGCTGAGCGGGAGCGGAGCGCCGAGCTCAGCCGTCCAAGCGGGCCGAGCGCTGAAGCCGCCCCGTCCCCGTTGCGTTGCTGTGGAGCGACAGCGCCGTGACGGCAGGCAACCCACCCACCTCGTGAGTCGATTTGGAAGCTCTGCACTTCAGGAGCGCGCCTGCATGCATCCGTGATTGCGTGCTCTGAGGGTTCTGCTTCAGGAGGGAAGTGAAGTTATATGGTGTGATGCTTTCTTTTTTATATTTTTCGCCCGTTTTTCGACAAAGCCCTCGGGGGTTTGTCTGGGGATACACTCGAGATCCCTGCCAACCCTTACGACTCCTTTCATTTGGAAGCAAAAATTTATTTTGTAGAAAGTCGTAAAAATGCAAGAGCTCTCACAACATAGCATTTCCGTTTCGGAGACGGTCGCGCCTGAGAGACGGGCAACCCAGTCGACGCCGAAACCTTTCAGGAAAAATGTGGCGTGAAACGGTGTTTTGAGGCAGTAGTCTTCAGCCGCAAAAAGCAAAACGATACTTGCATGTGCTAGCTAGCCGGCCCAGCAGTAGCTGATCGGTGCTCAATTAGCACAGTACATAAACAAATCGCGTACAAAAGAGAGGGTTATAGTTTAAGCAAAAGCAGGTTTGAAAAAGAGAGTAGTTGCTCTATTTCATAATGATTACAAATTTAAATAATAAATAGATGTAAAAATTCAGTATCCTTAAGAGTAATTTATTTAGGCATGAATTTTTGTAAGTAAAATCAACAAGATACTTCAGCTAGAACTAATTAATAAAATAAAACAATAAAAATTTACCTACTGTACAAAATTTATAAAATCACAACAAACCACAAAGATTTGAATATTGTCAAGGAGTAACAAAAGAAAACTTCATCACAGGAATCATCACAAGACAACATTTTAAAAATTTATTAAAAATACACATATTGTTAAAAAAAGTCATATGACCATAAAAAAATTGGAATGCATTTTGGAGTCAAAGAGAAAAAAAGGGGGGGGGGAGAGAAAGTTAAGAAGAAGAAGGAAAGAGGTTTGGGGAAAACAATTTCTTTTCAAGGCTTTTCCCTAGAGAGCAACAATGGGTCAAAAATTTAAGATCCTGGTTTTAAAAGTATGAATATAAAAACATGAATGGAAGACATTTTTGGATTGCAATAACAATGCTAATGACACTACTTGGAAGACAAACCATGTAAACTTAGGCACTTAAATAAATAATGCAGCACACAAAAGGTGTGCTTCTGTAAAACCAATACAGATTTTCAAGGAATGGAATAAAGCGAGTACTAGCACTCTAAAATTAGAATGTTGGAATGTTATAGAAATGCATGTGTGACCCAGCAAGAAATAGTAGATAAGAATAACACAACAATCTATAAAAAGGCATGTGGTGTCAAAAATGGTAATCCAGCACAGTATTAAGAGAGGAAAACACAGCACAAAATAAAGAAAAATGTCACAGAACCTGTTGACTTTGCAGCACTGCCAGATATTCAACTAACTTATGAATAATACCGCTTCACTTCTTTCAGGAGGGGATCGATTGTTTCGTCATTGATTTCCACAAAGCGCTTTTCACCACGACTAAAATAATAGATATCACCAGTATATATATCAAACCATAGAGCATGAATATGCAACTCATGCTTCTCAAGACGTGGCTTCAGAAAAGAGTAGCTAGCTATATTCTGCATTTGCTGAAGACAGTGCACTTGTGAGAGTTTATCTGGTATAGTAAATTTGTCATCAGGGTCAATATAAGCAACAAACTTGCGCATTGGAGTCTCTGCCTGAAATATTAAAGGGCTATCGTAACCAGTCAAGGCTAACTGCTGAAACTTTTCCAATGATGAAAGAGCATGGGTACAGAGCCATGATCTTAGAGGAGAGAGTCTGCGGTTTGTTTGTGAAGACATCTCTGCATCTCGCAGGGCATAGAGCAAATTCATAGCCTGTAATTTAGTTATGTAACATGAACTGAGAAGAAAAATATGTTTCAAAGTGTGTATTAAAAGAAGAGTAAAATAAAGCAGAGGGGCATTTACCTTACAATCCGAATGACCGCAGACAATAATATGTCTAATATCATTAACTATACAACCTAATTCCAAAGCTGCTGGCTCGTTTGTATGGTACTCATCTAGGAAATGACCGCAATGGGGAATCACATTCCCAGCGTTTCGAACTGAAACACAGATATTGCCTGACTCATTATAAGAAATCTTTGAAAAATAGAGATAACATATTTACGTACCAACAAACATGTCCCCAACATTTGTTTCGGTGAATCTTGTGGGTATCATTCGACTGTCCATGCATGTGAAGAAAACTGCTTTTGGCTGAAACAGTTCATTAGTTTTATTTTATTACATCTGTCAAAGAAAGACATGCAATAAAATTAATCTGAAACAGCTCCTAGAACAGAATGTCACTCCTCAGAAAAGTTACAAACAAACATAAGATTCGTTTGTCTTTCATTTACAAGCGAGTAAAAGAACCGAAAATTGTTAATGAATGTGTGACGAGGTTTAACATTAAACGTACATAGAAGATCTAACCCTGCAAGATGTTTACATGGCACATATAAAAACCACAATGGGCAACATAAAAGATCTTCACTGTTTGTTCATCATTTACTTCAAAATATCTCACAGGCTGTATCGGGGTGAAATGTGATTTTAACATGAGGAACAATTACGTAAAACTTTAATGTCATCAACAGTCTCTCTGTATCACTGTCGTATGAATGTGAAATACTTTCTTTAGTTGGTGAGAAGCAGAAGCAGACCTCACGGCTCGGGCAAATATAGGTCAGAGCAGACGACACTTCGGACTAGCAAGTTATTTCGTCTATTCTTACCGTCGGATTATTTGCTACTTGTTTAAACTGCTCGACCATCGTCTTCCTGTCTGTGAAACGATATTTCATGACTCCCTTCAATATTTTGTCCATGTCAATGTTAATGGAATGTCTTGAACGGAATGTATAACGACCAGGACGGGCTGTCGTCAGAGCACTTTGCCCTCGGAGGAAGAGAGGAAGTAGGAAGTAAGAACTAGACACCGCGATCTGCAAAAGAGGCGGGAGTCCAGAATTCGCGAGTCCCTCTTATACACGGACTGGTCTTCAACATAGGTCAAAATGAAAAACGAAAAAATGCAGATAATAGGAATAATGAAAAACCTACAAAAGTGTGCTGTTTAATTCGGATATTAATCGGTATTTGTTCGGGTAAAGATGATTCATCATTGAAAAATCCACACAATTAAAATGAACAAGGTTTTATTCTACTTTTCAAACAAACCATAGTACATCAAGAACTGTATCAATATTTGGTAAAACCACAGATATACAGTAAATTATACTGTTACAAAATATAGAAGATAGAAAGCATTTCCAAACAACAAGTCATCAACTCACAATAGAAAACACATATGCACCAAGAACATTTGAACAGTAATTACTGTTACCATTCCACATACCCTTGTTTAATTTAAGGTTTTGCAGGGGAAGGATCCATCGCGGATGCAATTAAGTCTAACTGAGGCTTAATTACAAATTTCAACTTACAGTATTTTAAATACAACAAACTAAAATAGAATATACTGTATATTTAACACATATGTTTCCAATGAGAGTGGCAATAGAAAGAATCCAAAAAAAAAAAATGAAAAAAAGAGGACTAAATTTCACATTTAAATGTATCCATATGATAATACTTCATTAGAGGGTAACATCAGCAGAGATTAAGTCTGCCTGTAAAGTCAGCAGGAAGTTGAAAGTGTTTTACAAAAGCTGCTGGTCAGCTACTACTTATATCATCAACTAATAATTCTGCCAAATTACTTTCACTTGAATTGTTGTTGCCTGAGGCCACACCCTTCAGCATGCTAGTGCTGCTAAAAGAATCAGTGCGGGAAATATTTGAAAATCTATCTGGTACTATCACAGATGACTGGGGACGAGCTGTGTGGATTCCAAATACTGGCTTCTCTCTCTTCTCTTGTAACTGTGAAAAAGGCAAAAAAATTGGTATCAAAAAAAAAAAAAAAAAAAAAAAAAAAAATGCAATACATCAGAGAAAAAAGAAATTAAAATTCTAGCAACAGACAGTTGGACTACCATCAGGTACACCCTACATATTCACCTTTCTTTCAAAGTCTCTTACAATTTCTGACACTTTGCTAGACTCCGTAGAACCAATGCTCCACCTCCTTTCTTCTACTACTTTGTTGCTCCAAAGAGACTTGTCAGAGGCACCAGAACTAAAGCGTCTCGCATTACCAAGGATTTCCTCTGTTGATTTTCTAATAAAAAAAATAATGGTTAAGCTATCTATGGTGAATGGATAGAAGACAAGAAAAGCTACTGATGCTCACTTTAAAGTTAAGGTATCTGATAAGTCTTTGTCCCAGTCCCAGTCCCCATCACTATCAGTGTCTGCCCTATTTGACACTGTTGAAATGGTATTGTCCTGTGCCAGACTGTTTCTTGGTTGTGGCACAGGACGATCACTAATCAGTGGGCTACTACTTGTTATGGCCAAACTATTTTCACTGTGTGAGCGCTGTGGTGGTATTGACTCATAAGAACTATGTGCAGGTCCAAGCTCAATAGTGTCAAATCCTGTTTTAAAAAATAAAAAAAAATTGAACATCAGTCTACATAGTGCCTCAATTACAGTGCAGTACTCAGCTTCCGATAAGGAGCAGCAAAAAACTAGACAGCACGGACCCAACATACCATCCTTTTCATCCCTAAAAACAACTTTCTTCTTAATATTTCCAGTTGAGAAGGATGATTTTAAGTTGCTTTTAACAATGGACTGAGTTGAACTCATCTGACCAGTGCTCTGCCGAAATTTTGCAACATTTGCCAAAAGTTCTGCTGTGGTAAGAGAAGTGTGGGGTCTTGAACCTGTGGAAACATTTGGCTTGACAGAGGTATTTTCCATTATATCATTTAGATCAGACTCCAGCTCTGATATTGATTCCACGTCAGATGCCATGAATGTTGGCTTCTTTGACCTAAAAAATAATAATTGTTAAATAAAATTAATTTTGGTTCCTGAGGACAGATATGCTTTGATAAGATAACCTGTGGACTCAGCACAAACATACCCAGCTTGTGACAACTGAGAACTTGATTTAATTGGTGTTGAGGTCTGTAGCTTTTGAGGCTTCTCAACAGATGAATCAGATGAAGATGATTCTTTCTTTTCAACTTCTATCTCTGATTTATTCAAGTTGGCATACATGGATCGACTGTATACTCTCATACTGTTTTTGATCCCTAAATCAGGTTCGTTGGTCATATTTGATGACGCTGAAGGAGAAAGATGCTGGGTGACGATGCGATCTCTCGATAATTCTTCTGCCTTTTGAACTACGTCTTCAACTAGGTCTTTTCTTTGTGAAAGATCTGGCGCAGTTTTCTTTATTTGCAGTGCCTCATAATCATTCATGGGTCTTGAGTAGGAAGTAGATGGTTCATTTGAGTATGTGTTTTCAACAACACCCTGTGGTTTTGATTTTGCTGGAGACTTTTGGTTCTTTTCAGTGATTTCTGTTGCGTGTCCTGCTAAAAACAAATAATAAAAATAATTTGGTTCATATGAAAAGTGAAACAGATGTAAAATTTGATCTCAGCACACAAAAGGCTTCATACCAGAATGAGAAAGTTTATTTTTCAAATTAGATTTTATTCGTGCAAATATGGAAAACGAACGAGATCCTTTTTTCTTGGCGGTGTCTGAAGAATTGGAAGTTGATTGCTGAATTTTTAATCGGTCTGTAATCTGTCTGTCAACTTCCTTTAAGATAGCCTCTTGAATTTCAAAGTAAGACTTGTGAGACTGAACAAAAACGATAAACAATTATGAGTTTCATTTCAGATACATTTCTAAATTTCCAAGACGAAGTAAAATTTCAAACCTTTGCAGCAATGTTCTGATGATGTTTTACAGTGGCCATGTTGGAGTGAAATGAAGCAGCAGGTATTCCTTGCCATTCAGGATCAACACCTAGCTCCCTTAACCTTCTGTTCAAGAGTCCCAAAAGATCTTCTTTCAGACCATCAAGTACTTGAGGCGCCAGCTGTAATCTAAATAAATGTTTTTAGTGGCAATGCTGTAAAAATTGAGGTAAAATACATTACAGATTAAAGGAAATAGACTCCTATTTAACACTTTGAACACATACTTTGACTGATCAGAATCATTTTCAAGTGAGTTCTGACCACTATTAGATGACTGACTGTCAGAATCATACGAGCTACAGCTCCCTTGACTGGATGTTCCACTACCAGAGGAACTTGATTTATTGTACATTGGGCTTTTTTGGCTCATGTCCACTGTACTATCTTTGTCTGGTTGAAGGAGTTCTGCTGGAGTACTTTTCTGATTAGAGTTAGTTTGTTGATCGGAAGATGTTTGAGAGGAAGCTGAAGAAGAGTCTTGATCCACGGTTAACACAATCTCTTCTTTATATGCACTTTCCTCTTTCACCGGGTTTGTGTCAGTGGAATGATTCACACTGCTCTTTCCTGTGTGTACAACTTTGCTATTGCTAATTTGCAATGAAGGTTTTTTGGTAGCAATATTTTTAAAAGTTTCTGAATTATCAGAGGATCTATCCCATGCCTGAACCAATAGAAACCAAAGTAAAGACAATTTAATGACTAAGCTAATGATTCTCTATACTTAAAGGGTGTATTACATATTGCTTAACAAGTTATACTACAAGTCTCTAGCACACCTGAACAGTATTGATTGGACTGTCTTGAATGTCATTCTGAACTCTGTTGGTATTTATATCTGGAGACTTCATAAAATGGTCACCTGATCCTGAAAAGTAGAAGATTTTGGTTTCAAATATATCATTTGAAAAAGTAAATTTTTCTCCAAGTCTGGAATGACGTTTACCTCTGTTTTTCATGATAGATAAACGGAGATCATCTAAATCGGCTTGATGCTGATGTTGGAGTTCCACAAGCTTTTCTTGCATAGCCCGCTCATGAGCCAGATGTTGTTCATGCAACTGCTCTCTTAATGCTTTAATTTCATCATCCTGCTCATCAACACGGGCAAGCAACAGTTTTTGGCTACTTTCATATTTCACTTTTAGTTGTTGGCATGCATCTGTGATGGTTGTTGAGCCATCATGTAAGGTGTCAACCTTTTCAAAAATACAAAAATTAAGAGACAACTGTTTTCATATTGACATAGACATAGAATATTTATGATACAGTAAGTATGATCAAATCCTTAACACATTTAGTACTAATATTTCTTTAAAGAGCAGATGCAATATGTTATTGTAGCATTGAAGATTTTATTACATATTTATTTAAGATGCGGAGCTAAATTTGGATCTCTTACTTGGGAATTTTCTACTTGATCTCTAGCATTTTCCTGTCTTTCCGAAGTAGTTGAACAATTTTGAAGCGATGACTTATCTTGTGAGAACATGTCCAGTGATGGGGTTACACCCTTCAGATTGGTTGGATTTATTTTCTGTGGAAAAATTCGTATTAACTAGTAATGAGTGATAAAATTGCATGTGATGCTTTGATACTTAGCATTTTATACCTTAATTTCATTTTGAAGAATTGCTTGAAGTGCTGCTACATCAGAAATGGGGGAACTTTGTTTTTCCTTCAAAGCATTTTCAGTTACTTGTAGACGCTCTTGCAGCTCACGTACTTGGAACTTCAGATTTTCAACTTCTTTATTTGAGTTATTGCTAACGGTTTCTGTGACTAGTTCTGGATGACGTCTTTGTTGATGGGCTGTGAGATATTGTTCTCCAACAAAAATTTTTTCACACCCTGAACACTGTCAGTGATACAAAAAATTGGAGATCAGGAAATATTGGAGATTACATGTGCCTAATACACAAAATGAATCTTGGAGAATGTTGTACAATACCTTGAAAATTGGGTGTGGAGAAGAGTTCCTAGACCTCATTTTTGTTTTTAGTTTCTTTTGAAGACTGCATATTTCATCGGCATTTTCCTGATTCTTTTTTCTTAAATGTTCAATTTCCTGGAAAAAAGGAAGGAAAAACAGAGTGGCGAGGCGACATGCAAATAGTTTGTAAAGGTTAACATAACTGCCAGTAAAGGTGCATCTTTCTCAATTAAATATTTAACTTACTTGTAATGCAATCCTGAGCTGATCCTGCATTACAGTAACGCAATGATCCAAATAAGTTCGACAATATAACAAAAAGTCAGCAGCAAGTTGAGCCAGTTGAAAAATTTTGATAAAGTTCGGATCTAGTATTTTTAGATCATATTCACTACTTAAATTACAGGACATCACACAAGAGAGCATATCTTGTAGGGTCTCCAAGTCTCTTTCTCTCACAATTTTATCAACATCAACAGATCCTGAAGGAAATAAAATTTAAGAAATATAGATATGAGATAGAAGGGAAAATTCAGAACACTTTTATGGTGAGAATACTTCAAATTACCAATTTTTGCCCAATCCACTCTACCACGATACAAATTGAAGGAAAATCCAGCTTCTCTGGCCAGTCGTGGAAAGTCATGGCGACTTCCAGATTCACAATGCAATGGCATTGATTCAAAAGCTGAAAATGTCTTCATTGCCTAAAACAAAAATAGAAACAAGGAAAACAATAGTTTCCGTTAAACTGTTGTAGATGGAAGAGATAACAGAAAACAATTGGAAAGTGTCGTAGGTTTAGGAAAGAAGGGATGGTGTAAGACCAGGAACTCAAACAGGTTGGTAAAAGTTAGGCTTATATTTCACTTGAAACTTCCTCTTCAGAGATAGCGCACAACATAACACTGAAATTAAACTCAGTAAAACAAAAAATCTCACCAATTTCATAAATATCAATAACCTTCACCAATGACTTGTCACTAACTTATCAGGCATAGTTCACATGACAGGTAGAAGTTACGACATCGCATGGAACTTTCATTCACATTCTAGAAATGAATATGTTGGAATAACATACCTATTTCTTTTCTACCGACCATAATAACCAACCCGACGGTTGTATCTACCGCGCTTTACAACGTCATTTTTGTTTATTTCTCTACACTGCCTTCTATATTGTAAACGTCTGAACAGTTCCGGGGGGGACAAAAAGAACCAACGTGAACAAAACTTAAAAAGAGGTAAACTTTGCCATTCTTTTCGTTTTTAAATATAAATGTGTCTTAAAACCATAAAATGTATTTTTCGCAGTTGATTCAGGTTTAAGTGTGCAGCGTGCAGCGAACCGCTGTGCATAGGGCAGCAATCTCTTTTTACTTTTTGTTGGTATTCATCTCCTTACCCTCTTACATTCGCGCCAAATTGACCGGGCTTAAGATACTTTGTTCTTCACATCAATTGCATTGGCTAATTCCACTTACCGTGCCGATTTCGTTTCGTCTCCTCTCCTGTACAGGATCACGATTTCGTTTCGATTTTTCCAGTTTCGTTTGTGTCACCTCTCCTGTACAGGATTAATATGGAGGGATTTGATAATCCTGGTGTGTTTTTCTCTGACAACTTTGGTGCTGGAGATGAGGAGCAGCGGAGTGAAGTAAATGTTGGATTTCAAGCAACCAAGAGGAAACTAAAAGATTTTTTGCGTCAGTTCCATGAAGGCAACTTCAATTACAAATACAGGTATCAAACTGTAACGAAACTAATCTTTATTACATTTTGTTGCGCTTGGCCTTGGAGACGATTGACCTTCTGTTGCTTTTCTCTCATGGATGTGTCTTAATATTTACTGTTTGCCCTAACCCTTCGCACTTATATTCAGTTTTAATCCCACTGTAACCCTTGTTTGTGTTTGCAGAGATGCTCTTAAACGTCAGTACAATCTTGGTCAGTTCTTTTTGGAAGTCAACTTGGAAGATTTGGCTAGCTTCGATGAAGCTCTTGCTGACAAAATGTACAAACAGCCCACTGAACACTTGACAGTGGTGAGCAAATGTCTCCTTGATTCAACTGGAATTACTTTACATTTAACATTATGCCTTTAATTGTTGTTACCCACTTCTAGTTTGAAGAAGCAGCCAAAGAAGTTGCTGACGAAGTCACTGCTCCTCGACCTGAGGGAGAAGAAAAAGTTCAAGACATTCAAATACTTTTATCTTCAGATGCTAACTGCTCATCTTTACGTGACATGAGGGTATGTTAATACTGGAAATTGAAAGGTATTGTTTAAACCTAGCAAAATTCTTGGAGATTAATGTTAACATTCAATATTTACATTGCAGTCTGATTTTGTTTCTAAATTGGTGAAGATTCCTGGAATAGTTGTTGCAGCATCTGGAATCAGAGCCAAGGCAACAAAAATTGCTATTCAGTGCCGCTCTTGCAGGAATGTTATTCCTAATTTGACTGTGAGGCCTGGGCTTGATGGCTATGCGATGCCAAGGAAGTGTAACACGTATGTGTTTCATCATTTTCATTCATCCACATCCTTCAATAATTAAAGTTTGTCAATCAAAAGTGTTTTCTTAATTCTTAGTAAGTTTTGATCTGTATTTTGCAGTGAGCAAGCAGGACGCCCTAAATGTCCTCTTGACCCCTTCTTCATCATGCCTGACAAGTGCCACTGTGTTGATTTTCAAACACTGAAACTTCAAGAACTCCCAGACTCCATTCCTCAAGGAGAAATGCCTCGACATTTATCCCTTTACTGTGACAGATACTTATGTGAGCGAGTTGTTCCTGGTAATAGAATTCTTGTACTTGGTATTTATTCCATCAAAAAGATTGCAAGAACAGGAAAGGTACTAGTACATTCATTCAATAAAACACCATAATCTTTCATTTGTCCCACTAAAGCAGTACTTTGTATGTTGTAGATGGATGGAAGAGAAAAGGGTATTGTTGGTGTCCGCGCTCCATATCTCAGAGTTGTTGGTATTCAGGTAAACAGTGAAGAAGCAGGTCATAGCACTGGCATCAGTATCTCACCAGAAGAAGAAGATCTTTTCCGAAGACTTGCTGCTAGCCCCAATATCTATGAGAGATTGGCAAAGAGTGTTGCTCCCAGTATTTTTGGCTTTGCTGACATCAAGAAAGCTATAACATGTCTTTTGTTTGGAGGTAAGAGGTCTATATGCACAGTGGTTCAGAGATTTCTGAATTATTAAATTACTACTAGTGATGATTTCTAATTTTAGGTTCAAGGAAACGCATGCCTGATAATCTCACTAGAAGAGGTGATATTAACATTCTTCTTCTTGGTGACCCTGGTACTGCCAAATCTCAGATTCTCAAATTTGCTGAGAGAGTGGCTCCAATAGCTGTGTACACTTCAGGCAAAGGATCATCTGCTGCTGGTCTAACAGCATCTGTAACAAGAGATCCGGTCTCTGTAAGTATATAACTTTCATTTATTGCTATTATTTGGTAACTTCAAGCCCCAACCATGCACCGTGCGGCTTAGGTACCTTAGTTCACATGATGATCGCCATTGGTCTGATCAGAGGAGAACTTTCTGTACTCTCTATTTCAGACCTGAATATCCTTGTTGACACTTGAGCGAGGGGCCATCTGATGAATAAGGGCTTATCAAATTATGCTGAAAGGTGCTGGAGATCACATGATGATCGCCATTTGTCTGATATGAGGAGAATGTTTTGTACTCTCAAATTCAGACCTGAATAACCTTGTTGACACTAGAGCGAGGGGCCATCTGATGAATAAGGGCTTATCAAATTATGCAGAAAGTTGCTATTGGTCTGATTTAATAAGGATTCTTTGTACTCTCTAATTAAGACCAGAAAACTTTTGTTGACACATGAGCAAGGAGAGCTGTCTGAGAACTAATCAACATTAAGTTTCGCATTCCAAAGTAATTCTGTTCTTTCATTCCAGCGTAACTTTGTCATGGAAGGTGGTGCTATGGTGCTTGCTGATGGAGGGGTTGTTTGTATTGACGAATTTGACAAAATGAGAGAAGATGATCGTGTTGCAATCCATGAAGCCATGGAACAACAAACTATCTCTATTGCAAAGGTATCATAGAATTCTAGGTTTTTGGCAATTTTTGTTTTAAACATAATTTAAGAAGACTTTTTTTTCAAACAGGCCGGAATTACAACTACTTTGAACTCCAGATGTTCTGTACTGGCTGCTGCGAACTCTATTTTTGGTCGATGGGATGACACCAAGGGTGAGGAGAACATCGATTTCATGCCCACAATTCTGTCTCGATTTGATATGATTTTCATTGTTAAGGATGAGCATAATGAGGGAAGAGATGTGGTATGTAATCATCTTTTTTTTTTCTTCCTTTCTTATATTTTTTAATCCAATAATCATAAATCCACGTTTCCTATCCGTCAGACCCTTGCAAAACACATCATGAATGTGCATATGAATGCTGGACAATCTCTTCAAGAAGCTGCATCAGAGGGTGAAATCTCTCTGCCACTTTTCAAGAAGTTTATCAATTATTGCCGTTTGTCAGTACCTGTCTGTAAGATTTGCTAAGAATTTTTTTTACCCTTAATAATGTTTACTAGTACTTTTTCTTCCCCATAACAGACGCTGTGGACCGCGGCTTTCTGAATCGGCTGGAGAGAAGTTGAAAAACAGATATGTATTGATGAGAAGTGGCACAAGGGAGCATGAAATTGAGACTGATAAAAGAATGTCAATCCCCATTACAGTCAGGTACAGTTCCTGAAAACTGTGTTTTTTTATATCTTAAAGCAATATGACATTTGTTATATCCCATTGTCATCCACAGGCAACTAGAGGCTATTGTTCGCATATCTGAATCTCTGGCTAAAATGAAACTCCAGCCTTTTGCTGGTGAAGAGGAAGTTAATGAAGCGCTACGACTCTTTCAAGTGTCAACTCTTGATGCTGCAATGTCTGGATCCTTGGCTGGAGCTGAGGGATTCACAACAGAAGAGGATACTGAGATGTTAAGTCGCATTGAGCGCCAGTTGAAGAAAAGATTTGCCATTGGTTCCCAAGTTTCTGAACATAATATTGTTCAAGATTTCCTAAAACAGGTATGTTACATGATGAGCTAATGTTATTTTCACCTGCTAACAGAGTCTAGTTTAGAAATTAATTTTAAATTATATCATTTCAGAAATACCCAGAGAGAGCAATCATGAAAGTTATTTACACCATGATTCGCCGTGGAGAACTTCAGCACAGAATGCAAAGAAAAATGCTTTATAGATTAAATTGATTACTTAAGTTAAAATTGGATTCCTGTGCCTTGTCTTTACCATGATTTCATTTTGTACCATTTGCATTTTAATCATTTTATCTTACTTTTAACTTTTAATGTGGTGCCGGTATCACATCTTTTATTTGTATATTATTAAATAAGGTTGCATTTACTCGGGTGTTAAGTTCATGATTATTGAACTTTAAGCCTAGACCAAACACAGCCAACAGTAATCCTCTCTCAACCAAGAGGTGAGCAAATTAGCATAGAAAAATAACTTGAATGCAGGAAATGGAAAATTTGAAGGTACTCCTGTCAGTTGATTAATGCAGACTCTTCTGGTAATGGGAATGGGTACTCAGGGTGTTTATTGATCCTGAAACACAAAAACTAAACATTATCACCAGTACAATAGTATGGAAACTTCTTCCATTAGAAGAATACTAGGCTTACCCTTTCCAGAAGAAAAAGTTAAATATCCGACCTTTCTCCCCCCTATCTAGTGCTCTCATGGACTCCACTTCTTCTGCTTTGAGCTCAAAGTCAAAAATCTGTAAGAGGGCAATACTTTGGTCGATGATGGTCCAATGCAAGAACAAGTAATGGCGCATTTAACTTGTTCGGGCAAAATGAATGAGGTCTCTCACGTTAATATTCTCCCGTATCCGTGTTGGATTGGCGCTCTTGGGGATGGCGGCCACCTTGAGCTGCAGAAGGAAGCGCAGAAGCACCTGTCCCGGAGTCTTCTGGTAGCGCAGGCTCAGCTCACGCACGAGTGGGTGACCTAGCAGGTCGGGGAAGTTGTCGGCACTGCCGAGACGGTGATAAATGTGTGAGACGTTATCGTTTCGATATTGTCTTTCATATTGTGCGTTATACCAGGCTCGGCCCGAGTTGAACCGGGTAGCCCATCCATCCGCCCCCACACGCAATACTGTAACCCACCGCTCGCATGAGTGGAGAGCGGGGCTCCCTACCCTACGCGCGCCCGGTCTCAAGGCAGCTTCCCTGCACCTTGCACCCATGCACTCGGTATTAGGATAGGACGTACTGTAATTACTGGGGCGGGTCAGGGCCAGGAGTCAGCCACCCAGCAAACACAAACAGATTTCGCAATCCGGAGACCAACCAGGAACACACACCACACACAGCATTTGCCGAGGGGTAGGTCACTTCGAAAAATCATTGTACGGCCCCATAAAAATCATTAAAAAAATGAAATAACGAAAAAAAAAGAATTAAAAAGAAAGATACAGAAAAATCGAGAAAAAATCAAAATAAAATGGTAAAAATTTCAGACCTGGGGTTAAAGATCAAAATTTATCAAAGAGTGACAGAAATTTTCCTTGAAAAATCAAAACAGAAAATTCAAAGAAATCAAGTCAAAAAGATCATTGTACCAGGTGGCTGATGGACGCCGGGCACTTTTTGTACTGTGCAACCCGCCCGCACCGCTCCATCCGGGACTGCATACCCATCAGGCGCCGGGAACCGGCTCCAAGCGCGGACGCTCCGCTCCTCCACTGTTGTTGCAGCCAACGCCCCGAAAAGGACATCTCGGCGGTTCGTGCGGTCTACGGCGGGGCGTTAGAGGGGGGAGGTTCGCGGTTTCGCGGGAGTAACCCGCGAGTCCGCGGGGAAAGCTCGCAGTCCACGCGTCCTGCCGCGCGGGAATCTCGCGTACCGCGGATCCTCAGCGGTCCTTCGCGGACTGCGAGCTACCCGCGAGAAGGATCCGCGGACCGCAACCTTCCCCCGCGGTTCGTGAGATACCCTCGCGGCAAGACCCGTGGACCGCGAGCTTTCCCGGCGGACTCGCGGGTTACTCCCGCGAAACCGCGAACCTCCCCCCGGTAACGTCCCGCCGTACACCGCGCGAACCGCGAGAGGGCCCTGTCGGGGCGTTAGCTGCAACAACAGTGGCGGAGCTGAGCGTCAGCGCTTGGAGCCGGTCCCTGGCGCCTGATGGGTATGCAGTCCCGGATGGAGCGGTGCAGGCGGGTTGCATAGTACAAAAAGTGCCCGGGGTCCATCAGCCACCTGGTACACATTTTGTATGAGTGATACCCCCCTCGGCGTTTGCACACTACAATAACGCCAGCCCTGTGCACAGGCGGCCCGCGGCCTGCAGCTTGCCTGTAGTTGTATTTGCTGATGAAGTGGGACTGCGCGCCGGGCGAGCCGAGCGGCGAGTAGGCCGTCACCGCCACGCCCAGCTCCCGGCACGAGTCCACCAGGTCGCGCTGCTGCAGCGAGGCGTGCAGCTCGACCTGGTTGACGGAGACGGGGACGCGGGCCGCCTTGACGAGGCGCCGCACCTGCTGCAGGTTGAAGTTGGACACGCCCAGCGAGCGCACGAGGCCCAGGTCCACCATCCGCTCCATCTCCTGCGGGGGTTGTGCGTTACAGGCCAATGCTAAGTCATCACTGGAAATGGAGGAGTCGCCTTTTTCGATCTTGGGAGAGCGACTTTTCTGTACCAAATTTTCATGCTCCTGGGAGAGCGACATGGATGAACATCGCTCTATTAGAGTCACTTTGATGACTCTTTTTGAGTCAAATCGTCAAATGTCAGTCTTCTGGAGCCATTTAAAAATTCCAGAAAATACTCGATTTGAGTCGTTTTAGCGAAAGTAACTTTTACTGAGCGATGAAAAGATACTCCGCTCATTACGGGCGAGAAATGTGACTAGTACATTTCCAGTGATATATCGAGAATTTGAATATCACCGGACAAGATCGGCAGGGAACACCTCACGAAATACGAACCTTCCAAATACCGACATGGTCGGTCGTGAGATCCAAGGTAGGGCAGCCGTCCTCAGAGAGGCCAAGGACCTCCCCCGTGCTATCTGCCTGCATGCCGAACGGCCCGTGAATGAGGTACAAGTCGAGGTATTGAAGCTGGAGTCGCTCTAACGACTTTCTCAGGTACGTTTCGACTAGCTCTGCCTTGTTGGCAAACATAGGCAACTGAAACGGGAGGAGATAAAAGGAAAAATTAATTAACTGAAACTGCTCACACCTGCTGGCTGATCGCCCATCTACTCATTCTAGCTAAGTATCAAGTAAATCAGCCGGCAGACAACACTATCAAAGGCAGGAGCAGGTGCCAGGGCAGAGGGCAGGGCGGTTCCTGTCATGCAGGCTCCTTTACTTTGGTAACGATGAAGAGGTCCTCCCGACGGCCTCGCCCATCGTCCAGCCAGCTGCGCAGGGCGCGCCCGATGTCCTGCTCGTTGCCGTAGTTGAAGGCCGTGTCGAAGTGGCGGTAGCCCGCGTCCAGCGCGTCCAGGACGGCGCGCTCGATCTCCTCGGCGCGGGCCTGAAACAAGGGGCAGGCCTGAGCCACGCTGCGCCCTGCGCCCTGCGCCCCCAGAGCACGCCCGCCCCGCCCCGCCCCGCCCCGCCCCGCCCCGCCCCGCCCCGCCCCGCCCCGCCAGGCCAGGCCCGTCTGACTGTCTAATTGAAGCAGCGCCCAGAGGTGGGATAAGAGGTTGATTGGCCAAAGGTACGACGACGGCCCATGTGGCCTCTGGCTATCCCTGGAGAACGCACAATTGTGCGCTACCTTTGCCGTACTATAATGAGTTTTTCACCAAAACATCATTCTGACCTGCGTTTCAATCGACTTGCCTACCCGCTCCAGTCGGACGCCGCCGTGCGTGGTCTGTGGTCCCCTTGGGTAGGCAGACCCGCAACACTGTTACGTGTTCGCTGAAAACGCCTAGAAACGAGACTGATCCCAGAGTCGCACGTTATGGAGTTGATTCCGTCTCGCCTCGCCAACAGCCGAGCCGAGGAGGGAAACAACTCTGAATAAATTTTTGCACACCTCGTGATTCATAAAAATTCAGAGAAATTGAGAAAAAATGAGAGAAATTCAGGAAAATTCAGAAAAAATCACAAACATTTGCAGAAACTTGGGCGAAATTCAGTCAAATATTCCAGCAAAAATTCCCCAAAAATCAAGCAGAAATTCAAAAAAATTATACAAATTCAAGACAATTTTTTTAAAAAATTTCAAAATTTGTACACCAAAATTCAGAGTTGATTCCCCCTCGCCTTCAGCCCTGCAGTCATCTGTGGCCTGGTGGCCGGTGTACCTGCGGCGGCCCCGGCCAGGGCTGTACAGCACCGTGCGGTGCGGCCCGGCGGCCAGGCAGTGCGCCGCGCGTGCGAGGCCTGCCAGCGCGCCCTTGCCTCGTGCCCATGCCCTGCCCCCACGGGCCGGAAACCAGCACCAATTGTCCTGCTCTCCTTCCCGAATGTTACAGGCGCGTCCCCCAGCGTCGAGCCGACAGGGAGGCAGGCAGGCCCTCCTGCCCGGCCCGGCCGGCCCCGGCCCCGGCAGACCGATTGGTTTCCAGGTAATCTACCCTAATCTATTTTAAATTGCTCTACTCTCCTTGAAGCGCCCCGACTGCTCCTCCGCCCAGCGCCACCCCCTCCATCATTCCCCTCTCCCCTCCTCGATCCGCCGAGCGGCGCAGCGGCGCATGTCCCCGTGCGGGCGCCCCGGCGCCACCGCAAACCCCAACCCCGTCCCGCTCCATCGGCGTATCCACCATCATCATTATTATAAGTTGATTCCAGCGTCGCGCAGCGCGCAGCACCACCGCCATCCCGCGGCGTCGCAATTGAATACATGCAAATAACCGCACCAACTTGGTGCGCCGCGCCGCGCCGCGGTAAGGCCGCACCGTCGGGGGGAGAAAAAAAAAACAATACACAAGCCGCCCGGGAAAAAAAAATACATAAAAGAGCTTGCGGTGCGCTGGCTCGTTATCCTCGTTATACGGGCACCCTGGTCGTGCCTAGTCCTGTAGATGTCTCATCCAGGACTCGAGTCATCTCGCCAAGTGCCAAAGCCAACCTGCTGAGTGCCCGCACTACACGGCTCCGCCCCGCCCCGCCCCGCCCCGCCCCGCCCCGCCCCGCCCCGCCCCGCCCCGCCCCGCCCCGCCCCGCCCCGCCCCGCCCGCCCCACCCCGCCCCACCCACCCCGCCCCGCCCCGCAAGTCAATGAAAGTGCACCGGTGTTGGCGCCGCGCCCCGCCGGGTCGAGACAGGCAGGGGCAAGGATGGACGGTGTGTAGTGCAGCACCGTCGTGGCGGCGCGGCGGCGCGCGAGGGCCGAAACCGCGTCTGGGCTGGGCGGGCGGGTTGCGTCAGTGTTCGCCCACCCTCGCCCGCCACCCCGCCCCGCCCCGCCCCGCCCCGCCCCAGCACAACAACCCGCCCGCGCCCCGCCCGCGCCCCGCGCCCCGCGCCCCACGGTGGCCACGACGTCGCGTCGCCGCGCTGCCGCCCTACAGACCGGTACGCGAGGCCGCGGGCGCGGGCGCGCTCGGCGGGTCAGGCCCGTGTCAGCCAAGGCCATGACATTGGCCGGGATAGGCGCCGGGCGGAACGGGGCCACAACAGTGCGCCCCGGGCCTCCTGCCTGTCCCGCGTGAGGCCACCAGGTCCAGTGAGCGGGGCGGTGCACCGCGGCGCTGCGGACAGCTGGGTGCGGCACGCCGCAATATGCGAGCGATGAAAGGCGCGGTTATTGACTGGCTCCAAGGAACGGGGAGAAAACGGTAAAGTAAGTCATTTTGTATCATTAATCTGACGACGCGACCGACGTAATCACAAAAGCACATTACAAAACAAAGACGCCGAAGTACGATTCACCAAGGCGCATCAACGTTAATCAGTTAGAAAACAAGACGCTCTTGTCGTCCTTTTCAAAGTCAAACTAAAATGCAAAGAAATTTAACGTGGTTCTTATCTTGTTTTGTAACACACTGGAGATGACAGCAGTTGACGGCTGACATCCATCTGCTGGCCCCGTTGATAGTTTCCATCCCCCAACCACGAGGCAAGATAGATCTGCTAAAGTGACATCGGCGAGGGTAGGGGGAGAAAAGCTGCATACGCGGTATAATGTCGCACCCACACAACCGCCGCTCGAGCGTGCACTCACCTTTTGGGCTCAGGGTGAACGACCTCCTTGCGAGCAACATTGTACCACCTTTCCTAGAGTGTCCTGCCGCGTTACCCTACCCCCCGCCTCCCCAGGGGTGTACAGCCGTTTGGGGGGCGCGGGGCCGGCGCGGGGCCACGTTAGCGCGCGACTCAGCGTGCGTATGGGAGGGAGGCTGTAACGACACTTACGCCCTTGTAAACACAGCTGGCCCCCGCGAGGCCCCCGCGAGGCCCCCGCGAGGCCCCCGCGAGCGCGCGCACTCACCTGCCAGGTGCCCAGTCCCACGGCGGGCATGCGCTGGCCCGAGGCGAGCTGCACGTACTCCATGTCGGGGTGCGGGGCCGGCTTGACGCCCCAGTAGAAGAGCATCGCTCACTGCTGTGCGCGCGGCGGGCGCGGCGGGGCCGGCCGGGGCGCCTGCTCCTGCTGGGACGCAGAGGTTGGTGCGGCGGCCACGCTATTTCGGGAGCCCGCGGGGTCCGTGTGCCGTGGCTGGGCCCGGGCGCTCGGCGCGCGGCACTGGCGTCGCTACCAGCAGCGCCGCCCTGCGCGGGGGTCCTGGGTCCTGGGGGGTCCCCGGTACGGCTGTCCCCGCCTGTCCCCGCACACCGCTCGCACGCTTATTGCACCCAGCCGCCTCCTCCGCACCGCGGAGCGACACGACACGTGGTGGGTTCACTTCCACTCCACCGCCTTCCCACCACCACTCCTCTGGCAGGGGGCTAGGGGGCTCCTTCAACCCCACCCTACCACACCTGCCTACCCCTTCTACCTGCATTATTAGAGGGCGCCGGGCCGCCGGGCCGCCGGCCGGGCCGCGGGAGGGGACGGGTAGGGCGGGCTGGCTACAGGGCGAGGGCGCAAGGCAAGGGCGCTCGCTCGCGACGAGCCTGGCGGACGAGACAGGCGCGCGAGTTTGTTGTTCGCGCTGTTGGCTCGATCCCGGCAGCGTTCCCATGGCGACCACCACGCGGTTACGCGGCTATTCTGGTCGCCGATATGGCGCGAAGTTTGAACGACCGCGTCCGCAAGAAACGCCAAAGCCACGTTGGCGCCCACCTACTATAAGCAAGCGGTCTTGATGTGAAACCTACTTGCTATCGTGGGGTGAGAGAGCTGTCACCGGCAGACAGGCGAGGCAGTCACAACGCTCAGGGCAGGGGGGGGCCCAACATGTACCCATCCCTTTTGCAGCTCAGCTCGGCCGGCAGCCGGCAGCACTCAGCAGACAGCACTGCCCTGGCCCTGCCGGCGACCCCTGCGACCCTCGCCGACAGCCCGTCACACCATAATCATGGGCGGGATGAGCACCGGGCCGGGCAGGGCCGGGCAGGGCCGGGCAGGGCCGGGCAGGGCCGCTACCCTCCACCACCACCACGACCGTGGCGCGGCAGGAGCAGAGCTTTTCCCCGAGAGAAAAACTTTTTCGGTTCTTCTCTTTTGTGGCATGGCGTGGATGTGCGCCCTCCCCCTCCCCCCGTGCAGCATTGTTCTCCTTGCCAGCCTTCCCAGGCCCACGCCGTGGAACGCCGAGCGCACACTCCGTGAGCAGGTTTCCCCGGCCCCAAAGAACAACAAGTTGTCTTTCAGTCGTCCTGCTCTGTCCTGCCCCTCCCCCACCGGTCCACCATTCCCACCCGACACCGGGTTTGTTCACGCATCGGTTCCGTGGTGCCGAGCTGTTCACGTCGTGTTTTACGCCGTGTTCACTCCGTGTTCTCTCCTCAACGGACGCAACACGGGGGAAAACACAACGGCACGACGCGAAAAGATAACAGACTGAACCTGGTGCCGCGCCGCGCTGCGACAGTGGGCCGCGTTAACCAACTTTACAAATGACTTAAATTGTAATGAACTGTTGTGTGCCTGCCCCCCCCCCTCCCCCGCCGCACACCCCTGGTCCACCCCCACTCTTTACCCCGCAGCGACCCGCAAGTAGCAGCAGTCTCCACCTCCGCGCCGCTGGCTTGGCTCACCGAAACAGACAACTCGCAAACTTTGTCGTGCCCAATTTAAACTTAAGTTCAGGGAGGGACGAGAGGTGAGATGGTGCCAGCCTGGCGCTTGAGCACCCCTAACCTAACCTAACCCTTACAGGTACGTCACGTAGGGGTGCTCCCCGACCTTCATAATACCCCTCGCTGGCCCCGCCACCCTTTTTCTCTCCAACCCCGTACATTTTTACTGCGCTGCCATTCGCAGCCAGAGGAGGAGGGGGGGGGGGGATAAAAAGTAAACCTACTCACTGCGGCGTGCTGAGGGCTGCATCCGCTCAGGGCAGGGGGAGGGGAGGGGAGAGAAAGGGGTCTGCATACCGCCGACACCTAGCAGCACGCGCAGCACGTCACGGAAAACAGGTCAAAATTGCAGACATCCCAGAGAAAGACTGCACAGAATACAGCTCACTAGGATGAGACAGGACAGACCGCTCCCCAACGCTGTCGAATTTTCCGTTTGAGCCACTTTCCACGCGAGGAGACTTCCCGAGGGAAAAAAAAACTGAAATTTTTGCACACTTCGTATTTAGGAAAAAATTCAGAATGAGAAAAAAAAACAGAAAAATCTCTAAAAATGAGGTAAGAATATGCAGGAAATTTCATGAAAAGTCAAGTGAAAATTCACAAAAATTCTTTTAAAAAAGTCACATAAATTCCCAAAATGTCATCACCAAAATTCAGAGCTGTTTCCCCCTCGAGCCCTCTTTTATCTCAGACCACGGCAGATCACATGCTTCGCGACAAATCGTATTTGTATACACTTGGCAGCAATTTGTCGGGAGGGAACTTGACTGCTCCGCGCCGATATGGTTTCCGGCCGGGTCGGGTCGGGCTGGGCCGGGCCGACGCTCGGATGGCGCCCCGCGCGTTGCGTCGCAGCGCCGCCCCGTCCCGTCCCGTTCCCTGTGGGATCGCCCCGCCCCGCCCCGCCCCGCCCCGCCCCGCCCCGCTCCACACCGCTCAGGTCGCCCCAGGCCCAGGTCGCCGCGGTACCCGTTACTCACCCCCATCCTCCTCCTCAGAGCCGCCCAGACTCCGACGCACCCCACCCCGCGCCGCCTCCCTCGCTCGTACGTAGTGCAGTGTCTCCCGCGGCCCGCCCAGGCCCGCCGGCACTACTCTTGTACAGTGTTTAGTTACGTGTGACATGCGTGCCCTCCTCCTCCTCTCCCTGGTCCCCAAGCGCCTCTCCTCCGTGGGAATGGAACAGGTGTACTGTACCGGGCCATATAATAATATGCGCACTATGTGCGCGGATGCGGGGAGAGAGGGGCAGGAAAGGATGGGAGAGGGAGAGGGGGGGGGAGAGAGAGAGAGAGAGAGAGAGAGAGAGAGAGAGAGAGAGAGAGAGAGAGAGAGAGAGAGAGAGAGAGAGAGAGAGAGAGAGAGCGGTATATGAAAATGAAGCCAAAGCGGTGAGGGAGGTAGGGGGTGAGAGTTGTGGAGGGGGGATGGGGGCTGTTTCATCATCGCCCCCAAACTACACAAATATTTATTATCAGAGCACGACAGTAATAACAACAAAGGAGGCGATACAACGGGAGGAAATAAGCGTCGGGGAGATATGAGGGGGTCTGTGTGTGTGTGTGTGTGTGTGAGAGAGAGAGAGAGAGAGAGGGGGGGGAGGGGGAGTGAAATAAGACGGCGTAAGGCAAGGCAGTGCGTTTGTGACGGAATGTTTTACTCGCAATCACACAAAAAATGTGGACGTATGTAAGAAGGCGGACGGTAAATCTTTACACTGAAGCGTAAGATGATGATGATGATGATGGTGATGGCGTGTAGTGGTGGTGGAGCTGGCGGTGACGAGGTCGCTAGCACGCGCTCTCCTGCTGCTCCCCGCCCGTGGAAGCAGGGTGGGCCTGGAACAGACCAGACGGTTAGGGTTGGACGGGGCGGAGAAGGGTCATAGTCTGGGTCGTGTTTGACTTGCAAGGGACGGGAGGGGGGGGGGGGGGGGGGGGGGGGGCGACCGCGACCGCCTGGGACAGATGAGTAAAGTGTGTCGTAGTCGTGACCTGACGGGAAAAAATGGACGAGTGACACGAAAATATTGAGATTTACTTTACCATGTTGCGAGCTCCGCTGGTTACGTAAAGTTTCTTTGGCTCTGTAAGGCGAGGGTTAAACAATAAGGTACAGTGAAAGACCACTATTTTAGATATTGATGTTGGCTCACCTGGGAAAATGTTCTACTAGTAGGGGTGATTAACGGTGCCAAAGCGATTTTTTGTGCGACTTCATCTTCAGGGTCCAATATTGCCTCAAAGTTTAACATGGCGTTCTTATGGGGTAAAAGCTCAAAATATGATATTTATTTTTTGAGTCTTCCTGTTGAAAAATTATTGAAATTTAAGAAATGTAATTTAAAAGACAAGTGAAAAGACATTCAGAGACTTGTCATATGTTTTATCGGTGTCTTTTGTTCTCGAGATATACGGTACCAAAGATCGGCAAAAAAAAAACAGTTTTAGGCCAAATTTTAACCCAGCAGATTTTTAACGCAGCTAATAAATGTAACTTGCGACACGTTTCCGGAAGCGTTTTCATTTGTAGAATGCACTTCTCAAAAAGAAAAAAATTAAAAAAAATTACTAGGTTGCCACAAGAAATAAATACCATATTTTGAGCTTTTACCCCATAAGAACGCCATGTTCAACTTTGAGGCAATATTGGACCCTGAAGATAAAGTCGCACAAAAAATCGCTTTGGCACCGTCAATCACCCGTACTAGTAGAACATTTTCCCATGTGAGCCAACATCAATATCTAAAATAGTGGTCTTTCACTGTACCTTATTAAACAACTCTGAAATATTTGTACACCTCTTAATTCAGAATTTCGTTTTAAAAATCTAGAATATTCAGGAAAAATGAACAATTCACTAAACTTGTACGCTAAAGTTCAGTGTTGTTCCCTCCTCGGTAAGGTCTACACTGTCAGAAATTACAAAGCTAATCTTGACGGGATGGACCGGTAATTTTTTAGCCGGTCTGAACCGTATTTAAATTTACGGGACGACCGTACCAGAAAAATACGGACCTTCCCGTAAATCAATTTACGGACCGTCCCGTACACCAAAATCTCGTATTTTGTGTTTTATGACTCCCAGAGAATCATTTTTGATGAAAACTGTTTATTGGACCATTTGCATCGAAGTAGGAACGGGCATGCCCGTGATTTTCTATTACGGATTCTTCCGTATTCAAGAGGTACGGACAGATCTGTAAAAAAAATTACGGTGCGTTCCGTAGTCATTTCCGTAATTTGCTACAGAATTTTTAACAGTGTATAGAGCGGACCGGACTGGACGCCTCACCTCAGTGGCTGCGAGCAGGCCCCGCACTGACTCCTGGGAGCAGCCCTGGCGGTCCGGGTCCGGGTCCGGGTCCGGGGGCGGCGCCCGCGCCCTGGGACGGCTGCTACTTCTTCTTGGGGCGGGCGGCGTTTTCCCGGCCCTGCCGGCCCTGGCCCTCGAGGCGCCCGCGGAGGCGGCAGGGGCGGCGGGGGAGGAGCTGCTCGCCCAGGAGGCACCTGCTACCGCTGCTGCTGGAAGGAGAAGGGAGACGGCAGGAAGTTCAAGGCTCGTGGTGTCCCCTGGCGTGACGCGCCCGAGCGCTGCGTGTCCTTAATGACAGCGCAGTCACGGCGCTCCTGGGAGGTCCTGGGCGCTCCGAGCAGAGATATTCCAGAAGGACTCAGATTTAGGGCAGGACTCTGGGGCCGGCCGGGGCTGCACTGCGCTGTTCCGGTCACGAACATTCCGTTAGGACTAGTTCCAGTCTCTCCCCCGCCCGCCGCGCCGGAGGTCGGCAAGAATCTGCCTCTAGGGGGCGGGGAAAGAAGGGGAGGGCCCGGCCCGGTCGGCCGAGGAGGTAAAAAGACCCAAATACTACATTGCTTGATGCCTCCGAGGGGGTGGATCATTTGTCTCCACCTTCATCCGCCAGGAGGCGCCGCCGCCGCGCCCCGCCGCGCCCCGCCGCGCCCCGCCGCGCCCCGCCGCGCCCCGCCGCGCCCCGCCGCGCCCCGCCGCACCACGCAGCCGGTCTACGGCCATGAATAACGGCGCGCCGCGACCGCCGTAAGTTTCAGGATGAGCTTGCTCAACCTGTTCCTGACCCAATCGACTCGGTGCCGATATTTATTTATAGCGTGGCACTGCGCGGTGGTGCGCGGTGGGGCGGGGCGGGGCGGGGCGGGGCGGGGCGGGGCGGGGCGGGGCGGGGCGCAGCGGGCAGGATGACCTAGCCGTAGCGCCGACTAAGCACTATCAGGGAGAGGCAGCGGGCGCCCTGCGGCCTGCCGTGCTCCCGGCTGGCGGACTTGGGTAAGAAAAGGGCGTGTTGCAAAAAAAAAAGAAGGGGTTATAGAGGAGGGTCCCGAGCTTGAGGCCGCGGTGGGGGTGGGACAGAGACAAAGTCCGAAAGAGGAACAGAGAGGAAAGATACATCCTGTTCCGGGGAAAAATAAATGCCGGAAAGAGTTATTACAAGGTAGGTGAACGCGAAAGCCAGACCGCAGGACTCGCGTCGTTTGCTTTGCAAAGTTTTGCGCGGTAGTGCTGCGCGCCACGCCGCGCCACGCCGCGCCACGCCGCGCCACGCCGCGCCACGCTCTGCGCTCCTTGAGAGATTCTCCCGAGCACTTCCCAAAGTAACGTCAGCATTCACGCGTAATTAGAGCGCATTTTTACACTCGCCCCGCGCGGCGCACACCGCCACTTTGCCTGAAAGCGTTTTTGCCATGGCGGAGAGTAGGCCATCCTGGCGAGGTCAGCTGTTGGGGAGGCTTCCCCTCCCGCCGCCCTGTGTCAAAGCCGCGCACTGTGAGAAAAACCGTACCTCATACAACTAAACAACGGTTTTGAATTAACGGTTTACGGTTTTCGTTGCCGTACATCACTAATTTACCCTATACCGGGTACAATTTTAGTACAATATTTTATTGTACTTCGAAATAACGGTAAAAAATTGTAGTTAACTTGTAGTTTTTTTCTCACAGCGCGGTGCGTGTCGCAAAGAAGAGGCGGAGATGGTGACGCTGCGGCAGACACCCAGAAAATGGCATTCTAGCTTTTAGTATGTAAACATTCTAATACTGGAAACTCTAAAGTACATACTAGTAATTAGTAAGCAAACATACTTTTCCAGAAACCCTAACTGACATTCTAAATGTTACCATACTATTGCAACATTCTAATCTTACATACTAATTTTTAGAATGTAGACCTTTAGATTTTGACCCCACTATATAAGGATCACAGCGAATTTTTCTTCCAATGAGTTTGCCGTACACACGAGAATTTAGAAAATCTTAAATAAGACAATATTTTTAGAAATTTGGTTTGCAAACCTTCTATTTGTAGACTACGGATGAATACGCCCCAGGAACGCCCGAGCGCTTGGTTATTGAATAACATGGGCCGTCCGGAGCCTCATCGTCATGGTCCCTCAGTGGTCTAGTGGTCAGCGTAAGAGAACCGTAAGGCATAGGTTGCAAGTGCGAATCTCGCCCGGGTCTCTTTTTGTTTCCTAGTTAAGGGGACTACCCACTAAAGAATAGTATGTTACATACTAAACAAACATACTAAACCGTAGTATGTGCGTGGATTAGGATGTTACATTCTAAAGAATAGTATGACATTCTTGGTTCGTATTATAGTAAGCAAACCACCTAAACATTAGAATATTATTCTGAAAACAAGAATGGCGTTTTCTGGGTGGAGGAACGCCAGAGCTACGGCTGAGCTAAGGCAGAGCTAATGCCGAGGGGGAAGGGAAACAACTCTAAATTTTGCGAATTTTTGTGAATATTTGCTAATAGTTTTCCTAAAGAGTAGTGGTTTTGGTGAATTTTACTGAAATTTCCTTAAATTTTCTATTTTTTTCTGAATTTTTATTTTTTTCCCAATACTTTTCTGAATTTTTCTGAATTACGAGGTGTGCAAAAATTTGACAGTTGTTTTCCCCTCTTAAGGCTGAGCTCTGCCAGAACAGCGCGGCAGACAAGCTGTGAGGCTGCGGGAGGGCTGAGCAGGCTGAGCAGGCTGAGCAGGCTGAGGCAGAGCGGCATCCGGCTGTTTAGCGGCCCGGCCCGGCCCGGCGCAGCGCCAGAGCAGCGGGACGACAAAAGTTTGGCGGCGATATTGAAACTAAATAAAGCGGAGGGCCGGGGCCGGGGCCGGGCCAGCGGGGAGCGTAGGCATGCAAGGAAGGGAAAAGAGAAGGGCGGCGGAGCCGAGGAGCTGTGGGAGTAGTTGGGGGGGGGGGGGGGGGCTCGGAGCGAGCGTTGGTGTCGCGTCAGGACAGCGCGCCGCGCAGTATAGTGTCGAGAACGCCCCTTATGAACTCTGTTCTCGGCGGAAGCGAGAGAAGAGGGGTGTGTGAGGAAGAGAGAATAAAAAGAGAGAGAGAGAGAGAGAGAGAGAGAGAGAGAGAGAGAGAGAGAGAGAGAGAGAGAGAGAGAGAGAGAGAGAGAGAGAGAGAGAGAGATGAGAACGTTCCCCGGTTGGTGTGCGGACCAAGGTTAAGGTGTGCGCTGCGTCGCTGCGTACGCGTGAGAAAAATTCAGCCGAACCGAGTCTGAAATTTCATCTCCGCTCAAGGGAAAGGGCGGAAGGGAGGGAGATGATGGTGCGGCGGCTTCACATAGCTTAGCAGAGCACAGGCCCCATGTGCCACCCCGCCCCGCCACGCCACGCCGCGACAGCATCTGGCCCATGTGCCGACGCCATAGCGTTCGCTTTCCAACTCCTGCATGCAAATGTCGGAACTTGGAATCAGTGACAATCATCTCCGAGCAGAATCCACTTGCCCTGTTCTGGCTCCACCGCGCCCCACTCAGCCGGTGCACACGGCGAGGCGGGGGCGGGGCGGGGCGGGGCGGGGCGGGGCGGGGCGGGGTGGGGCGCGCAGACTAGCAGACGGATCACTGAGATGGGTGGATGGATGAGCGGCGCACGGGACAGGAACATATGTAGCGGGCACGAGCAACAGCTGAAAGTTGCGTGCGGCTGCGCGGCTGCGCTCGCGAGAGAGCGAGAGTTCGATGTGGATGTGTACATTGGTGAATGGTGACTCTTTGAGAAAGCGAGCCCGCCGGAAATGGGGAAAGTCTTTGGCGTGGAACGCAAGCGGTGTTTCCCATGCCTCTTTTCCGCTCCCATCTTCCTCTCTCTCCCCCCGCCCCTCGGCGAGGGCGAACCCAGGCACGGCATTAGTGGTCGGCCCCAGAGAGGAAGGTAATGCGGAGAAAACAAAATACGGAGTGTCAAGCCGCGCCGCGCTCCGCCACGCCGCCACACAGCGCCGCGCCGCGCCGCGCCGAGCCGCGTACAGCCGAGGCGCGCAAACGAGACGTCAGGTAGATTCGTATTATGAGTTTCGAGCCGAGCGAAGGGATTTGTTTTCAGCGCACGCCGCCCTTCCCCTACCCCCTCTTTTCATCCTGTCTCTGTTCCTCCCCCCCCCCTCCCTGTCCCACACAGACACACAACACCACACAGCACGTGCGCAAAGGCGCGCCCACACGGAGACAATGACTTTTGATTACATCCAGCGGCGGAAGTCAAAAAACACCAGTATTCTCGCGCCACGTGCGCTAGAGAGGAAGGGAGAAAGAGAGCGCGGCAGAAAAAGAGAGAGAGAGAGAGAGAGAGAGAGAGAGAGAGAGAGAGAGAGGGAGAGGGAGGGAGAGCGAGTAAGAAGGGAGGTTTGAGGGAACACGAGCCCCCCACTCCCACCCCTAGCGCGCCTGCGGACCCGAGGCTAGGCCGCCCGCCGCGCCGCGCTGTGCCACGGGACAAAGGTGCGGCCTACCTCCGAGGGGCTCTCCTCCTCCTCCACCCGAGCAATCTCACATGCCGACCGAGCCAAAGCTGAAGCGCGCGCTGCTGGCTCCGTAGCGGACGCGCACGGCGCACGGCTCTCTTTCAAAAGGAACTCTCTGTTCCACCTCGCTCTAAGATGTAACATACAGAGAGCAGGGCGTAGAAATCGCTCTTACCCTGGCCGGCGGGGATGACGTCCGGGTCGGCGTCGTCGGGCAGGTGGTGTCGCCCCGGAGCCGGCGCCAGGACGACGCGCGGCGCCCCGCTCTCCTTGTCGACGAGGAGCAGGCTGGCGGCGGCGGGGGCGGCGGCGGCGTCTCCGTCCTGGTCGTCCTGGGGCCGGGGGCGGGGCCGGGGGCGGGCCCGGGGGCGGCACGCCGCGATGGCCAGCAGGGCGCCGCTCGCCACGAGCAGCAGGGCGCAGGAGGCCGCCACCAGCCCGCCCAGCAGAGGGTCGCCGCCGCCAGACAGGTTCGACGGGTCGGCTGAATAAAGAGAAAACAGAAGAGAGGACTTGAATGGGCTGCGTCTGCGCTTGCTTACTGGGCAACATGTACGAACCAGACCTACTGCGTTGCCTACAAGACAGCGCTGCACGAGCAGCACGCTCTGCTTGGAGGAGGGCGCGCATCCCCCTCCCCCCCACACACACACACAAACACGCACGCAGGCGCCAGGCGCGGAGCCGAACTCCACTGACTCCCCTCTCGTCTTTTTGCTATGTTTGTTAAAGACTTGCGCGGACACAAAAATTATACAGCAAGCGCGTCCGCTTTGCATCTAGTTTTGCAGCGGCGAGTATTAATATTTATGAAAGTTGCTGTCCCCCGTGTATAGTTTTCCCTCTAGCGCCGCGGCGCGCCGCGGAAGCTTGGGGCGAGAGGGCGCGCTGGGACGGGGGAGGGGTTAACCTGGCTGTACAACAGGACAGGGCTGACGGGGATAAATAGCACATCCATTGCAAAGATGCCATTACTGCAAGGATTTTGGATCAGAAAGGAGCATACTGTTAATTCATGTACAATGGAATGCAACTTCACGGCAGTTAGTGAACATTGTTTCGATATTCCCCACCCCCCTCCCCCTTTCTGAAAAATGACGGCGAGAGTTCCTCCACTCGGTTGCCAAATGTCGACTGGGTTCTGCTCGGCTCAGTCGGGTCAGGTCAGCCCTGTGGGTAGCCAGCCCACCAGGGTCCACCCTACCCCGCCCCACCCCACGCCGCCCCGCCCCACCCCCCGCCCCGCCCCGCCCCGTCCCGCCCCGCCCCGCCCCGCCCCACCCAACCCGGCCGCCAACCGCCTGCGCCTGGCCTGCGGAGTCCGGCGGCGAAAAGTTTGGTTCCGCCGTTCAGGACTTTAGATTGGCGGCCCACTATCCATGGTTTCCTCTCGGTTACTTATAGAACTTGCGGGTCCCGCTGGGCGGGGTGGAGCGGGGCGGAGCAAGGTTGTGTGCGGCGGGGCGGCGTGGGGTGGGGCGAGCGGCAGGCTGTACCACAACAACGGCGGTGTCTTGAGCATTACTGCACCACACCCACAACGCTGCAAGGGTGTTGGAGGCCGTCACATTTCAATATGAACACACTCACCCACAATTTGCCTTTGTTAGGACAGGGCAAACACATCATCTGAGACCTCTTCTTTTTTTTTTTTTTACGCTTATACAAACATGTGTCTACCGCCCACAAGGCATGCATAATATAAATTTTAACGGGCCTCCCTGCCCCCTGCCTTGTCCTGCCCCACCCCCTCACGGAGCGATGAAATGTTAATTTAAGTATCATTAGACCGGGCCGGGTCGAGGCGTGGGGCGGGATTCTCACGCACTGCACGCCTCGCAGCGCCACTGCTTTACGTCCCTACAGGGAGACGTCTTTCAAGTCTTAAAAAACACAAAAATACGCCTTGCACAAGGGTGAGTGGGAGCAGACGTGGGCCGGGCCGGGCCGGGCCACGAGCCGAGCCGAGCCGAGCCGAGCCGAGCCGAGCCGCATAACGTCTGGAAGCTACCAGAGGAGCGAGAGGGCGGGGTAGCACGGAGTCCTCTAAGGGAGGGGGCGTGGCAGTCCGAGCGCATAAACTCTGAGAGGAAAAAAGATTCCCCTCATAAAGGAGGCAGTTAATCAAGTGCCTGTAACGGCGGGCCGGGCCGGGCCGGCCCCGCTGCCTCCCCGCTACCGCCCCTTTTTGCACAGCCATTTCCCGAAGCCCTTGACCGGCCAGGGGAGTAGCCAATGTCCTCGATGCCTCGCCCCGAGCTAACCCGTCACCTCCCAGCGCCACAGCCAGATGTCCTCCTTTCCAACACTTCACAGCAAGATCTTTCGATCAAAGTCCTTGCGTCGTTTAGCCGCAGCATTGCAGACGTAAAACGCCCAGAGGAGAAAAGTGTGCTGAAGAACGCCCGTGGGCATTAAAAATAAAGGAAATGAGCGCAAAGCGACGTGCACTCCAATTAGAGCGAATTAGAGGCAGAGCGACAAGACGAAAAAGTAAAAGACGGATTTTGAGTAATTTTTTCACGAACAGACAGACAATTAACACGTTAGAGCTGTGGTGGAGAGGAAAGTCAGCAAATATTTTAGGAAGTTTTCTAGGACACTTTCAGAAGTATTTCTTTTTTGCCTTCAATTAGAGACAATAAGGAGCATGGCAAAATAATTATTTACTAGTCTTGTCCACAGCACTACTCACTGTCTGCTCGGACGCTGCTGTGCACCTCTCCCTTACTACATCCCTAGAGTTGCGCAAGGCTTCACTGAGAAAAATTTACTACTAATTTGTTATTTGCAAAATATGGTGCAAATTTATGATCGGAATCATAGATTTAGAAAAGCCCTTTGTACTCCTTTAAGGATAAGCCGATACGAAGCGTCACTTCAATTTTGTACTTCTATATTTCGAAATAGCAGCTTCACGAAATTTCTCTGATAGAAAATTTTGCCGTGACCGAGGGGGCCTCAACTAACCCAAAATTTGTACACATGATTTCAGGATTTCACATGATTTCACATGATTACACCTCTTATAATTGAAAGAAATAATTCGTAAAGTAAATACAAGCGTATTTTGAGATCTATGAGCCCAAAATACGTACTCAAATCAATTTTTTTCGGCAATAGATCCACATGTTTTGACAATGATTTCGAAGATATCAGCGATTGTGTACACATGATTTCAGGAGTTGAGGCCCCCTCGGCCGTGACGCGTACAAACATTTCCCAAAGTGATTGGGCAAGCACGTATTTTTTTTTTCTTCTAAACTTTAGAAACTCCCTGGTAGCATCGGGGAGGAACAATTTTAATAGAGAGAGCGGGAAATAGTACTCAGAAGGGTGCTTCCCTGATTCAACTAAGGAGGAACCTCCTGGAGAATGTCTGCTGCGAGTGGAGGAGGGAGAGACTCAACAGCCTCATAGACATAGGGAGGAGGTCTAACCTTTGCTGAAATTTAGAGAAGCCAAAAAAAAAATTAAGACAAAACCGATCGGTATTAAGACGTGATCGGCGTCGTGATTCTTGCCCCACCGAGATTACTGAGACGCTCTCTATCCTCCCTCACCAAAACGATTCTCTCTCGGCGGAACTACACCGCCCGCCCTCGGACTTGTTTCCGACCGGAGAGAACCGGAGCGGCCAAGGCCACCTCCGGAAGAATTGCAAAACGACTGATGGGGCTGGTCGGTCTGGAGTGGACCGACTCGGACCCGCCGCCGCGCGGGCTATGATTGATCTAGCCGGTCTGATCTAGAGGCACGCTGAGGGGCGGGGCGGGGCGGGGCGGGGCGGGGCGGGGCGAGGCCGGGCGGGCCGCCCCTCAGGGGAAAACAGTAGCGGAGCCCCCTGTTGAGTAGCACAGCGATCACGGCCTGATCTGCGCCTGATCCCCGAGCAACGCACCCGCCCCGCCCTGCCCCGCCCCGCCTTACTCCGCGCCGCTGTCCGTCGAGCTCGAGATAGCAGTGAATCGGGCGCAATCGCCGCAGCTCAGACCAGGGCTGGAGTTTCTAAGAAGAGGACTGCCTGGAGCTCCGCGTGGTATCCGCCCCAGCCCGCCCCGCCTTACACACCCGGCGGTGTGCACAGGGGTTGCACTTTCGCTTCACCTTAGATAGGGTATGGTTGAACGCATATGATTGTACGAGTAGAGGCCCCCTTGCCCTTGGTGGAGGCACAAGTGGGAAAAAAAGAAAACCACATGCACACAAGGGCTTTCCTCTGCCTGAGCCCACGCGCACAACGTCTCTCCAGAAAGGAGGGAGGGAGAGGCGCAAAGACAAAAGAGAGGAGGAGGGAGGAGGCGGCGAGCAGGACGACAAGGACAAGAGCAGACTCCAGGACCCGCCGGCCCGGGCCGGGCCGAGCGTGGAGATCTCATTTCTGATGTTTTACGATCCAAATATCCCGGGCGGCGCGGGGCGTGGCGGGGCGGGGCAGGGCAGGGCGGGGTGCGGTAGGGAGGGTGGGGAGGAGCGGCAGGCTAGGCGCTGCGCCCAGCCCACTCTCCAAGTGGTGTTTGAAGCGACGCTTGCTCTGCATGTTTATGATTCTGTCGCGCGCTGCGCCGCTGCGGGCCATGAGAGCGCAGACAGATGGGGGCGCAGCGGCGCAGCGCGGGGACATGCGAGTGCGTGAGAGCGTGCGAGCGCGTGTCGCGTTGGAGCGCCGTGCTCACGCTCGCGCACGGAGCGCCGTTCTAACGCTCGCGCACGAAGCACTTTGCTCAGCTCACGCTCGCGCACGGAGCACTTTCGAGCACTTTGCTCAGCTCACGCTCGCGCACGGAGCGCCGTTCTAACGCTCGCGCACGGAGCGCCGTGCTCACGCCCGCGCACGGAGCGCCGTGCTCACGCCCGCGCACAGAGCACTTTGCTCAGCTCACGCTCGCGCACGGAGCACTTTGCTCAGCTCACGCTCGCGCACGAAGCGCCGTTCTAACGCTCGCGCACGGAGCGCCGTGCTCACGCCCGCGCACGGAGCGCCGTGCTCACGCTCGCGCACGGAGCACTTTGCTCAGCTCACGCTCGCGCACGGAGCGCCGTTCTAACGCTCGCGCACGGAGCGCCATGCTCACGCCCGCGCACGGAGCGCCGTGCTCACGCCCGCGCACAGAGCACTTTGCTCAGCTCACGCTCGCGCACGGAGCACTTTGCTCAGCTCACGCTCGCGCACGAAGCGCCGTTCTAACGCTCGCGCACGGAGCGCCGTGCTCACGCCCGCGCACGGAGCGCCGTGCTCACGCTCGCGCACGGAGCACTTTGCTCAGCTCACGCTCGCGCACGGAGCGCTGTGCTCACGCACGGAGCACTTCGCTCGACTCACGCTCGCGCGCGGAGCGCCGTGCTCACGCTCGCGCACGGAGCGCCGTGCTCACGCTCGCGCACGGAGCGCCGTGCTCACGCTCGCGCACGGAGCGCCGTGCTCACGATCGCGCACGGAGCACTTTGCTCAGCTCACGCTCGCGCACGGAGCGCTGTGCTCACGCACGGAGCACTTCGCTCGACTCACGCTCGCGCACGGAGCGCCGTGCTCACGCTCGCGCACGGAGCGCTGTGCTCACGCTCGCGCACGGAGCACTTTGCTCAGCTCACGCTCGCGCACGGAGCGCCGTGCTCACGCTCGCGCACGGAGCGCCGAGCTCACGAACGCGGGTAGCGGCACTGGTCGTACTGTTCCTTGCTCCGGAGGTCCGCGCTCTGCACCAGACCAAAGACTGCCACAGAGGAACAGGCAAAAAAAGCACCGCCCTCCTCACAGCGGAGTGAAGAGGGCTGCATTTTAAACCACGTTGCCAGAAAAGTAGGCAAAACCCACTCAACTCACAGCAGTGTGGTGTGGAGCGGTCGGAATTCGGGTACGCCTGTCCACAAGGCCGTTCACTACATAGCCTACATGTTGAGTGATTTTTTCCTACGTTGGCGGCACTACTACTCCATGCGGGCCTGTCTATGAATTAGGAAACACCTTTAGCAAGGTGCGTGCACCTTTCACCTACATATCCGGGTGCTTCACACCCACCTGTTTTCGTCTGAATTCGCGACGAAATGCAAGGAACTATGGTTAAAAAAAATGCCACCCAGGATGAACGCTGGCTTGATCGGCGTGTTCCCAGCAGCGCAATTTCTTTTAATGACGCTCCCCGCCCGCCCCCGAACCCTGCACGCATGGGCCACCCCCGCCCCTCCCGCCCCACCTCCCTCCACTACCCCTAACTGCCGCCACAGAGACGCGGAGGCGAAATTAAACTCACTTTTAACGCGGCTCTATGTCCATGCCCGGGCCCGCCTGCCTGCCAGCGCCGCGTCGCTCCCCACCCTTCGCCTCCCTCCCCCCGAGACCCGGCGCGCGAAATGAACTGGTAGTAAGAAAGCGAGACACGGACGCGGTAAAGTGTTACAGACGACGCGCAGCCCTGCCGCTTGGCGCGGCCCTGCTGCGAGGCTAGCGGCACTGGCGCGACGCCATTATCTCTTGTAGCCTCGCTCCAGGGCCTCGTCTGCCGCCTCTTCTCCGCCGTAGTCAGGAAAGAAACATACGGGAGAGCGGAATGTGGATGGGACAGCGAGAAAAATGGACAAAGATTTGGGAGAGAAGGACTGCGCCGCGTGCGGCCGCGTGCCGGGTGGGCGCCGCCGGCGGCAGCAGCGCTTTTAAAGACAAGGCTCTTTTAGTTCTTTTGAAAATTTCCGCTATATTCCAAAGAGACGGAAATCTGTTGGTGACTAACTGGCTCAGGTACTTTAGCGAAAGGGGCGGCGCCCCGGCCGCACCCCTCGCCTCGCCGCGGCCCGAGCGCGCGCATTCGTTCGGTTTTGAAAGGCCATCTGTGCGGTGCTGCTTTGATGTCAGCTTTGGCCAGGGCCTCCAGACTAGAGAGAGAAGTAGGGTGGTGAGGGGTATTGGAGATGGGAGTGGGAGGAAGACGGGGAAGGGGGGTGGTGTCGACTCGTCCGACAAGACTCCCGGGCGTCGTTCGTCCACAATAGACAGGCGGCCTCGCTGCTGCGTTCTGCCGTGCAGTTCATCGAAGCGAAGTGAGGTGAGGAGTGGTGAGGAGGCCTGGGGTGTCGAGAGGAGGTGGGCTGGGGGCTGGGGCCTGGGGCAGGGTCTAGTTGGGTGAGGCGGGGCGGGGCAGCCAGCACGTTCGCATGGCTTGGGAGCGGGGACGGAGAGGTCATCGTCGCGTCGGGGCTTCCGAGCAGGGTGATGCCGACAAACTCTTTGCATTCAAATATCAAACGAAGGAAAAAAATCTGGGAAAGTCTTTTTCGCGCTGCTTTTTTCCCCCTCCTCAGAGCGCGGCGCTTGCTCTACTTCGCAGAGAGCTGTCCGCTCTCGCTCTATACCTGCAGGCTCCATTCTTCACGGCACAACGACACAGACGAGGATATGGGTCAATATTCCAACACGTCCGTAGACTCTCCGCTCGTTTTCAATCTCAGAGCGAGTCGGAATCAGAGAGCGGTGGCAAACGGCACCATAAGGGCCATGCGTGGGTACGCCCCCCTATCTCACCCAGCCTGCCGCTGCCTTAGCTATACCGCCCTCTGCCAACGTTTTCGGCAGCTTTCCCCCTATTATTCTGGGCTCACTCGCAGAGCGGGCTCCCGCCGCCCAGTGAGCCCGGTCCCCGCCGGTCCCGCACCCGCCCGGCACAGACGCTACAAGATTACGGGCCGTAACAGCATCTCAGACGGTCACCGCCCCCAACCTTATCTGTCTCGGCTGCGTCCAGGAGAGGCAAAGGGCCTCGCGCCGCAGACCGGGGCGCAGGGCGCAGCGCACGCCGTATCCAGCAGCACTCGTGACGGTTGAACACGTTTCATTGCTGTGGCGCAGAGAAACGGCATTCCGTGCGACGTCAGACAAGCACTACGGTACGTGCTACCGAATGAAATCTCACTTCGAAAAAACATCTTGAACGCCCCCCCCCCACAAAAATCATTCAATGAAATCAAAACTCAAAAGAGAATCAAGAAGATACAGGAGATGCAGAAAAATCCGAAAACTCGAGAGCAAATGAACAAACAACAGGTCTAAAAATTAAAAAACGTCAGAAAGGGGGGCAGGAGATTAAAATTTTTCAAAAAGTGAGGTTTCCCTTGAAAAAAAAAATTAATTAAAAGTTACAAAAATTACTGTGCACATTTTGTATGAGTGATTCCCCCCTCGCTTGGTACTCACCGGCCTCGGCGTCCGGGCCGCGCAGGGGCCCGCCTTCGAGAACGGTGGCCTCCGACCGGCCCTTGGCGTTGACGGCGAACACGCGCGCCGTGTAGGCGGTGCCGGGCTCCGGGGCCCAGGGCAGCTCCCACACGGGCGGCGCGCCCTCGGCCAGCGACAGGTTGTAGCGCAGCACGCCGAGCGGCTCCCGGAGCAGGTGCAGCTGGAAGTGCTCCGGCAGCCCGGAGGCCGGCGGCGCGCGGCAGTCCACCCGGAGCGTGCCGCCGGCGGCCTCGTCCTCGCCGTCGGCGACCTGCGGGGCCTGCTGCTGCTGCTGCTGCTCGGCCCCGAGGCCGAACCCCCACGGCGGCGTCCGGAGGCGGATCTCGGCGGGGCGGGCGGCGGCTGATAGCAGGCGCGCCATGGAGCAGTTGGACGGCGGCAGCGGGGCGCCTGCAGCAGGGCGAGGTCAGGACGGTGGCGGGGGACGTCGACGGTAAAAAGAAAGTCTTGGATTTCAAGGTCCTTTCGTGAAATTCAAGGCTAAGAGGATAATTTCAAGTATTTCCCTTGATAGTAATGTGTTGTCAAGGGAACACCTTGGACATTTAACCAGGCATCCAAGGGGATCTCTTGAAGTACTCCACGGAATTTCCTTTCATGTCATGCCAAATTTCCAAGGCGTTCCCTTGAAAACACATCACCATCAAGGGAAATACTTGAAATTATCCTCTTAGCCTTGAATTTCACGAAAGGACCTTGAAATCCAAGACTTTCTTTTTACCGTGTCGGGGGGACGGGGTGCGTTGCCGGGCGGCGCCAATTACCGTCGCGGCGGGGCATTGCGTGGGCGGTGAACGGGGAGCGGGGCGCGGCGGGGCGGGGCGGGGCGCGGCGGGGCGCGGCGGGGCGCGGCGGGGCGCGGCGGGGCGCGGCGGGGCGCGGCGGGGCGCGGGGGAGTGTCCCGGCTACGTACTGACCACGTCTAAAGCACGTGCTTCAGCCGGTCAGGTGGAAGCGTTTGTTGGGTGGGAGCGTGGGAGGGAGTCTCCTGGCTGCTGACCAGCTGGTCAGGAAGGAGCAGGGGCGGGCGGGTAGGGGGGAGACGGGGGCGGCGGTCGTAGAACGGCGGAACGCTAACGTGGACCAGGTGGACTCCGACTCGCCGTCGGACTTATTGCCAGGTGCCAAAGAGGTGGCCGTCAACCTGCTGGACCTTACTGGGGGCTCCAAAAGGATTTGACACTGGGGTGACAGGAAATAAAATACGGCCGACTACGAAAAGCAACAGAAATATTTATCAAAATTCGTTAAATTGGAGACGACTCCCGGCCAGGGATTGAAATTTTCAGGAAAAATTTTTTTTGGAAATATTTCCGGGAAATTTTTCCATTTTTTCCGAAAAAAATGGAAAAATTTGAAAAATATCCCTTTTTTCTTATGTTGAAAAAATTAATAATTTTAAGTATACTCCTTTCGCGTTAGGATTCGTTTTAGAGGAAACAGCAAACAGGAGTATGTCTTATTTCGCTAATCGCTTCATAATTGATCAGAACTCACTGTAGCTCATGGGACCTATAAGCTGAGGCAATACATAAATAAATAAATAAATCTGTCGTCGATGCGGGTTCTCGCGCCGTTGTCACCGTTGTGGATTGTATCTTTCAATTAAAATAATGTTACACTGGTAAAACAAATGTTTAGTTTTAATACATCAATGGTGTTAAGTTTCAAATGTGCAAACATTGCACACTTCAAGATGTCGAGCTTAACTAAACGTCATTTTTTGCGCAATGTTTCGACACTTCCGAAACGTTCAATAAACTGCACACCATTTAGTTTGCAGTAACTCGTTGTCTGTTATGGCTTCCCAATAGCTGGTGCATGTGTCCAAGTGTGCAAACAGTCGACACTTGCGAGACGTTCAAAGTTTAGACGTTATTGTAATGTCTAGTAAAACTCGACACCATATGTAATGTGCAAAGTTGTAAAAAGCACAATTTAAGTATGCAAAGTTGCACATTTGTTTAACCAGTGTAATTATATTAAGGGATGGGATACCGTCTACATAATAATCATGAAGAACCTCATACAACTTGAAAAATATTTTTCTTTTCACTATACAGTTTTAGTAATTTCACTTCTCAAGTTCATAAAAATAAAAGAAAATATTTTTCCATATTTTTCCAGGAAATTTATAGCTCGAAAAAATTTCCAATTTTTCCGGAAATTTTTCCGACCTTTCAATCCCTACTCCCGGCAGCTTGGCGCGATCTCTAGAAATGGTCGCACAGATGTCACGCTGCGTGCTTTGGACAAGTTAGACTCCTCTCGAGGTGTATTAAACGAATCTGAATCAATTTCTTTTTATTCCCCGTCACTCTAGTGGGCTGGGCTGAGTGGGTCCTGCCCCGCGGGTGCACAGCTGCCACGCCCCGCCGCCCCCGGCCCGCCCAAGCGGCCTGCCTGCGTACTTTTCACACTCGTTCATCACCCTTCCCTGGAGCATCTGCATATTATTCCTTTTCTTCCCAGCATAAAACATTTTCCCTCTCGTTCCGTAGCATGTGCGGTGCGGCCCCTGCCGGCCCCGGCCCGCCCCTCCCCCTCCCCCCTCCACATCTGCTTGGACAATGTTCAGCTCCCTGCTACCGGCAGCGCGGCGCGGCCTTGTTGAAACGCCAAGCTCTCGGCTCGGCCCGGCCGGGGCCGTGAGGGGCGGGGCTGTGGATGGGACTCCCTGTCCCTCATCCCACCCGTACGGGCCGACGGGCCGCGCCAGAGCTTTTCAGGTGATGAAACTGCGAAGAATAATAATAGCGAATGGAAGTCTTTTGCGTGTGTGCGTGTGTGTGTGAATGTGTACACGGGGAAGAGAATGGAGGCGCTGAGGGTGGGGAGGGACCGAGGGGGTGGGGGTGGGAGGTGCACGGGGTGCAGCGCAGCGCAACGCGACGCGAAGGGGCACCCTTATGTTAACGGAACTGCACAGGATCACAAGATTACATGGAAGACACATGATTACATAAAAAAATATATGGACAAAATCGTTACATTTAATTGTGTTTCAAATGTATCGTGATGAAATATAATAAGGGATTGCCGATTAGTTACATACGGACGTGTAAGCGGGATTACAGGAAAGGTGGCAGAAGCCAGTAAGCCGAGCAGGACACTCTCCCATTGCATACCAACTACCCACATAGGCCTACGATTAAGTTTGTACAATAATATTTACAAACCACTCATGATCCCAAATGAATAGCTACTCTATGCGCTTGAAAATTTTTCACCGAATTTTAAAAATTGCTTCATTGGAAATTTTCCCGTATAAATCTACGCGACCAATTTTGACAGCGGCGCTCCCCTTGAACGACAGAGAGCCGGCTGAGGGATTCAGACAGTCTAAAAGACAAAAGTGTGCTGCATCTGCGTCGGGCCCATGCCAGGTCAACACCAACAAATGTTCTCATGATAAAAAAAAACTTCACCCAGACGCAAAACTCTTTGGAAGTTGTCGGGTGCGCATCACTGGACCCGAACGAACGCACGCACACACTCCACCTAAGCGAAGTACGGATGATAGACACTCCTTTTGAGGAGTCGTGATGGTGTTCATCACCGGAGGTTTAACACAATATGAGCGGAGTGGACAACGACAAGAGCGGGCTTAAAATGTGTTCCACTAGACTGGAAGGGTATGGGGTTCGGCGTGGCGGGGTGTGGCGTGGAGGGGTTGTCGCGTCTAATAGCCGCCACGCACGGCTGCCAACCCCTCATCACATCATAGCAATTTATTCGCCGCTCCCTCCCCCTTTCCCTTTTCCCCGATATGGGGTGCAAAGCTGGTGCTGCCGCGGCACAGTGGGACTCGTTTAGCTTGTTGGGCCGGGCGCGGGGCCGGGCGGGGCGGGGCGGGGCGGGGCGGGGTGGCGCCAGAGCAGGTCAACTCGGCTCAACTCTCGGCTCAACTCAGGGGCAATCTCAGCAAGTGACATTCATCCCACCCCATTGAAAAGCTGCTTCCAGCACCCCTGTATGCGAGCGCTCCGCGCCGCTCTACCGCCGTTCCGTCCCGTTCTCTTTTCTCTTCTCCAAACAACGTGCAATTTTTCCGCCAACGCCTTGTCATATTTTTTCTTCTATTGCTCCACTTTACTTATGACTCTGCCCATAAGTCGCACGGTAAACAGAAACAGGGCCGAGTCAATACGAATATCAAGGAAAACAGGAAAACCAAACAAGGATCGGAGAGGGCTGGCTGCCATGAGGTCCGGGTACATAATGGCCTCGCGCTCTAAGCGGCTTTTCATTATACACTGGGAGCCCACCAAGTGTGTGAAGGTCACATGGCAGGCGAGTAAGTTTACCCTCGTTTACTTACAGGATCTGAGTTTTCCTTTAAAACATTAGCTCAGGAAGGACAAGAGCGTAAGAATGGAAATCAACACCTACAAGTGAGAACCGAGGAGGAAACAACTCTGAAATTTTTAAACGCACCTCGTGATTCAAGAAAATTCAGCTAAATTGAGAAAAATTAAAAATAATTAGAAAACATGACAGAAATTTTACAAAAAATCAGGAAAGCTAAGGAAAACTTCACGAAAATTCAAGAAAATTCACATAAATTTAGGTAAAATTCTAGTGAAAATTTACGAAATCTGTACACCAAGTTGTTTTCCCTGGGCGAGCATTGCAAAAAGTGACATGGCTTACCTGCGTGCACCAGACGCGTGAGGCAGGGCAGCGCCTGCTGGCCGACGGCGTTGTCGGCCCAGCACGCGTACAGGCCGTAGTCGTCCGGGCCGCTGGGCGCGACCGTCAGGCTGCCGTTGGCGTGCGGCCGGGGGCGGGCCGCGGCAGGCAGGGCCAGGCTCTCGTTGAACTTCCAGCGGAACCACTGCGGCGCGGGCAGGGCCTCCACGGCGCAGGCCAGGTCCACGGCCTCGTGCAGCAGCGCGCCCACGAGCCGCGGCCCGCGCGCCGCCGGCCCCGCGCTGCCAGAGCACTCCGGCGGGACTGCAATTGAGCGCAGAAAACAGAAGCCAAAGGTTGACGAGAATTTTTATTCAGGTTTTTTCCCTGACTTTTACCGCATTCCTATAGGCGGTTGTACTCTGCCAACAAGTTTTTCAGGGTTTCGAAAGGATTTTCCCACGAAAGTGGCAAGCCCTAGTTACTATTGCTAGACCGGCAACAACGGATCACCGACATTTCATAAAAGGAACAATAATAATTGCTAAACGTCGCCGAAGTCAAGACGCCAGAAACTTACTTAGGCAAAGCAAATGGAAGGTATAGATAAAAGCTTGCCTAGTGTAGTCTTTTTTCTGACATCCCTCGAATCCTACGAGAACTTTTTGAAAGCAACACTGGCCCACTGGGCTTGGAGGCAAGTTAGACGAATAAAAAAAACCTAATGGTAACACAGTTAAGACCTCGGTTCGCACCAGTGTCGCTGCCACAGAGATACATTTCTTCCTCGAAGCTTTGCCGGGCCCCGGCCCCGGCCCCGCCCCCGGCCCCGCCCCCGGCCCCGCCCCCGGCCCCGCCCCCGGCCCCGCCCCCGGCCCCGCCCCCGGCCCCGCCCCCGGCCCCGCCCCATACCTCGTCAGGGAGGTGGCCGCGTGCTGCGTGTGGCTGTGGACATCGTTTGCAAACGCGCTCCTTATGGCCCCCGTCAAGTTGGCTTATATAAAAAATGAGGTTAAGGTCAAAGAAAGATGACGAAAGGGTACAGCCTGGCGGCCCGTGGGGAGCAAAAAGAATAACGTAAAGAGAGAAAGAAGGATAAGAAGAAAAGGGAGGGGCAGACAATGACGGAATGCCCTCTGTGGCAGCGCCGGCCAGCGCCGGCCAGCGCCGCCTCGTTAGCCAAACGGAATGAAATCATCTGTCTGTCGTGCCCGGGCCTCGGGCCGCCCGCGCCGCGCCGCGCCGCTTCGCTGCCGGATCGCGACAAGGGAACGTCCGGAAACTTTTTCAACTTAATCCAAAAATGTTCCACCGGCACACACCAGCGTTTGGAACACTGAGCTCAAGTCCTGATCAGGAGCAAGGACGTACACCATGCAAGGGTTACTTGAGCTCCTGCAGGCATCGACTCGGCATCGATAACGCCGTAAACTCAAGCGTCTGTTTTTGACTTCTGATGTCAAGTAGGGTGCATCCCTGCCGGTCACCTGCGGTCCTTCACTTCTCCGTCTGGTGTACCCGACATACTAGCGCGTTCCGGCGCGGAAGTCTGTCCACGGCGGTCAGTCCGTCACAACACACAAATCCTGCGTCAGACGGATAACTGATCACAAAGATTACCCGGATCAGCCCCGTGGATTACATCGGATTACTTCGAATTTGAACGGATTACCTCACCTGGATTACCCGAATGGCTGTCAGCCGGATTACCTCGGTGATCTCCCCCTCGCGTAAGTCTCAGCGTCCCGGGGAGCCGCTCGGGCGGGGCGCGGAGGGGCGCAGAGCGGGCCCAGCAGCCCCAGCAGGTCGTTAGTTTGTCCCGGACCATTTCTGACGCCATTTATCAGTTTTCAAAACCAGATGCCAGTCCGCGGCGGGGCGGCGGCCCTGGCCTGCCAGCCAAGCCTGGCCGCTGGAGCGTGCGACTGCATAAAGGATTCGAGTCCAGCGGGGAGGGGAGGGGGAGCTTCGCCCTTTCAGTGAAGAAAGGCGGAGGCAAAAAAGTAGGAGGCCGAGCCCTCCCTGTTCATCGGTCGCGAAGGGAAATATATAGTAGTTGGATTGGCAGTAAGGCGGTGCCGGGGAGAGGGATCTGGTGGTCCAGGTGGCATGAAGGGGTGCAGGCTCGGCTTTGGCCTCGGAGCGGAGCGGGCGGGCGGAGGGCTGCTGTCGTCCCCATCTGCAGGCGGTATAGTTCAATACTGATATCTTCTCTTGTTTCGATTCATCGTGGATCTGTAGAAAAGGGGAATGGACAGGGGTAAGGCGATTCCCCCCCCCCCCCCCTTTCCCGTGGTGACTCATGAAACGTCTGTCAAAGAAAAGGAAGCATGAAGATTTATTTTGCTGCCCGTTTAAGTCTCTGCAAAGGACTAACTTACCAAACTGTCGAAAACAGCAACACAAAGAAAAACATCATAGTACACAGAAAAGTTATTAGTTACGAGAACTAGCTCGAAAAACACCTGCGAAATAAAGTCCTCTTCCCCGCACTATTTTCGCGGTTTGGCCGCGGCTCAGCCGGGGGCTCAGCGCGGCTACACTCGAGTGTATTGCGCGCCCCGCCTCCCCCACCACCGCCTCCCTCACCGCGCCATCGGGTGGCGACACTGTCGCGAGGACTTTCCAGCGGCTCCAACACAACGACGCTGAAATCAGGGCCATTCTTCTGGCAGACGGGTGGGAGCCGCCCCGCCCCGCCCCGCCCCCCGCGCCCAGCCCTCGCCAAACAAGTCGAGGAAGGGAAAGCGATTTCCGACGCGCGTTCTCGCCGCGCTCGCGTTGCGCAGAACAACGAAAAGGACGCGAAACAGCTCAATCACGGGCCGACATTTGTCTCGCAGCCATACAGCCGCCTGAGCTGCCAGGCTGCCAGGCGGGCCTGCCTGCCCTGCTAGCTCTGCTGCCGCGGAGTGCGGCGGGGCGGGGCGGGACGGGCGGGGGCGCCTGCAGCAGCAGCAGCACACCGCCCCACCAACCATTTATTTCTATTTGCTCTCACCTACACGCGTGCAGGGCTAATCACTGTCGTGCTCACCATTTCCCCTGCCGCCGGGCCGGGCGGGAGGAGATGGGAGAGCTATATACGTATGGTTGACGAGCGAACGCCACCCCGCCCCGCCCCGCCCCACGTAAACAACGGTTCTGATTGACTCCTCCCGGGAGCGGTGATGCGGCGGAGCTCCGTACGACGCATCGCACGAGGTAAAAGCAGAAGAGGGGCGAACGCCCCGCGCGGCGCGCGCGGCCCGCCTGGAGCGGACTGGCTGACTGGGACTGAGACTGCGGAGACGCACTGGGGCGGGGCGGGGCGGGGCGGGGCGGGGTGGGGCAGCCGAACGGAGGAGTCACTTCGGATAGTCATTATTGAATAAACCCCAAAAAATCATTTAGAAAAAAAAGTCAAAAAAATTAAAATAAAATCAAGAAAAAAGATAAAGGAAATCCGAAAAATTGAGAAAAAATAAACAAAAAACCGAAATAAAATTGGAAAAAATTCAGAAATTGGGGCAAAAGATAAGAATTCATCAAAAATTGACAGAAACTTTCCTTGCAAAATCAAACGAACATTCAGAACCAAAAAAATCAAATCAATCAAAAAAAAAATCAAGTCAAAAAAATCATTGTACACATTTTGTATGAGTGATATCTCCTCCCCTCGGGAGCAGCAGCAGCAGAGAGGACTGGAATAGTTAGAGGCGCGAGAGGTAAACACGGCCGCCCTGCCGCGACACTGCGTGCGTATACGAAGCACGAAGCTGGCCGCCGCCCCGCCCCGCCCCACCCCACCCCGCCCCGCCCCGCCCCGCCCCGCCCCGCCACGCCCCACCCCAGGTGAGGCCCGCGGGTGATCCACCGCACCCATGGCGGCGGCACGCAGCGGCCGGGGCGCTGCGCTGCGCCGAGTGAGCCGAGCTGAGCGCCCCGGGTAGGAGCGGGGTGGGGCGGGGCGGGGCGGGGCGGGGCGGGGCGGGGCGGGGCGGGCCGGGGCGGGGCGGGCCGGGGCGGGGCGGGGCGGGGCGGGGCGGGGCGGGCCGGGGCGGGGCGGGGCGGGCTGAGTCCGTATGAGCTATCGTGTAGGGCGCTCTCCTGTTCCCAATACTGCCTTGTACTGCCACGCTACACTAATAAAAAAAAATTGAGGAAATCTGCAAGAAGAATGTTGTGAATTCAAGTGCCCACAAACTTCCATGCTACTTTCCGTGCGGACTGGTGTCGAAAAACGACGAGCGAGAGTAGTTTTCTGCCTCCAGCCGCGCGCGCGGACCCTTCCCTCCTCACCGGTTTGATACCATCGCCCAGCATTACATTTTCCCTCTAGTGCCCTGCCCTGCCCTTGCCCCGCCCTGCTCTCCTCTGTTAAGACCACCATCTCTCGGTTCCCTGTGCCACTCTTCCCTATTTGAGCCGCTCCCAAACAACTCCTTCTCTCCGCCCTGCCGGGCCGGGCTGGGCCGGGCCCCGTGGTCCGTCCCGTGCCGTCCCTCGGCGCAGGGCAGGGTTGGCAGGGCAGGGCAGGGCAGGGCAGGGCAGGGCAGGGGGCAGGGCAGGGCAGGGGGCAGGGCCCGCCCCGCGCGCCGCCCGCTCCTCTCTGCTCCGCCAGGGAGGTCAGGTCGTTCATCCCGAGTGAACTTGCGGAACAAAGTTACCCCGGGTTACCATGCGATGCCACAAACAGCTGGGGGTGGAAGGCCAGTCCGCCCGCCCTCCCGCCCGTACCCCGCCCCGCCGCCTCCCGGTGGGAGCTGGTAAGAGGACGACGGGACGGACTCGCACGGGCGTGAAAACCTAAAGTTGGCTCTAAAGAGACTCGCGCGCGGCTGACCGGATGTATGAGCCGGTGGAGGAAAGAGGGGGGGGGGGGCGAGGCGCTATCACGGCAATAACGCTTGAGATAGTTGCAGCAGAGCGTCGACCGGTGACCTGTGAGAGAGAGGCGAGTGGGAAACAACTCTGGATTTTGGAGTACAAATTTGTTTGTGCTTTTTTTTGTGAATTTTCGTGAATTTTTGCTTGAATTTTATCAAAATTTTTGTGATATTTTCTGACATTCCCGGAATTTCTCTGAATTTTCCTGACTTGTGCTGAATTTTTCTTAATTTTCCTGAATTAAGAGGAAGAATTTCAGAGTTGTTTCCCCGTCGCCGGAAGGGGCGAAGTACAATAACATCGAGACATCACGCTGACAATATTCGAAAGGTACTGATCAGTCTCTCGAGAGACTGAAGAAGGTGAGTGGTGAACTAAGAGAGAAGACGTGAAATATTTGAGGCACGGAGAAGGTGTCAGCTCGAGGGCTGCGGAGCACAGTGCCTCGCCGCCCCGCCGCCCCTTCTCTCAGCGCTGCGCCGCCCTTATTAGTGCGCGGGGGGCAGGGAAAAGGGATCGCGTGAGATGTGATCCCGCCCGGAGATAAATCAGGTCGCCTCGAGGTGTACTCCGTGTACTCTGACCTTGGGCGCGGGCGGGGGCAGGGGCAGGCATGGAACATGAGCCGGGAGGGAGGGAGGGGAGGGAGGGAGGGAGGGAGGGAGGGAGGGAGGGAGGGAGGGAGGGAGGGAGGGAGGGAGGGAGGGAGGGAGGGAGGGCGGCCGAGGCGAGGGCGGCATAAGCCCATGTCGCGTCGCGGGGGGCGGGGTGGCGCCCGCTAAGGGGATAGTCGAGTATAGGTATATTGGGGCGTGGAGGAGAGGAGTAACAGGGGCTGCAGGGGCTGCGCTGGGGTGGCTGGCGAGGCAAGAGGGGGCGGGGCCGGCGGGGCCGGCGGGGCCGGCGGGGCGCTCGGCATAAGTAGGGCCGCTCGCCATCCATCTTTCGGTCGGACCATTAAAGGAACAAGTAAGGTTCGCTCGGCCTGGCCCGGCCCTGCCCGGCCTGGACTCCAGACTCCTGTTGGCACGCGGGCGCGGCGGCGCGGCGGCCGGCCTTGGCTTGGCATACTCTCCATACACAGCCGTGCCTGGTCGCGGGTTCGAGTCGCGCCAGCGCCAGCTCACCAGTTCCACTTTTTCCCCTCTCTCTGCCGTCGGCCGTATTCCAGCGGCAGCGCGGCGGGCGCCATCTGTTTCACTGAGGCAACAACTAGGACCGCCATTAATCTGAGGGATTGTGGTCGAGGCGGAGGAGCAGGAGCAGTGCGCGGGCAGACTGAGCTGGCAGGCAGGCAGGCCGGGTGGGCGGGGTAGGCCGTGCGGAGGCCTACTATTTCCTTCTTACCGCTGGAGCGAGACACAAACTCATCTCTGAGGAGGCAGATCTGAGGAGTAAATTACCACTGGGCTGCCCGTTGTAAACCGGTATTAGCAGTCCGAGCACGTCGGGAGGAGACCTGCTCTTTATTTTGATAAATTGTTTTGTATAGGTGTCCCAGAGAACACACGGCAGTGTTGCGGGATTGCATACTCACCAGAGCTCCAGGGGCTATGGCGCCTTACGGCCGGAGTGGGTGGGCAGACCCGCAACACTGCCGTGTGTTCACTGGGACACCCGGTAAAAAAAAACCTGCAGAATAGGCGTTTCCCGCATAATGAGCTTAGCTCTCCTCCGGATTTTTGATCACGAACTCGCATATTTAAACGCAAATGCAAAAACGACAAATAATTTGTATAGAATATAATAACAGAGCAGAGCCCTTGAAGAACATGTGTAAAATTCCAGACGCGCTAACCAGTATTTGGCCGCACGTACGTTTACGAAAGAGTGCGAAGGCTGCAACTTTACGTTCCTTCCACGGTATGTGAGATACTGCGGAGCGCTTGAGTAGCCAGCCCAAAGAGCGTGGGCGCGACGCAACCGGACCGGCCCACGGATCCATTTCAATCAAACCAACGTCTGCGCCTGGTGCTCCTTCACCCCTCAATCTCCAGTAAGGGTTCCAGTCAGCAGGCTAGAGGTCGCGCTCTTCTGACCAGACCTTTTTTTCCCCCTGTGATTCTGCAGAGAGCCCCGAAGGCAACGCACGTGAAAACGTATCGGAATTAAAGGCGGCCTTCTCCTCCTCCCCGCCCCGCCCCGCCCCGCGCGCCACCAGGCCGCATTACAACCTGATCCGGCGCCTGATGAAAGGCCTGGCCGGCCCCGCCCCGCCCCGCCTCACCCCACCCCGCCCCGCCCCGCCCCGCCCGACCCTCTCCCCTGCCAGCGACTTTGGCAAATCTAGATTATTCGCACCCCAAGCAGGGGAGCAGGAGGGGTTGGCGAGGAAGCGACCGGACCGGACCCACTGCGGATCGGAGGGCGGCAGCTCGTAGCGCCCGAGCCAGGCCCGAGCCGGGGCCGGGGCACGAAGCAGAGCCGACCCGACGCGGCCAGGCGGCCCGGAGCCGAGCAATTCAAGGGACGAACACACCGGTGACGAACTGAAAAGTTTTGCTTGAAGACCTTTTAGAACTCAAGTGCGGCTCGCCGCTGACACAACAAGTGATGAGCGTCAGTTTCCTCAATTGCATTCGGAACTACAAGGCGGACAAGTCATCCCCCCTAACGCGCAATTTGCTAGAGTAATATCTTCGTTTCCAAATCTCACTCACGCCGCAGGTTCGGATTTGGGTCCTCTTCGGCTGTATACGCTGGATGCTACACGCGCTACCACTCGTCCCGAGAGCCAGCCCTGAACCGCAGTAGGCCAGGTCGCTCCCCCCCCCCCCCCTGACCACCATTCGCCGCTCCAAGGCCGGGCAGGGCACATGGACTGTCCACAACCGAGACGAAACTCGTGAAGAGAGGGAAAAAATCCCTCCCCTTTTTTTTTCGTCGACCTTTTGACCACGCAAGCGTAACGCTCGCGGTCCTCGGCTAAGGAAATCGGAAAAGGGTGGGAGTTAAGGGGTCCGGGGAAGGGGAGGGGAGGGGCTCAAGCGGAAAACAACATCTTGCCAGAGTTTTCCCTACAAACCACAAACAAGTTGTGAATCTGAAAATGGCTGCATTTTTCCCTCCAGATATAAGAGAGAAAGGAAAATTGACTCCCTTTTACATGAGCACCTCAGTATTAAGACAACTATCACAAAACTATCAGCTACCGCATTCAGAGATTGCGTGCCCAGATTTTCGGTCGTTTCACACAAATAATGCTGAAAGGAGGTGGTAACGCGGCACGCTGGCAGCGCTGTCGCTGGGAGGGAACCCCCCACCATCTCCCCACGCACCGCGAGCTGCGCGAGCTAATCCAATCAAATAGACGGAAAGGAATCCGTCTCCTAATCTCCGCGGTGACGCCGCGCGCCGCCGAGCCGAGCCGAGCCCCAGCCGAGCCATGCCAAGCCGAGCCGAGCCGAGCCGAGCCGAGCCGCAGTCGCCTTGCTTCCTTTCCCGCCATCTTCATCATCGGGCCCTTCGCTCTACTCCACCCCGCCCCTCCCCGGCCGCGCCCGGCCGCGCCTTATTACCCATCGGATTGAGATAACAGCGTGCCTTTTGAGGGGGCGACCTCGCCTTGGCCCGGAAGGGGCGGCCGCGCACACCCGGAAATGGGGTGTCATCGAGGGAGTGTTGGAAAAATCCGATTGAGGGTGTGAGAATGCCACGCACTGCTACTGCAACTCACCAAGCAGATGGCATACACTTTTAACGCACATTGCGGGAAAATTGCGAGTAATGTGAGGCCGAGGGGTACACGACTCTCAAAAAATGTGTACGAAGATTGGAGATTTAAAGATTGGGTGGGATTGGAAGGGGATTGGCGCGATTGGGTAGATTGGGGGGATTGGAAGGGATTGGAAGGGATTGGAAGGGATTGGAAGGGATTGGAAGGGATTGGAAAGGGATTGGAAGGGATTGGAAAGGGATTGGAAGGGATTGGAAAGGGATTGGAAGGGATTGGAAGGGATTCGATGGGATTGGAAAGGGATTGGAAAGGGATTGGAGTCGAGCAGCCCCTAAGCGCCGTTCTCTTCTGAGTCACTCCCCTCACCGCCCGTACATGAGCCTTCAGCTGCGCGCCAAGTCAACGACGTCAGGAGGAAACGCTGGCGCCGCCTGCATAGGCAACCCACCTGACTCATCAGCCACCGCTGAGCTAGGTAGGCAACCAATCATCCGCTGAGAATTTAGAGGATGCAGAGCGCGCCAGGCAGGAAAGTACAGAGAGGAAAGGAGGAGGGGGCGCTCATCCCCGAGGAGTTTTGGGACAATGCAATATCTTTTACTTAGCTATCTTCCTGGACACAATACAACATTGAAACATGGAATTATTCTTTGGGCTAAAGTTATTTAGGAAGAAGACGTGTAATACTATTTAATAGAATTAGATGTTAAAAAATTAAATAGTTATATTTAAGTATTGATCATTTTATATGCAAATAGTGATTCAAATTTATAACTTCAGAAACATAGGTAATCAGTTAGCTAATGAATCAGTCCCCAGTTGACTCGATTAAGTAGTATTAAACCTTCTTTTTTTTTAAAACAACTTTATCCCGAAGAATAATTCCATGTTTCCATGTTGTATTATGTCCAGAAAGCCAGCTAGCTACCCAGATTTGTAGGAAGCACCCTCAAGACCCAGTAAAAGGCGCCAAAATTGAAAGCGAATATGAATCAACGACCTTCGAGTCAGCACCGTAGACCAGAGGCGTCGACGACCGCGGGGGGGGGGGGGGGCAATGCCCCCCCCCCAACTTTTGGGCAGCAGGGGGCAGGGGGGGGGGCAACAAGGGTCAAAATAATAGATAATAATAATAGATAATAAACCACTACATTTAACGTTAACACTCATCTAAAATTGACCCTAAGCTAGAAAAGAACAGAAGTTCGGCTCTGGCTTCTCGCTCGCTTCGCTCGCGACATCCGATTATTCTTGTCCGCCTAGGTGTTACCACATATGACGAGTAACATGATGATGTATATACTCTGGGAATATTTGAAGTCAATTTGACTCTGCCAATTCCGACTAATTCCATAAAGTATTCTCGAAAAACTGCATTTAAATTAACACAAAAACTCTTTTTTTTTCGCTCGCTTCGCTTGCGACACGCACGGAACGTTACAGATATGGTTGGGTATTGTGTACTTTTCGAAGTTCGTTGAAAACGCTCTTTATCTTTATAATTTTTCGAAAAATTCCATTAAAAGTGAATTTACTCAATGTTATGCTTAAAACTTAGAAAGCACAAATTACAAAAAATAACGGAAGCGTCAGTGGCCCCTTGTAAATAGGCAACTTTCATAACACCCCTTGTTTTGCCCCGTGAAAAGTTGCCAGGTCGACGCCCCTGCCGTAGGCGCCAGGGCGGGCCGCCGACTTCACACAGCTGCTCGGCTGGTTGGCCTACCCAGACCGTATCAGGCGCTATCATTAGCGTTGCCTCCCGCAGTGTGGGGACACGTTTTGAAGAGTACGTTCATAGGATTTTGGGAAGATTTGTCGGATTGGAAGGGACTGGAATGGGATTGGGAGGAATTGGAATGGGATTGAGAGGGATTGGAATGGGATTGGGAGGGATTGGAATGAGATTGGGGGATTGGGAGGGATTGGAAAGATTGGAGAGGGATTGGTAAGATTGGACGGGATTGGAAGGGATTAGAATAGAGACTGTGTTTTGGGTGTACAGGGATTGGTCGAAGTCGTGTACCCCTCGTGTGAGGCAGACGATGTTCTCGCGACCCTGCAGGCCCTGCAGCTGGGTCGGGTCCCAGACTGAGCGGCTACCCTACCCGCTCCGGCTACAAGCGGCATCGGGTCGAGGGGGAAAACAACTCTGAAATTTTTGTACACCTGGTAGTTCAAAAAATTCAGAAAAGTCGGGTAGATTCAGAGAAATTCAAAACATTCGGAAAAATTCAAAGAAACTCGGAAAAGATCAGAATTTAGAAAAAAATGTCGAAATTCAAGCAAATATGCAAAAAAATCTTCAAAAATTATGCAAAAATTCACAAAAATTTACAAAATGTGTACATCAAAATTCCGAGTTGTTTCGCCCTCGCATCGGGTACCCTCAGAGCACCCAAAACCACTGTTGTTGAAGACGAAGAAGAAAAAGAAGAAGATGAAGATCTGGAAACAAAACTTGCACACCCGCAAAGCCATCATGCGCCCCTCGGGCTGGTGGCTGATGCGCGGCCAGAGGCGAGGCGAGGCGAGCGCCCGCGCGGCAGGCCTCCCCCGGTCCGCGCGACGCGCGTGTCAGGCGGGTGTGCCTACCCTGCGGTCCGCAGGCGCTACTACTCACACAGCACGCTGAGCCGCAGCGGCGCCGCCTGGCCGCGGCCCTCGCTGTTGCTGGCCGCGCACGCGTAGCTCCGCGTAGCTCCCCGCCGCGCGTGTCAGGCGGGTGTGCCTACCCTGCGGTCCGCAGGCGCTACTACTCACACAGCACGCTGAGCCGCAGCGGCGCCGCCTGGCCGCGGCCCTCGCTGTTGCTGGCCGCGCACGCGTAGCTCCGCGTAGCTCCGCGTAGCTCCCCGCCGCGCGTGTCAGGCGGGTGTGCCTACCCTGCGGTCCGCAGGCGCTACTACTCACACAGCACGCTGAGCCGCAGCGGCGCCGCCTGGCCGCGGCCCTCGCTGCTGCTGGCCGCGCACGCGTAGCTCCGCGTAGCTCCGCGTAGCTCCCCGCCGCGCGTGTCAGGCGGGTGTGCCTACCCTGCGGTCCGCAGGCGCTACTACTCACACAGCACGCTGAGCCGCAGCGGCGCCGCCTGGCCGCGGCCCTCGCTGTTGCTGGCCGCGCACGCGTAGCTCCCCGCCGCGCGCCGGCCCACGCGCTGCAGCACCAGCGTGCGGTCGTCCTCCAGCAGCCGCTGCCCCGCGCCGGCCTGCAGCTCCACGCCCTGCCAGCAAACAAAAGGCACTCGCTTCATATTCCGGGAATTTTCTTTTCACCGCTCTTTGTTTCCCAATATCGTACTGAGATACGCAGCGAACACGGCTCGAAAAAAAAGAGGGAAAAAAACCCTGTCCGGGATTGTTGCGGTGCGGGTCAGAGCGGGCCGGGCCGGCCGCTATCCTATCCGCTATGGGGGCTCCTATTAGCGACTGATGGATGCCGCCAACTTCTGTCGAAAGCACCAATTTCCGGAATGGAAATGAGTCATCGCCCTGCGCCGAGCCGACCGAGCCGGGAGCAGGCCGATCCGAGATAAAAGGGATCGCCATATCGGAGACTGACTCTCTCTCCCCTCTCTCTCTCTCTAACTCTCTCTCCCTCCCTCTCTCTCATCACATACAGTAATGGACGAGTGGAGCGCCTGGCTGCGCCTGGCCCGCCGTTGCTTTAGGACTAGCGGGAGAGGAGGCCGCTAAACGGCCAGCCCCGCCCTCGCCCCTCGCCCCGCTGCGCTGGGTGGAGGGTGGAGTGGGCGAGAACAAGCGGATTGGTGGGCATGCCTGATTATCCTCACCACTGGGCTCATGATCATCACTTACATTCCACCCCTGCGCCCTGCGCCCCCGCGCCCTGCTACCTACCTGCGGTCCCGCCCGGCCCAGGAAATCATAAAGGCAGCGCGGAGCCGAGCGGACCGCTGCAAAGAATATAAAAGCGACCGCGATGAAGTAAATATCCGACGAGGCGGGACAAAACCAGTGTCTGATTCCCATCGTAAACACGGCGCGGCGGGGCGGGCGGGGCGGGGCGGGGCAAGCCATGGCGTCGGGGCGGACGCTGAGCCCACTATGAATGGGTGGCTGGATGCCGTGAGGCTTGCAGTAATTCGACCGCAAAGAGAGAGAGAGAGAGAGAGAGAGAGAGAGAGAGAGAGAGAGAGAGAGAGAGAGAGAGAGAGAGAGAGAGAGAGAGAGAGAAGGACAACGACAGGGAGGCAAGGGGGAGAGGGGTCGTGCAGAGCTAGCAAATTCAATATGGGTGGCAAGGGGAGGGAGGGGGGTGGGAGAGAGAGAGAGAGCAGGTACCAGTTCGTTTTAATTACGCGCCAGGATGTATTGCCGCCCGCATGTGTGCTACCCATCGGTTTAACTTGCAAATAACTCCGTGCGGGTATGGGGGAGGGAGAGGCGGGTGGTGTGGCGGGGGTCATTGGCGCTACTCACGTCGTGGGTCCAGGTGACGCGCGAGGCCTTGGGCTGGGCGTCCACGACGCACTCGAGGTACACGTCGTCGCCCACCTTGATGGCGCTGGCGTTGATGTTGGCGCCCATGCGCAGGGAGACCCTCGGCGGATCTGAGAACATGACGATGCATGATTTCCAGTTCGGGCCATCCTCCAGGGTCGAGGTGACGGTGACGTGCGCGCCGGCCGCCGGGGGCACCACCGGGTCACTCACACTGCACGCTAAGGCGCCGAGAGTCCCGGATCTCGCTGTCGGCGAACACGGGGTTCTCGGCGCGGCACTCGAGGTGCGCGCCGTTGTCCTGCGGCCGGGGCGTGAGGGTGAGCACGCTGATGGTCTCCGTCTCGGAGCCGGAGAGCTGCGGGGCAGGCGGAGGAGCGGGTCACAGACGAGGCGTATCGGATCAGCGCCCACGGCTCCAGTCCGGGCCGAGCGCGATACCTCACCTCACCACGAACACTCACCTTCCTCACGGGGCCCTTGATGGCGGCGCCGCCCCGCCACCACCAGGTGAGCCGCGCGGGCGGGCGCGACCCCGAGCAGCGGCACTGGAACTCGTAGCTCTGGCCGGCCAGCAGCGCGCCCCCGCTGCCCACGATGCGCACGCTCAGCGGCCGCACTGCGCTCGGGGCAGACACGGAGCGGTCAGGCAAGAGCAGCGTGCGACGAGGGCCGACCACAATCATAAGCATAACAATCATAAACAATATTTACTGGTGTCTGCTAGGTCCGCACCCGATCGTGGGGGGAAATTACTCTGAATTTTGGTGTTCAAATTTAGCGAATTTTTGAAAATTTTCGGTAACCTTTGTGAATTTTTTGTGATTTGTTTTAGCGAATTTTTGGAAATTTTTGAGAATTTTTATTGAATTTATCTCAATTTTTATGAATTACGAGGTGTACAAAAACTTAAAAGTTGTTTCCCCATCGTGCTAGGTCCGCACGGGAAACTATAACATATTTAGAAAGTGATCTTAATTTCTTCCTGTGACCAAACCAGATTTGCCGGGGTCCACACGAGGTACGAAGGTTTATCTTGAGGGTGGGAGGGAACGAGGGGAAGGGAAAGAGATGTTGTGGATAGACGCACAAGGCTAGCGAGCACTAAAAAATACGAGTGCAAATGCTATTTCCTGCGAAGATATGCAATCTTTGCACGGGTAGAATACTATCAAAAGCAGCCGCGAGAGACCAAAAGCGCGATGGCGGTGCGCGCCGGGCGGGGCCGGGCGGGGCCGGGGGATCTGCGACAAGACGGCGGAGCGGAGCGGAGCGCCGCAAGATCTGAGAAGAAAGTAAGGGCGGAGTGGCGCGGCGTAGCGGAGAGGCGGGGAACCAGCCGCAAAGCACCTTATCCTCCCATATAATTAATGTCTCCACCACGTACGACTTTCAACAAAGGCACGCCAGTTACACCGCCAAGCGGAATCGCGGAATCCTGAGAAAATAACCGCCGCACCGCCGCCCCGCCCCGCCCAGCCCAGCGCTGCCCCGCTCCGCACCGCCCTCCGCGATATTGTTCCTCCACAAACTTCTCTCAACAATGAAACCTTTATTTTCACTGGAAGGAAGGCGAAGGTTTCCCTCCAGCCACCGCAAGTTGCCCCCCCCCCCTATCCCCTATTCTGCCCCTCTCCCCCTTCGCCTTTCCGACACGCACGGAGCCTCCTCTCTCTCTCCCCCTCGTCCCTCCCAGCGCGAGTTCGAGATGGCTGGGGCGTGGTGGTTCAGGGAGAGTCCAGGGGCGGTGGAGGACACCACCGCAGCTCTGCGCCCCGCCCCGCACGGCCCAACAATGGCGTAATAGTCGAGGAAGCGCTCGCTCAGAGTGGCCATAAACAGGTCGCAGGGCGGGACAGGGCGTTTCCGTGCCGCTCCAATAAGGCAAGACGAATATTTCCTCCCGCGGAGGGTTGTCCTAACTGATTGAAGGCAACGGGTCTCCGCATAGGCACGCGGCACCGACAGAGAGCAGCCAGAGAGTACGCTGTTCATTTTGGGTGCACATGAATTGTACGCCAAGCAGGCGTACCATATGATCATACGCCGCAGAGGCATACACCACTCTGCAAATCTAAGTGTGTAGTGGTTTGCCACTTTTAACTGCAAAACTAAATTTCTGCAGTTATAAGTGCAGAACTTTTTTGTTCTGCAGTGATAAGTGCAGGAACTCTTTAGTTCTGCACTTCTTGCAACTGCAGAACTCTCTATCCAGTTTTTAGTGCAGAACTACACTGTTATTTGAAGGTGTACTCTGAGAGAACGCCAAAGGCGTGTGCCACAGGAAAGCGAGCGCCTTATGGCGTACTGTAACAGCACGCCCGGGCGTACCGTGGGAGTACACCTCAGGCGCACCCACCCCACACACCTTCACCGGCACTTGTCGCAGGTTCTGGCAGGTTGTAGGGAGGAAGGTGCCTATGCATGGGATGGGTGCAATATCATGAGCGGAGGCAGCAGCGAGCCCAAGCCTTATGCCGCTGAAAGCTGCTCGGACGGTAAACACCCTCCCTGTTGAAAGAACTCTAGGCCCACAGGTCAGGGTGCCTAAGGTGTACTCCCACGGTACGCCTAACTAAGGTGTACTCTCACGATACGCCCTGGCGTGCTGTCACAGTACGCCATAAGGCGCTCGCTTTCCTGTGGCACACGCCTTTGGCGTTCTCTCAGAGTACACCTTCAAATAACAGTGTAGAGAGTTCTGCAGTTATAACTCTGGTGTCTGGTGTCCCTCGGTCTTACTTTCTGAAGAAGGTGCGTGCTGTCACTGTACGCCAGGGTGTCCACCAGTGGTCGTCCCCGCAGGCGTACACTTACACTTTTACGAGGCGCACGACTACTGCACACCTTGACGTACAATTCCTGAGCACGCACAATTAACAGTGTGTAGCCGCGAATGCCCTGCGGCTGAGCGTCCAGCTGGTCCAGCAGACCGCCCCCCCCCACGCTGCCCTGCGCTCAGCGTCAGCTCTTCCGGGAAGGTGTTCCTGCTCCAGTTCTTTAGGATTGTCGCGCGGATTATTCGCGCGCGGGGCCAGGAGCAGCGTGGCGAGCGAGGCACCGGGGGCCGGCCGGGGGCTATCCGCCGCCGCGCCATTGGCATTCAAGCTGCCCCTCGGCGGGCGGTAGCACACACACTGCCCCGCCTGGCCCCGCCCGGCCCCGCCCCTAACGCCACGCCGAGCCATGCTTGCTCGGCCCCTCGACCGCCGTTCCTGCCAGCCAAGGCATCTCTTTGCGCTCTGCTACATCAGCAGTGGCGCCCAGGGGAGGTCCCGCCCCCGCACCAGCGGGCACCAGCGGGCACCAGCGGGCACCAGCCACCAAGCCGCCCGCGGCCTTCAGGACTACTCAGGCCGCGTCAACAGATTTGCAGAGATTCTCGCGCAACCCATATCCGCCCCATAATGTGCGGGCACTCTTGTATACGCAACGGGAGCGGGGGGAGTTGAGGTGGCCCAGGCAAGGCACACACGGTAAGTGCGGCCATCTGGGATAGTGTTGGTCTCTATCCCCGGCTGATTGTCGCGGCACGATGCGGCGCCTCGTTTCACGTTTGGCTTTTTCTGGAGGAACCCATCTTACCCTTGCAGCCCGCTTGTTTACACTGGAAAAACAAAGGTGCGAATCCCTACCTTTAGAAAGGCACTATAACAAAGTTTAATGCTTTTCCGAAGGCACTAAAGTTTAGTGCCTTTGGAAAGGCACGAAATTCGACCTTTCACACCTTTGACTGGCTAGCTTCATATGAGTTCCATACAAGTTTAGTGCCTTTGGAATGGCACTAATTTTTAGTGCCCTAGGAAAGGCACTAAAGTGCGCCCTTGACTTTAGTGCCCCAGCAGGAAAGGTGTTGTTCAGTGCCTTTGTTTTTCCCGTGTTAAAAGACACAGACGGGCGTTTCGGTCTGGAGTCTTGGAGTCAGCGCAGAAGGAAAACCAGGCAAGAGCGCCAAATAATATTAACACTACTGAATAGTGATATAAAACTCACAACTAAAAGCCGTGGAGCCGTGAAAGTAGATAATTACCGATATTTCTGCCGCTCCCTAGCCCAGACATGATGTAACGCAATGCGCCTGTGGTGTCGCACCCCACCAGCAGAGGGGCAGGAAGCCCAACGTAGGGCTGTCGATGCGCCGCACCCCGCCCCGCCCCGCCCCGCCCCGCCCCGCCCCGCCCCGCCCCGCCCCGCCCCGCCCGGCCCGGCCCGGCCCAGGGACTTTGGAAAACACTCAGAGGCACTCAAGGCGCCACACCTTTCGCCGCTCCCACATTTCTCAGGCCGTAATTGCTCGAAGCACCTTTGAGAAGACCACAGGTGGGTCGGGTAGGCCCGGGCCGGGCCGGGCGGGGCCGGGCGGGGTGCAAAGGGACCGGGAAAGGGTTTGGGGCGGGCGACCCGACGGCGGAAGGGGCCCGGCCCGGATCAGACAAAATGTTGGGATCGGTTCGAGGAAGACGGCCGAGGGAGCCTTACGAGCTGCGGGGGCATTTACGTCAGTACAAGAGACACTCCACGTTCCCTGGTGACCAGGTCCAATTTTAGAAAGGAATCTTTGGGTAAGATGGCTGCTTATCCTGTAAAGAGTGGGCGAGAGTTTTAGTTTTCTGGCTAGACCATAAGTCGCGATCGCCCGTATCCCGAATAAACCTAAAATAATTAATCATTAAGGCTGCGGATCGGCGGGATCGGCCTGACATTAGATCAGTACCAGTGTTAAATTAAATATGTTCCGTGTCTTAGAGCGGCCGACACTACGAGCGCGCTCTAGAGCACTTGTTGGTGAACCCCCACGCTCTGAGGGCAGGTAAGGTCTGTTTCGTTAGCAGTCAGGTAGGACCAGCGCGCCGAGCCGGGTCTTGGAAGGTTCTCTCCCCGCACAACTTGCAGCTGTGCGTACACGAAACACAGAAGTTAGGCTGATGCGATTGGCGGGGCGCGTTGCCTGCCGGAGCATTGCGTGGTCCACTCCCCACTAACTCGATGTAGACTGTGGCGAACATGGCAGGCCGCCTCGCTTCTCTGCCCAGAGCTCAGCCCACATTAAAATGACCTTGTTGGCATACGCCGTCCCTACGTGCCCTCATACACGAACGCCAAGAGGGCAGCAGCTACTTTACAAATACACTGCCCAAAAAATATCCATCGCCTCTATTACACGAGAATTGAAGCGACTTTTACAAGAATTTTGTGAACAATTTACAGCAGCAGCACGAGTTTTACAGTCTATTACAATTGTTGTTATTGGTGCACATACAGCACTGGAAAAACAAAGGTAGGACAAGAAGGGTTTTAATGCCTTTACCAAGGCATTAAAAATTAGCACCCCTGCAAAGGCATTAAAACTGCCCAAAGGTGTTAAATTTTAATGCCTTTGGACAATTTCGTGCCTTTGCAAAGGCATTAAAATTTCACACCCCTGGAAAGGCATTAACCCTATAAGTCACAGAAAATTTCCCGACGAAAAATTATTATTTTTATGAGCTATCTTGGCTATTTGGAGGTCGGAGAATCCATTTTTGGTGGTCCCGACCTCCTCCGACTGCCGGTTTGGTTTCTACACCTACGTCCCATATATAGGACAGGTGACTTCAGGGTCTCTGTAACCGAAGTCAGGAACTACTGGAAGTAGCCCATTCAAATTTTGTGGAGGTATATATCGGTATACTGGAAGCCTAGGCTGGAAAGGGGAAACCCCAGACTAAAATACATCCTAGCTAAAAGTATGAAAAATCCTTCGAAAAAGTGCTACTTTTTACATGAAACGTTCTAGTTACCCCACCTTTGAGATGCGCCTACCCCGCTGATAACGTGTGATGTAATAATGTTCAAACTGACATAATCCTGAAGGAAAACCGCGCTAGCTCAAAATTGAGGCCCTAAGGGCTTCGGAACCGCAACGTCACATAGAAGTGACATTGTGACTTCAGGGTAACCATCTCATACATTTCGCTTTGTAGGGTATATTTTTACACTTTCCTTGTACACACTGGTACTGGCGCGTTCGAAACTATAATATCTAATGGCTGTGAGTCGTGAAACTCAATTTGAACCCTAAAACACCCCTCCTGACGTGTACAAACAGCAAAGAAACACGAACGTCATTCCTATAGGACATTGTGACTTCAGGGCTACCATAGAGCATATGTCCTTTATAAAGGACATTCCTAAATTCGCTTATGGACACATAATATCAGGTTACCGGGTGTCCCAGAGAACACACGGCAGTGTTGCGGGTCTGCCTACCCACTCCCCACTCCGGCCGTAAGGCGCCACAGCCCCTGCAGCTCTGGCGAGTATGCAATCCCGCAACACTGCCGTGTGTTCTCTGGGACACCCGGTATATGCTGTTTATATCAAGGCCACGACCTGTACAGTAATTTTAGTCGCTCACTCCTAGTCTGGCTGTGCCATAGGCCGCTGGAACTGCGCGTAAAGGCCCGTCGCACAGTAGCCGACCAGACAGCCCCACAGATATTCCGAGTACGAGGTATCCGTCTACGGAGGGCAGAGCGCGGCCCAGCGAGCAGAGAGGTGCAGCTAGAGATGAGCGACGGGCTGGCCGCCGCCTGCAGACTGATTCACAAGATCGCGCTCCGCCCTCCGTCCTTGTCGCACCCACAGCGGTGCACTATGCTGGCCATGGCAGTGTTCCGTGAGTGCGACGAGGACAGATGTATGAAAGCGATCTTTGGAATCTGTCGGCTGGCCCTAGTCCGCCGCCAAGTACCCGAGCCCTGCTCAGCCTCGGCCCGGCCTCGGCCCGGCCCCGGCCCCGGCCTCGGCCCGGCCCCGGCCCCGGCCCCGGCCTCGGCCCGGCCCCGGCCCCGGCCCCGGCCCCGGCCCCGGCCCCGGCCCCGGCCCCGGCCCCGGCCCCGGCCCCGGCCCCGGCCCCGGCCCCGGCCAGGTGCAGCGTAATGCTACGATTAAACACAGGCCTGATGGGTTTTGGCAGAAGCGTAACTCGAGACCCTGGAGTCACAATGTCATTCCTATGTGACATTCATTTTCCCGGTTTCTCTTGACATCCGAACACTCGAAGCAACAGTTCGACCCACAAACTGATAGTATTTTAGTTATAGATCACTAGTACAAACTGGGGGAGGAATAAATTAGTTGGGCTATCCGTGATGATCAATCAACTCACCAGAGAAACGCCGCGAACAAGCTTCGTATGCGTTGAGTCAGTGACGATGACGCGTGAGACGCGTGCAAAACAATCGAAGCGAGAGCGGCCCGCGCGGGGAGTTTTAAAGTCGTTTATGTTGGCATTATAAACTTTACTTCTTATTTTGGCCAAATACCTCTCCCATCGCAATACTAATTGAATCTGAAAATTTCGGGCAACTTTCGTAACCCTGGAGTCACATGTCCTATACAAAGGACGTACATTGTAAGCTGAGTCCTGGGCTTCAGCGAACGCACCAAACTCAAAAGTGTAGCATTCCACTTTGTTTCTTACACCTTATACTACCATTTTCAATCAAGTTTAGATCTACTCGGCCTTTTCCCGGGCCGTAAAACGCTCAAAACTGCCGGCGTGCATCGGGTGTGCGATTCGGCGGTTTTTGGTGGGCAGTTGGCACCACTGGGTATGAGCTAAGGTTCCGGCGCGGAATTCAAAACATTGTGGGGCCAGCGAGGAACGCATTCTTGTGCCGCGAGGTCATCTCAAACAAAATTTGCGCCGTACAGACGCCTTTAAAGTGAACGTCCTTTGAGTAGGACATATGACTTATAGGGTTAAGTCCTACCTTTGTTTTTCCAGTGAGCATATTTCTCCTCTCTCACGGCCTAGCACAATAATTTGCAATTACAGCTTGAGCAGTAACCCGCCCATCACACAAGTAGCATGGCACTGGCCGAGGAAACACTTGTTATTCACAAAAGTTCCGAGTTCCTAATCTTACCACCACCAGAAATCATCGCGCAGCCGTGGTGTGCCTTTGTCGCGATAGTGCTCGCGCAGCTCGCGCAGCTCGCGCAGCTCGCGCAGCTCGCGGTACTCACGGTGGAGGTCGAGGAACAGCTCCCGCTCGAGGGGCGGTGCGCCCGGGTCGAAGGCCGCGCGGCAGACGAGCGGCTGCAGGTGCTGGCGGCCCAGCGCGGGCAGGACCAGCTTGTTGACCACCGAGGCGCCGGCCCCGCCGGCCGCGCCCGAGCCCGCCTCCCACGAGTCGTCCACCACCCGCTCGCCCAGCAGCCACGTCACACTCGGGGGCGGGCGCCCTGCACAAGTCAAATCTGTCTGTGAGGAAGGTTTTAGCACAAAATCGAAAAAATACAGACTCAAATCGAAACGATGACAGCGGAATATTTTGTGGGAAAAAAAAATTAAAAACCGTCAGGGATTTTATAAGAAAGCACTCGACTAGTGGCAGTGGCAAGGCAAGTCTTCAATTTCTACCCATACAATATACACAGTGAAAACTTGAAAGGGAAGCGTGGCAAGTACTTCCGTCCTCAGTCCCCCCATGCCGGCGCCATAGCGCCCGCCGGCCAGGTTGAGGCCCCTATAAAGGGGCGGTGCCAGATTGAGGCCCAGCTGCAGCGGCCGGGCGGGATGCAGGCCTGGCAGCCCTGGCGCAACTGCAACTTTGTCACCACCCCTACCCCTCCTGTGTCTTATACCACCGGCCGGCCGGGCTGGGTCGGGTCAGCCCGTTCTCTAAAACTAGCAGTCAAACGTCACGACCAGCGGCAGTATACCGGACGGAGCTAAAAAAAAAAAGAAAGAAAAAAAGAGAAAAAAACACGTTATTTGCGTGTGAAAAGTTTAACAAGTCGGTACTTACTAAACTGCAAGTGACGAGGAATACCTCATACGTCGTCCTCGCTCTCTGCACTGGAAAAACAAAGGTAGGACTTAATGCCTTTCTAGGGGTGTGAAATTTTAATGCCTTTTCAAAGGCACGAAATTGTCCAAAGGCATTAAAATTTAACACCTTTGGGCAGTTTTAATGCCTTTGCAGGGGTGCTAATATTTAACGCCTTGGTAAAGGCATTAAAACCCTTCTCGTCCTACCTTTGTTTTTCCAGTGTGGCGTGGCGTCACACATTGATGCTTGGATTGATTTGCAAATGTTTTTTCCCTCTTTTTTTTTGCGGTGAGGGCCAAGAGCTGCTGCCTGCGCGGGGCCTGGACTCGGCCTGGAGCCTGAGGTCATCAGTGAGATGGACACGCTCCCGTGAGGTACGTTGGCGCGTGAGAGAGAGAGAGAGAGAGAGAGAGAGAGAGAGAGAGAGAGAGAGAGAGAGAGAGAGAGAGAGAGAGAGAGGAGGGGGGGGGGAGGCGGTGCTGGGGTTAAAATACCACACGGCGGCTTAGGTCCAACAATGTTCTATTGTGGCGCAGCCTTTCAGTGCGTCTCTGAATTACTCCCGCGACGCGCGAGACACCCCCTCCCTCTCTGCTGATAGTAGACCCCCGGTCGCCCCACCTCGCCTCGCAGCCCTCGCATATGAGCTGCTTTACTACCCCTCCACCCCCATCCTGCTGCCCCCGCCCTCTACCTTGTTGCGCTCATTTTACAGTGTTCCACAGTTCTTTCTCCCCCGAATCCCGACAAACACCGCGATACTTCGGCTGCGTGTGCGCAGGTCGGACAATGGCGCACGCGAGCCAGCGCAGTTGTCAACATTCTTCGGTAAGCGCGCATCCACTCTTGATCTGCAGGACAATTGTACGGTTTGTCCCCGTCCCCAGTGCTGCAGCGTACCTCCCACGGCCTCGCAGGCCAGGCTGAGCTCCTGGCCCTCGGTGAGCGGCGCCAAGACGTCGACGGGGACCCAGGCGGCGCCCTCAGGCTGCGTCACCAGGAGCTGCGCCGGCGGCACTGCGGGCATCGCAGCGTGTGCGGTCAGTAGGAGCACGAGGCGGACGGGATCTCAGTTGTACTGCACGGAAACTTAGACAGAAACATTTAAAAAACATCACGAAAATGTGATCAAAACTTTTGCGACCGAGGTGGGAACAACACAAACTTTAGTGTAAATTAATTTTTTCTGAATTTTTGTGAATTTTTATTGAAAATTTGGCTTAAATTTTGCATTTTTTAAATTCTTTCTGATTTTTTTAGAAACTTCTCTGAATTTTCATGAACTTTTCTGAAGTATGTGGTGTACAAAAATTTCAGGGTTATTCCTCCCTCGCTAGCAACAGTACGAAAATTTCAAGAAAAAATTTGTATATAGCGCAAGAAGGAGTTGTTTGTCGCAGGGTACACACACGAGACGAACAGGCTGAGCCTGCTGTTGCGGGTGGGCGAGTTCCTGAAGTCGGCCCTGCAGCGGTACACGCCGTGGTCGCGGTCCAGCAGCGGCTGCACCACGACGCGCACCAGGTCGCCGTCCACGACGACGCGGGCCCGCTCGCCGAACCAGGACGGCGACGACCACCTGCGCGCCTGCGACAGCGGCCGCCCGCGCGCGTCCACCCTGCCGGCCAGAGGGCGAGCGTGCAATGGGCGTGAAACTTGGATAAGGGCAAAGTAAGCGTTAAAGACATGATGTCCCTTCGTTCACCCAGGCTAACCTCGAGGGGGGAGGTCACTTCGAAATATCATTCTGCGTCCCCAAAATAATCATATACAAAAATGAAAAAAAGAAAAAGATACCGAAATATCTTGAAAGTCGGGAAAAAATAAACAAAAATAAACGAAATAAAACTGAAAAAATTCAGAAATGGGGATACAAAACAAAAAATTAAAAAAAAAATAATCAAGAGTAAAAAAAAATATCATTGCACAAATTTTGTGTAACTATGACCTCAGCTAACCTCAAATAAGATACCCGACATTACTGATGATTTTAAACGCACAATATAAGCAGCCGACAGTGCAGCGCTAGGCCACACGACTCACCGCAGGATGGGCACGCCGCTGTCAGGCGCGGACTCGCAGTACCACAGCAGCATCTGCAGGTGGTCGCCGGGCGCGGGCGGGCGCGCAGAGCAGGGCATGGAGGCCGCCTGGCCCGCGGCTGCGCGCACCTCGACCAGCGGCACTGGAACAGAGAGCACGGTGGTGGGCGAGGCGTGGCGTGGCGGGGCGTGGCGTGGCGGGGCGCGGCGGGGCGTGGCGGGGCGCGGCGGGGCCCAACAGGGCGCGGAGCGGCACAGGTGGGGCAGGGCAAGCCTCCGCCCCCGGAGAGACTTCGACTTATTGTCTTAGTCGAACCCGATACGTCGTGGCCGGTCCAGTCTATGGCGTTCTCTTTCTTTCTCTTTTCCTCTTCCTCTCTCTCTCTCTCTCTCTCTCTCTCTCTCTCTCTCTCTCTCTCTCTCTCTCTCTCTCTCTCTCTCTCTCTCTCTCTCTCTCTCTCTCTCTCTCTCTCTCTCTCTCTCCTCGCTCCCTCCCTCCTGCGTATACGCGAGTACATCAAAGCCGCATGTCAGCCTCGACAAGCCGTGTGGTCCGGGCTGGGGCCGCTGATGGCCGCTGGAGGATGGCAAAGTCTCGAAGCGCAGGCCCGGCAGTGCCTAGTGCCTTTGTCCCACTGTGAGCCGGCCGAGCCGGCGGTGCTGGCTGGCCAGGCCGCGCCCCGGGCCCCGCCCCGCCTCGGCCACGGGCTCGTCTCGGACCTCGCGCACAGCACACCGCGCCGCTCTCGAAAACGCTTGCGTTGAATTTCACCCGACACAGTTTACCGGCTCCCGTCACCGGAGAGCTGACAAACCAAGGGGTCGTCAACTCTGATATTTCTCCGTTCACGAAACTGATATTACCCCGATATTACTTCAATATTACCGATATTACCTTCATATTACATCAATATTACCCGTATTTTTGCCAATATTACATCAATATTACCCATATTACCCACAATATTACCATATTACCCTAATATTACTCTGATATTACTGATAATATCTATATTCCTCCGTACATGGCTAAAGGCAGTTGACGACCCCTCGTGACAAACACTGACGTTCGAACGTTCGAACGTCTTGTGTGCTGGTGATTTACTATACATCAACAAGTGCAGAAGAGGAAGACACTTGGTTTAAAATTCTTCTCTAGTGCATAAATAGTGCAAAGTACGTCAATGGGACAAACATTTTGCCCACAGTGCCGCAACTTATCGAATGGCCGGAACGGAATGATTATAAGTCCTTTCACAGCTGAGGACCCTTCGGCAAAACCCCGAATTCGAGCCCAAATTTCTAATGCGGCAGAGAAAGAAGACGCATAAGGACCAGAGATTTTCCAAAGGTTCATTGCAATCGGTCGGAAATGCCCACTGGGCGCGGCTCCTTTGTCAGTGCGATAGCCGTAGGCCCCTCACGGGCGCAACTCCCGGGGGGCACCTGCAGCCGCAGCGCCGCGCCACTCGTCCTCATCCACCCTGCCAGCGTAGCCTCACACCCGCTACCCCTTTCCTTTATCTCTCTTTATTCCTTTTATTTTCTTTCTTTCTTTCCTTTTTTTTTAACCCGGAGTCTACATGATTTACTGGTCACATTCCAGCACTCCGTCCCGGCCGGCCCGGGCCCGCTTCTATGGGGTGAGTGTGGCATTCCGCGTCGCAGCACGGGACTACCCTTCGTAAAACAATTAGGAACCGGCGTAACGAGGGCCAAGTCTGGCGGGACGGGGTTCCAGAGAGAGGGAGAGAGGGAGAGAGGGAGAGGGGGAGAGAGAGGGAGAGAGAGGCGATAGGGAGAAGATAGGAATAAAAGGAAAAGGACAAGAAGACGAGAGGAAAAGATGTGCAGAGTACAGCTGGAGTGGCGTGGAGCGGCGTGGCTCAAGAGCGATGACGACCAAAAAAGGACTTGGTTTGTAGGGCTCTAGCCGCCCCTCCCCCTGCCCTCCCCGCCCAACCCCTCTGTACCGCCGCAGGGCTTACAACCGCTCGCGAGCACAACAATAATTTCACGCCTTGTTTGCCTGTGAATAGCCCAGCGCCTCTTGTTCTTTTTCCCGCTCCACCACCGCTCGCTTCCCTTTTTCCGTAATTATTATTTTCCTCCGGAATAAGTAGATTAGAAAGCGCACCGCGAGTAATCAAGTCAATCAGCGGAGCGGCGCGGCGCGCTCTCCAGCCCCCAGCAGCCCGGCAGGTAGGCAACCCATCGCGCACGCCAGTGCTGCCTCTCGCGTCTGGCCTACAGCACGGGCGCCCTCCGCGCCCTCCGCCTCCTCCGCTCCCACCCGATGGGTCCTGCACCATAAATTTAAACGTCAACCGATTTTTCTAATGTTTATAGTTCCACGTGATTTTCCTAGGTTTTTTTCTTATCTTTTTCCTGTTTTTTTATTATTTTCTTCTTATTGTTTCTGTTTTCTTTTCTTTCTGATTTTGTTTAAGGGTGTATTCGTTTTTTTATTATTAATATTTTTTTTATTTTTAATTTTTTTTTGTGAAGGACTCCTTGCTCCCACCTCTCCTTCGCAGTGCCTACCGGGGTGCCTACCGGATTTCTTCGCACCAATTTTTAATGGTTTCGAGTGTTCCACCATCCCTCCGCATTTACAGTTTACACACGGCCCGGTTCCACGGTCGGCCTCAGAGCTCGCAACTCGCAACTGGCCGCGAGGAAACGGAGCCGGGCCGGGGGCCGGGCGCGGGTAGAGGCGCGAGGACTGTAAAGCATTAGGCGGAGCAGAGTAACTTTGGTGAGTGCATATGGGGAGGGGGGATGGTTTGCGAGGTGAGAGGTGAGGTTCGTATAAAGTTGGAGAGTAGTGGGGCGTGGCGGGGCGTGGCGGGGCGTGACAGGGGTCTGGTGTGCGGCCGTGTGGTTGCATGTTACCCTCTCCGGCAAGATGATTGAAACTTGAGGCTCGGGGCGGGACGGGGGCGAACCCGAACCCCCTCAGGGAGCGGCGATCACTTTCTCCCAGCCGATAACCCCCGCCTCCCCCGGCTCAGCCTCAGGACGGTCTCCTAGAGGACCGCGGGCCCGCCGCGGGCTGCACGCGCCTCCAGGGCGCCCACGTGGCGCTAAGCGCTCCCCCGGGCGCGCGGCCTCCGGCCTGTGCATCACAGAATGCTTTCCCTGTGCAATGTAGCCCGTCCCTTCCCTGCCCGGCCCTGCCCGGCCCGGCCCGGACCGGCCTTACCCGCCACACGCCCAAACGTCCCGGCCTCTGCCCTCGCGTGGAAATGGGATTTTCTCTTTTCACTCGGGCACCGCATCGCCACGGAAACCAAGCGGCGCGGCGGGGAGGCGACGCGTCCTTATCCTCTGTAGATCGCAGCGCGGCGGCGCGGGGCGCGGGGAGGTGTCAAAGAGGAAAGAGACTGCACGGAGGGGGTGCGGGGGCCCCTAGCATTGAAAACGAGAAGGGAGGACAGAGAGGAGGCACGTGCACCGGGGGCGGGCAAGGCCGCGCGGGTACGTGCGCAGTACGTGCGCGGTACGTGCGCGGTACGTGCGCGGTACGTGCGGCACGCGCGCGCGTCCCTGCGGTACAATAAAGGTCTCGTTACCCACTCTTTACGACCCGCCGAGTCGCGCCGTGCGGCCTGCACCGCCCCGCCCACTCGGCCCCTGCATGACGCTCCGCGCCACGTACCGGAGAGAAACGAAAAGTTCACAGAGCCGCAAGGCAAGCTCAAGAAATTTTGAACACTTGAACGCAATCTTTAAGTCACTAACAGCCACAATATTTACACTGACTTCACAGTAAGGTTTTACGTGCGGAAAAGAATCCTATAGGAAACATAACTTTTTGCAGCGCAGCAGAGAGCAGAGGAACGCATAAAAAGGCGATTAAGGGATGATATACATCTTGGCGGCTCAGTTCTACGGGACGAGGACGTGGCGTCCCGGCGTCCAGTCCACCAACAAATGGCATATTGATAACGTCCCGCACCCTGTCCAACATGCATATGCGCACGGTAGGTGACGGTCAGTGCATCCATCAACAACGTGTCTCCCACAACCACCTATACACATACACTTCTACTCACGAAAATTAGAGCCACGCTTTCCTCGACAAGTAATCACTGTTTGTTATATTGCACTTGGCCTACAGAGAAGTACGTAGTTCCACTCTGAACAACTTCAATATATTTACTTTTAGGATATATGAAATCGCAGCGTCGCGCACTGTTAAACCAAGAGTGCAACTCCATATTTCTCACGTGAAAGCGATTAACCCAACAGCCGCGTGCGCTTGCAACCAAGAGACTAGGACTTATGGATAGGTAACGGTGGGCGGCGTGAGCGCCGAATCCGCTGCCGCGCGACATATTTGTCGCGATATCTCAGGAACCGTTGCGCTTTTCGGGCCGATCGAAAGTTTGCTGGACTCAGGAGGTCTCTGTCTATCACCAAAATTCAGAAAAGGTTTCACTTTCCTCCCTTTCCCGTCGCTGTAGCCGGCCAAATGCAATTCTCCCTATGGGGCCGACCTCCGAAGGTGGCGGAGCGTAGCTGAGAAAAGTACAAAATCGCCACTGAGACTAAGTAACTGCACAAATTTGGTGCCTATAGGTTCCTAATGCATTAAATGTAAAATGTGAATGTTGTCTTAAGAGTTCTGTGCGGTTACATGGCCACAGACGCGATTTGGTACTTTTTTCAGCTACGCTCCGCCACCTTCGGAGGTCGGCCCCATAGGGAGAATTGCATTTGGCCCGCTACAGAGACGGGAAAGGGCGGAAGGTGAAACCTTTTCTGAATTTTGGTGATAAACAGAGACCTCCTGAGTCCACCAAACTTCCGATCGGCCCGAAAAGCGCAACAGTTCCTGAGATATCGCTACAAACATGTCGCGCGGTAGCGGATTCGGCGCTCATGCCGCCCACCGTTGCCTATCCATAAGTCCTAGTCTCTTGTTGCAACCGCTCAACTCCACGGCTGTGCACTTGTTAGTGTTCGACACGGCAGTTGTGCACTTACAAGTGTTCAACTGCGGCGGACAACACTTTCCTTGTTGAACACTTCCAAGTGTATAACTGTCGAGTTCAACACTTACAAGTGTAAAATTATCGAGTTAAACATCGTAATTGTTTCACTCTGGGTTGAACACTGCTTGTACATGTAAAACCGGGAGTTGTTCACTTACAAGTGTTCAGCAGTTGCACACTTACAAGGGTAAGCAGTTGCACACTTGGTTTCACAGTGCAATTACAGCACGTGGCCGTCACAAGCATTAAATTAATCTTTAAATGTTTCGTTTTCAACCCTCCTAGTACAGCTTTCCTGCAACTGCCCGCAGAACATTATTGTAAGACAAGGGCTGTGGGACTGTAAAGGTGGAGGGCCTTTTTGAACCCAGTGCGTGGCGCGGTGGCCTTTCCTGCGGCCGGCGCGGCGACACCGTGATCTATCTGCAGGGTGAGGGCCCGCCCCGCCCCGCCCCGCCCCACCCCGCCGCGCCCCGCCCCGCCGCGCCCTTCCCCGTTCGGCCTCGCGTCCCAACCCTCACACACATTCCGACCCGACAAGCCGCCCTAAATTGAAAATTGCGGCGGGAAACAGAGAAACCAAAAGAAAGGTCGCCGCGGCCCGCCAGGAGAACTGGCTGAGCACTCAGCTATTCAACTCGGCATGGGGCAGAGTGTTTCACAGACGGGAATCAGCCATAAATGATAAATGGAAACGAGGAAAACACCTTGAGAGGAATAGAAAAAAAGAGAGAGAAAAAAACAAGGCTTGGCGTAAGAAAATATACTCAAAAACCAAACGCATTCTGGTTTATTTCTTGGCTTTTAACGTTTTTTATTTCTATTTTTCCCCATGTTTCGATGGGGGTGGGGGGCTGCAACAAGCTGCATGCTTCGCGGCGCGGCATGACGCCAAAACCATTTTCTGGCAGCACAGTAACAAGGATGGACGAAGTGAGGTTCGATCAGGTTGAAAATAAAGGGGCGGAGTGCTGGAAGGATAGAGAGGGGGGGGGGGGGGGGGGTGACGAGCGAGTGAGGGGGCAGGGCTGCATACATTACGCAGGGGGCGCGGGGCGGAGATCGCGCTCAGAGGTCGCTGAGGTGAGGTGCTCCCCGCCCCGCCCCGCCCCGCCCCGCCCCGCCCCGCCCCACCCCGCCCCGCCGTCCCACTCACCCCGCTTGTTTCGAATCACTTAGTGTTGTTGTGTCTCTGGGGAGCGAGGATTTACACCTTGAGTGCTTCGCTAGTTTGGAGCACAGAATTTCCACCCCGCACCCTTCCCAACTAAGTTATGTTAACGGCTCGAACGAAAGCTTTAAATGGCGTGTAAGGTCCCCCGGACGTGGTTGAATGCAAGAAGAGGAAAGTCGGATAAAATTAATAGCAGCATGGAATTTGATTAGAGAATGCTTGCAGCTCTCAGTTTTGTACAACAAACCCACTAAGTTTGAGATGCCAAAAATATTCATACGAGAACAAACTGCTCCTACGCGAGAGAAAGAGTAAAACCGATGGGCTACAAATTTTTCGCGCAGTCTGTTGGCTCGGGAGGGTGGCGGACGGGACGCCAGTCTGCTGATTGCGCATCCATCACGAGATGATTGCGAAACCACAGGCAATCCGCGACAAAACGGGTAGAGCGGCCGGGCTGGGCTGGACGAGGGGGTGCGCCAGGGGGTGGGGTGGGGCGGGGTGGGGTAGGGCGGGGTGGGGCGGGGTGGGGCGGGGTGGGGCGGGGTGGGGTGGGGCGGGGCGGGGCGCGGAGCCGTGTGCAATTGAATTGCGTGCCCGACCGGACACCCAATAGAGCTACACCACACCACGCCCCGCCGTTTCGAAGCAACAACACAACTGGGGCAATCAAGGGGTAGTTGGCCGAGGGGGGACCCAAAACTGTGTGACGGTGGCGTCTTATATCTGATGGCAGCGCTCCTGTCAGCACAAAACGCTGCTCCGACACCGTGCGCGCGCCCTCGCACACCCTTTACTCTGCACTCTATATTTTCTTTTTCAAGGATGAAAACCTAACGATGCCATTGTCCGTTTGCTCACTTTTTGCTACCAATTTGTAAGCATCCAAATACAACACCGCTTCAAACTCTTTCTCTAGCTTTAGAGTGATTATGACGATTTTTTTTCCTCGTTATTTATCGCGAGCTGGGCAGCTGTGCATGGAGCGCCATAACGAACAGCCACAAGGTCGATGGATAGATGGATAGCCGTGATTTGTATCTCCAGAGTATTATTGGTTCCGCTGAATAGCACAGCTATAGCGCGCGCGCACACACACACGAGACACGTGTCTGAATGTATGAATGTGTGTGCTGGGGGGAGAGAGAGAGTATTGAAGCGAGTGGTATGGGTGCAGCTGCACCACAGAACGACCTGGTTGTTGATTGCCAGATAATTTATCAAACACAGCATTTTTTTCTTTTTTTAAAAAATAGTGAATTTGTCGAGGTTCGCTACATTTATACATACAGTATACATACATAAAAAGAGAACCACTGCGGAGCACGTCGCGTCGATGGGGAGAGGATGGGATAGGGGTAGGGCGGGGCGGGGCGGGGCGGGGCGGGGCGGGGCGGGGCGGGGCGGGGCGGGGCGGGGTGGGGAGGGGTGGGGCGGGGCGGGTCAGCTGCCAGGCGGCATTTAGCCCGCAGAGCCGAGGCGCGCTCCTTTCACGTGCTGGTGAAAAGGATCGGCATTGGCGCCGCCCGGAAACTGGTGGAGAGAAACCCTGACCGCGCCCGCCCCGCCCCGCCCCGCCCCACACCGCCCCGCCCCCCGCCCTGCCTTCGGCTTCATTCATGTCTTGAGCTCGCTCGCCTTCCGCGGTGGGTATCAACCCGGTCTTTTATTCTTCACTTGCTGCTCAAACTCCTGCGCACCGCGAACTAAACGCTATGGAAAGGGGTAGGAATACCCGAGGGGGGGAGGGCGGGGGGGGCACCCCTCTGGCGACCGGGCAGGGCGGGGAAAAGGCCATAGCGTTATAAGCCGTTTCCAGAGAAATGGGCATGGCCATTGGGGATTTGTTTCGGTGATCTCGCTTTAGAAACGAGCACCCGGACAGCCACACCCTACTACCCCCGGCCCCCGGCCGGCCCGCTGGCTAAACCCCCAGCCCCCTCCTCGCCTGCTCTCCTCCTCTCCAAGCCCCCGGAAAATGTGTGGGAGATATCCGCTTACAGGCAGTGCGGTGCGGAGCGCGCTGCGGTCAGTCCCCTCCCGCCCCTCCCGCACCGTTTTGCCATTTTCCTGCGAAATAAACTCGACTGGGCCGCGGGGCAGCCATCCATAACCTTAAAACCGTGGCGGCATGTGTGCTCCCCCTTCCCCTCCCCCGCCTCGCGAAAATAGAATTAGCTCGTTACGCGCGAAAGCATGGTCACATTAGTGTCCAAATTTTAATTGCTGAAGGGGATTAAAGTACTTATATACGCGAAAGGAATTGACTGCTGTTCTGATTGAATTCAGACTCTTTCTCTTTTCAAAAGCTTGTTTCAAACGCAGAATAAGGGATCGCCTTTTCCTTTCGAGGGAGAGAGAATAAGGAATATAAAGAGAGGGGAGAGGGGAGGGGAGGGAGGGGTAGAGAGGGGGTAGCCTGCAGCAGGCCCAAGACATTCTTTTTGCTTGTCAATTATGTGCGATACGAAAGTCGTTTTCTCCGCATACTTTACTCTTCGCTTCTTTTTTGTCCTGAGCGGCGTGCTAACGAGGAGGTTATGGAGGTTGGCATGGAGCCGTCTCGTGCCATCCCCCTCTCCTTTCAGCTGCCAGTCCCTTCACCCCCCCCCCTGCCCCCTCAATAGGCTCGTATATGACACACTCCAACGATGTACACCCTGCGTACCCTGCGTGCTCCCTATTCTAACGAGATCGCGCAAAGCTCGTGGCTTGTCTGGGGGGCGGTGAAAGGGGCCCCAAAAGGCCTCGAAAACACAACGCGTGGGAAAAATTTTGAGTCAGCACGCCGTCACGGTATCGGAGGACACAACCTTGGGCGCGCGCAGCGAGGGCGGGCTTAAAGACACAATCAGCGAGGGTATGACGGTGTATCGCGGCTAATAAATCTTCGCCATATAAAGGGCACTATAAGGAGTCCATAAGGCGGGAGTGCTCGCGAGGGGCGTTGGCCACTTCCAGGACTCCCCGCCTCTCTGCAACGGGAAACGAGACAAGGCTGCAAACAGCATTCTACCGCCATGACGCGCCGCGAGAAATGTAAAGCAATGACAAAAGCCAAATAGTAATCACCGACAGGTACTGTGTGCGGGCGGGGAGCGGGGCGGGGCGCGGCGCGGAGCGAGAACGCAATGGTTACTCTGGCAGATTGCAGAGTGCGTTGCAGCTGCAGCAGCCCCGCCCCGCCCCGCCCCGCCCCGCCTCGCCTCTCAAACTGTCTCTTCAGGAGGCGCCATAGAAAATCCGCTCTCTCGTCCTCTCTCTTTGCAGCGTTCGAGGAGGGGAGGGGGGGGGGGGGTACAGGGTATTTGATGAAAAGGGGGTGGGGGTAATGACGGGCGCCGCTGGCCGGCAGTATGCCCAGCCCAGCCCCACAGACTTTCAATTTGGAGATCGGCAGCCAGTCGCGGAGCGGAGACAGTCGTGCCACCACACCCGCCGGCCAGCTCAGACCGACCAATTAGCGGGGAAAACAAATCATTACCGGGAAAATAATAACGTCCTCTGCAACTTAATTGTTTCTCGTTTTCCTCCGCGTCTTTCGAATCAATCCTTGAGCCGATCGAGAACTTAAACTTGCTCGAACGGGAATGGGCCAGCCGCCCGCGCCACTGCTCCCCTGCAGGCTGATTCCGAAGATCGCTCTCGCACCTCTGTCCTTGTCGCACTTATTGGGCACTACCACCCCCAGCATAGGGTATCGCCATAGGTGCGACAAGGACGGAGATACAAGAGCGATCTTCGGAATCAACCTGCTGGCCGGGCGCTACCAGGCGGCCTGCTCAGGGCGTCAGGACGGCAGTGTGGAGTGCCGGTTTCTTCGCAGTCGGAAGTGCGAAACCCTTTGACCGACACTTTCAACGAGAAAAAGCGGGAGCTAAACTGGACCTGCCCACGAACCTGGAGCCCAGACGAGCGTCTTACATTACTTCTCCCACCCCGCAATATCCCGCCTCGTCGTCCGCTCACGAGAGGTGTCCTCGCTGCCCCGCTGCCCTGGAGGTGCCTGGGCGCGCCTGGGCGGGCAGGGTTGCACGTCTCTACAACAAGCATAAAGTGAGTTACTGACCTGGTTCGTCGAGTTCCGAGAGGTCCCGGGGGTCCCGAGGGATCGTGGCCGATATACCGGCCGCCCAGGCCGGCAGCACCAGCAGCACCACGAATCCTAATGCGTCCAGCAGGCGCTTGGTCCTGTCCCGGAGCCGCTTCCGGTGCGGGGGCACCCGGGTCACGTGGTGCGCGCCCGGAGCCGCGCCCGGAGCCGCGCCCGGAGCCGCGCCCGGAGCCGCGCCCGGAGCCGGGGCCGGAGCCTCCGTCATGTCATGCGAGGCGCAGCCGGAGCCGGGCGCCGGCGGTCTGCGCTGTGGCGTCCATAGGCCTGCTGCGGCGTCATGACGAATGCCGATGCGCTACGGAACACCCCGCCCCGCCCCACCGGAACGCCCCGGCGCGCCGTGGTCGCCGTGGCTGGAACGCCCTCATGCCGCTGGAACGCCCCGGATGGCCAGCCCCGGGGTACATTCCCGGGCGCGGCGGCCGCCGCACATTCCTGGAACACAGAGATAAACTCGGCTCACTATAAATTCACGTGGTGTTACCTAGCCCAGAAAGATTAGGTCTGCGTCCTTATCCACACGGTGACACGCGCAAAGTTTTGCGTCTTATTCGCACGGCAGTAACGTGGAGAGGCGAGGGGAGGCGAGGCGGTTGGCGGGCCGGAGCCGTATCGGGATGGACGGCTCGGGCCGCTCGGGCCGCTCGGGCCCGGCCGGGTCGGACGAGCAGGATTAGGGTTCGCTAATCGGCCGGCGCTAGTGGCGCTGGTGGCGCCACCGCCGGCGACCCCGGCCAGCAAATTGTTCCAAGTTGCGCACTTGCCGCCGCCGGCGCTGGCCAAGTTTGTTGAAACGAAAGTTATGCCTTGTCGGGGAGCATCGAAAGACGCGCGAGGCGAGTAGTAGAAGAGGACGGGGAGGGGAGAGCCGAGAGTGCACATGTGCACGGGCGGTGCGGAGGGCACTGTGGACAGCCCACACCGCGCAAGCAGCCGTGGCACGACAGGTAAAAAACTCTGAATTTTGGTGTTAACATTTTGTGATTTTTTTGTGAGAATTTTTCTTAATTTCTGCTTGAATTTTAACTTTTTCTTGATTTTTTCTGAGTTTTTCTGAATTTTCCTGAATTCATCTTAATTTTTTTTTTTAAGTTTTCTTAATTTTTCGGAATTTTCTGAATTACGAGGTGTACAACAATTTCAGAGATGTTTCCCCCTCGCCGCGGTCGCTTGGCGATACAATGACATTTATTTTTCAAGTCACTTAAAGAAACCTGTTGGTGCCAAGGGTCATTCCATATGCAGCGTATGGCCAAAACGTCACGCAGGCGCGGCTCGAGAGTGTATCGGCTCGGCTCGGCTCGGCTCGGCTCGGCGACAGGCGCCCGCCGCTGCAGCCCAGTCCCCATCTCATGCACCGAGGGGCGCCGACCCGACCCCACCCGACCCGACCCCAGGAGCTCGGCTCCACTCTACTCCCATTGACAGCGACTTACCCGGGCAAACACTGCGCAGTGGCAATCCTGCAGGTCCCCGCCACGCGCGCCCCGGCGCCCCGCCCCCAATCTGGAAATAATTGACCAGCCACCGCCGCAAATGTCGTGGGAATCGTATCGGGTGGACCCGACTCTCCCCCGGAGCAGCGGTCGTTATCATTTGCTCTCTCTCTCGATCTATCCCCCCTCTCTCCCTCTCTCTCTCTCGCTCTCTCTCTTAGCATATGCAACAGCACCTGCTCCTTTGAAGCCACTCCCACCTGAACTTTTTTCGGGTCCGTAGGCCCTTCATATACTGAAGTAGCACCCATGCTCCCTCTCTCTCCCCCAGGTTTTCTCTTTTCCCTTCTCCTGAGAACAGTCCTTCCTCGGGACTGATCACTGGGATCGGCATTGGCTCTGCCCTAAGATTAGTCCCCGATACGCTCCCCGTTCTTCATCCGCAGTAACACACAAAGCCTAGCTACCGGGCACGAGCCTGGCCGGTGAGGTGACCCAAGCGCTTCAAAAGTGCTCTCTGTGCTTAATCAAGTATCTTCTTTATGCAAGTGTACTCAGCACGGTAGTCAACTATAAGAATCTTTTTCTTATGTAGTCTGAACATTTTGAAAATGACACTGCTACGTGCCTTTGATGGCAATTGTTTTTGAAGATAAATCAAATTAATTGCCTCCAGAAATAACCTAGGCGAAAATCATGAATTCTATTATAATTTTGCTCTCGAGGGCTTTGCGTCCGTGGCGCGTTCCACATTAAGTGTTCGGACTCTGTACATGGTAAAATCAACTCGTTATAAATCCAGAAACAAATTATGTGAAATCCCTGATTCGGTACATATCTGCTGTGAAGCGGAACAAGGGGTTAAGTCCAAAACCCATACTTTTCAGGAAATTGAAAAAACTATTGGCACGTAACTTTTCATAAATGTTATGATAATATTAAAATGCAATCTGATGCAGGATATTACTGCCTTTATGATTTTTTCAGTGTAATGCTTGTACGCTGAGATACAGGACTTGACTCCTTTTACCATCAAAGACATAACAAAGCAAGTCAACTTGACTCTTTTTGCTTGTTGAGACTTTAGAGTTAAGTCATTGAAAACTTGGAAAAAAGAGCTAAGTCTACTTAACTTTGTTGATGAGAAGATGCATAAAGAGTCAAGTCGCCTTGCCTCCTTATGCCATTCTGAAAAAGGAGCTAAGTCGTTCTACGTTGATATGTCATTTTTTTACTCTTTTTGAATCATTAAGTGAATCGAAGCAAAAATATGAAGGCAATAGTATTAAATCCTTAAAGATAATTTTTTTGGTTCAACAGAGGTATAATATAGATAACAACCAGGTCTAAACTAAAAATTTAATGCAAAGGATACTCCGAAAGCTTCACAGAAAATAAAGAAATATTAGAACTCTTTGCGTCAACTTCTAATCTGGAACTCAGTTCTGTAGTGCCACTACAGAATAAAAAGAAAAATATGCTTGCAATTTTTTTGAGCAAAAGGGGATAAGTTGACATAACTTTTTTTAAAATCTCAATCAAATAGAGTCAAGTCAACTTAACTCATTTTGTTCAGTTGAAATTTTTAAGACTTTTGAGATAAGTCAACTTACCTCCTTTTGCTGCGAACAAATGTTCTTTAAAAAGGGGGTAAGTCGACTTATCTCCTATTACCAACCCTTTTATCTCCCAACCTATGGGGTACTTTGCTGTAATATTTTGAGGGTAGAAGCAGCCTATGATTGACTATAACATGGCATAAAAATCTCATTTTGGGGCTAAGTCAACTTATCCCCTTGTTCCGCTTCACAGCAGATATATATCGGTACAATAAAATTTCATTCGCTGGGACAGCTTAAATTTATTAATTAAATAATAATGTGTACATTAATCTTAATTTGACTACACTGGAAAAACGAAGGTGCTATATAGCACCCTTTTTGGGGTGCTATTGAATTTTATGGGGTGTTACTGCACTAATGCCTTTGTAAAAGGCACGTATAGGGCCAAGAATAGCACCTTTGGGAGGCGATAGCGCCTTTCTAAGGGCACTATTTCACTAACGCATTTCAAAGGCATTACATAGCACCTTTGTTTTTCCAGTGTACTCTCCTATGACCTTGCGAAGCAGGGGAAACGATTTTGCAAACATTTTGTGCGATTTTGTGTTACTTTCTGCGCTACCAACTTTCGGAACATTGCCAGAAAATGTAAACGGAGTGACAAAACTGTTTATAAAATTCTTGTCAGAAAGAAGAATTGAAAAAAGAAAGCGACGTCTTTCCTTGAGCATGGAGGGCATTGCCCGGATGGAACGATCAGAAGATGCAACTATGCTATAAAACTGTACTTAACTTTAGTTTTACTACAGTCAACTAAAGTTTATCAACAGATAAACTACCCGAATTTTGTCAAAAAAAATACGATTTTACGAAATCCTAACAGGCACGAAGTACGTTAATGTTTTAGTTTCAGAAAATACTTCGGCGAATGGTTTATGCGTGGAAGCATTAACTTCAAAATTTCCAGCCTTTTGGATTATATTATTGAATCTATTTTATCTCACGGTTTGATCAGCGTCACTAGTATAGCGGATCAAATGCAAAAGTTGAGCTCTCTAGCTCAAACGATTTAGAAGTTAGTCTCTCAGTAAAAATTGTCCGATCAGCTTGATTTTTGAAGTAAGGGCGCGTAGTGCAACGAATATTAGAACACTGCTTTCACATTTTTGTTTGTTCTTCCAAAAGATATTTTAGAACTACTGTACATGAGTTGAATCAACAGCACCCCACTGTCAGAAAAAAGCACGTTAAGGTACGATCATTTACTGGTCAAGTCCTTGCCTGCTCTGGTTGTACTTTGCTAGTACAGTCTTTTGAGGCACGAAGTACAGTAATCTTAGGATAAATCTGGTGTACTTCGTACCTCAAAAGACCGTACTAGCCAAGTACACTCAGAGCAGGCAAGGACTTGACCAGTAAATTATCGTACCTTTTGTGTACTTTGGTACGATTTTTCTGACAGTGCCCGCTTTCCCCAGTCACGGTCCTCCGGTCCTCCTCCCCTGCGCGCCGCGCAGAGGGGCAGCGAGGGGCCGAGCGGGCGAGTACCTGCGACAATGCCGATTCGGCTTGGCTGGGCTTGGCTCGCCTTCGGAACTGGCACTATTCGCAGTCAGCTGGAGGAGGCGCCGCCGCCTTATAAACAGAACCGAGCGCGTTCGAGGTGGGAGTGCGCAGTCCTCCCTTCTATGGTTCTAGGCTGGGACCTCCACTCAACAGAAGAAGGCTGAGGGAGAGGCGCCGCCCCCTTCGACAAAACGGAGCGCGTTTGAGGTGGGAGTGCCCAGTCCTATCCCTGTCGTGGTTCTAGGCTGGCTGGGACCTGCACTCAACAAAACAAGGCCGATGGATCTGCGGCTCACGCGTCCACCTCGAGACTTAACTCGAGTCAAGGCGCCCTTAACGCACCAAGCGAATTTAACTATTCAGTTTCGCTGAATGAAATGTTACACAGCCGAAATGAATGAGAAAATAGCAGTTGTAGACCTGCAGAAATCGTTTTGTTAAGTTTCACGGAGGACGGAGGTTCAATACGAAGGAACAAAAGTTATTTACGCAAAAGATACTCGTAAATGTACACCATTTCAAGAATTCTGCTCACCAGATTGAAGTCAAACTTACCAAAACGTTTTCTGCAGGTATACAACAACTATTAACGCATTCAATTCGCCTTGTAAACGTTTATCGCTTGGGCAAGATCGGCTGCGGCCAGGAGCGGGCCATCGTCAAGAAATAAAAATATAAAATTCTAACGCTAACGCGACAATAAACGTCCCCCTTGGTTTGAACACTTACCTCAAAGTCAAAAAGAATTTATTAATATAAAGCTAGAACTGTTGGTGATAGCCAAATCATGAATTTTATTCGCCAGACATCGGGCGCACATAATGTCGCCCAGCGGGCCAGCTGTCAACAACGCGCCTTGACAACCACTGAATCGAACCACCAGCCAAGAATTAAAGGGTTCTAGTTTCACATTTGCCACACACTTACCATTAAATGAAATAGAAATTATAAATATTAGGTCAAAACTCTCTGTGAGAGCCCAAATCGTGAATTTTATCCGCCTCACATTTCCAGCACAAACATGGCGCCGAGCGGGCCAGCTATAAACAATGCCGCCTTGGTGTCCACTCAAACCAACCCAAAATATATTTTGCTAGTTTTATATTTGTTAACGACGTAAAATGATGTTGCAGGCCTTTACCAAACCATTATGGGAGCCTCTACGCATTGACAGGAAACACAGAGGCAGACTAATTTTTATCTGTGACTGAAAACATGAATTGAGGACTGACTCTGAGGTTGGCGATCTGTTATTTTTTCGGTAAAAATGAAGTAGGTTTCGAAAGGGCGGTACGGTGGTCACGTGCGAATTTCAGTGGTGTCATCTCTTTCTGGCGCAGTTAACTGAAGCAGAGCTTTGTTTGAACGCAGACTTTGGAGGTTTCTCTTTCGCTCCGCTGACGAGTCGAGCAACCAGAACTTCAAATCAAATTTCCAAAATTTCTTTAAGAGCGATTTTGATAAAACTTCGAAATTGAAATAAGAATATACAATTCTATAACTGCTGTAAATTTTATCAAAATCCCTTGGGCCAGATTTTTTTGTCCCATAGGGGTAATGTAAAACAACTGACTAACGTTTCAACTGATTTTAAAAGGCAACTTCGTTGCCTAAAAACCTGCACTGATGAAAAACTGCAGTCAATCTTTAGTTTATTTATAGTTTGTCAGTGTACGATATGAAGTTGTAGTTTGATCTGAGGGTGAACTGTGGATCCTTCCATCCGGGTAGGCTTAGCAGCATTAAGAGTAAGACAGAGACACGTTTATTTTATTTTGCCACGCAGTGTACTGTGTTACAACAACGCGACGAGGCCTCAGGCGTTTTGTAGCCAGCTCACATCCCTTGAGTTTGCAAGCTGCACAGGGCAACAGTCCATCCCCTTCGATCAACAAGCAAGGCCTTCTCAGGGGAAAAAGGAAAAAAAAAAAAAAAAAAAAAAGCGGATAGTCGAAAGAGAAAAGTGCAAGCGGCTTTAAAGAGGGTGCATATTCGGGCTGCCTCGCCAGCAGAGACTCGCTTTACGTCCATTGGGATCCCTCCTCTTCCAGTCAAAAAGAGAGTAGACACGCAGGACCTAGCTATACTTTTCGACTACGAAAAGTTTCTTACACATCCGATTTACATTTTCTACTTTATTACAAATACAAATTGAAGGAAGAAAAATATCAAGATAACGAACGCTGAGTATGTAAATAATAACTAATATGAGAGGAAGCGTTTAAGCAGTTTATGTGTAGAAGCACAAAATATCTAGGGGCCCTCTGATTATCGATTACATACGAGCATTTTTGCTGTTGTCAATAAGAGGGTTAGAATTTATCCTCGTCCTATTTGAAATAGAAGTTTGTGACCTCTCCCGAATAAAAAGAGAATTCTTGCCCGTAGATAAATAACGGCTGGATAATCCTGCAAAGAGAAAACATTTAGCTCAAACAGAGTAATGTCAGAAATTCTCACTGTAATTGTGCATCGAAAATTCCCCCCTCACTTTTCGGGTGAGAATCTTAAGATTGAGGAATCAATCGATTTCGGGGTCTGCAGTGAGACCAGGCCTCTGGGTGTATCGCCGAGCTCTACCGAACCGCGCAGGCCCCAACAGCAGAAAAAAAAAAAAACCTTTGTTTTTTTTGGGGTTCAGGCTGAGCTGCGCTCTCTTCCTCCCCAACAAGCAGGCAGCTACACCAGACCACCCAACCCCCTTTAAAAGGATCTACAAAAGTCAGCGTGAATTAGAGATCCACACCCAGCCCTGGTCTTACGGTAGTCCGTTACGTCGTTACGCCCGGCCGGAAACAACGAAACGGGGTCAAAAGCAAGCACAGTCTCTCTCTCTCTCTCTCTCTCTCTCTCTCTCTCTCTCTGTGTGAGTGTGGCGGCGTCTGGTGGTGGGAATGAAGAGGGTACTCACCGATAAGGGATAGCTCCCTGGCGGGCTTTACGATTGGCACGGCTGGGACGAGCCGAGGCAGAGCTTGAAAGGGGCAAAGTAGGAACTACACACTGCGAGACTACAGACTGTTTCAAAAGCAGAACATTCCTCGCTTTGAGTGCGACTTACAAGACGAAAAGAGCAACGCAACTTGGAAAGCAGACTTAGCATGCCAGTAGAAGACATGCCAATACGCAGGAAAATTCGTCGATAAATAGTTGAAACTTGGGTCTTTATAAAGTAGTAACTAGACCATTTTACCATATCATTGAGAGCGCATATTACGAAATAAGGGTTAGATACTACGAGGAACATACCTCGCCCACCAACACCAGCAGCATGCAGGAGGGTTGCTGGCTGCAGCGCGGTGGTTTTGTTTTTTTTCCCTTTTTTTTTCCCCCGTCCTCCTGTCGGCATCCTCCTCTCGTCGTCTCGTCGCCGTCACCCTCGGCCGCACCCGCACGCGCTCACACACACACACACACACACACACACACACACACACACACACACACACACACACACACACACCCCTCCCATACAGACACACGCACGCGACGCGACCCAAGGAAAAGCCAAGCAGGTTATCCAAAGCTCTGAGCTCAGGCCTGCTGAGCCTATTGGGGGATGCTGCCGCGGGCCTGAAGGGGATGCGATGCGGCTCCCGGGCCCGGCACTGCTTTGGGGTAGGGGAGGGGCCCCTGCCTGCAGTCGGACTGCGCGCTGGGGTAGAGGCCCGGCCGCCCGGCCGCAGGGGAGCCGCCCGGTGTGCGTCAAAAAGCCACTCCCAGAACAGCGCTTAGCGGAAAGGGGAAACCCGAGGGGGCAAACAACTCTGAAATTTTTATTCACCACGTAATTCAGAAAACCTCAGCAAAATTCAGAAAAATAACAAAAATAACAAAAATTTAGGAAAACTCAGAAAAATTCACGTATACATTTGGGTAAAACGCAGGCAAAAACTCAGAAAAATTCAATAAAATTTTTAAAAGGTTCCCGAAAGTTCACAAAATTTGTACCGGGTGTGTCTTTGAATGCGTAACAGTGTTGCGGGATTGCATACCCACCAGCGCTGCAGGGGCCATGGCGCCTTACGGGCGAATGGGGTAGGCGAACCCGCAACTCTGTTACGCATTCAAAGAAACACCCGGTACACCAAATTCAAAATTACCCCTCGGGAAAACAACTACTACCCCTTCGACTACAGCAACCCCGGTGTACTGAGTGCAGAGAAAGGGGACTTTTTAAGGTCAATAGCTAAAAGGAAAGGAGAGAGTCAGGAGGTAGGCGGGCGGATGTGGCGGGGAGTCGCGGTGTTGGTGTCGGCGGCATGCAGCGTACACAGGGGCCGTTACTAACGTTACGCACTCAGCTGACATACATACGATTCGCACGTGCCCCCCCCCCCCCTCAGGCCCGCGTGGTTTAGCGTTACTGGCGGTACCCGCGGCGCTAGACGCTGTGTCCCTCTTCGCGCCTATCTCACCCCAGAGGAGCACCCCAGGGGAGCACCCCCGCGACGCCGTGCCGCACATCTGAAGTACTGCGACCCAGAGCCACAGGGACTGTTTTCCTAAGGGAAAAGGGACACTTTGAGGAACTCGCTGCCATATGTGAGGAAAATTCATCAGATTTCGACGAAGTCTTCTCAAAAACTAAGGAAACCTTGTCCCACGTATGCTGAAGGGACATCAAAATCTGAGCAATGAACCTAAAAATTAAGGGTGTCTCTCAAAGTTTTTCCATTTTGCCTCAAAAAAATCAGACATTGTTTTTACCGTGGCCGGGCGGACCTCTTCGATTTGCGCCATTAATCATTTCCTTGCAGCGGGGCGCGATGGTCGCCCCGCCCCGCCGCCACCATCACTCTCCCACGCAGACCAATTAGTACTAATAAAAAATTTATAGCTCGAACCGTTGAATGTTTAATGCAACACTCCACACAGTTTCAGTGTTTTTGCGGGTCCGAGCCCCGAGCGCGGCGCGGCGCGGCGCAGGCTTCTCCTCAGCTTCAGTCGCTCGGCTGGGCGCGGCCAGGCCTTCCGACCCGAGTCCACCCGCGGCCCACGAAAGGAGAGAATACAAATCGCTCTCTTCGGCGCGCCCAGTTCTTTCAGTTCGACGCGCGGCAGCACAATGGTCCCCCAAAACTTGAAAATTGAGTGAATTACGGAAAGCTTCGGGAGCAATGGCAATGAGGTCCGCTGGCCTCGTTATTAGCCGGGCGCCGCCGCGCAGCGCCACAGCCGCCCTGCCGCCGGACCTCGCCGCGCGTGGACCGGGTAATACGCGTGCTTCTGTACCTTAACAGCTATGACGGCAATTTTTCATTAACACTGGTAAAACTGAGGCGTAACTGTACGCTTGAATGAAGCATACAGTTACGCTTGAAGGCGTTACGCTTGAAATCAAGCGTACGAAAGAAATTCTCCCATACATTTAGATAGAACGAATAGGAGCGGACACACCCATTACGCTTGATTTCAAGCGTAATTAATCTCAGTACGCTTGAAAACGGGGCGTAAGGCTACACTTTAGTTTTACCATTGAATTCACTTCCCTTTTAAACAATCTCGTCACACATTTTCTACTTTTTATATTTTTATTTTATTTATTTTAGGAGTGACGTTGTTTTCTGTTCCTGTCTGCACACACTGATGCGGTGCCTGCTGGCCCCCCAGAGCACTAGACTGTAATGACGATGGCCTTCCACGCGCCGTTGCGTCACCCGCGAGACTCCACGCGCTGGGGACGGGGGAAGCAGGAGCGCACAATGGGGCCCGTCGCACAGAGCGACGTGGAAAACCGACTCGCGAGTCGAGACATTTCGTGGACTGCAGATTGTGCAACTCAGGTCGCTCAAGTCATTTTACAACAGTACGAGAAGTGAGGGTGAGGAGTGAATCCCGACCAGTTCGTCTGTACTGCCACCTCTGCGCCGCTGCCCAGCGCGTCCACACACAGCCGACACGCGCCTCCGTCCTTGTCGCACCCATGGCGGTGTCCCATGTTGGGGGCGACAGGGCCCCATAAGTGCGACAAGGACGGAGGCGCGAGAGCGATGTTCGGGATCAGCCTGTTCCCTCCAGCAGCAGGCCGTGGGTGGCAAAAAGAGCAAAGAGCCCTCATCATTGGATTGGGATCTCAGTCCAGAACGTCTCTCAGGAGACCGGCGCGCCGGGCCAGAGGTCTCAGCATCCCGTCTGACCACTACTCTGAGGCGCCGCGCTCCGCGCTGCCACGTCGCGGCGGCCCGACAGGAGGCGGGTCAGGGTCACGACCACGGCGTTTTACCGGCAAACGAGATAATGTGGAGAATTGAATTGAACAACACCTTCACGTACTCCGATCGGCACGTAATGCTCTGCTGCTCAGTAAACCGAAAACTTTACGATGTTTTAAGAAGTTGCGCAAGTAGGGCCGCATATAGGACATAGGCCATACGTCTCTAAACGAGAATACTCGATACTCATTTTGTAAGTCCGAATCATCAGCAGAAATAACGACACTTACAGTTTTCGAGGAAAAACAATAGATGAGAATATGCATTATTGTTTGCAGAGATGTGGCTTTGAAATACTACACTGAAAATCAACTAGTCCTAACTCTCGCTCCCATACGAGTGAGAATTTGAGGGCAATTTTGTAACTCCCGGGAGAGTGAGCATTTTTTTCCCCTCGCTCTACTTCAGAAGAATTTTGAAAACTCGCTCTTGTAAAGTAAGGATTTGAGCTCAAATAAAGTGACGTTCAAAAAGTATCCCGCTCGATGAAGAGAGTGCAGTTATAGAAGTGTCGTCACTCATTCAGTGTGAGAAATTGGATTCGAGGGTTTGCAGTGTACCGACTCGTCCATCCGCCGCCTTTGCCATTACATCAGTTACATCACCACGCCAACCTCAAGCTTTAAGGAAAGGTCACGGTTAGCCATATTTTTATCACATCTCATCAAAGCTCACTTAGCGTTCCGGCTGCGAGGGAGACAAAAGCTTTATTAGAATAATAGTGTTGGCATGAATCACGGAGCAGCGCAGGGAGCGAAAGCCGACAGAGTGAGTAAGTGCGTGAGTGAATGAATGAATGAGAGAGAGAGAAAGAGAGAGAGAGAGGGAGATAGATAGATAGATAGATAGATAGATAGAGAGAGAGAGAGAGAGAGAGAGAGAGAGAGAGAGAGAGAGAGAGAGAGAGAGAGAGAGAGAGAGAGAGACGAGTCGCAAACGAGGGCCGCGGGCTGCACATCACTGCATGGCGCCACCGAATGCTGACTGTGGATAAACCATTTTTCCCGAGCATCCTCGTCATGAGCACCATATTTTTCATTGTGTCGCAGCTCCGCGGCGATGCGGTGCGCGGGGCGGCGTTGCACACCGGCAGGGCGGGGCAGGGCGGGGCAGGGCGGGGCAGGGCGGGGCAGGGCGGGGCAGGGCGGGGCAGGGCGGGGCAGGGCGGGGCAGGGCCGCGCTGGTGCCTCCGATTGATGGCTGCACCTGTTGATGACATATTATCGGGTCGGGCTCCGGCCTGGACTTGCCCCCCCCCCTTCCCCCTGGGGCCCCTCAGTGCAGCTCGCTCGCCCCTCCGGCCCCTCCGGTCAGAAAGCTGATTGTTTTTCGTGTAAACAACGCGAACGCCCTCCTGGCCGCGCCATCACCGCCTCTCATCTCTCGCTTGTTTATTTTGCTGCGCCCGGGCTGCGTTATGATTATGATTATTATTGAGGTCCGTGGCAAACAAAAAGACGACGCATAAAAGGGAAAAGCGTACTCTTTTGCAGAAATGGGCTGCGTCGGGAATTAGAAAAGGGGAGGGGGGGAGGGAGCAGGGGTGACTCACTGTGCGTTTCTTGTTGCCCCGCCCGGGAAACCACAGCGTGCTATTCGACTGCGAATACCACCAAGGAACGGGCGTGGGAATAAGGCGGAACCGCCTCCTCCTCCTCCGCCCCGTCCTCCAATCCTCAGGGCTCCGGCCGGAAGCGGCTTACGCGCGCGCTGACGGGCGGAGATTGAAATGTAACGACAACGAGACAACAAGCAGCAAGCAGCGGCGGAGGCTCCATTACCTAGATCGCTAACTCAAATAATGGAAAGTGAGGCGAGCGGGCGCATCCCGCCTACACTGCAGCCCTTCTGTCCGGTAGGCTCGCCTCCGCCGATAAAGAAGCCTCGGGCAGTGCGGTCGAGCGGGGCGGGGCGGGGCGGGGCGGGGCGGGGCGGCTGTTGGCGGCGTGCCACCTGCCCGCGTGTCCGCCGCACTTACCTGGCCGGTAAGTCATCCGCACCGCGAGCCAGTCGTGCTCCGCTGCGCCGAGCGCTCTGGTGCCCGCCCGCAGATGCATTCATCTAATGCTAGGCCGACTGGTGCTGTACACATTCTTGGTGATCTACCTGGCGGTGTAAGGTGCAGCAGCAACGTCGTGCGCCAGACGTCGTTTGCAATCTAAAGCATTTGATTCATGTTTAATGGATCGAGTAGTGAGGTATAGACGCGCGGGTATTCCAGTGTGTTGCGAAAGAAATGATATGAGCATGCTAGCATATTTTCTTCATAAGACTCGAGCACGTCTTCCCATAGAGGTTTGGTGCGAATATTTCGATGGGGAAACAACTCTGAATATTGGTGTACAATAATTTTGCGAATTTTCGTGAATTAATGTGAACTTTTATTGATTTTTTTTCTAAAATCGTACTTTAATTTCACCAAAATTTTTGTGCTTTTTTTCAGAATTTCTCTGAATTGCTCTGAATTTCCTTATTTTTTCTGTTTTACGAGGTGTACAAAAATTTCAGAGTTGTTTTCCCCTCGGAATATCTGCGAGGAGGGTGGTGGGTCGAGGACAACAAACCCGTCAGCAAAAGGAGGACTACGTGTGGCCCTGCGCGCGGCGCGGCGGACCGTGGTGCAGCCAGTGCAGCTCACCTGCCGGCCGGGCCGGGCAGGAGTGACTCATTGCTGCGGGTCGTAAAGGCCCCGACCCGACCCCGACGGGACAGCTCACTCAGCTCCGAACTCTTTCGACAACAGCTCCCGCCGGCCGGACACATTTTTGCAGCATTTGCACTCCAAACTTCGCTATTCTCCCCCGCGCGCTGCACACAAAACCTCACTCCATGCCTCTGCGTCCGTCCGCTGCTGTGCTTTCTGTCGAAACAATCGACAAAACGACTCTGACAGTCGAGGAGTTATTCCTTTCCCCCCAAGCCGAACCCCTTCCGTTTACACTTTTCGTTGAGCTTGAGCGCACATTGCACGTATAAATATTCAGCTAGTAGGTGATTACTTGGTACTTAAACTCTAAGGTGGGGCCGCGCTGCTGCACTCCCCCCCCCCTCTCTCTCTCTCTCTCACTCTCACCGACAGTCGGAGGCGGGTCTGGCGCGCCTGCAGGGCCTGCAGGCGCCAGTGATTCGAAGCAGGAGCGCTCCGCACAGCTCGCCTCGCACACTGACGCAGTGCAGCGGGCGGCAGCGGGGGTAGAAGGAAGGTACCGCCTCGCGCAGGGCAGGCAAACAAAACCAAGCCCGCGCTTGCTTACACTCGGGGGCCTGAGCACGAGGAGGTTGGGAGAGAGGGGAGAGAGAGAGAGAGAGCAAACCAGACACAGAATGCGAGACCGGCGAGTGAGATGCATGCACCTCATCCTCATGGAGGCCGACTTGGCCAACGGTTCTCTCGCTCGTTCGGGCCGGCAATATCCAAAAGGAGAAGCCACACGCGCTGTCTAGTCCTTTCTCATTCCCTCCCACTCTTTTCTTTTTTCCCCCGGGAAAATTCTACGACGGGCGCGCTTGTGACAGAAAACCATGCAGCCATAGGCGCATGCACCTGATGAGTATATGAGAGAATCTGTATCATGATTTTTCACCGCCTAGAGTCCTCAGGCTGTAATTGAATGTTTCGGTGCAAACGTTTGAAAAAGTTAGAAAAAAAAAAGAAACACTTCTTCTGCTTTTTACGCATTTGTGAATGTGTGACGTCAAACAAATAATGTACGAAAATTTAGATTGCGTAACTTTGTACGCATGAAAGTTACAAATACCCGGTTTGTCAATAAAGTTATTTTCAACACTTCTAATTGCAGTGTAATGTGAAAGGAGTTGAACGGATTCAAAGTAATGTCGAAAGCAGTGGCATCAGTTCTGAGTGGGCCTAAATACGACGACACGCGCAGCCACACCACGGCCGGGCCCGGGCTCGGGCTCGCGGTGAGCCGCTGTGGCCAGCCTGCCGATCCACAGCGGGGTAATCAGGCGGTGAGACACCAAGGACACATCAGCCAGTACCGCCCCACCCCCCACCCCACATGAGCTCCGGTCGGTTGCCTGTTCAAAGAACAGCCCCGCTAATTACACACAGACCTAACCACATTTTTGTGCTTGAAAGGATCTCATTATCCGACCTTGATATACCCAGAGACCGGCGCGCATCTAGTCGACGCGTTCAGAACATATTTCCTTCGTATGCGCATTCCAACTTCAGATAACTCGAGATTCCGGGGGGGAAAAAACCACTTACACTGAATGGTTGTACGCATTGCGCGACAGTGTAGAAGAGTACCAGTGCCAGGCGGCCGATCAAATACTCGCAGCATGACTTGACTAGTCCTATGCCCATCACCGGTACAGCTCCTCCCCCACGTCCCATCCCGCCCAAGGCCTTCCTTCGTGTTGTGCCGTCCGCTTTTCAGTTTCGCCCGTACACGGTTCCTGCACGGACAACGCTGCGCCGACAATACTTTGACATATCGCCGCACACGCCCGACTGCACGCGCTGCGCCGCTGCGGACGGATGCTTGCATTTGCCATTTCGCATAGGCCCCGCCCCGCCCCGCCCCGCCCCGCCCCGCCCCCAGCCCATTGCTCCTTGTTGTGCGCTGATGGCGCCGAGTCCACGACTCTCAACTGGTGGCGAATAAAGTTTGGTGTTCTCCGCGGCCCCGGCCCGGCCCGTGACAAGGTGGGGCTGCGGCTCACCAGCCCTCCAGCCCTCCTTCACGGCCCGGCTCTCTTATTGTGATGGGGCGTCTGCCCGGCCCTAAAGATTTCCCTAGTAAACAGGACTGAAGGAGAAAAGAGAGGGGTTCAGAGAGAGGGAGAGAGGGAGAGAGACAGAGCGAAAGAGAGAGGAGAGAGCTTCCCATAGAAAGGTCGTTCACGGGACTAGAGGGCTCGTTCGCACAGGGTTATTGGGGGGTGTAAGGCGGGGCGGGAGAGGGGGAGGGGGACCCGAACAAAACCGCAAGAAAGGGGCTCTGGGTGGAATCTTGAAGGTACCGTTTGTTTTGTCCAGAAGAGCTTTCAGAGAAGTTATTTTGAGACCGAAAAGGTAAAAGGTATTTTCTGACAGATCTAGTCGTTGGCAGCGGACCACGGGGCTCCACGCACGTATCTCTCCCAGAACGAGAGCGACACCAAAACGCGAACCGCTGCTCAAGAGCACTTTACGTCATCCTGGCAATATAACTTCGTTTCAAAACTTTTAAGCGCGATGTCCTGCCCCCCGTCCCGCCCCGGGGCAGGCCCGTTCCGACTCGCCGATTCCCCCACCAGATCAGGTGATGAGCACCGAGGAGATCCTCCGACCATACGGAGCGCGCCGCGCGCAGCGCACACCTTGGCCATCATCAAGCACCATAAAACCAACTCGTCCGCATAAAGAACGCATTGGGTGAAATGTTCGAAAAGCAAACTGAAAGGGTCCCTCACATAAAGAGGGCACTTTACTGCGCCTTTGGTTCCGTCCCGAGGGGAGGGAGACCTCACCCATAAACCCCACCCCGGCCTGCCCCGGCGCCCCCCTCGGTCCCGCCCGGGGTCACTGTGTTGCCCAGTACACTCCACCCCGGCCACCTCGGCCGCCGTCCTTCCCTTCCCTCCGGCCCTGGCTCTTTCTCTGCTCGAGCCCCGTGTATATTTTACGATGCGGAATTGGCCATTCCGCGGTAGGCAACCCTCCGCTCACCTAAATACCCGCGCGCAGAGGACGAGGAGCCGAGCCGCGAGACTGGAATAAAGCAGTAAAACGAAATAAAGAAATGATATGCGCCCCGGTCTGCCTGGCCGAGCCGGGCCCAGCCGGGCCGCGAGCCGGCAAGACGACGGCCTTGCCGCGCTCTTAAGCCGTCGCGTCCAGTCGGGCCGTGTGGGGCCGCCGGGCCGGGCCGGGCCGGGCCGGGCTGCGGCGAGGCGGGAATGTAGATTGGGCTCGGGACGAGGGGGATCGGGCGAGCGGAGGGGGGATCCTGTGGGATCCACGCAGGCGCGCGAAACGGTGAAGGATACCGGCCGCGCGGCGCCCGGCCCGGCCCGGCCCAGCCCAGCCTAACCCGTCCCCTGTCCCGCGACATGCGTCACGACCCGACAGCGCCGGGCGGGGCAGGGCCGGGCCGGGCCGGGCTCCCGCCACACACCTAACCCCGCCGCGGCCGCGCCGCCCAGCTGGTTGACACAAGGCGACACCACTACCACGACGGGATGCAGCCGGGTCCGGCCCGGCCCAGGGGGCCCAGGGGGCCCAGGGGGCCCAGGGGGGCGACCGGAGACTCTACAGCTGAGACGGACAGCGCATCACCCGCCGATCTCCTCCTGTTTTGAGTTAAATTATGGACGCCACAATAGCGTGTAACCTGATCTCAGCTGCGGCACCCGCTGCAATACGGGTTGTCGCTCTTTTGGAAATAAAGCGACGCGTGGGAAATGTTGAGGGGGAAATACCTCAGATTTTATAATTGGACAGTTTGTATTTCAGAAAATTCGCAAAGAAAACTTAAAGTTCACTCGAATTCAGGTATAATAACTTTAGAACGTAATTCACGAGTATTCAAAGTCAAAAATGCAGATAATTTAAAAACAAAAATTTAGACATACATTTGTCCACCAAAATTCACAGTTGATTTCCCCTGGGAGGTAAAAACGCCAAAGTCTCGGTGGCCCTCGCAGCAATTTAGGTCACATCGTATGCAGGCAGGTGCCGATACCAACAGTCACTGCCAGAAAAAACTACGGAAAGCACTGTTAATTTTTTCACAGTATTCCTCCGTACTTCAAACCACAGTGATCTCCGTCTTTTGACTACGGAAGTCTTCCTTCATTTTTCTGATAAGCTCTCCGTATGGTGCCAGCTAGTTTTCATGCTGTTTTGACTGTTTAAATTGCACGTCAATTTAGCCTGACAAATGGGATGCATTTAGAGCAGGATCTCAACCAATTTAGGGCTTAACTTTGTCGAGATTCTTGCCAGTTCAAACAGCATGAAAACTAGCTGGCACCATACGGAGAGCTTATCAGAAAGATGACGGAAGACTTCCGTAGTCAAAAGACGGATATCACTGTGATTTGAAGTACGGAGGAGTACTGTGAAAAAATTAACAGTACTTTCCGTAATTTTTTCTGGTACCAGTGCTCTGAAATTCTTGCAGAGAAAATTATTGTATCACAAAGAATTCTGCGCAACCTCTCTGGTATCCACAAAGGAGGTCGCATCCAAAACGTGACCAAAGTACGGCCATGCCACCTCCGAGGACGTCACACTTGCATGTCCGACACTTGTCACGTTATAGTTTTTCCAGTGCACAGCGCACGCTCGGCATCACCGTAGCGTAGCACGGCCTGGAAGAGGGAGGAGTGGGCGGGGGCGGGGCGGCTGCGAGTCCGATTCTGAAGGAGGGAAGTGAGAGGGGAAGTCGTCGTCAGAAGCGAGATGATGAACGACTCATCGCACGGGGCGTGGCGGGGCGTGGCGGGGCGTGGCGGGGCGTGGCGGGGCGTGGCTGCGCGAGGCGTGGCTGCGCGAGGCGTGGCGGGGCCGGCAGGGCGCGGAGCCGTGCGGTTTTGCGGTAGCGCAGGGGTTTGTGAATTGTTTCGGCGGAGGTATCAATCACTGCACTGGCAGCGGCCGCACCATCAGGCTGGAGGCATCATCTAGGCAGCAGGGAACGGCCGGCCGGCCGGCCTGTGAGGTAAGGCTTGCCGAGCCGATCGCTTAGCGGGGAGCTCCAACTTAATGGAGGTTGAGTGGGAAATAAGTAGTCCGAAGAGTGGCTGTAAAGTCTAATAATCACTGCAAATGTAAGACGCAGATCTCTTCTGAAAAACAGCGTAGTTTCCCATCATCGCGCGGATACAGGGAGGTTTGTTTTGAGTATCACTCTAATCAACCTCAAACTCACATGAGAGCGAGGCAGTTACAGCACAAAACGCACAACAGTACATCACACTTACACGAGTGACACAAGTCACATTAATTCCCCCCCAGTGTATAGAGTGACGAAGCGAGTGCTTGGGCAATGCTTATTGAGTTCGATGGACACACGCACACATAAGGGCGCGCGCGCGCTCACACATACACACCTAATTAGGGCAGCTGGCAGGCGCGCCTGCTGGCAGCTCGCTGGCAGCGCTTGGATGGACAGGGGGGCGGACAGGTGGCCGCATACCAACGTCTCTTTTCCGTCACTTTACATTTCCTTTTCTTTTTTCTGAGAATCGTTCGTGCAGAAGAGACAGCAACATTCCCCTTGTTATTTTAAGGTGGAAGTAACGTGGGGACAAGAAAGAGTTGGATGGTAGAAAACCACGTTGTCCAGGAGGAGCGCGCGCGAAGCTCTGCGGAGCGGTCTAACTCGCATCATGGTAAGCCACACTACTACTACTTGATTACCGCCATGTCTGACAGCTCGGTCTGTCCCGCCCAGCTAGCTGGCCGGGCGGGCGGGCGGCCGCGGGGTTCTCGCGGCAACATCGTGCAGGAAGGGCAAGCCGGCCGCCACACCGAGCAGGCCCGGAGAAGAGTCCGCACTCGAGGTCCGAAACCGGGGCCGGGGCAAGGGCCAGGGCCGGGGCCGGAGCCGAGGCCGGGGGTCCAAACCGCACGGCATTAGTGTCCTCCGGCTGCAAAGAGCGCCGGAGGATCATCCCAACTCAGTTTGCACTGGACACACACAGCTGACCGCACAGGCGCTCGGGCCGGGTGGCCTCAAAGGCGCCGCAGTCAGTCAAAGACCGGCACCGGCCTGTCCAGCCTGACATGCAGGCGTGCGCGCCCCCGGCCGCGGCCCAGGGGTAATAGACGCCAGTCCTGCCCCCCCGCCCCGGCCCCCGGCTGCTGCTGTTACCAGAGAAGCGCCTCACAAATGCGATTAAAACGAGAAAGGGGGGGGGGGGGCAGGGCACGCAGCGGCGGGGCCGGCGGGCCGATCTATCGACACGCCACTAGTAAATCGTTCACCGTCGATTTGTTAATGGCTGCCGGCCGAGCCCTCGCATTACGTGCCCCGGGCCCGGGCCACACTGTTGTCGATGAGACGGCTTATTAGTATACAAGTAGGTCGGCCCGGCCGCCTCCGGGGCGGGGCGGGGCAGGGCGGGGCGGGGCGGGGCGGGGCGGGGCAGGGCGAGTGAGGCGGCCGGCACGGATGTGGCGGTACGCGGGTGCCGCGCGAACGCGCGTTCCGAGAACCAGCAAGAGGGAAAAAATGTATGAAAAGAAGAAAAAAAAAGGCAGTTTGGCGGTGGCGTGCGCTAAATTGAAATAATGCATGTGAAGGAGCGGTGTGTGCCCGGCCCGGGCTCCGGCCAGCAGCCTCCATTATAATGACGGGCATGTCGAAAGGCTTGGCGTGCTTCGCGTGTCGAGAGGCGAGTCGAGGCGAGACGACACTTCCATTAACATGTTTTATTGATCCGGTGACATTAGCGCGCCGCCTGCCATCGGCCATCAGGGTTCCGGTGAACCGCGGCGGACCGGAGCGCAAACAGTGCGTGTAGCGGCGACCATGTCTGAGCGGGGCGCAATAGTGCGTGCGCGCTGCGCGCCTCCGGGAACTGGACTGGCGGAAGCGGCTGGCGACATGCTGGCTGCGCCAGGTTATTTCAACAAGCTCACTGGAATTTTCAAGTACGAATTGTTCCAAACCAACCCTCTCATTATCGCCGACACTCTGCGAGACGAATAAAGGATGCCCGACAGCAGAAAGCCGCCGCCGCAGCAGCAACAGCAGCAGCGTTCTGACAAAAGCACTGCCTTATAATTTACGTGCTCCACCCCTTTCCAACGAAATTCAAGATTTTGCCCGGCCCGGCCTTCCCTGTAAGCATTATCCGTTTCCCCGTTCCGCTCAGCATGCCTTCAGCGGGGCGCGAGCGCGGTGGGAGAGCGGGGGGGGGGGGGGTAGGGGGGGGTAGGGGGTTACGCGTGTGTTAGCAGGCCCAGCACCCGCGCGTCCTCCGCGCCGCCAGGTCGTGATTTTAATTAATAATGAGAATGCGTCACGGCAAAAAGGTGCGCGGTGCGGCGGGGGCTGCTTCCTGCCTGCCCCCCCCCCCCTTTCCCAAAGTCCAGCGTGCGTAAGGGCGCGCGATGTGGCCACTCTTAACCCTGCCGCCGGTAATCAGATAAGCGCTGTTACATTTACCGCCCGGCGCGACAGCGTAGGGGACGCAAAATATAATATTTTTTTTTTAAAGCGAGAAAAAAAAAAAATAGACCAACGCGTCAAGCTGGCTCAATACTGAGGGGGCGTGAGAGCGCTGATGTTGAACAGGCTTGGCTCTTAGGCCAGAGACAGCATAATAACTGAACTGCAGGAAATAACTTCAGTAAAAGCTCGTTATAGCGCCAGCCCGTTATAGCGTCAAGCCGCATATAACGCCACTTTTCCGTTTCACCGTTGAAAACTAGACCTTTTCTGTGTTAAAAAATCCCGGATATAGCGTCAGCCGCATAGCCGCATATAGCGTCACGCCGCTTTTAGCGTCGCTATTTCGCTGCATTTCCCTCCGATATAGCGCCATTTTATGCCTAAAAAGGCGCCGTTTTTGCTAAAAGAAGGTACCCAAGTTGCAGAGATTGGTCATTTTACATCAAAATGATTAAATTTTGACGTCATTCTCCCACGAGTCACGGTGACGTATTATAGTTTACAAAAAACTGAGCTCAAAATGACGTCAGAGTGAGGTCATAGACGTCATTCTGACCTCAATATGACATCACATTTTAGTATTTTGAAAAATGTCACAGTGACTAGTGTCTCAGTGACAATTCTCTGTTACTTGGGTACAAACAGTTGATTTGATTCTCTGGTGGGGAGGGGGAGGGGGTTGGACGAGTCCTAGCTTACAAGTTCTGAACGCGTACAGTGGTTTTCTTTGTTTAAATACAAGTATTTATCTTTCATTCATCTTTCTTTTCTTTAGTTTCCCAAAATTTGTAAGGTTTTTCCATCCCAAATAATTTACACTAAATATCTGATTAAGGAAAATGGCAAAAACGGCGCTAGGCATGCAAATGACGTTAAATAATTCAATTTTCGGTTATAGCGCCAGCCGCATATAGCGCCGCTTTTTTCGTGCAACAACGGGTGGCGCTATAACGAGCTTTTACTGTTGCTCCAAATTCACCATAATTTTTATCTTTGAGTCGAGGGGATATGCACTTGCGTAATAGTCGGGTCACACGAGTAATAGAGGTGTAATAATCGCGTAATACACGTAATACTTCGTAATACATGTATTACCCGTTTGAAAATATTTTACCCCGAGAAGTTGCCGTAACTTGTCCGAATTAGCCCCGGACGCCACGGGCAGCCCCCAAAAGAGTCCGAACTCATCCCGGGGTGTCCCATTTTCCTTCCGTCGCGTCCCATTGAGCCTCACGCCTAGGGTGGGTATAGGCGAACCCCTAAGCCATCGTTCGAGTTGTCTGAAGCATCCGGTATTCATAAGCACCGTGTCAGCAAACAAGAGGGCAGCGTATCGCACGCCCTCGACAGTGACATTATTTAACAATAAAAGACTTCCCAAGCCGCGCGCCGCTGCGCCGCTCCCCGTGCGGGTGTCGAGTACATCGCCAGCAGACCGCGGCGACTTCCCCAGCGGGGGCCGCGCGGGGCGCACGGGAGCCGACTGGGGCATAAATCATACTTAGGCCCGTGCGCCGTTTGTTGCGGACTTGATCTGGAGGGCGGGGCGACACCGACACGAGCCCGCCCCGCCCCGCCCCGCCCCGCCCCGCGCCCGGCTAGGCCCTGGACGTGCCCGGAATGTCCCACGCAGGAGTCGTGCGCCCTGCCCTGCAGCCCCCGGCCCCGGCCCCGGCCCTGTCCTGCTCTCTTGAGACTTGTACGGCGTTAACCACCAGCCCCTCGACCACCGCGGCCTGCCTGCATCCTTGTCGCTCGCAGCCTGCTGTCTCTCCCGCCCCGCCCCGCCCCGCCCGCCCCGCCCCGCCCCGCCCCGCCCCGCCCCGCCCCGCCCCACCCCGCCCCACCCCACCCCGCCGCGCCCCGCCCCAGCGCACCCAGGCTCGCCCCGCCCCACTGCTCAGCTTGCTTGACCGCGACTCCGCTGCTTAGTTTGGAACCCACACATATCATTCTGCGGCCGAGTCGGCCCTGCCTGCTAGTGGGGTCCGTATAGAACAATTTTCCAAAAAGAACTGCAAATCGGAGTAGAAGCATGAGCTTTGGAACACTTGTTCATTGGTACCTGTGGGTCGATTTAAGAACGGGAGGCCATCGATTTGTCCCTTAGGATTCAAGATGGCAGCCGGTTTCCAAGATGGCGCCGATTTTACGACTTAGGCCCCTGTTAGCGGCCCTGCACGTGCCTTTGATCCGATTTTGGTGAATCTGGGGTCGTTTCCTACTATAGGAGACCCGTGGAACACGATTCCGCTCCTCAAACAGTGAAAATTTTCATTTTTTTAACGTTTAAAATAATTTTTTCCCAAATCTTTTTTTTTACAAAAATGCAAACTTTTCGGTTTATTGTGATTTCTCGGAGAACGGTCGACATTTCGGCAAAAACGACTTCTATAAAACTTACAGAGCACTATGTGACGCAAAAGTTTCCAAAAAAATGAGCTCACTAGCACCGAAACTGAGGTCAGGGGAAGCCCACAAAGGTGACCTAGTCGCTCGCGCTGCGCTCCACGGTTTCCAAAGGTTTCCCGTACGTGGCACGCAGCGGTGGCCTTATCGGCCCAAAACGTCACCTGGGCTCACTGGTTGGTCTGTTAAGGTCAGGGGTCTCGTTGGGAGGAACCATAAGAGGAAAAGGGCGTGTCCGGCGGGCCTGCATACCCTCCAGGGGTGGATTTTTTTATTAAAATAGGGTCATTCCAAACAAGATTTCGATTAATTGCAGTGACTCCTTGGAATTTTGTTTTGTTTTGACCTCAGTCCATAGTACTCTTTGAGAGACCTTTCCCCAATTTTTTTCAGATTTTTAGCTCAAAGGGTTCCGGAGATATAAGGGTTTTAGGGATTTTCAGCCTTTTTTACTTAAATTTCGAAAAAAACGACCTGGGCGGAGCCGAAACGCTCCCGAAAGCGAGTCGGTCATGCACAAGTATGTAAAATGATCCCAGGAATCCGAATCCGACCCCAGAATGGACGAGTTTTAACTCCTAATACCCCAAAAGTCGAAATTTCGTTTATTTTTCATGCGTTTTCGCGGCCCTGGACGGCTGACCTCCCCATAACTTTTTGACCTTTTGTGGGTTAAAATGAAAGATAGTTACTCGCTCTTTCCAATAAAACGGGTGAGACATGTGGGACTGAACCTCGTTTAGGCGCTACAGGCCGGCGAAAATGAAAAAAGGGCGATTTTGGCTTAAAAAACGGGTTTTGGCGGTATCTTATCGAGATGTTCCGCACCACGTATACGGGATATCTAGGTGGTTTCTAGAGGTTTTCAGCCTCTTCTTTCAGTTGCATCAATAAAAAAGTTGGGTATTTTGGTCCTTCTACCAGTTTCAGCTCCTCAAAAAACTCAAAATCGTCATATTATATTTTTTTAATTTTTTAAAATGTTTTACTCCCAGAACACTGTAATCACGAGCGTCGTTTTTCGACGCTCGAAGGGTTCGATTTTGTTCACCATCTCCTTTAAAAACACAAGCAAACGAAGCGTAGTCGACGTTTTCGGTTTGAGGGGTGCCCATAGGGTACAGGTTTACCAAGGTCAAAATTCAGATCAATCGAATTCCTATTCAAAATCATGTTTAAAAATCAGCTTTTGAACAAAAACGAACCTATCAGGCGTCGAAATTCGACGCTTGTGTTTACAGTGAACCTTCATATTTTCAATCCCGGACCCCCGAACCGATGTTTTAGCCCCGTAAAGACAGAAATAACACTTAAGGACCCAAAATTTTGTTTTCTAACGACCATCTAGAATTGATCGAGGACCTCAAAAAAAGCATTTCTAGCCTAGATGGTCGCCAATGTGGTGCAGTGTAATGCGTAACAGCGGCGGATTGTTCAGCACGGAAGCTGCACGCGTCATGCCTATTTGCATACAACCCGCCTTACCACACCAAAAACACTTTTTTCGGGTCCAGCACTTGTAAAATTTCGGATATGGGAGTGTTGGAACCCAAAAAAGTGTGTTTGGCAACCACCTAGAAATGATCAGGACCTCAAAAAAAGCATTTCTAGATGGTAACCAAAAACACTTGTGGGGGGTCAATCACTTCCATATCCGAAATTTTACAAGTGTTGGACCCCCAAAAAGTGTATTTGGCGATCATCTAAAAACGCTAGAAACCACCTAGATATCCCGTATACTTCCTATATTCTTTTTTACCTCAGTGTTTGATATTAGTATAGGTCACATGTCGACATGTCAAATTTGAGCTTTCTAGATCAACGAATTAGAAATTAGTTTCTGAGTAGTGGTCGAGCCTTTGCAACAATACTGACTCTGCTTGGCTCCTCTTTCCACGCAGCTGTCCAGCATGGAGTCAGGCTAGGCTAGGGAGACGTAAGGCAATGGCGCACCGACACCAATTTAAACACTTTACGGTGCTTAAATCACAAAATATTGCCATATTTTTAGTGTTGTCGTATTCCGAACGTTGCATAGATGAAAACTGTGGAGCTCATTTTTCCCATACCTTGAAGTGTATGGGTTATTTATACAGTAAAGCCGATGGGACAACGTCATGGAGAATCGTGGGATAGAGAAAGACAGATTTGAGAACTTATTTAAACACTTTCTGTCGAAACTACGTAATTATCATCATGGCTGAATCTTTATATGGCAACTAATGATGTAACCAAAGAAAATTGTGGAGTTAAATTTTAATATTTTTACCTATTTAATATTTTTAGAGGCTAGAAAACCGGACCTCTCTCTCTCGCACGATTCGGAAGAACGTCGTCCCGCCGGGTACTACCTTGCGTCTCCCTAGCCTAGCCTGACTCCATGCTGTCCCGCGACAAGTCGAGTATAACCATAAAAGTGGAGATTCTAAATCAAAATTTCTCAAAATTTTCCACAAACTTTTTTAATGGCATTGCTGCAGAGAACTAGGTAGATTTAGTTCTACCTCTCTGCCAACTTACACTGTGAAAAATATCTTTGTAGATTTACGATAAATTTTGTAAATCGTGATTTACGAAATATGTTGTAAATTTACGACGGACCTTTTCTGCTCGTGAATGAAATTCAAGCCGATATGAAGTGCTTGTAATTTTACGATTTGCAAATGTAATTTTACAACTGCACTTCGTGGAAAATTTTCCCGTAAGCTTACGACTATTTCTCACAGTGTATCAAAATCCTATAGAATTTCGGTTTTACAAACAAAAGCGCCCATGCTAATAAGAAAAATCTCATCCGACAACAAAACTATAACGCTACTTCGTGCCTCAAAAAAATTATGCCGTATGATCAGTTTAATAAATGTATATGTAGAAGTATTATTAACAAGTATCAACCATTACGAAAATTTGACATGAAAGCAAAATGATAAAAATACGTTTGTGGTACAGGTACAGTATGTGGCTAAGTTATACCACATATTCTGTCAAATTAACCACCATCTTCTTCATCTCGATTGCCACTTTCTCTAACAAACTACCGCGTATTTCCCTCTTTACCGACGTATATTTAAATCAAACGCAAGTTAAACGTTAAAGAACGACTCGAGACGATCCAAAATAGTTGTTTTATTGATATTAACCATATATTTTAAATTCTAACAATATTTTCAACCAACCGTTTAAAGCATTTTAGTAAAATTACCGGTAATATGCCGGTAAATTACCAATTTACCGGTAATTTTGGTAATTTACCACACCCAACCAAAATCACCGGTAATTTTAAAACCCTACACCTGATCGGCTCGCTTACGGGAGCGTTTCGGCTCCGTCCAGGTCGTTTTTTTCGAAATTTAAGTAAAAAAGGCTAAAAATCCTTAAAATCCTTTTATCTCCGGAACCCTTTGAGCTAAAAATCTGAAAAAAATTGGGGAAAGGTATCTCAAAGGGTACTATGGACTGAGGCCAAAACAAAACAAAATTCCAAGGAGTCACTGCAATTAATCGAAATCTTGTTTGGAATGACCCTATTTTAATAAAAAAATCCACCCCTGGAGGGTATGCAGGCCCGCCGGACACGCCCTTTTCCTCTTATGGTTCCTCCCAACGAGACCCCTGACCTTAACAGACCAACCAGTGAGCCCCAGGTGACGTTTTGGGCCGATAAGGCCACCGCTGCGTGCCACGTACGGGAAACCTTTGGAAACCGTGGAGCGCAGCGCGAGCGACTAGGTCACCTTTGTGGGCTTCCCCTGACCTCAGTTTCGGTGCTAGTGAGCTCATTTTTTTGGAAACTTTTGCGTCACATAGTGCTCTGTAAGTTTTATAGAAGTCGTTTTTGCCGAAATGTCGACCGTTCTCCGAGAAATCACAATAAACCGAAAAGTTTGCATTTTTGTAAAAAAAAAGATTTGGGAAAAAATTATTTTAAACGTTAAAAAAATGAAAATTTTCACTGTTTGAGGAGCGGAATCGTGTTCCACGGGTCTCCTATAGTAGGAAACGACCCCAGATTCACCAAAATCGGATCAAAGGCACGTGCAGGGCCGCTAACAGGGGCCTAAGTCGTAAAATCGGCGCCATCTTGGAAACCGGCCGCCATCTTGAATCCTAAGGGACAAATCGATGGCCTCCCGTTCTTAAATCGACCCACAGGTACCAATGAACAAGTGTTCCAAAGCTCATGCTTCTACTCCGATTTGCAGTGGGCATTTCTATGCGGACCCCACTATGCTGCCCAGCCCCGCCCCGCCCCGCCCCGCCCCGCCCCCTGCTGCCACCAGCTTGCGGTGGTGCTGCCAGGGCTTGGCTTTACCCAAATCCCGGTGGCCTACTGGCTGCTCCACGTGGCTCCACGTGGAAATTATACCAGCAGAGCGCAGGGGAGCCTCGGCCGGCCCCTATAAAACGGAACGTCTCTGGGCGAGGCGGAGGGCAGAGCCCTTCTGCGTGACACCGACGCCGTACGCGTCACTCGTCGAGAGCGTCTTCATTTGTCTCGGCTCAGGTTTCGAGCAACCCGACCTTGATGGCGCCGCGCCGCGCAGCAGGTGGGCCGCGCCCTAACGTCGCAAATATGCGATTTTCCTTTTACACTCGACCGTCGACCGTCCACGTTTTACATCAAAGAGAAGGAAAGGACCTGGCGAACAGTTGTCTTTGACATTGTCGTATAATTACGAATGCTCTACCACTTTTGTAACAGAAAGCATGAATCCATTCAGCGGGTCTGCCTACCGCTGGCCTTACGCATTAAATTATCCTGACCCCCCCCCCCCCCCTCTTTTTGTACGCAGCTGCAGATTTCTGTAGACATGCTCTATTAAATGTTGTGCCGAACTAAGAACAAAAAAAGCTGACTATGAACAATTATTGTCCACAGCTGCACACAAAATTATGCGTGAATAGAGCATGTTTACAGATATCTGTCGCTGCTTTTAAAAAACGTTTATAAGAATTTAGTGTGTGCTGTGGGAGCAGTAAGGCAAACCCGCATTTTTTCCCACCCGGGTGCCCGGGTGCGCATGCTGCATTAACTCCATTTACTTTGCATCATAGGCATCTGGTTAATACATCAATTTCCGATAGGGGAAAAGGCTTTAGCCAGACTGCCAGTTTGTCACCGTCCTCGAAAAGAAGCGTTTCAAATGCTCTGGGGAGCGCGTTCCGAGTTCGGTAACGAGACTGCTCGGTGCTCGACTGACGGCGGGCGGGGCGGGGCGGGGCGGGGCGGGGGCGGGGTGGGGCGGGGCGGGGCGGGGCGGGGCGGGGCGGGGCGGGGCGGGGCGGGGCGGGGCGGGGCGGGGCGGGGCGCCTCCGCGCCGCTATCAGTGACAAACCGTCCGGCTCCTCCCCGCAGCATTAATGCGCCGCCCTGATCGCATTCAGAACTTAAGCAAAGCACCTCATTGAGTCGGGGCCTCGGCCTCCGCCAGGGAGGTCATTCCGGAGACCAGTCCAGGAGGGCGCCGCCGCTATGGACGCAGATCCCCAGCCCATCAAGGTCCGGAGGAAAAAAGAAAATAGAACAGCGGACTTCTGCGGGGGAGGATAAAGCGGAAAGCGAAACGCGACACATGTGCAAATACATGTTGTCCTTAGCCAACATGCAGGAATGAACCCGAGCTCAGTCACTGTGAAAAATAGTTGTACCTACAACGAGGTTTACAAGAAAATTTTCCAGTTGTAAAATATTACTTTCACAAATCGTAAAATTACTAGCACTCCGTATTGACTTCCCTAATAGAAAACGAAGGTCCTCTAGAGTCCCGATTTTGAAATCTCTCCGTGGGTCCTATGCGAAGTTCCCCCAGAGTTCCAAAAGGGAGCAAAGTAGGACTTAGGGATTTCGGCAATTCTATGCCTCTGAAATCCCTCGGAAGTCCCTCAGAAGTCCCCCCTATGCCAGGCTCCAGTCTCAACTGAAAGGGCTACAGAGCTCCTATCTGTTTCATTCTACTTTCAGTATGTGATCATAGGTTCATATATGTATTCATAGTGTATCTACGGCCCTTCTGATGTCGTATGACGCGCTAAAAATGGCCTAGAGTGCGTTTTTCTACATGTTCTGTGAACGGTGTAAAAAAAAAAGGATCCGAGAGAGGAGGGACTTCAGAGGGATTTCACTCGAAAAGGACTTCGGAGGGATTTCAAAAACAGCGAAATCCCCTTTTAGTTCCCCAAAAATTCGAGGGACTACTTCGGACCTGCTTAGGGACAGAGCACGGACTTCGTTTTCTATTAGGGTTGAAATTCAATGACAAGCAAGAAGGGGTTGTCGTGTCGTAAATCGCAAGCTGGAAAATAAATCGTAGATCTACAAAGATATTTTTCACAGTGCTGGTTGCGCATGCAGCAGGGGCACACCACCTGCGCGTCAGTCGTTGCTCACAGTGTACTCAATCACACCTGACCCCCGGCCCCGCCCCCGGGCCCGGCCCCGGCCCCGCCCTATCCGCCCTGCCACCGAGAGCAGCAGGTGAATAAGTCATCACACTCCAAATCGAAGAGAGGCTTCGTGTCGCCCGCGGGGCACGCTGCGCATGGTTCACGAGGACCGCGCCTCCTTCAGGGTGCACTCGAGAGTGAGCCACCGTGACCCGATGCACGCGATTAACGACGCTCCATTTCGTTAAAAATTATGTGACTATTGAAGGATAAAGTTTTGGGAGGTTACGGAGCCGCCAGAATAGAAAGAGATGTCCTCAGATATGGGGAAGGAGCGGAGGGGGAGGAGGGGGAGGAGGGACTCGGTGGTGGTGGGAGGAGGGGGGTATAAGGCCCAGAGAATCAACCACAAGACCATGCGGTATCAGAGCCCTGCACCGGGGCGGGCATCGGGCATCCATGCCCGCTTGCGTCCGAAAAAGGGTTGGGGAGAGAGGCAGCTACGGCCCGGAGCGACCGTCTCACTTCCACTTGCCGCTTTCGGACGCCAAGTAGGCATCGACGCCCGCCCAGTGCAGGACTCTGCGCGGTATCGCAACACATTGTTAATAATGTTTGAAATTTCATGACGTTGCGCAAATGACTTTTAATGACAACGCTGTTAAATTTAATGACTCTCTTAAATTCCTGACGATGTAATGAACTTCAATACTACACTGTAGTGAAATGTCACAACACTCTCCAAATTCATGACACGATAGCAAAATTTCATTCGAGGGGTAAACAACTCTGAATTCGGTGTACAAATTGCGTGAATTTGAACTGAATTTGTCTAAATTGAATTGAATTCGTTTTGAATTAGCTTTGAATTTTTTGAATTTATTGCAAAGTGTTGAAATTATTGTGATCTTTTTGTGAATTTACTTGAATTCGTTTTAAATTCGGGGATGCCCCAGAAAATACACGCACATCTGATCCAAATTATTCTCTCAATTACATGATGAAATAGGATTTTTAGTAAATTATTGTGAATGATTTCTATTTATTCCAGATTATTGGAAATTAACTTGCAACTGCGCAAAATAATCACAATTATTTCAATTATTTTTTAAAACTTTTCAGAAACAAATTTTGCTCTGCAATTGAAAGGGTGGCGTGAAAACATGGAAAATTTTTGCGGCAGTAAACCTCCCGAAGGAGGTTGCGGTTCCCGCCAGGCACAGGGCTTTTACCCCCTGTGGCAGCCAACTGCTTCGGTGTTCCATGGGAACCGGCGCTTTGCTGACTGCGATCCTATCGCGCAATTCGACAGATTTGATCCCCGTACCACCATTGGCCTACCCCTAGAGGTACGAGCGGTGTCAAGGGCGTTAGACTTCCTGATCCCAGTTTCAGAGGCCTTACCTCAGAGGGGTACGCGGGATTCGAACCCACAACCCCGAGTGCCGACACGTAGCCAGAACAGGAAGCGACCCAACGCCCAGAGCCACCGAGCCAACGGCGGTGAAACGTGTTTAACTTCTATTTGACCTGCCATCCAGCTGCGGCCAAAGGGAATGTCAAGCGCGAAAAACACTTTCCCGAGTGGGAGTCGAACTTCGGACCACTCGGTTGAGTGGGAGTCGAACTTCGGACCACTCGGTTCGGTGTTGCGCGCTCTACCAACTGAGCCACGACGCCACTATGACTGCACCGTGCGACGGGTTCGAGTTGTATTTGCCCTGTCCTCCTGGCTGGATGCTGCAGGATACGCGGCAAATACGGCTCGGACCCGTCGCACGGTGCAGTCAAAGTGGCGTCGTGGCTCAGTTGGTAGAGCGCGCAACACCGAACCGAGTGGTCCGAAGTTCGACTCTCACTCGGGAAAGTGTTTTTCGCGCTTGACATTCCCTTTGGTCGCAGCTGGATGGCAGGTCAAATAGAAGTTAAACACGTTCCACCGCCGTTGGCTCGGTGGCTCTGGGCGTTGGGTCGCTTCCCGTTCTGGCTATGTGTCGGCACTCGGGGTTGTGGGTTCGAATCCCGCGTACCCCTCTGAGGTAAGGCCTCTGAAACTGGGATCAGGAAGTCTAACGCCCTTGACACCGCTCGTACCTCTAGGGGTAGGCCAATGGTGGTACGGGGATCAAATCTGTCGAATTGCGCGATAGGATCGCAGTCAGCAAAGCGCCGGTTCCCATGGAACACCGAAGCAGTTGGCTGCCACAGGGGGTAAAAGCCCTGTGCCTGGCGGGAACCGCAACCTCCTTCGGGAGGTTTACTGCCGCAAAAATTTTCCATGTTTTCACGCCACCCTTTCAATTGCAGAGCAAAATTTGTTTCTGAAAAGTTTTAAAAAATAATTGAAATAATTGTGATTATTTTGCGCGGTTGCAAGTTAATTTCCAATAATTTGGAATAAATAGAAATCATTCACAATAATTTACTAAAAATCCTATTTCATCATGTAATTGAGAGAATAATTTGGATCAGATGTGCGTGTATTTTCTGAGGTCATTCCTTTAATTCGCTTGAATTTGTTTTGAATTCGTTTTGAATTCGCGTGAATTAGTTCTGAATTCGCGTGAATTAGTTTGAATTAGTGTGAATTTTGAATTAGTGGTGTACATTAAAATTCGGAGTTATTTACCCCTCGATTTCATTACTTGCAAGGTACTTTCATTACACGACGTTTCTTAAAAAAATGTGGAAAAGGCCCTGGGCCACTAGGCCGCATGACACCTCTAATGAAATTTCCTTCATTACAATGTAATGAAAATGTGACGATTTTTTTTTCTCTCAAAGCCCACAAAAATGCCCACAAACTATTCTTCCGTTACTGCAGGGTGGTTGACAGCAGTACGCGCTCGTCTCATCGTTTCACTCATGCCTCACTAAATCTCTCACTGTGAAAAATATCCTCGTAAATTTACGACATTTTTTGTAATCACTGTGAAAAATATCCTCGTAAATTTACGATATTTTTTGTAATTTTGATTTACAAAATATGTCGTAAATTTACGACTGCCCATTCTTGCTCGTCGGTCAATTCCAAGTCGATAGGGAGTGCTTGTAAATTTACCATTTTAAATTGTAATTTTACAACTTTTATCATGGAAAATTTTCCCGTAACCCTTACGAGTATTTTTCACAGTGTCTGGAGCCAAGAACATTTTGGCCCGGCTCGTCCACTTCATCCGCAACCGCTGCGCCCTCCTCCGCCCCGCCGATCTCGGTGGCGATAGAAGCCCCAAGTCCTGCCGCACCTCACCTCACCTTCACCTCCCCCTATAACGCCATGGTGCCGGCGGCGCGCGAGCAGCCAGGCGACGTGCAGCACTCTATGGCGGCGGGGAGAGCGCAGCGCGCCGCTCTCCAACGACTTTGCACATTACGTCCCTGCTGCTGCTGCTGCTGCAACTTTGTGAATCCGGCGATGAGCGGCTCCTGGAGAGCGCGGCGCCGGCCAGGCTCACCGCGTGTTTATGGTGTATCGCTATTTCTGCCTTCCGAGTCGTTAGGCAGGCTAAAGACGTTAAAGTAGACGCTGCACTTAACGTTCGGGCCTGGCGCCTGGCGCCGCGCTGCCCCAATCTCTTTCATCTATTTTGGACGACGTCTCCGCCTCGGACCTGGATGGATACGCCGCGCCGCGCCGGGGGGAGGGGGGCACCGGGGCGTGAGGAGCAGAGCGTCAACAGTTCATGATCCGCGTGGGTGGGGGCGGCGGGGTGAGCTGAGAGGAGAAGGGAGAAGATATGCACAACACTTTCTAACGGACACGCGTCTCCCTCACACAACTCCAGCGCCGGACATCGTGCTGCGAAATCCCATCTGGAACCGCAGCTAAACGTGTCTGGACGGACGGCGCGTCCCCCCCCCCTCACCCCCCGCTGACGCCTCAGTTGGCCGGTCCGCTATCTATTCACGATAGAGCCACGGGCGCGGTGTGTCCATGCTGGAGCTGGAGCTGGAGCTGGAGCTGGAGCTGGAGCTGGAGCGAGGGGGCGTGGATCGTGCACGAGCTGGGCCCGGCCCGGCCCGGCCCGGCCCGGCCGGCAAACAGGTTCCGCGAGAGCCGCGAAACTGATCTCCGCACGCCTGTCGCGCTCCTCTATTCATTCAGAAGCTCCCCCCCCCCTCCCGCCCCTGCTTCACCCTTTTTCCCGCCATCGCCACTTTTCCTCTTCCAGCCCCACCTACCCTTCGCCTCTCCCTACTCTTTGATCGCGCAGCCGGCAAACTCATTTCCTGTCTTCCCGATACCGAATCCGAATTTTCTGTCTTTGGCAATCCCTTTTCACCGAGACTGGTGGCAGCAAGAGCAGCAAGACCAGCAAGAGAAGCAGCCACGGATGCTGCGGCCCAGTCGGGTTGGTCGGGAACATCCGATCGGACCACAGAGGAAGACTTGACTCCCTACTCGGAAAAATTATATCACGAAATAGGCAAGTTTTGGATCCCTTGCGGCTGTTCGAGGAGGAATAAACAATTGAAATTTTCGCACACTTCGCAATTAAGGAAAAATTCGGGAAAATTCAGGAAAATTTAGAGGACCTCACGAAAATTCACTAAGAGTAGGTAAAATTCATGCAAAAATCACCAATATTTACGAAAATTCACAAAAATTAACGAAATTTTCAGAAAAATCACAAAAAATTTTACATTTGTACACCAAAAATACAGAGTTGTTTCCCTCTCGCGGCTGTTACGCCCGGGTGGGCCCCACCCGGGGACACCCCATATCCGTGGCATGGGTGGCAGAAGCAGGTGGTACTGGGGAGAGGAGGGCTATAGCAGTGTCGGGCCGCATTGCCCGGCTACGGGCCCGGAGAGGGGTGGAGGTAGAGGCAGTGCGGGGGACAGCCTGGCGCTGCCGGCGGGTGGCACGGCGTGTGGCTTGACACTGGGCGTGGCGAGGCGTGGCGAGGCGTGGCGAGGCGTGGCGTGGCGGGGCGTGGCGGGGCGTGGCGGGGAGTGGCGGGGCGTGGCGGGGAGTGGCGGGGAGTGGCGGGGAGTGGCGGGGCGTGGCGGGGCGTGGCGGGGCGTGGCGGGGCGTGGCGGGGCGTGGCGAGGAGTGGCGGGGCCGGTACGCGGCCCGGACCCAATGACCGAGTCGTATCATAATTCGTGGCCGCCACGCCACGGCCCTGCATGCGCCTCTACGGCCGCCCATCCCATGGCCCATGGGCCCGCTCCTTTGCAAACGCATTGCCTGCAATCAATTCCAGCGGGGGCCGGGCCGGGCCGGGCCGGGCGGGGCCGGGCCGGGCGGGCAGGCGCAGCCTATTACGCGGGCCGCCCCAGGAAGCGCCCCATTCTTCGGCACGACGCGATGGACCGGGCCTGGGAGGGACCGGAGGGACCGGACTGTGCTAGCGCGCCACTCGCCTGTCCGGCCCGGCCAGTGGAGTAGATGCACGGCGTGTGCCAGGAAATGGGTAACGGAAATGGAAAAGAGGAAACGAGGTTTCCGGCAAGTGCGTATCAAACGCTCCCGATGCTACGGCTAAAGCTCCCTTCCTTACCAACGTGGCGCAGGACAGGAGACTGAAAACGACCTCCCGAGACTTAAAGATCCCGGAAAGAGTATAACCGATCACGAGTGAGTACAACTGCATTCCCCATTTCTGCTGGGAATAATTCACAACCCACGGGTAGGCCAAGCGCCCTACTTTAAGTGCAGGGATTTCCCCCTCCGCGGCCGCGCCTGACGGCCGCTCCTCTCACTCCACTCCCCGTCTGAGCCCCGGGGCATGTTCGGTAAATCTTTTCAAAACTCTATAATTATTCCTTTTTATGAAAATGAAAAAGAAGAAAAAAACAATATTGTTGCCAGCATTCTGTTTGACTCGCTCGCTGCCAGTCTTTTGCACCGCAGCGCAGGCAGGTAATGCAGCTCATTTTCCTCGCCTCCCGGAAGCAATATCACCCGTCGACGTCGAATACGAACGGCCTGGCGGTTTACTGGAAGCGCAGGCTGCGCCACATGTCCAGAGCCAATGCGTCCAGAACCTTTATCACCGTTTTACCGCTCTTATGATAATAAAAACCAGTGCGAGCGCTACAAGACATTCCCGCGGCGGCGGTGGTCTCGTCTGGCAGGACAATTAACCCGACCAGGCTGAGCTTATGGAAGTGGGCAGGTTTTTCTACGGCTGTTGTTGCCTGACCTTTCAAATCGCTTCTGATGGATATCTACTCCACCCGGCCGCCGGTCCTGGTCGTCACGTCTAGTGAAATTGTTTCCAAGGACAGAGCTGCCCTGCTTACAGGACGATCGTCGTTAAGATAGCGTGCCGCAGTAACTCATATTTCCTTGCAGGCACCACAGCATCCAGCCGCGGCGGGCTTCGGATGGGATGACCAGGCGTGTCGGACCGCCGACATCGTCGCGGTGTGGCGGGTCTGCCTATCCTGAGGAGCCTCGAGGCACTGGGGCGCATTCCCCGAGCCCGGGGGATCTATCACTTTAAAAAAAAAAATCACTGAATACCAGAAAAAAAATAACTAAAATCCAGAAAAAATCATTAAAAATCAGAAAAAATATAAAAAATCAAGTAACAATAAAAAACAGCAAACATCAGTAAAAATCAAAGAAAATCTACACTAAAAAGATAAAATAAAAAAAACGTGTACGTTTGAATTTATGTGGAGGACCCCTCAGTATTTCCTCCCGCGCGTCGCAGCAGTCTTGCCAGAAAAGCTAAGGCAAAAAACCGCGCAATACACATGTTTGCAGGTGGTGGTATCTCCGCCTGCCTACTATAGGCAACTCCCGTGCGTTCGTGCATAGATGTTGCATAGTAGGCAGGCGGAGAAACAGTCCCGTTACGCACAGGTCTACAGCGCGTTCGTTTTTTTTTCCTAACTTTCTGGCAGCACTGCGGCGGAGCGCCACTGCGGCCTCACGTGCGCCCGGGTCGGGGAGGGTGAGTGCGTCTCATGAATGCTGGGTACGGCATCCATAAAGCCCACCGGCGCCACCGGCAGACGCTGAGAACAGCAAACACGGCGTGAGCAACAGTGTTTGCTCGCGGACAATATATACACACACGCAATTAAAAGCGAACTCGTTCCAAAGCCAAGATAGGTCGAAATCAAAACGAACAAATAGTCCAGCGTGTGTGCGCAGCAGGCACACAGACACGACCCAGGCTGGCCCAAAATAATTATTTTGACCCGATTGCAGCAGCGCAGGGACATTTTGATCGGGAGGCTGTTAGGTCGCACCGCAGGAGGAGCGGCCGCCCGTCAATCACGCACCGGCCGCATCCATCCGTCTCTGGTGCGTCTGCATCCAGGGGGAGGTCACTTCGACATTGTACGGCCTTTAAATAAATCATTTTTAAAATCTGTAAAAAATGGATCGAGAAGAAAGATATACAGAAAATTAGAAAAATCGGACAAAGTAAAACTGAAAAAAACAAAAAGAAATGGTGGGGGTAAAAGATCAAAAGCGATCAAAAAGTGACACAGATTTTCCTTGAAAAAATCAAATGTAAATCATTGTACACATTCCGTATGAGTGATCCCCCTCGCCTGCATCCGCGCCAGCAACAAGTAGTGCGCAGAGCCAAGCTGGCGGGTCGGTCGTCGTGCAGCACGGCGCACACGGCGAGCAGCTGTGTCGCGGGGCGCGGCCCCTCCGGCCCTGCCCTGCCCTGCCCTGCCCTGCCCTGCCCGACCCTAACCGCCCCGCGCCGCCCCGCGCCGGAAGGCTAAAACAGGTGTGAGTGCGTTCCGGGCCATTCGCACCGGCTCTACGGCCCGGAAAACACGCGCGCGGAGCAGCAGCAGCGCGGCAGCGGCGGCGCTGGGAGCAGCAAGGCGGAGCAGGCAGAGAGGGCGGCAAGGGATGCCTCCGCACGCACAACACGACGGCCCGGCCCGGCCCGGCCCGGCCCGGCCCGGCTCCAGCCCGCCCGCGCCGACTCGAACGCAGCCTTGATATCCTCCGGGCTGAAATGTCTCGCAGCGCCGCGCTGCCAGCGCGCGGGAGCAGCCTTCTGCACTGCAGAGAGTGGAGGAGAGGAGAGCGCGCGCGGCGCGGAGAGCTCGTTCCGGTCCGACCCAAAGAGAGGGGGGGGGGGGAGCGCCACCGCCGACCACCGCCCGCGTCGGGAGAGTGTGGAGAGTCAGTCGAATTATTGATGGAGCGCGCCCCGCCGTGTACTCCACTGCCGCCGCACAGAACAAATGACGGCTCCTCGCGCGGGACAGTTATCGATTGCAACGCAAACCTTTTGGTCGGATGAGCCGTAATGGGCCGAGGAATGTTTGGCGTTGGCGGCGCCATGGCGGCGCGCGGCCCGGTCACCGTTCTCGTTGCGGGAGTTACGGTTCCTTTAATGGGGCGCGCGCACGAAGACGCGACGCCGCGACCCTGTGCACTGCGACTACTTTGTGCTCGCGTGTGGGGGGCGCCCCGCCCTGCTGCGCCGCGGGGACAACTTCCGGTCGTACGTTTAATATGGCCGCTATGAAGAGCCGGGCGCGGCGGCGCGGGCCGGCGGACTTCCCTCGGCAAAATGGCTTCCTGAGGAGTATGCAACCCGCAGCAGCTCTCTCTCTCTCTCTCTCTCTCTCTCTCTCTCTCTCTCTCTCTCTCTCTCACACACACACACACACGCGCGCGTTTTATGAATTTCGCATTACTTCCTAAAGCGGGTGGGAGTGCATGAGGCACGGCTATCACTGCACGCGAGGAAGCTCATGAAGTGGATGTGTGCAGTTTTCTCGGACGGCCACGAGGAGGAGGAGGGGGCAAGGGGCATCGCGAGATATGATGCGTCGTTCCATCTCGTAGGAGGCCATAGCGTGGTGTATGTGTGGGGCCCCAGCGCCGCCAGAGCCCGCAACGACACGCGAAAGGCTTGTTGCTTCGATGTGCTATTGGCGAATTCAGGCTTCCACTGAGGAAACCGACTCCCAAAAGCCAGTCCTCTTCCCTTGTTCTATCCCGAGGGGTTTTACCAGTCCTACGCTCAAAAAAAAAAAAGTGTACACACTAAAACAAAATCAGTAAAAACTCAGAAAAAAAAACACAATCAGGAAAAAAAAACAGAATAAGAAAACGAGCCAAATTTAGAAAAAAATCAGTTAAGCTCAAGGAAAATCACGAACAACCAGAAAAATCAGTGTACGCTTGCATTTGTGGAGAAAGACCCCTCGAGTTAAGCAGCGCCTCCCTCAACATGCACGCCTCAGAGACAAAACGTCGCGATGTTTGGGACCGTACCCGAGCCGGTGATTTGAGCTTTAGACAGGGGGAGGCAGTAGATTGTGCGGACTGGCGCGGCGGTGAGGTCTCACCGTCGAACAGCTCCAAGTTTGTATGGTTCTATAAACGCCGCACAAGCTCCAGGCTCTGCCTGCAGGCAGGCACCCTGCGGCCCCTGACTCTTCACTCACCTGGTTGGTGCCGTGGGCCTGACTGCCTCGCTCCGAGGTGCAGGCAGCTGATATCCACAGGTGTTATCCTCCGCACACACAATCACATCGCGATCCTCGTCACACTTTCCCGCGCGCGCGTCAACTCCTTTTTTTTTCTCCTTTTCTCGCCGCGACAGAGGCAGCAACGACCGCGCTGGAGGTTACGTCGCGGAGCGCCGCGCGGCACTGGCAATACAAACACGCTCAGCTGGCTCGGCTCGGCTCGGAGGGAGTGAGGTTATGTTCACGGACGATCGACAGGCCGGCGTGGCCCGGCGCGGCGCGGCTGATAGGCACTGGGGCTGCTCGCTGCTCCCCGCGCGGCGCGGCGTGCGGCTGTGGCTGCGGCTGCTGCTGCCCGCCTCGCGTGCGTGTGCCGGTGTGCCTGCCTGCCCGGCCCGGCCGCCGGGCCCGCGCCCAGCCGCGCCCAGCCGCGCTCCCCTCTCCGTCTCACTCTCACTCTCCTGGCTGGCTATTCAGGGTATCGTTCAGTAGTGTCTTCCCGCTCTCACTCCTCACGGGCCAGCCCCATGAGTGCAACAGGGACAGAGAGACGCAGTCGGCGCGCGGAATGGCCCTGCTCAGGCTGCCTGCTTGGTGCTTGGCCTGCGTGCGGCCGCGGACTGCTGCAGCCTGCAGCGCTACCGGAGGCCCCGCGCCCCGAAGTCCCCGCCGCCGCCGCCCCGCCGCGCCCCGTAGCCACGCCCTTCGGCCCTCCGTAGCACTGCGCGCGCGCGTGTGTGTGTGTGTGTGTGTGTGGCGAAGCGGGCAGAGCCTACCCGGGCCGGGCCGGGCGTTGCCAACACTGTCTAAATCTCCGGTCGGGTCTAACGCGGCCGCAGCGAGTCCCATATCCCCCCCCCCGGTGTGCCCCTCCCCAGTCTCCACCCCCCGCCCCATCGTCACACGAGCGGAAACGGGCCACCAGCCACCCTCGTTTAGTCGCAAAATTACGAGTGCCAGTCTACCCATCCGGGGTCCGGGCCGGGCCGGGCAGGCAAGGTGCGGCGGGGACCAGGCCTGCCAGGCCGCGCCGCCCCGCGCATTGCGACTGGAGGAGGGGGCCGCGGCGAGCGCGACCGCGACTGTCTCCCCCCCCCTCCCCCTCCTGTACGAGGAAGAAAGACACGGAGGAGATACTGATCCTTTCGCCTTTGATCTTCCTGTGCCTTGCAGGGTCCCACTCGCGAGCAGCGCAATGAAGCTGCACCTTCTCCTCTTCCCCGCCTCTTGACGCTGAGTGCTACATCACTCTCACTCCGTCTCTATTATTGGAACGTCTCTTATCGGACTGGGGTTCTCCTTACTGCTCCTTTTTGCTTAAGCACACCTTTGGCGTTTTCCACTCACAGCGGTAATAATGTCGCCATGATTTGTTGGCGCCCCTCGCCCGTGCTTACGCGGCAGTTCCAGCGGCCCAGGGCCGCGCCGGGCCCAGCCCTCAGCCCTAATTTGGATAGTTGCCCGAGGTGCTATCTGAGCGCAAAGGATTCACCTAATAACCGGGGCTGGCCGCATGCGTCACGCTTGCGCTTGCAAAATCACACTGCGCATGTGAGTGTGTAAGTGTGAGCGCCTGGCGGCGCCCGGCGGGGCGGTGGGGGCCAAAGGGTGATGATAATAAGAGGATTTCTGTACCCGCGTGTTCTACACGGCATTAGCGCAATTTATTGGACAAAGAAGGGTCGTAATCATTTTTACGAGCCATTTTATTACGGCACGAGTACCTCGCGTTTAGCCCTGCTACTTGACTTAACACACTGGCATGCCGTTTGTTTTATTCGTTTGAAATGCCCTTCTGATGGGAGTGATCCTGGCGTTTAGAGGTGCAATTAAATGCGCCTGCATTACGTAATGTGCATGTGGTCGCTGGAAGCCGTGACCCCGGTGTCGTGGAGGAAAAGCTGGAGGCTACCGTGCGCGCGCGCATCGCTGCACGAGGTTCCATTACTGTGCCATTTAAAATTATGACTTTTGGTCACAGAAACGGAGAGACATGTAAGATACAGCAGCACTCCCCCCCACGGCGCCGCCCCCCGCGGCACCCCTGGGTCACGGCGAGCACGGCCCCCAGGCAAATCACTCTCGTGTCGATGCGCGGGGGGCGGCCGTAAATCCGTCTGCTGCGTGACCATAAATTGATTCCGAATGTATTCCTATCGGGCCCCGCCCGGCAGAGCTGCTGTGCGGGCCGCTGAGTGAAACATTCATCTTGCCAGAGCGAAAACAGTGCGGTCGCTCCGCTCGACCCGCGGCTCGACCGCGCACACCGCGCGAGGAGTGCTGTGAGAGGAAAGAGTTCACGCGGTATTGCGGCAGTACTGCGGGACATCGCGTACTGCGAACGTACCTTTGCGGACACCATCTATATTATTAAAGGGGAAAAAAAAAAAGGACGCGTCGTGAAGGTGAGAAAGTGTTCTGTGCTGTGAATCTATGAAGCCCCTGTTTGCCCAAAGCCCAAATCTGCCACGAGTGAAGCGTTTAACGCCCCTCACTTCATGTGCCAAAACCTATTTCATCCAGGTAAGCTATTTCGGCCAGGACCGCGTCCGGTCCGGCGGCTCTGTTCAACTCCATGAGTCTTGGCTTGACTGCGAGTCGAGTACTGATGCAGCAGGCAGCCCAAATTCTCTCCCTTTTTCCACGTGAAAACAATCGCTGGGCCGAAGGGCCGGGCCGGGCATCAGTCGGAACAAGTGAAGTGACAGGCAGCGCTGCCGACAGACCATCACGGCTGGGGGCGAGGCACGCCAAAGGCGGCGAAAGGCGCCCCGCCCCGCCCCGCCCCGCCGACAGACAAAGGCGTTTCTTCTCCTTCCTTCCGCTCGGACGGCCCGAAATGTAATAGTGCGATACGGCCGCGTGCGAAAGAGCCGCGCGCCACGGAGCCCCTGTGAATGACGGGCGTTGAGGATCGAGCCGCCGCCGCCACGGCGTCCGAAAATCATTCCCGGCTGTTGTTCCTCCTTGAACGGTCCATATCCAGGAGAGGAGGTCAGGCGGACCCCGACAAAGCCACTCGCAGCAAGCAGCAGTCTCCCGGACACTGTGATGAGTACGAGGGGCTGCCTACCGCACCACGGGGCAGGCGTTCCCACGAGGCAGGCAACGAGACACAGGGAGGGGGTGCAGTGAGGCGAACGTCCGCCAATCATCTAGCTCCCGTGGTGAAATACCACGCCGGTAATCCTGTGTACACGTTCTCCAATAACTACTGGTAATCTTATTCCCAAAACTCTTCTTCTCGTCGTTTTTCGTGCTGTTTTGGGTTTCCCCACATTGAAATATGCAAAAACAATTTACAAAAATGTCAACGTTACTTCAAAAAAACTTACCGAGAACTGTACGTAATCACTGGTAATCAGTATTAGTGTGTACACTCCTGAAACCCCTTGAATAGAGGGAAAAACAACTCTAAAATTTTTGTATGCCACGTAATTCAGAAAAATTCGGAGAAATTGAGAAAAATCTAGAAAATTTCAGAAAGCTTCGGAAAAATTAAGAAAAAGTCAGAAAAATTCACAAATTTCACTAAAACTCAAAATTTAAAAGCATTCACAAAAATTCAGAAATATATCAGAAATATCAGAAAAAAATTACACCAAAATTCAGAGTTCTTTCCTTCTCGGAAAGTGGTGTGGGCACCTTTAACAAACTTAGGCGCCAAGAAAACGGCATCGTTTGATTTACACCCTCTCCCGCCCTCGAGGTAGGCAACCCTTGTCTCAGCCGTGCGGGGCCGTGCGGGGCCGGGCGGCCAGACCATCGGCTAGCACTGCGGTCTGGTCGGCTCGGCGCCGCTGGGGCGGTAGAGGTGAGCCCGCCCCCTGGGTGGGGCCTGAGGCACTTCGTGCATGCTTAAGGCTGAGAAACGGGCAATAGGCGCCACCGGGGCGGGCCGGGCCGGCCGCTGGACCGCGTAGGCACCGCGCACCGCGCAGCGCAGCTCCGGATTACGGAAGGCTGTTAATTAGCTCATTTGCCTTGATAAACGGGGCACCGTGCATCTGGTCGTCGGAAGGTGTGCTCGGGGATAGTGAAAAAAAAAGGGGGGGGGGCGCACGGGAAAAGTGTTGAGCTGACAAAAGCGGCAGCTGAGTTTTATTAGACAGCGGAGTTGCCTCCTAAAGGCGCTGGAAAACGTGCGAGTTTTGTTTCATATGGCCCCTGGCCGCAGAAAATGAACTGAGAAAGGGAATTTGATAATATTAAGCATGCCCATAGAATTTAATCTTGTACATTCGATTCTGAAGTCTAGTTGAAATCTATCTTGTAGAAATTTTGTAAATTTGACTTGAAATTTGAGTTTCTATGGTAATGCTCGACACGTCAGGCAAAATAAAGAATAAGGGAAGGGGATATTTTTTTCCGTGGAGGGGGTAGGCCGAGCCGAGCCAACACGGAGCGAAAGAGAAACCTCTAAAGTCTGCGTTCAAACAAAGCCAGTCTCTAGCTTAGAGCGTAAGAATGTGGTGACACCACTGAAACTCATACGTGACCACCCTACTGCCTTCTTTAAAACTACTTCAGTTTTACTGAAACTTGCCCCGGTTCTGCCAACTAAATGTGTGCCTCAAAGAATGAGTTCAAATCGTAACTTTATGAGAGCAGTGATTTTTTTCATTTTATTTGGTTGGCATGTTGTGTCAACAACGCGAAAGCAGGCCAAGCATGTCCGCCATGGCCGGTGGCTGATGTCCCCACCTCGCGACTTTAAATCATTGTATAAAGTTATCGAAACGTTTACACGGTGAACTGACAGCGTTTGTAGTAGTTTTGCACCTGCAGAAAACGATTTGGTAAGTTTGACTTTAATCTGGTGAGCAGCATTCTTGAACTGGTGTACATTTACGTGTATCTTTTTCGTAAATCACTTTTGTTCCTACGCATTGAACCGCCGTGAAACTTTGCAAAACTATTTTCGCGGGTCTCAAACGGCTATTTTCACATTCATTTCGGCTGTGTAACATTTCGTTCAGCCAAAATAAATAGTTATAAAAGTCGCTAGGTGCGCTAGTGGCGCCATCTCTCGGTAGTGGACGCGAGTTAAGTCGCGAGGTGGGACGCGTGAACCGCCGATCCACCGGCCTTGAGATACTTTTTAATGTAGTGAAATGTACACCTTAAGATAAGTAAATGTGTTTAAAAAACACAACTAAAAGTATACTTAAAAGTAAGGCGGCTGCGGGTTGCCTAGCCCCAGAATAGTGCCAGCTCCGGAGGCGAGCCAAGCCGTATCGGCAGTGTTTGCAGGTGCTCGGCTCGGGCTCGGCTCGCTGGGCCCCTCTGAGCGCAGGGGAGGAGGACCGTGGCGGGGCTTTTGATTCAACTCATGCACTGTGTTTCAAAAACTAAAAATTGGAAGAACACGTTGGAGTAAAAATGTAAATTCAGTGTTCGAATGCACATTGCGTTTCGAGCCTACAGTTTAGTCGGACAATTTTTACTGAGTGACTAACTTCTAAATCGTTCAAGCTAGAAAGATGAAATTTAGCATGTGACCTCCTGTGTGGGCGGACGAACCTGTCGAGAGTGCTTTGCGAGTGCGCGAAGCGAGACGGTGGGGTTGCCCTCCCCTTCCGGCTCTGGTTCACGGCTTGTCCGCGGATTTGACTCAACGAGCGCAAATAGCGGGTCGTGTTTGTCGGCAGGCAGGCGGGCCGGGCCGGGCCGCAGTGCTCAATGTTTAGCTAATTGGGTATCGGCCCCTGGCGTTATTGACTCTGACGATTGTGTGCTCGGGGACGGCAGGCTCGGCGGGGCGGGGGTGCGGGCGGAGCAGGGACAGCGGGGTAGGGGCGGGGGGCAGTTACTTGTTACACCTCCGCCGAGGAGATTGGGTGCGATAGAGTTTGTAGTGGTCGAGGGAGTGAAATTAAACCCTCTGGAACCAACGGCGTGTCGTGAAGACCCAGTGTCCCTGATGATTTAACATGCTCACTGTAAAACTCTCTGAGGTATGGTGCCTTAATACTCTGCAAACTCAAGTGTGAGACAGTACTACACTTTTTACTGCAGTACCGCTGTATCTCACACTTTCAAAAACTATTTTCTGTCGTTGAATAGCAATCACGTTTCAGAGAACAGCATCAGCTTTGATTCAACCCTTATAGAAAAAATCCATACCGAAAAGAGCCCGAGAATCGGACTGTCCGGTAAGATGTCCGCGGGCAGCCCGAAATGTATTCCCGGACTGTTCCGAAATATTGCTGAAATGTAGCATATCAGAAAGTTTTCGGGCTGTCCGAAGAGGCGCGATCGGACGTAAGTCGGACTGTTCTTCTGGTGTCCGAAAAAAATGCACGACAGCATCGAGATCCGTTCCTTTGCCTTCGGTTCTTCTGCCCCCTTGTCCGACCCTCTTTCCAACTGAGCCACACTGACAACTGAGAGACTGTGCCTCAGGAAGGCCTCTTCATCAACGCGCAACGCCTTGCCAAACAAAGTGCTGTATGCGATGAACAAATCATCGCATCAAGATGCGGTTTTCGACAAATACATTAACATGCCCAGGCGCATTGCATCGTCTGAAATGGTTTTCAATTTCCAAATTCGACTTTGCAATTAGGGCCCTGTTGAATAAATTCATAAAACCCCTGCACGCTTTTTCATGACTACATCATGGGGTGTTTTTTTTTTCCCCTTTTTTTTCGTTACTTTGCTATGCCACACAATATACGTAACAAAACCAAATTAACCCCCCCCCCCCCCCTAAACAAAAAATATCCAAAGTTGCTTTTAGTAGAGTCCAAACTTCTATAGATGTTTGCGTCATGTGGGGGTCGAACAGTTCATGTACAGCACCGGACTTTCTTCGGGCTGCCCTTGTGTTGCCGGGCTACTTTGGAACTGTCCTTTGCTTTCGGACCAATATCGGGTTGCTCCGGCTCGGACATTATCCGGGCTGCCCTTGACTTGTCGGGCTCGTTTGGAACTGTCCGACGCTTTCGGGCCTAAGTCGGGTGAGTCCGGTTCGGACTCGGGCTTCTCGCGGATTGTCCCTGGACAAGTTTCGGTCTGTCCGGGGCTAAATGGACGGTTTTGGAACTGTCCAGGACAAATTTCGGTATGGATTCGTTTCATACGGGAAAATCCCGGTTAAAACGAGCTACCATGTGATAGGGTTCTGATCGCAAACAACAACGTTCTTATAAATTTTCGAAACCATTAATTTACGATTATTTAATGTATTGTTGTTCCAAACCCCATCACATGGTAGCTCGTTTTAACCGGGATTTTCAACCAAAGCTGATGCTGTTCTCTGAAACGTGATTGCTATTCAACGACAGAAAATAGTTTTTGAAAGTGTGAGATACAGTGGTACTGCAGTAAAAAGTGTAGTACTGTCTCACACTTGAGTTTGCAGAGTAGTGGTCGCCCCGGGCAGCAGCCGCTCTAGGACCAATCTCCTTTACTCCGTCGGTATTCCATGAGTAAAAGGAAAAACACCTCTGAAGGTTGGTGTGCAAATCTTATAAATTTTGTGACTTTTCATGAATTTTTTAAATTTTGCTGAAATTTTGTGAACTTTTGCTTGAATTTTCGCTGTGTTGTTTTATTTATTTTCTGAATTTTCCTGGATTGATCTGAATTGTTTCCATATTTTTCTGAAGTTCCCTATCTTCTTTTATGAAGTTTTCTTAAGTTTTCTGATTTACGAGGTGAACAAAACTTTTGGAGGTGGTTCCCCCTTGATTCCATGTGACCGTTGCAGGAGAGTATCGCGCTGGGCACGGCTCATCCAGGTCCTCTGCCTCCATTGCCCAACCCGCCCCCTTTCTCCAATTATCTCCGCAGGCCGGGGCACTGCTGCCACGTGTTTGTTACAGGTGACCTTCTCTGGTGTCGACTTTGATATGCCGTGGAGTTCAATGACTGGCTGACCGTCTGCCACTCTCTTTGTATCGACCGCCATAGGACAGAACAAAAAGGTAAAGAAAGTTGAGGGAGTGAGAGAGTGTCTGAGAGGGGGAGAGAGAGAGAGAGAGAGAGAGAGAGAGAGAGAGAGAGAGAGAGAGAGAGAGAGAGAGAGAGAGGGCGGGGGAGAAGGAGGGCGGGGGAGGGGAAGGGGCATTCGCGCGTCCATAATTCATGGCGCCTAACAAGACGAATGCCACTATTAATGCTAATACAAGGTTGGGGCATTGATTTGTCACCTTGGCTCCGCACGCCTGCTCCCCTTTAAAGCTGCCAACGACCCCATCACGACCCCCGTCCCCGTCGGCGTTCAGCTTTTTCATCCAGCCGCAGAGAGAATGGAAATATGGGCAAGCAATTGAGATAGAATATTTTTAAAAATCTGAATTTGAAAACATAATTTTGCACATCTTATTTTCAGAGGGTAGAAGTGCTATAGTCGTCGCAGAGAGCCGGGCCGTGTGACGGACGGTGATATTATTGTGAGCACATACCACACGACCACACAGCGCGGCGGCAGGCACGACCGTTTTTCGGGCCCCATTATTGGATTCCTGATGTATTTCATTCTCTCTCTCTCTCTCTCTCTCTCTCTCTCTCTCTCTCTCTCTCTCTCTCTCTCTCTCTCTCTCTCTCTCTGCCTTCCTTCTCCCTTTCGGGGCGCATCAAGCCAAGGCTTCCAGCTGACCTTAAACCCTTGCTTTTCCAAAGGTATCAACCATACGGTTCACCGTCGCGCCGTTTCCTTGTTGCTGTACCTTCCCGGTTTGGTTTGCCGCCTATATGCACAAAAATCTTACGTTTCGTCTTCAGCATCACTCTCGCAGCCTCTTTGCCATGTTTCCTCTTGACTCAGTTACTGGCGAGACTCCCTGGTTCCCGGAGAGTTGCAGCACGCTGCTTTATCGGTCGCTGAGCGCCGCGGATGCGCGTCCGGTTTTATCACGGACGGCGCAGCTTGTATGAGGAGCCTTGGCCTAGGCCGCCAGCCGCCAGCCCGCGGTCGCCCGCCCAGCCCCGCGCCCAGCCCGGCGCGCGCGTTGTAACTCCCGCGCGGCACTGTCCCACTTTAAAAGCCACTCGTAGTCTCGTCCTGGCGAACAAAGTAAGGGTGAGCCACTAAAGAACAAGGTGTAAATGTTTTCATCATCATAACTACACGACATAGCTGCAGTACAACTTAGGCAATACTTCGGAAGAAAAGGGAAAAGGTAAGAAGAGAAAGAAAAGAAACAACTTTGGGCATTCTTTTGTCAACGCAGTCATTCCTTTATTTCCACGCGCTTTTTTGCCCAGTAAAATAACGCCTAGGAATATTGGGTCCTAAAAACTTGGGGTGAACCTTTCGCCGCGCTCGCTGTCCGTGCCGTAGCACTGCAACGGTCTGCAGGCCAATACAGAGGGCGCCACCAGGCTGGCACGTCTGCCTTTTATGAAGATGTCCCAAACAATCTCCCCCGCGCCTGGCCTGCTGTGCTGCTGTTCCTCGCTCCCCGCCCCGCAGCGGCCACTGCCGTTCTTTTCACCCAGCACACGCCCACCTCAAATCGCCTCCCTCGGCGTGTGCCCGCTGACCTCCGCATCGTGCGCCCCCCGCGAGAGGGGAACAACTCTGAAATTCGGTGTACAAATTTTTGAGAATTGTTCTGAATTTTTTAAAGATTTTTTTTGAATTTTTATCGAATTTTTCTGAATTTTTCGTGGAGTTTTACCTGACCTAAATTTTTGTGCACTTTTTTAATTTTTTGTCAGTTTTCCTGAATTTCCTGATTTTTTAAAGAAATGTTTCCTGATTTTTCCTGAATTACAAGGAGTACAAAAATTTTAGAGTTTTTCCCCCCTCGGCGCCCTCTCTCCCTGCGTCCCCCTCCGCAGCTGCGATTCACTGCAATCATAGCAGTGTGTTCAACGGTCGTGTGAAGGAGTCCGCGACCTTAGTAAGGAAACCCTTTGAGTTTCTTACAAGGAAAAAGTTAAATTTTTCCATTGTGTAAAAGAGACTCTACTACAAGCCGCAAAGAAAACAAGAGATATTCACTGTTAAAAATTCCGTACCCCCATGCCCCAGATACTACGGTAAAACCGTTTTGTTCGGTGACGAGACGACCGTATCTGAAAAATTACGGTGTTTTTCGTGACCAATTCCGTAGTTTCAGTTTCTTGAAACTTCATAAAAAGTTGAAATATAGGCCCATGTGAAATATATGGTCATAGGTAGTACGGACGAACCGTACCCAATAAAAACGGTCCGGACCTGGTAAAGGAAAACCGTACTAATTACCGTGGAAATTTCTGACAGTGTTTAGGTTTATACTTTTCTCAGTTTACAGAACCAGAAGGAATGGTGCTGCCTTCAGCTGCCCCGCTTCTCCCGGGGTGCTCTCTCTATCTCTATCTCCTCCTCCTCTTCCTCAATCAGCGATTATTTATGATCAAAGCGACAGAAATGCAGTCCCACCGCGTTTTATCCATGGCGGCCGCCGATCAAAAGACTTAAAGAGCGGTGAATGCAGAAAAGCCGTGCAGAAGAAAAGGGTAAACGACGTGGCGCTGGCCAGTTAGATTTCAGCGAGATTGGGGGTTGAGGGGCGAGGCGCTGCGGAAGGAGACAGGTCGACACATGGGCTGAGCGAGAGAGAGAGGGAGAGAGGAGAGAGGGAGAGGGAAAGTAAGGGGAAAAAACAGGAAGGACGGCCCGCGCATAAAAGGAAGAGAGAGAAACGTGCAACGCGACATGGCACGGAGGGATCACAGCGTGAAAGCGCTGCGGCGGGGCGGGGCAGGGCTTGCTTGCATTGTGTTTGGAGAGAGAGAGAGAGAGAGAGAGAGAGAGAGAGAGAGAGAGAGAGAGAGAGAGAGTGAGTGAGAGACACAGAGACAGAGGGAAGGGGAGAGACAGTATAGAGGCCTAGAGAGGATGAAAGGGAAACGACAAGGGTGGACGAAACTAAAGGGAACGAGGGGAAACAATTGAACTAAGTAGAAGAAAAGGAGAAGAGGGGAGACAGCATAGGGAAAAGGCGTGCGCCCACACACACACACACACACGCACATTGCGAATAAAAAATACATAAAACGAAGAAAAGGGGATGGGGTGAGGGCGCGACAGGATAGGCAACCTACGCGATCGGACGGGCCATGGGGGTGTGCTATCTTGGGTCGGGCACAGCGCAGCAAAGTGGACTGTTTTGGTATTCAAATGTTGGCAGAATGGATCGCCATTCCGCAGCCAAAGAGTGGTCGCTGCCGCCACTGACTCCCCCACCCCTTCCTTTACACAAAAACCCTTCCCGCCCCACCATTTTTATAAGCCACCGTAAGATCTGAGGCCGCCCCACGCACCTCGCCTCACCCCCACCCGGCGACCCTGTGGGGCCTCATCATGCCCGGGGCTGGAGTTGGACGACGCGACATCGCCCTGGCACGCGCCTGCACACCTGTTCACGCTGGCTCCTAAGAGCTGGCAGGTGCGGCCGCTGTACATTTACTTGTTAAATCTTCGCGGAAAATATATTCTTGAATTTACGGGTTGGTCCGCACCCCGGTCCATTTATTCCGATTTGCAGACCCCGCAACAACTAGCTTTCTTTTTGCTAGTACGTATCGGTTAGTAGAGAAAAAAGTCGGTAAAGGAAAATATGCTCCATTTTCTATAAACTTTTCGCAACTCGTAGCAACTTTTACTTTTTCTTGATTACCAGTAATGCCAAATTTATAATAAAAAGAAAGCTTGTTGTTGCGGGTCTGTATATCCGAAAAAATGGACCATGGTGCGTGGGCCACCCTGTATGACTGCAGGCTGCGAAGTGGGTTTGAACTCTACCCCAACGTTGCCGAATATCTGCACTGCAGTGCCAGCATGATTTTAGTGACGACCGCAAGAAATTACAAGTTGAAGAAAAAGTAATTCATCAACATGCTCCCGCCCTCAAAACAGGTGGTGCTCACAATGAAGCAGGTGCATGCCGAAACACCTCTAGCGCGCTCAGTGCTTCGCGTACAGCCGGCCACAACGATGGGCATCCGTTACACAGCTCAGTAACTGAAAACAAGCAGTCCTGCCCACGGCGGTGCTGAGCAATGACGAGAAAAAGGTAAAGAGGACCTAGCGGAAGCGGAGCGGAGAGCTGGACCGAGCTCGGCGCGATGTGATTCCGTGCTGCTGGCCCTGCTCGGCACGGGCAGTCATCCCCTTTGCCCTCCTCTCCTCTCCTCTCCTCTCCTCTCCTCTCCTCTCCTCTCCTCTCCTCTCCTCTCCTCTCCTCTCCTCTCCTCTCCTCTCCTCTCCTCTCCTCTCCTCTCCTCTCCTCTCCTCCACTCCTTTTCCCTGTTTATTTCCCTGTCCCCCTGACTGGCCCCGGGCAAGAACAGTCACACCGCCATTCCCGGCGCGGCGGCGGCTCTCTCGCCTTCAACCAAATCTGCGACGGGACGGGAGAGTCCTCACAGCCCACCTCTGCTACACACGGCTGGGAGCAACAATCATCAGACGGACGAGGGGACGCAGACAGATGGACGGGGAACAGGAATAAAGAGTGCGGGTCGCCGAGGGGAACAGAGAGAGAGAGGAGACGGACGCGCGTTCAGCGCAAAGCAAGGCGACGACGAATAGAGTGCGTCCGTTTTTCGCTGGAATCCTTCACAAATCTACTGAGTAACCCAGCCACCCCTCGTCCAGGCCCCAGCCCGCCCTTTCCCGGGCTCGATACGCCCTGCGCGCCGCAAATCCTTTCCAAAGACCGGCAATCCGTAGCGCAGGCGTCCGGCCCTCTGGCCCGCCCCGCCCCGCCCCGCCCCGCCCCGCCCCGCCCCGCCCCGCCCCGCCCCGCCCCGCCCCGCCCCGCCCCGCCCCGCCCCGCCCCGCCCCGCCCCGCCCCACCCCGCCCCGTCCTGACGCGCGGCGCAGATTGTCAGGGCGGTGCTCGCTCGTGCATAGGCCCGGCCCTACATTATACCCACGAGGAGTGTAACTTTAACACACGCAGTCCTTAAAAAGTACTCGAGGATGGACATCGACGAGCGTGACGATTTATTCGCGAAAAACCTATAAACCTGATGACGTAGGTTTCAAGGTACTACCCATCCGATTCCCCGTGCCCTGGGGCTGCTGCACTGCAACCTTTTACGTCGGTAAGGATGGTCGCAATAGCAAGTGTGTGTGTGTGTGTGTGTGTGTTTTTTTTTTTGGGGGGGGGGTGGGGGTGGGGGGGTGGGTAAAACTGTTGTGGGGCATGGAGGGATTGACCGATTATAGGCGCAACCCGCCCACAGGCATGCCCTGCGCATGGTTACCCCAGTTACAGTTACCCGGAGCGGGACCATTGACTCCCAGTAAGGATTTTTTAATTCTGAAAATGTCTTGAAAACGCTTCGCACGAACTAATATTAGTCCTGAGAACGAACCACTGAAACGTATCAGATTTGTCTTTTGAGTGCACATAGTTCAGTCTGAAAACGTTTCAAAAGATGGTCTTGAGAACGTATATAAGATAGTCTTGAAAACGTTTCGAGGGATAGTCTTAGAAACGTATTTAATATGTTCCATCAAAAGCGTTAAAATTTAATTTTGAACATCTGGTGAAGTTTTCCTTGAGTTCTGGCTTTCCTCCACAGTCCAAGGTGTTGACATTATAGTAGTTTCAATTTCACAGAATTTTACACTTACCAATGCCCGACTCCAGTCGGATTCGAACCCTCAGCCTTTGAGTTACAAGGCCACTGCGCTACCCACTTACCTACGGAGGTGCTCTGGTAGATATCTGCCACGTTGCGTTCCCCATTCCACTACAACCCTTGTGGCCAGAGCACTCCTCGTAATATGTTCCGGAAGCGTTTTCTAAAGATTATATAAAGATAATCTCTTACGAGGGATGTTCGGTCTTCGCAGGACCAACATGCTCAAGATGAAATAACGCCCACCCACTGGTTCCTCCCAATTAACATTGATTCATTATTGTAAATTTTCAATATGTTTTTGATGTGTTATGTTGTTTGAACACGTCCAAACGAAACATTTTCAAACTGGACTTAACAAATCGATACCTTAGACTGAAAGGCACGCAGTTCAGCCGCGCGTTCCGAAAGGCACGCAGTTCAGCCGCCCATTTCAAGACTAACGCAGTTCAGCCGCGGGTTCCGAAAGACACGCAGTTTACCGCTTCAGATATAGGAACTGCGTGAGTCTCGGATTGAGCGGCTGAACTGCGTGTCTTTCGGAGCGCGCGGCTGAACTGCGTTAGTCTTGGAACGGGCGGCTGGACTGCGTGTCTTTCAGTCTAAGGTGTCGAAATGTCCTGTTCATCTTAACTTCATTTTCATGTCAGAAGTACAACTTACGTAGTCTCGGACGAGTACGCTGGAGGGGGGTTTGCAGTATGGAGCGAGGATGAGAAGGGAGAAGTCAGCGGTTAAGGGTTGGAACACCCCTCACTTACCGAGCTGGGGCCGAAAGGTGCTGCCGCTCTGAGGGCCTGCTTACGACTGACGACTCGCGGCCAAGCCAAACGCCGCGAGCGTTCTTTGCAATATCAGCAGTTCCTCTTTACCACTACGCGTCCCCCCGACATGCCCCCCTTTTTGTTGAAAAAGCGTCCTCGCTTTTAAGTTGAAAACCCATCGAAAATAAAACATGCCAGGAGTAGAAAATCCCAAGAAAAAGCGGTAAAGGCGAAATGCTGATTTTTATCTTAAACATTTATAAATAAAAATTTTGGCAATTTTAGAGAAAGAAAAATATAGCAACACTACAAAAGTTGCCTTAATTTTGAAGCTCGGCAAGGTCAGGTTCGAATTTAATTCAAAATTTCTTACAACTTATTTGATTTTGCTGTGGCGTGGGGGAATTCAAAACGTTAATAACGAGAAACCAGATGAAAATAAAATCAGTCCAAAATAACATCCGAAAAAAAAAGTCCAAAAGATGAAAAACGGCGGGTTGACTCGACGATGACGATGACGGCGTCTCCCAATGCGGACCTCGCGCTCTTCGCGGCTCGACGCTTCCACACGACCGGTGCTTCGGGGTTCAGACGTGACCCGTCATTAGCACCCCTGCAGTCCCCACGCACGGGCCTATGTGAGGACCACAGGTTCGTGCTTCCACGTCGAAAACCTGGTCGCCCGAGTCTGATGTCAAAGCGCTGGGCACTGCGGCACGATGAGAACACCCCAGGCCCAGGGACGACTGGGGCGGGCGGCGTAGCTGGTCCTCTTCACGCATTTCAGTACCCCCTACTCAATTCAGAGGCACCTCCATGCTGTTCTCAGGCACGTGAAGACTGCACCCCAATGCACGGTAGTAGAGGTGAGTGCACCGGAGACAGTCGGGGAGTATCGTCACCGCAAGGAGTATTCCCTCGCACGGCCGTGTCTTGACGTCACGACCAAGGCCCGCGGTGATTTTTTTGCTGACCTCCTCGAAGTTGGTGAGAGGGGCACTGGGCGCTGCCTGAGGTGGGCCGGCGCGTCGGGCAGCGAACTCGCGGGCCGCGGAGTCAGCACCTCACCGGGGCAGTGGTTGCCGCGCCACGACGGCACGTGACACGCGGGCAAAGCGGAGCCCGCCGCACACGTTAAAAATGCCAAAATGAACCGAAAACAGTGAGTCGGAAACACACGCTCTGACGACGGCACCCCCGGAGCCAGCAAGGCTCGTGAGGAGTGGTCCGCCCCGAAACACACCGAGTCTCCCTCTCATACAGATCCCGCTCCAATACCAAAAGATTTAAATAAATGCGAGGAAAAAAAAAACTGCTGCCGAGAAAAGAATGGCTCACTGCAGAGCTGGCTAGACTCTACAAATCCCAAACGAGGTAAATTAGACGAGGCACTGGCCACCCGCGGACACGCGGCCGCCCATACCAACGCTAAAGAGGCGTGGGCCACTATGCCCACCCTCTGGAGCGAAGTGGTATTGCTACTAGACGGGCACGGTCGGGGGGAAAACCTTACGCGACGAGATACGCCACTCCACACCGCTGCCAAGAGATTATCATGGCAGGGGCATCGGCCATCGCTACACCAACCGGGAAACAGGAACAAGACTATTCCAGTCGGCTCCTGCCGGTCTAGCGCAGGAGGGCAGACACAAGCACCAGCCACCCGTGGACACGTAGGGCCACACCGCTACGGTCGGGATAGGTCGGAAGGCCCTGCAGTCAACGCCAACCGCCGCGCGCGCCCCGGTAAAAACAACACGCCAGGATCGAACCAAAATTATAGTAATTTTGGTCCCAGCACCTCCACCATCTCGGACGAGTACGCTGGAGGGGGGTTTGCAGTATGGAGCGAGGATGAGAAGGGAGAAGTCAGCGGTTAAGGGCTGGAACACCCCTCACTTACCGAGCTGGGGCCGAAAGGTGCTGCCGCTCTGAGGGCCTGCTTACGACTGACGACTCGCGGCCAAGCCAAACGCCGCGAGCGTTCTTTGCAATATCAGCAGTTCCTCTTTACCACTACGCGTCCCCCGACACGTAGGTTCGGGAGAGCTCATAAAATGTTTCCCGAATTCCTTTTGGATGTGGTCCGAAACGATTAAAACATTATACGTCCTACTATGGTTAATGAATTTAAAACGTTTCGCAATCATTTCGAAATCGATCGCAGCAGAACGTTTCGCGAACACCGACTAAGGAATAATTTGCGATCCATCCGATCGAGATTAATTTCAGCGAGACGTTTAAGAAAGGTTTCTGGTAAGAATAACTCAGATAGTCAAACTGAAACTTATATCTTGAATTAATCCTGGTTTAATCTGAAACGTTTCATTCCCACTGGGCTTGCACCTGACGGCTCTAACTTCGCACATGCTCCCCGGCCTGCATTCCTGTAGTCCCTGTCCTACCCCCTTTGAGCGTTGTCGGCCCTCCTCCTTGCGCACAGCGCCGCACCGCGGCCTGGTCCTTCGCATTCGCTGCTCGTCGCATGACAAAGCCGGAGACGTGCAGCCCGCCCCGCCACGCCTCGCCTCGCCCGCGACGCGCTGCCACCACGCTCCCCGTTTCACCCCTCTTGTTTCCCATAATGCCCGCATGTGAAAATCCCTGTGAAAGTGGCTGTTTTGGAGCGCGGCGCCGCTTCGGCCGGGGGGGGGGGGAGTGGTAAGGAGGCGTTCGTCATACAGCGCGCTGAGGCGGCGGGCGCGCCCGGGCGTGGCTCTGCGGAGCGCGGAGAGGCTGCGGTCTGTCACCAGCCCCTCCCCCGCCCTCGCCGTGCTTACTCACTGCCCCGGGAGGACCCGGGACCCGCGGGGAGAAGGGATGAGTAGAGCATGGAGGGGAGGGAGGGGGGAGGGCAGCTCGCTGGTTAGTAGTTTCGGAAACAGAGCACACACCCCACCCCACTCACCGAGAAAATTATTCACTTCCTAATTTTTCTTACGTTGCTTTGGAACGTTCCTCTAACTATCGCGCTATTTCGGCGAGAAGAGCTGGGCGTACAGAGAAAAAGTCTTAGCCCTAAACATTTATTCCCCAAACCGAAAGTTTTAATGGACATACAAAATTCTTTTGTCCCTGGCGCAAAAGTTTCATTCCCGGGGTCAGACCCTTACTGCTGCTCACCAAAAGATTTTACCGGTAGCAACACATCATTCTGTGCTGGGAACAAACTCGTGAGTTTTAAAGAACTACCTATTTCTTGAATAAACATATGTTCTCAGTGCGCAGAAATAACGCGGGTTTTGCACCGTGGAGGGAGCGGCGCGGTGGGCAAAGGCCATCACCAAGCGATGGTCCACAAAGAAAACAAATCACTCGCTGCGGTCCGAATTGCTTTCCTCCTAATAGACCCTTTCAGCATTAGCGAAGTGAAGAACAAGGCGAAGAACAACATACCGGAAACAGTTGCTTTTCATAACCCAAACGTTCATGAACTGAAATAAAATGTAAACAATATTAAAACGATTCGACCTTCACTTTAATTAAATGTTTTGGGCACATTGGGGTGATAAAAAGCAACCGTTTCCTGTCTCTTGTTCTTCACCTTGTTCTTCACTTCTCTGATGCTGAAAGGGTCCATTCAGTTTCTTTGTTTGCTACAGCGGTTCGGACGGGTGTGGTGATGTGAGAAGCATATCGCTGCTGGGCGGAGCGACAGGGCTGCAGCGAGGGGTCCAGTGGCGGATCCAGAGCCAGCCTTTGGGGGGGGGCAAAGTAGTACTTTTTGCCTACTTACAGGGGCAAAGTATTACTTTTTGCCTACCTTTCAGGCGGCTATCGAGGAGCCATGGGGGGGGGGGGCAAAAGGCCTGTCGCCCCTCCCCTGGATCCGCGCATGGAGGGGTCGACAACTCGGGTTTTTGGGGGACACAGGAGTTTAGTCGGAGTACTCGGAGTACAGCCGGAGAAGACGGAGTACAGCGAGAGAACAAATAGCACAGTCGGAGTACAGTCGGAGTTCTTCGGAGAACACCGGTGAACAGCCGGAGAACAGGCAAATTTTACTCGGAGAACGCTCAGAGAACGCTCGGAGTACACCCGGAGAACACGGAGTACACCCGGAGTACGCGGAGTTTATTCGGAGAACGTCTAGCCTGGAACACAGGAGAACACGAGTTGTCGACCCCTCGGGCTGCAGGCTGCAGGGGAAGAGAGGGCGGGCGACATGTCTGGGGCAGGCCGTGTCAAAACAGCGGCCTGGCCGCGTGAGAATTTGTTATACGTCAACCCCCCCCCCTTTTTTTCTTTCTTTTTTTTTGTCGCCGCACGCAGTAGAGAAATGAGTCGCAGGAGAGATGCTGGTGCTGAACCGCAGGTCCGGCAGCTGAGGTCAGCTCAGCACTGAGTGCGCGCGCGCGCCATGCTCCGTTAATACTCGTGTTCCGCCCCGGCTCCCGGCTCGTGGCCTGGACACAGACACCCTCGTGGAATGCCAAAAGAGGCAGCAGTAGAGCCCGGCGCGGAGCCCGAGGCCCGAGGCCAAGCGACTGTGTGGATGTTTAAAGTGTTTTAGCGCCTGCCGCCTGCGCTCGCGGGGCGGGGCGGGGCGGGGCGGGGCGGGGCGGGGCGTGGCGTGGCGTGGCGTGCCCGCTGGAGAGCACCGCGGAGCATAGCGACGGGGAGCGGCGGGAGAGAGGAGAGAAGCGGAGAGAAGCCTGCTT